>JAGMVL010000452.1:0-1200000 GCA_019202695.1 Populus x sibirica
CTAATGACAAACCTTTAAGTACATTAGGCAGGGAGATACAGATAAGAAGAATATTTGAAGGCAAATCAAACTGATACGCTGAAAGAATTGTTCTGCAAAGAAATCATAAAATAAGATATGCCCTTCTATTGAATATCCAGCGGATTGCCAAGAAGTTTTCTCCTGTGGATAATGACTTATTCAAAAGAAAACATAAAGTTGAAAAGGGAAAGAGCTTAGTACCATCACTGAAACTGCGACAATGGCAACCAAGAACAACCATTTCGGAAATCTATTGGCAACTAGTGTTTGATAAAAAAGATAATGTGCTCAACATTCCTCAAGAAACCGTCCAGAGATGCTCTGTACAATATGAAACACGATGACACTACATCTCCTGGACTGTAAGAGAATAGTTGATTGAAGAGAAGAAAGGATGAAAGGAAGGAAAAATGCAAAAAATTGTATGCGCTAAAAGACATCATGGTACACTCGTGGTTAGCTTAAGATCTTTCATTTGAATGGCTGATTGAGAGTGTATTCAAATCTGACTGTATAGTTTCTCAACAAACTGCTCTGGCTGCAATATAACCCTGCTAAGAAGAATATCTCCATCATGGAAGAGGGGTTCATACAGCTCATTTGCTAACAGCTGCACCAAATTATCTGGGACCATGCACCGCGAGGTCAAATCAGCAAGTGGTCCCGTCAATGCAAGATAATTTGCACCTTCACTCTCTCTGGAACCCCCTTCCAGCTTAGCTTGAGCAATCAAATTTCAATCAAAACTGTAAGCTTATTGTTGTCTTTAAGAACACCAATCCTGGCAATGCCAGTTCCATATATAAACTTTGGGGCTGTTAGGCAAGTATTTAAGACAACCTAATAATTTTTGATTCCACGTCTTGTTTAATTACTGAACAAGGAATCTTAATGGACGTATCCTTATAATTTATGGGAAATTCAGCTTGAAAGCAGTTTTCCAGTTAGTCCAATTTCTTTGGCATAATTAAATAATGCTCTTTAACTGCTTTCTAAAGGGGCAAAACAATGACATCACACATAGTTTTGTTAAGCCTGGTTTTTGCAAAGTTTGGACTTTGGAGTACAGATGAGTACTTTTTTTAATGTTCAAAGCATAGAAAAATATGGGTTTCCTCCACTAGTAGAAGCTTGGAATCGGGAAAAACCAAAAAATAGTTCAAACAGGTTTCAATATGTTGACCGGTTTTCAACCATTTAAAAAAATCAGGTAGAGTAGGAGGGTTTAATTTTACTGAAGGATAAATTATATACACAACCTTGAGATATATGTAACTGACACTTACCACTGGTTTTGTTTTTGAAGTCCCAACCATTTATACTCCCTACATTTCAAAGCAGGTAAGTAACCCTCACTTCCATAACCACCACCAAAACAAAATGCAAAACAAACATGAAGAATTCCTGGGGTTGTCTTCAGTTAAAATATGATGAATCAGAAAATGCAATTGTCAAATTTTAGTAAAGGTAACACCATACTTGTCCAGGAAATGCTTCCACAAAATCTTGATGGTTGGATTTTCAACCCAAGCATTATCAACTGATTTAGGTATTGATTCTTTCACTTATAGCATCTGATTCTTCAATGCCTCCACAGTTCACCATAAGGTTGACCATTAGGTATCAATTTACTCCTTCAGTTCCAACTAAGTTGCTACCTGTCAAACACAATTACCGAGTTTAGAGATGTGAAACTGTTATACATAAGCACTAACAAAGGAGAAAAAAATAATGGTAAGATCAAGGATATATAGATTTTATGTTTCTAAAGAAAACTCACATATGAATTATAGAATCCATAGTACCATACCCTAACTTAAGGAGGGTTGAACCTCTAATCTTGCACTCAGTGATAACATGTAAATGCATATTAATAGACTAAGAGATCTTTGCTTGTGAAAAACCAATATTTGTAACCACCCAGATCATAGAAGCCCCGGAATTATGCTTTTGGAAGTTCTTTCTATGTTATGGCAGAAACACTTCAAGCTGAGGTTAGCATCCTTTTAAGATATGGAAACTTATAACAATTTAACCTTCATATTTCTAGATGGATAAGAGATGCACAAACAAAACGCAATGGACCAACAGAACATGGGTGCCTCCTCTGCTACCCTCATGGCCAGCGCTTCTCCAACTTTCAGCCAAAACATACATTCTACCATCCACCAGTTAAAGTTCTGGCCACTGCTCCTTAATTCTTCTAGTAGTCCCCTAAATGGTTCTCAAATAAAGTTGTTTTTGGAAAATTCTTGGGCGATTCCCGTTCTGAGTGATTATAACTCAGAGACTCCGTGGTCTTATCCTTCAGAAGGTTAACGTGCAATTGGAGAAAAATTCAATGATCTTTTTGACTCTTGCTTAAAGCAAGCAACAAATCTTATAGTTCTTGGAAAGGAGGAAGCAAGTGCTAGTAATTAACATATGGTCAAGCCTGTGATTGATACTGAAAAACACTTAGATATTTCTAACTTAGTTGGACGTCCGCTGTACAAATCCTATTAAAAACTCACACTCCATGGGCTTCCTCTAACTCTTGCAAAGCCATAAACTCATACCATAAACATGCATATGTTCTTCAAAGATATGGGGGGGGGGGGGGTGTTTATTTCTAGCTTCCTTCGTTTATATGTAGATAAAAATCCTGCTTAAGGCTTTTATAGCTTCACAACTAACCAAATTTAAGGTTGTAGAGACTAGAGTGCTTCACATTAAATTACTAAATTGTTGTGCTTATAAGGGAGACAATAACTTCATTAAGAGTGATAATTTGACAGAAGCAACTAAACTTAAAGAATTAGGTACTAAGTTGTAAAACTAGCCACTGATAGCATAAGAAACAAAAACGTTTGGAACATACCTCTTGTAACTGTGGGCAAAACTCTTTCCCCATAGAACAGGTCAATGACAATGCCTTAAAAAATATTGATACCATATATTAGGGTGAAAAGAGGAAGAAACCAAAAGCTTGGAAATACTCAAAGCAAACAATACAAATTTACAGAACAAAAAGTAGAATTAATGGCAAGACTAACCAAGATCAAGTGGATCTTAATAAAAAGAAATGCTACAGATCAAGCTTTTTAGCTGAAAGGAAAATGTTATTCAGGGCATGATACAGTCAAGCAGGACTTGTGTTTCCCCTCTCCTAAATATATCATAACAGGGGTGTTTTCTTCAAGTTTGCCACAGCAACCATACCTCAATACCTGCCTCCACTTCCCCAAAACTTACTCCATGATTACCCCAAGGGGGCTTGCTGGCAAGAAAGAATACTCTTAATTGGCATCTAAGACCAAACATCCATACAGTGAATCAGAAAATGAGCAAATCCTGCATGTAAGCTCTAAAACCAAAATAGACAGGTCATTATCCTCCTCACCAGCATATGTTGTACCATCATCCTCCAAGGAACAAGGGCATCACCAACAACAACATGAAGCATGCCACCAGCCAGAGTTTGCTTCTCAAGATCCGATAGCCCAAAATAATCTCTTGCTTTATTGATCAACTAATGCAAAAGATCCATTTAGTAAGGAGGCAATCGACATTAAATGGAAAAGGACCAAAGAGTTTTGCTACTGCAAACATCATGCACAAACAATAAAACAATTCCCAGCTTAGTCTCATTTTTTTCTCAGAAAATAATCTGCAGGAAATTAAGCCAGGGCAGTTAGAAAGGGTTGGCTGGAAAATATTTTCTATTGACAGCAGAAATCCAAGCAAAAATTTTAAAAGCGGAAAATTTCCTTAGGTCCATAATTTGACAATAACCAAGTCTATTGTTAGAAGGTTTTTGGTGCGAGTCATTATTTGCAGCACTTCAGATTAGTCCATGAATTGGACTTTGATTTTTTTTCCCGAATAACATGCAAGAACTAAGAAGATAACTAAGGTTTCTCATTGAGAACATAGGCGTCTGTGTCAATACAAGCAACTAGGGAATCCACTGACATTGACTTAGCCTAAATCTCAAAGCTGAATCATAAGCAGCTTCCTGTATTCTATAACTATATTTGGCGCAGTAAAAATCTCCATGAGAACAAGGTGAACATTAGTCCAACAGAAGTAAAAGAAAAATGTTTGAAGGGGGCTATGTTTAAAAAAGGTAAAAAAGGCAAATTGGGATGGAAAAAGAAAATAGGGCACTCAAATTTAAACGACTCTATCATTGTCCTTACAATTTCATCTATTTCCCAACCTTCAAGCTGCAAAGAAGGCCACACATCAAGCATCAAATGCGCAGCTGTACCACCACCCTGGACAATTAGAAAAGTTCACTGTACATGCGAACTCATTGATTTGATAAATATAATCATAGGTTCAAGAAGATAAACACGCTAAAGGGAGATGAAAATAACTACCAGGCCAAATATTGCAACGGGACCTTGTGGAATAATAGCTGGCAAACTAGCAAATTCATCCTGCATAACGAATGGAGCTGATTAATTAGGTAAAAATTAAAACTGATGTATATTTTATTTTTCACAGTTCAAAATTCAAAATGGACAGACAAAGATATGAATTGCTGCTTTTATTAAATAACAAAAACTAGAAAGGAAGGAAGCTTAACATAGTATACACACCCAATATGAATGAGTCCATTTCTGACCATCCTTGTAAAGAAGGCTATGAACATTATCTGTATAATCAATCATCATCATCATATGTTAAAGAACAAGTAAAGCACCCCTCCCCAAATAAAGAAAAAAGAAAAGAAAGGTGGACGAGGAGGAAAGTACGAGTGGAGTCGAGGAGCAGCATCCTGGTTTTAGGAGTGTCAACGATTAGAATGTCATTGTACTGACTTTTCACTGCTGTCAATACCTTATATTCTCTTCTTCCTGCTCTTCTTTATTAGAATCAGAAGAAGAACCCTGGACCTGAAGATTAGTAGTGGTATGAGTATTTGGTTTTTGTGTAAGACGGAACAAGTTAATGAGAAAGGAATAGGAAACGACAACGCATTTGTAGTTCTAGAGGTACAACACCGCCGAAGTGTCCGAGAGTAACTGATTCTTGTTGGGGTTGACGATGGTGACCATGTCAGCAAGGGATTTGTTGCAGAAAACAACGATATCATTTTTACTAGTACCAGTACCAGCTTTTTCGAAGAATGTCCTTCTTTCTTGCGTTTCGTGATAAGATTTTTTTATCATGATTTCTTAACACAAACAAACCTTTGCTCTTAGTCCCTCTACTTTTTTTTTCTTCCGATTCTCCAATCCCTCGTCTTTTTTTTCTCAACTTTCTTTTCCATTTGAGCCCCTGAGTTAAAAGGATAAGAAAACTGTAAAAAAATGGATATCGATGTCTATGGCAGTTGATTGTGTTGCCATCTCTCCAAATCAGATAGTGTAAATTAAAGTCATGAAAGAAGAAGACGAGAGGTATACCTCCTTCCTTCCTCGGATGTCTTTCGGTCCATCCAAACAGCCGACTTCTCTCTCTGTCAAACCTCATCCCTCCCTACCTTTCAGTTGATTACATGGGGCATAAGCCTAAAACATTTATTCCCTGGGAAAAGGAAGTTGATTTTCAGATTTCCGGGCGTTCAGAAATCTGAAAGCTTGCTTATCTCCGCAGGATTCCCATTGCCTGGTATACATTTTTTAGAGTGGCTTCTGCAATCCCTGCAGCTTTACCGGCACCTTCCTCCAACACTATCCAGAAAAAAGCTGCATATGAATAGCAGTAGTACTCGAGGAGGGGGAGGGGACAGGAAGAACAGCATATGTAAATATTCTTCTAACCAATTTAAAAGTATAACTCTCATTAGTGGGAAGTCATAATCATTTTTTCTTCTTGGCTTCATAAACTGCCAGGATTTGCTACATAACTTTAGATCGACTATCCGTGATTAAATAAATATAAGCACCTCAGAATAAAATACAGAAAGGCAGAGAAATGGGACTTCTTCATACCCTCTGTTCTTTAAAGCACATCATGGCAATGACTTCACTGATATGTGCAGGCAAACTATGGCAGTTCAGACCAAAATCCAAGTGAAAAGGGAAAGCAACAGATTTCCATGAAACTCCAATCAGTGGCTACATGCTACAAACAAGTTGCACTGGTACTGGCAAACATTTACAATTACACAACAATAATCTCTGGTTTCTAAGACGATCTATGTAACTATGCATAACATCTTTTTTTACTGTTCCTGACCCTACTGAAAGAGAGAAAGGCGTATATACAGGTAGAAACCTGAATGGGATGTGATGTTCACTCAAGGTATCTGTTAGGAGAGGTTTGAAGACGGCCGAATTCAAACCCTGGCATTCCTTTGCTGCATCCCACATAGTGGTCAATAGACATGGTCAGAGTGGAACATCATAAGCCCTCACAAATGACCATAATTATAAGATCAATCATTTCCTCAAAACACAGTTGCCAACAGTCCTCTATCCCAAGATTAAAGAAAGATTTAAACGTAAAATACACCGTCAAAGAATTACAAACAGGTATAAAGCAAGGCAACCCTGTCAAAGCAAACATGTGAATTACATACAATACTTCTTTGGTCCTGCTTAAAATGAGCTGATATACAGAGAGAAGATTGCTGCTGCATTCAGGCCTTTCAGGATTATCAAATTCAAGGGTGCATGAATTGCGAAAGGAAAAACACAAGATGAGAGAGACTCTCAAGATACTATACACTAAGAAAATATTCTCGGATCAAAAGATATGGAAATCGAGGGAGAAAACTGTCATGATTTTCAGATGGATCAAGAATTAACCCTGGAAATGAATGTTTTGCAACGATTGATCTTGTTTGCAATCACCCTCAAGACAAAAAGAAAAGTCGAGTGATTGTCACTTTTTTCCAATGAGAGTTCCAAAATTTATAAGCATAAATTAACAGAACCATAATCAAAATAAGGGGGTCCATCATACATCAAGATTTCATGGCAAAAGAAAAGTTCATGGAAAGCCAGTTTTAAAAGTCGACTCTTAGAGAGAAGAGCAAAATCATTGAGAATTTTATATTTCTCCCACACTTTCAAGATTTTAATGATAACGCAAAGTTTATGAAAGCCAAGTCCGGCTACTTAGTTGCTGAATTTAGCAGGACCAAGATGCTAAAATTCTGCAATTCCACACCAACGGAAAAATTACAACCGGCACTTCAGCTCTCAATGAGATTATGATCGTACCACCTTATAGCGTTTACAGTAACAATCATCCATTATATTTAATTACATGCTGTGACAATTACTTTTGTTTTCACCACTTCAAAAACACCACCCTTACCATTATTGCTACCCTTCTAAGTTAAACACGGGCTAATTATCTGCAGAGCACGTATACTATTGTGTTTTTTAAAATATTTTTTATTTAAAAATATATTAAAATAATTTTTTTTATTTTTAATAATAACAAATCAAAATAATCTACCAACACTAAAAAAAATTAATTAAAAAATCATTTTTTATAAAAACATTTTTCAAGCGCAAGGGGCGTTAATAGCATATGGATGGAATCATGGAAGTGTGACATTGTGTAATATCAATTATATTTGGGGTAAATTTGATGAAATCAAAGGTTTAGATACTCAATTGATAATGGGGTAATGCATTAGGGGCTAAATCTGAGATTCCTTTTCTTTTTCTTCCGGCCCAACCCTTATAATGGAAATTGGGAGGTAAGCGCTTTTACTTGGAGCCATTATCTACTTGGAGAGAGCCATCTCCGTTCTCCCTCTCCATATCCCCTCCCAAAGCCATGTCCTTTACCGCATCGACTAACCTCGTTACCAATGCCTCCTCTCAACACAACCATCTTCTCCTCCCAGCAGAAAAAACAACGCGCCACTGTTAATCCACGCGCTTCCTGCATCAAATGTGATTCATTTCCCTCCTCTTTCCCTTCACCACAAAACCCTAAACCTCCACTCCAACTCCAAACAACAACGGCCAAAATTCCCTCCTTAAAGCCCTCGCCGCTCCGGCCACCGCCGCTGTCGCCACTATCTTCCTCCGCTTCACTCCGGTCATCGACAGTGTGGGTGGGTGGAGACTGGTTCGGAGGAGGCAGTTAGGGTAGGTGGCGGGGAGGTGGTGGTGGCGGCGGCGGAGACGGAGGACCAGGAGGAGAGTTCTGGAAGAACCTGTTTTCTGTAAGCTCAAGGATGTCGATGAGGCACAATTAGTAAGATTGGGATTCGCATGGATTACCGGAAAACATTGTTGTTCAATTGGGAATTAAGCTTAGCGGTTTCAAAAATAGCCAACTATCAGAATTTACCTTTTCGACTGGCGAAGATGGACCACCGTAGGCACGGAAGACTCTTTTTTTCGAGATGGTTTTACTCGTCCGGGCGGGGAGTGTACACGAAAGCTCAGTTACAAAAGCGAACCCAGAAAGTCAAGCCACTTGCGGAATGTTCGAGAAAGTGGACATGGAAGGGAAGAATCCGGATGGGACTAGGGACCACAATTTCCTTTACTGAAAGTACGTGGTAATCAGCTGACAAAAGTTTAGGTGCATTAATGGATATTGCACAATCGAAACCGATTGAAATGGATCCAGATCAGACTGATAAGGAGAAGTTGAGTGCTATAGGAGTCAGGAGAAGGATTATAGGAGGAGGACCAAAAGGTAAGACCGTGTTTGTTGCCTACGCAGGTGCATAGAGGTTTTTGCAGATGCTGAGGGAGCAAGGGAAGGTTAGTGCTTTATTGTTGCAGAAGATTAGGGATAGAGTGCAGAGGATGGTATCAGACGAAGGTTATGCTTGTGCTCAAGTTGTGAATTTTGGGAATTTGAATACTAAGGAAGTAGTTTGGTGAGGTTGTGGAAGGGGATATTACTCAATTGGTTATTCAGTATCACGGATAAGTTAGGGGAACGTTGTTAAAGTGGAATCATACGACTTCCTGTTGTCATGAGTTGCCCAAACAGGTTAATTGAAACGAGCTTTACTTTTTTTTTTTTTGACTGTAAATTTGTTTATTCTATATGCCTAATATGATATATAATTGGTTCAAAGCTGATTGATTGTTCAGGTGAATGACTCATTGAGTTAACGGCACAATCTAGTGGCTGTACTCTTCGTTAGTTTTTGTTTTTTCTGGTGTTCAGAGAGTTATTGCCGAATTTAGGTAGAACAAGGAGTATGAGTATATGATTACATCATATCAGGTCTCTGGATACTAGTTGAACGTGAAACAGAAAAGATTTCTCTTGCTCATCTTAGGATTGAGATATTAAGTACCTCTATGTCTAACGTATGGGTGGTTGGTGATGGTTTTGATTTGCTTGGAGTGATTTTGTTTAGAAATGACTGAATGCTGTAATGTTTATGATCAATCTAGATCAACATGTATGCTTTAATTAATGTGTACAGCCAGCCAAAAAGCAGATGATTGGACATAATCCAACAATGTGTTTTCTCTTTGCGTGTGATATGAACATGGTGTTGAATTTTGATTGTGTGAATACTGGTGAATACTAGGTCATATAGCATGCATATTATTATGTTGTTGCCCTTTTAGTTTTATGCTGGAACCCCTAAGCAGAATCTGACATAAGATGCTCAAACTCTTTGTTGATGTTTTCTTCACTATTCAAATGAAGATGCCTATACTGCCTACTATTTAAAAGCTTAAACACTTCAACGTGTACTTGGCAATGAAGTTTTTCTTCAGATCTTTATTTCATTGGTGAGAGAAACCAGCTACTTTTCCAAAAATTGACTCCATATTGATGGACAAAAGGTAGTGAAAAGAGACAGGTTCTTAAATTATATTTCCCATGTGATGAATAACTTTTCAACAATTCATTATGATCCCCACAGATAAGAACTCTTAGACACGGTGTTCTTTGTGATTTGCTGCATTTTACCTGTTATGAGACTAATAGTTACAATAATGGTGGGGTGGAAATAGATAAAGGATAATCCTCTCAGATTCTGCTCCTCCGTAGTAGTAATGTCCCTGTTTTTATATTGTTGACTTTTTAAGATTATGAATGTTTTCTAATTGTTCATTTTGTAGGTTGATTTATTTGTGCTTTCTTAATCAACAGCCCGACAAGGTCATGTTTTTAACATGGAAGCTGGGAAACATGTTCTTGAGGAACATCAACTCCCTAGCCCTGTTCTCTCAAATATTGAAGCCAATCCAAGGCTAGATGAGAAGAAGAGGGAGGAATCATTGTTGAGATTTAAGCTTAAGCACTGGAGCCAAAATCCGCTTGAGGTTGGTACGATGGAGTATTGTTCCTGGGATGTGGAGGACGCCCCACATTGGTATGTATGTCCAGTTGTGTAATCTGAACTTGTTTGTAGTTGTTAGAGCTAAGGAGGCTTCAATGCCAAACTTCCATTTGAATGCCATATCCTCCTCTTCAGGCTTCATTCCAGCCTGGTGGGACTGTTTCCTTGAACATCGGAATATCAAAGGGCTGAACGCCTCCATTCTCGGTTCTATAACTACCAGCAATTTTCTTCGGCTCAGGTAATTTCTCATGATACACATTTTCCTTTCTCTCAATAAATCTCAGGAATGATCCACTACCAATTTATATGAGATTTTATAACTTAAACTGTACATGGATCTTTTCTCAGGATGATCTGTCTTTAAGCTTGGAGTATGTTCATCCATACTTGGATGGTGTATACAATCCACTAAACCGCACTCTCCGTGGGGAAGCTCTTCAACAGCCGGAAACTGAGTCCAGTCTTTACTGTAGGCCAGGAGTGGATGAAGTCCCTCCTATATGGGTTGACCGGGCTGGCATGAAAGCTAACATTACTGAGGGTGACTGCTCTTCTACATCCTAATCTAGCTGCTTGTGAACATCCTTTAAATTCAATTAAATGATTTCTTTAATTAGTGGATATATGTTATGTGTTGAACAGAATTCTTACCCGTCCAGAGCAAATTCACCTATGGGATAGTGATGTGAAGAGATAACAACACGCTATGAAAGTAGCCATATCTCTTCAAATGGTCAAAGAGTATTGCCAAGTGGAGGAATTAGTGCAGATGGACCTCCAACAACCCTTAGTGGCACTGGCATTGACCGGATGGCATTTTTGCAGGCAAACATCACACGTGACAACACCAAGTTTGTAAATGGAACTGTGGTTGGTGATAGGAATGTATTCCAGGTCAGAGAATCTTCTGTTAATTTTAGGGTTGTTTGGGGAACCACAACAGTTCTATTGTGAATGGTGGAGCCAGTTCTAAAATATCATGGTTAGGTTACTCATTTTGCTTTCTAGGATTGATTGAGAACAAACTTGCCCCTGTCCTGTTCTTTGAGTTGCCAAAGACCCTTATTTCTTTTGTATAGAGCCTGCCTGCTTGGTTTTTGAACTTGGTGGATATTTTATGGTTTGATTTAATCATATGGGGTCATGCAAATTTGGGGATGACAGTGCACACTAGGTTTTTCCACTTGTACAAGAACATATGGCACTCATTTGTGTGATTTTCATATGTAACCTCTTCACAGCCAGGGTAACCTACATGTTTTATGTATGATTGTGGTGCAGGTGGACCAAGGCCTTTGGCATTGGCAGCAAGTTTCCTTTCTTCAACCGTCACCAGCTGACATTGACCCGATTTATCCAGTTGAAGGAGGTAGAGGAAGGTGTTGGTAAACCACCACCACCTGTACTAGTCCTTAATGGCCATTATGGTGGTTGTGTTGGAGACCTTCCGAGTTATGATGCTTTTACCTCTTGGGGGACCTTATTCTGTAAGGGGTTACAACATGGGTGAGCTGGGAGCAGCCAGAAACATTCTTGAGGTGGAGAATCACTGTAGACAACATTTTAGCTTAGGTCAAGTTGAAATGTGTTTTATGTTGTTCTTCAATGGTGTTTCTTCAAAAAATGGAACCTTTGCAAGAACTAATTTTTGTGTGGATGGAAAATATGTTTGTTCCCATAACCTCATATTTGTGGACTTGCAGTTAGATATCTGATCTGTCTTTTCAATTTTGCTTCCAGCTGGGAGCAGTGGTCGCTTCCATTCCGGTGAGAAATACACATGTTTATGCATTTGCAGAGCATGGCAATGATCTAGGAACTCTAAGGATGTGAAGGGGAACCCAACAGAGGTTTACAGGCGAATGGGCCATGGTTCATCTTATGGAGTTGGTGTCAAGCTGGGTTTAGTTCGAGCTGAGTATGCTGTTGATCATAACACTGGCACTGGTTCAGTGTTCTTCCGGTTCTGGGAGAGATACTGAAAGCTTGATTGGCAATTTAGGTTTTGCTTAGTACATTTGGCCATCGGATTTTGGGAATAACTGCCAGAGTTTTCGATACTCTGAAATCTTGTGAGATATTTAGGAGTAGATAGATGATTCAATTCGAACTGGTTCTTGTGGAGTCAGTTTTTGGGATTCGATCCCTTATATCTGGCTCTGCAGGAGCTGAGAGATCCTGAGAAAACTGTGATGCCCTTGGTATCTGGCCTGTGTGCTCAAAGACCTTTAACTTTGCTGAGCATGTACTCTTTGTTGTGCAAAATCCCAAAGTAATTTTGTCATAAGTGACTTGTATTCTCTGTTGTTTGATTTGTTGTCTCATTTTAGGCTTCGGGAAATCCTCAACGTTAGTTTTCTTTATATAGCTCTACTTGCGTGATTGACCCAGTTCTCTTGATGGGTTTTTTTCCCTTCCCTTTCGAGACATGTTTTTGTCCCCTCCGTCTTTATTACTATTACTAATTACTTTACTAATTATAATTATTAACTATTACTATTATTCCCTTCTATTATTACTATTATTTGATAAACTAAAAAACGTGGTTTTTGAACAGAGTAACAATCATTATTTCCATAAAATCAATTACCCTGTATGTTGTTTTCTTTTTCATTTTAGTTATTCAATTTTTTTCTTTACAATTCTAACGGTCCAAGTTATATTAGCTAGCATAGTTTTATGTGTTGAGATTTTATTTTTTTTCACTTAACATTCAAAAAATATTCGATGTTGATGCCTTTCACTTTTCTATATTGTTTTTTTAGGTTACTGGGTTTTTTAATTTTTGCAATTTTATCTTTTCAAGTTATATTAGTTTAGTTTTATGCGTTAGATTTTTTCTTCACGGAGTGCTGAAGAATATTCACAAGGATTAAATTGAATATAAAAAATAAAAACCTTTTTTATTTTTCACTGTTAAAAAAAATTCAATCTGGTGTTGATGGATAGTTTTGCATGTCAGAAAAAATAAATCATAATGCATGAATTTTGTTTTGGATTTTTGAACTTCCTGCAATGTTCCAATATGGATCATCCTTTCTAGGGTTTTTACATCCAAATAACTTCTCCATATAGCTACATCATTCCATCTAAACTAACCTTAACATTTCAGAGCCAAACACTAAAAAAGTTCATGTAAATTGAATCCATTTATATATTATCCTTTCTTGGGTTTCTACAAGTCACCAATCTAATTTAAGACAACAGATTCATAAAGATATGACTACCAAAATAAATTATTGCACCTTCATTCTTCCATACGTACAAGCTCGTGTCTACACGACCAAACACTGCAGGAGACAAGGATGGCACTTCTGCCGTCAACATTTTGCAGTCCTCGGAAGTTGGATGTTTTGCATCCATAACTGCTTCGAGATGTAACTGATGAGATCTTCAGAGAAGTCAGCCCTGGAGTTTTTGAGATCTCACGATGAACTAACTATATCTGTGTTGTCTGGACTCCTAGATTACAGATTGGTAGCCCCACTTGCCGCCTTCAACCTTCAATATCTCTAACTAAGGGTACAATGGCAGGCTGCATTTCCTTGCTATAAGCCCAATTCCCTTTTCAACTTAGCAAGAGTAGCTTCAATCTCATCAATGTTATCTTCGATGCTGCTACTCTTGCCATCTTCATTTTGAGCACCATTTCCCGTTCTCTTGGTGCTAGAACTGGAAAAAAATCATCTTCTTGAAATCCATCATTTTTATTTCCTTCAAATTCTGTATCTGTTATGTTGAGCTCTTTCTCTAGGAATTGACAAATTCTTCCCCTATTTCCTGCAAGGGGTGAAAATACAAGGTGAGGCTGTTTCCTCAGCAAGTCCTTTGCTTCGTGGATTATACAAATCTTTAGGGAAAAGTCCAAGCAAGCATGTGACAGTTAGCTTGTTCAAATAGATTTATTGTGTCTTGAAACTGCATGTGCAAAATTAAAAGCAACGTACTGCCAATTCTTCCCATAGGCTCTTGGGCTTCCCTTGAGATGGAGCACTGGCTTCCCAATTCTGGAATTCTTCTTGCAGATCCCTAAAGAAGTCCCCTGTAACAATAATACCAGACTAGGTAACTACAGTTGAATTTTATAGGGTATGAGAAAAAGATTTGAAACAATTGAAAAAGGTTTATGAGCATTGTCATGTGTCATAGGCAGTACAAACTACCTATTGTTATCTGAAAATCCCTCATAAAATTACCTGCAGCATAAAGCGGTTTGTGTATAAGAACAACCAAACCTATTCCTAATAAAAGATTGAAAATGACAGCATAAAAATTCAGAAAATCATTTCCCTGGTAATTTCCAAAATTACCCATCAAGGAATGCTGGGAAAAATAATCTGAAGTGCAGGCAGGAAAATTGCACGCATCACAAGATAATATTTCAAGGACACATCACCCATATAAAATACCCGCATAGGTGGCAAAAGAATGAGCTAATGCAAAGCAAGAAGCTCTGAAGTTTCTAACAAACTACAAGACAACATGCAGATGACAGAATCACAGCAGGAATCTTTAACCACACTTGAAGCTCTGCTTCATTATCGGTTGGTCCAAGTGTCACAATATTGTTCGACAACTTTCAATCAACCCTTTTCCAGTTAGACTGTTGGGAGAAATCAGGTTTGCTGATCATCCCATTACATAGTTCTGTAAGAACTAAAGCCCCACTAGGCGGCATGTCCCTCTGCTGGCATTACCCATGCAGCAGGTACAGCTATACACGTATTGAAGCACAACATAGTGGCAGTAGTAGACATAATGACCCCTAAATGACATGTAGAAAAGATTAAATGGCCACAACAAGCAAATTTCTTATGAGTAACATAATTAAATAGATTTTTGTAGGTTTACAAGTTTTTACCAAGTCCATAAAATTCTTCTTCATCTTGGGTACTGCTGCTTTGTGTTTTCTGACCACTAGAGTATGAAAAACCAGATGAGTTTCCAGCATCATACTTTCTCCGAGATTCAGAATTCAGCAATGTGTTGTATGCGTGCTTAATCCTCATAAATTTCTCCTGAGCATTTGTCTGTACACAAGAAAAATGAGATATAGATAACTGATTATATAAACAAAGCACCATAGTTTGGAAAGGAAAACATTAAAAATAACAGATTTAAAACAGGATGATCTACCAATTAGTAATAGCAAAAGTGCAGAAACACACTGAGCAACATAGGCAAGGCAAACTCTAGATGAAGTTATATAAAAGAGAAAGGCCACTACACAATTTGATCCAACCAAATCAAGATGCTTACAAGGACCGTATGCATAGTCTATTAAGTGGCCATTCTTGAGATTCAAACAGCATAACTGAACTTGGCAGCCCGAGTCTTCTACCACAGAAACAAACAAGTATTAAGTAAAAAACATGGGTGATAGCACTTTTGCAACGTCTGTTTGAAAAATATCCAATGCCTGTACTAGGAGTATAACCATAAGAATATTGGTGTTAACTGTCATGAACCAAGAATCTCCCTTCCTATGATGCAGCTATGGAAGTTAGGAAGATACATCAAGCATGCAACCAAATGGAAAGGTTTTGAGCGAGTATCATAATGGTAAACAAACCCAGGTAACCAATTCAAGGCTGGACTAGATGTGAGATAGAATTGGGGAATAATTTATTGGACTAGATCATTTACTGCCAAAGTAAATGTAGTCTGACTGACACACAAGACATGCAAGAGAGAGTATATGTCAACCACACTTCAGAGAAGATCAATTTGTAAAGGTTGACAAAATTTATCTCCTCATGCATCTCATTTAGAGTAAAATTATGTGTAATCAAGAGCAATGCCAGCTTAAAGATTCATCTACATGAGAGATTACTGACAAGTATTCAGCAGCTTTTCCTGCTTCTGAACTGCAAGCTGGGTAGCTCGAGAACAATAAGAGCACAACTGGTGCACCAAGTGTTTGTAAGAAAAGAGAAGCCAAAGAGATCTTAGGACTGAGTAACACAATAACTGCGTCCACTTTTCAATCCTTAAAAGGAAAACAGTTGTTTCCTTGACCTATGAATACATGGGCCAACTAAATAAAGTTTCTTCCTAGTTCCCAAAGACAGATGCTACATCACCTGGAGGCTTAGTCTCAATATGTTACGGGAATGGCTACCCGTCTGCCTTGGAGAGTGATGAGTGATAACTCCATAAAAAAAAATCAAGTCAACTTTCTTGTACCCATTTCAAAGCGTTGCATTAAACAACCCATGGAAGCAGATACATAATAAGAATTCAAATCATAGCCAAGCTCTTGATTTTTTTCTTTTATTTTACACAAATGATAATGAAGATTTAGTTGTCTGTATCTCTATCAGATAAATAAGAAGTGATGTGATTATTATTTCACAAAATTTGTTATATACCCCCATAATCTTCCTAATAATAGCCGTCTTCACAACAAAATAAAATTTCTATATCCAATATTTTCCTTTCGGAATGAAGTGAGAACTCGAAGAAAAACTATGTCTGATATAAATCAAATCAATATCTTCAAGATTCAATTCAATTAAACATACAGGATCCAAAGCAAAACAGACTTAAATAGACTAGATTTACCTAGTTAAATTCAAGGAGATTTAAGCTAATGCATAAAAAATTTGGGTCAATCCAAAGTAACTGCACAGGTAATTAAACAGAACTAGAGCTTAATAGCTGATTACCTCTTTATTAACATCAGGGTGATACTTTAAAGCAAGTTTCCTATAAGCTCTTTTGATTTCACCAGGAGGGGCAGAAGGAGAAACGCCTAAAACTTCATAAGGAGACTCTCTACGACTTGCTCTCAAAAGGGTATGACTGTATCTTCTCCTATTCTTGAAGACTGGAGCGAATACACTGGGTCCAAAAAAAATAAGGCTAAAACCACCTCCATAGCTGTATCTGCAACTGGGTGTTGATAGTTTAGCTTTATGTTGTAGGTAAAGAAGAGATCTTGAAGACAGGCCAGTGAGACAGAAGAGGCTGCTGTGTGGTGTTGGACGGACGGTAAATCCATGCATATTCGTCAAGTATCAAACTCGCAAACTTGGTGTCTTCTTGGTTGGTTACACCAGTGGCTAGGAAATTATCGACGAGACATGTCGTCTTTAGTTAGGATCGCATACAAAAAACTGAGAGATACACGTAAAAAAGGAGAGAGAAAAATATTTTTTAATCTATGTAAAATCATTCTTATATTTTTTTTTGCGGATCTCAAATTTATTTTTTTCTTTTATGAATTTTTTTTTTTTACAAAGTGTATCAATAAAATAACAATTTATATTTACTTTTTAATTATTATATAATTTTCAGAAGTAGGTATCAGTAATTACTTCCTTCTCACTTTAAAATTTCTCAAAGATTATGTTAAAGTTTGAGTTGCAATATAATACTAGCTGATTAACTTATACTTTGTTGTTAGTTAGATAAAAATAAAATTTAACATAAATATATAAATATATAGATGCTGTTAATATGTTTTTTAACATTAAAAAAATTAATATATATATTTAATAAAATAAATCAATAATTATATACATTAATAGATATTAAAAAAAGTTGTAAATGCTGCACTGCTTGTATAATTTTAATTAGTTTTTAATATAGTAGAATAATATATCAATGTTGCGAAGGCATTTTAATATATCGTTATTTTTTAATTAAAAAACATAAAATGTTATTTATATTTTAAAAAAATAAATTTAAAATTATATTAATCAATAAATTAAGAAAAAATTTGTTGATGCTAATTAAATATTAAAATAAAAAAACTAATTGTTCCCATAAAACTAAAAAGACATAGAAGTGTGCAAGTATTTTGCCTCAACTTTTCCTTTTAAATTTTTTTTTTCACCCCTGGAAACTATTGTTTTCTATTGATAATAAATAATTTTTTATTTTATAAATATATCATGCAAATACAATTCATTTATACCAAATATAAGAGAAATAGTTTAAATATAAATTATATTAATTTTAAAAAAATATAGAAGTGTAAAGTAATTAAAGAAAATAACTAGTATTTAAAAACATGAATTGAATAATTTAAAAAAATAAGATGGAGTGTATTGATAAAATATTAATGCAAAGTAAAAATAAATAAAAAGAGGTATTGACTAAAATCTAAAGAGAAAAAACAAAAACAATAGTCAATTACTCAATAGTATAGGCATGCCTAACTATTTTTTTTTTGTCACGTGACAAGTAGTCTAATATAGCAACTGACCTACTATCATTTGCAATATTTTTTAATAATTTTTAGTGACCAGAAAATTAGGATATGAATTTTAAAACCTCGAAAACTCCTTTATAATCCCTTCTTCGCAAAAAGAAAAAAAATTAAAAATACCTTTAGAATATCAATAAACCAGTTTCTCAACATAAAAAAACTCTAGAGTTATCAAAAAAAAAATATAAAACCAAATTAATAAAATCTTCTTTGTCAATCTTGATTTACCTTTTCAAATAAAATAAAAGGAAAAATATACCCAAATAGAACTCGTTAAATTGTAAAATTAAAAGGACAAAAAAAAAGTTAAGCATTGTTGGACCCATTTCTTTAGAGCTCGTGTGGGCCTATCCGACAAGTTGAACAATTGAACCTTTTTTTTTTTATTATTATGCTACCTAGATTCTAGCCACCATAATGGCTAGAAAATCGTGCTTTAACTTTTTTAAAACAAAAAAACTTGTTTTTCAATCTATTTTCAACCAAAAACACCTTAAAAATTATGATAAACCTATCAATGACATTAAAAGAAAAAAAACACCACCAAAATCAACCTAAAACAAAAATCATACCGAGTTCAAATATGTTTTTTTAAAGAATTTAAAGTAAAAAATATCTAATATGAACTACTCTCATCAAATAAAACTATTTAATACAAATATCGACTGTTCTAGTCGTCTAAATTGGTACCAAATATTTTTTTTTTCTCTATCGCTAGAATTTGACAACTTCTCTATCTTCTCTCTCTAGTCAAGGATTGAAAAATTACAAAAATAAACTTTTGTATCAAAATTAAACTTGAAAAATATTGAGGTACCAAAATTATATATTTCGTGTTATTTTTGAAGTCCGGGGATCAAAGTGTATTTGTTGTTGAAACTTATGGCATGCCACTCATGTTTGGTATCTTTTTCATTCTAGTCCCTCTTCTTTCAACCCTACCTTTTCCTAAGAAATTACATTCAACCTTCAACTAGAATTAAAATGCCGGGAAAAAAAATTGAGGATCAAAATGAATTTTTGACATATGCACAGTGCAGTACAATGCTATCAACAGTGATTTGTGCGCGTGTTAGTAGTTCCTGTCTCTACAGTAAAAAAAAAAACCCACGTATAATATAATATCCAGCTCTTGTTCATTCCGTATCTAACTCACTGTGAAGCAAGCTATGTCAAATTTCCTTGCTGCATATTTCTCGTGTCTGTTTCTTCTTCATTTACCACCAGATTAATAATAATAATAATAATAATAATAACAACATTAACAGCTTGCACTGTGAAGAGATTAATTATGCTGCAAGGGGGGTTAACCTTTCAAATTATATCCTGTTTGGGACTCCATTTACACTGTAGTTTTAATCAAATTTGAATTATATTTTTGTTTTTTTATAAAATTAATTATTTTTTATGTTTTTAGATTAATATCAAAAATTATTTTTTTAAAATAAAAAATTATTATAATGTAATTCTAAATAAAAATATTTTAAAAATCAAAGTTATTAACCCAGTGATGTCTGGGCCCATAAGCGTATACGACGATAACGACAACGACAATCTTTAATATTTTCATTCAAAACGACGTGGCATTAATCTGTTTGTTTCGTGGTGGATCCAGAAGGTGGGAGGGAGGCTCACGCGTCTTCTTGTAGGATTCTGATTCGGTGCAAAGCAATGGCAACAAGCTCTTTGGACTTTGGAGAATTGAATTGACCCCAAGAATAAAAATAAAACTCGAGAAGAAAAAGGAAATCCAGAGAAAGGAGAAGGAGAGAGAGATGGCTCTTAACCCACAATTGTTTCAAAACGGGATGCCCGTTCCTTTCGAGAACGAGTTGTTTGTGTTGGCCAGAGACGGCGTCGATTTCGAGGTCGACAAAATCCCTGGGTTTGTTTTCTTTTCTTTCCTTCTTTCTTCCCCTTTAATTTTTTTTTTTTTAATAATAAGCAATATAATCTCCAATTCTTACAACTAAGGGCAAAGTTATTGATATTTTATGGATCAGCCAATCACCAATTGTGTTTCTAATCGTTTAGCCCATATCTAATTTCTTATAAAAATTGTAATAATCTCTCTCGGCAAAGTGTTTGAAGCCAAATTTGTTTTGCAATTGCAAAAAAGTCTGATCTCTTATGACTCGGTTCTTATGAGGCATGGCCTTTCTGTTGTCTATCAGCATTCAGCCCAAGCGATGGTATGTTTGTTTTAATGTTTAATCTCGAACTGAACTCTTTCTGCTTAAATGCAGATGTGGGAAACTTAAGTCTAAGGGAACCATCTACTTGTCAAATATTCGCATGGTCTTTGTTGCAGCCAAGCCCGTTGCAAATTTTTATGCTTTTGATATGCCTCTGGTAAGTGATGAATATTGGTACACTATCGTCCCTGCATTGTTTTTCAAGTTCTTATGATAAAATAGCAAAGGATCTTCGTGGTTGCTCTTCCTTCAAACTTTGGTTGTTAGAATCCTCTCATTCCTTTCTTTTTTCCTGTCCCTTTTAATCTTAATTCATAGATGGGATTAATGCGTTGGCCTTCATGCTCTGGCTGGTGTTTTTTCATGTTGATAAGAGATTATCTGTTTAGTTTGGTCGTCAGCGGTGATTGGATTTTAATTGGCTTGGTCAAATCTTGCATTTTGCAACAAACAAATTTAGGCTGTGTTATTATTACCTAAAACGTGACGTTTTGAAGGTCACTTGTACGGATTTGGTAAGTGGAGCTAAGCTCTTGGCAGAGAAAGACGAAGCTGTTTGTTATTAGCAGCTAAGCAATTTGGTATCCTTAGCTTTTCCATGTTTCTCACTCCTCACCCTCTAAACCTGTACAATTGGTAATTTCTTCTTGCTGGGTATATTTCCCTTCTTGGAAGTGAAAGCAAATATCATAACAATAATAATAAAAAAAAACTTAAATTTGGGCTGATTCTAACAACCCTTCATTCATTTTTATTTCAAAATTTTTAAGGCCATGGTTACTTCTAAGCATGTAGATTCTTAGTTATTATTTTGAGGTCAGTTGTCCATGTATTTTTTGGGCTTTCTCGTGAGCCTTATTCTTAAGTTGCTTTGTTATGCAGCTTTTTGTCAATGGAGAAAAATTCAACCAGCCCATATTTCTCTGCAACAATATTTCTGGTTTTGTGGAACCTGTAAGTATAATAGTGAAAAGGCTTTCAATTATCTGATCACCACTTATTTCTATATAAGCTTATCTTCTTGGTATGAAATTTCAGGTAGTTCCAGAGAATGAGAATAGGGCACTCTACTCCGCACACTCATTCAAGATTTTGTTCAAGGAAGGGGGCTGTGGAACCTTTGTTCCACTTTTTCTCAATTTGATCTCTTCAGTGAGGCAATACAATCAACAAATGAACTCTGCACCAGTAACTCGTATAGATCCCCTGCAAGCAGCGAACACTCCGGTTGATGAAATGATGAGACATGCGTAAGTGACATAATACATCATGTAATTTTTGTTTGGGAGATTAAGATCACTTTTTTATTATATTTTCTTATGTGTTTTGCAGATATGTTGATCCTAATGACCCAACAAGAATCTTCTTGCAACAGCCCACTCCACAGTCCGAGTTGAGGCGTCGCACATATCAGCCATCCTCATCTGAACTCACAATGTGATTTGTTTTCTAATATACAAGCAAAAGACTCTGTATCCAAGCTAAATACAACTACTATACTGTGTCATTGTGCATAATCCACCATTTTATAAATGCTAAATTACTGTAAATCCTTGTATTTGTCTATGGTCATTATATTTGGAATTCTCACTCTACTGTTCCAGTTGACTGCATTTAATGTTTTTGAAGGCAGACTGGCTAAGACCTAAGAGCTGAGTGTAGATATTTGCGATTTTCACTGCTGGTCAACTTGCCAGCTGAGAATATTCCATTTGATGGCTGCTGCACTTTTCTATGGGTTGCTACATGCTTTTAAGTTGAAAATATTGATGGAGACTGGCAATACGGCAATATCCACGGCTTTGTTATTATTTAAAATGCACTTTTTTTCTGGTTTTGAGGAAGAGGGATGTGTATGTTTTGTTTATTTTTCTTTTTTGGTTGCAAACGAGACAGTGTTGCTTTCAATTCTAGGTTGGGAGGGTTGATGGTCGTTACAGTTCTCTGCTTACATGGTGGCATTAACTGAACAAGTGATGCATAAATTATAGGAGAAGATTCAAATCATTTTTGGTTGGGTGACAGGAGCTGATTTGGCCTGGGTGCCCTTTCGATGCATACCTCTGCAGAATTGGTTTAGTTTATTTTGTCATTGCTGGAATTTTTTTCGAATGCTTTAGGCACCAGAGTGAATAAATTTGCATCTAAAATCACTATTAAGCTTTCAATGGTTGCAATAGACGGGTAGATGTCTTGACGGGAGAAGCTATGAACACTGAACAACCATTCCAGCGTGGTCCATAGGACCTGCTGAAGTTTATAGCCTGCATAGCCACTTGTTGTAATTTCAACCTCAATATAGTGGAGGCACTATACCCTATGCCTTTGCTCCTGTTACTTCTTTCCCAGGAGCACATTGCAAGGTATTTTGCACTGAAGTTCTTCGCCTTTGGGGGTATTTCTATCCAGGGTCAGGGACAAATTACATAAGTCGACAAATGTTGAAATCTCAGAAGCTGAAAACAAACCTTTCACTGCCTCAAAAGGCCAAATTTGCAAGACAAGAAAAGGCTTCAGAGTAGGATATTGTAAGAAGATGCAGAAATTAATATGATAAACGGAGAGTGCTTCTCCTTAACCATAACTGATAAGCAGTCATATAAAAGGAATCATAGCCCCTTGGCGTTGTATGCCAAACAAAGTGCCTCCTAACTTTGCAGAGATTATGATACATTCTCAGGTACATCTCTCTTTTTATAGACAACAATTTTGTTTTCAAGAAAGCAATATCTCGTTGATTGATGACAACGGAAAACTTGCTCCAGTCCAAGACATTAGCGAATGGAAGGTCGTAATAATTAGAAATTATAACTGGAATGCACCCGTAGTGTATGGCATCACTAACCCTTGCGGTGTTCACTTCATAACCTTTAACATGGAGGCAGAATTTACTCCTCTTAAACCCTTCTTCATAAGGGAATGTGGGGTTCCCATTAAATATGTCAAATTGAGAATCATTTACCCACAAATTTACCAGCTGCTGCCGGACTTGAGAATTTTGGACGCGTCCAGCAAAGTAGACAAGTCTATGCCTGCAACGGTAGGTGTTCACATCAAGATAGCAAACACTTCTGAAAATATAATACATCAAAGTTTGCAATAAGACAGAAAACGATATTCTTAAAAAATCTCTATACTTCTTGCTCGTGTAATTATTTTGGTTACGGACATGTTTATGTTAAGGTTCTTGAGCTTTTCGCACATATTTGTTTCTTGTTCTCTTCAAATTTGATACAGGCGTATTTCCCACACCTTGCTGTTGTCGAGTAAATTAGCCAATCGAGTAAAGGTATGCGGTATGCCCATACTTTAATTTCCCCCCTTTTTTAACATCATAAAACTTTCTCATAACCATGAAATAGAATTGCAAAAGAACTATTGCTAAAAGTAAAATTAGAAATGTCTTTGGCATTTATCCACAAGCATAACAGAGGATTGAATACTATGAGGTATATACCTGGCATGTGGGGGATTCAAGGCAGTCTGATCCGTGCGAGGCCAAACTTGAGGGAGCCCCACATCTTTGTGGGAAAGATAGAATCTTTGAAAGTAACTAGAACAACAAGTAAGCTGAATGGCATTGTTACGCAAACCATGATGCCAGGAGGGAGCCTCTCTCCCAACAGAATGGCAACAAACATAGAAATGATCAGCACCTCCTGAAGCATTCCAAAACCTGAAGCTGCTGCTAATGCTACTCGTGTATTGGGCAACAAATTGTGAGATTTTTGCCTCGGAGTGAACTCGAGGGTCATTTCTAAGGTCGTTTATTGAAAATGGGAGGAAAAAGAAATGGGCTTTCTCTGGGGTTGCAGTAAGCAGTGGACTGTGAAGCAGGGACACCTTGAACATGTGTTCACTGAAGTAATTACCCAGTTTTGGATTGTTCAGTGGGTTCTCATGGGGTAGGAAAATATTAGCAAAAGGGCTGCTCCTGTTGAAGGTATCAGGGTACACAAAGATCTTTAGATGCCGCATCATTTCTTGAAAATCAGCAGCAAACAGTTCCCAATTATGATATGGCCCTGTTTCCAATACGGAGTCCACGGTATTTGTTTGTGGTGGCGGAAAAAGGGTAGCCGCCTGTTGTGGGGCATTTAGAGACAGGTTTTGACGGTCGTGGTGGTGGTGGTTTTGGATTGGATAGAAGGTGGTGCTTTGTGGGGCAACAAGGGATGTTACCGCAAGGGGAAGCGTGGTGTTTGTAAAACCCAAAAAAAGCAATGCAAGAAGAGGACAGTAACGCTGCTAACACAAGCATTCCCAGTAATCGCTTCAGCTGCAGTTTAGGTGGCCTTTTCATCTTCATCCTCCTTTCTCTATTTTTTTTGGAGACAGTGGCAAGTGTTGAGAGATAAGTACGGATTTATATGGACAGTTCATACAGAATAAAGGCAAATTATTACATATATGTATGTATGTATAGCATTAAATTTACAGTGGAGCCAAGGAAAGGAGAGGACGACAAACCCGATGACTGACTACACTGAGTAACTAGAGTAGGGTAGAGTAGAAACAGCCTTTGAATCTTTGGAATTTTTCGGCCTTCTAATACCGGCGAGAGCGCAGAGCATAGAAATCATTCAGCGTGGCATTTCTGTAGCATTAATGGCTAGGTAGCTAGCTTTTACTGATAGATGGCAGTAGAAAATATGGGACGGGGCTTGTGGCATCTCATCTTCGTTTCATCAACAAAAATCTTTCTCCTTGGAGCACATAATTGGATTTTGTGGAGTTTGTAGCTGTGGTTGTGTTTTTTTTAAAAATTATTTATAAAAATTATTTTTAATTGAAGTTATTTGAAATTTATATAGGTTTGATTAAGACTATAGTTGAAATTGAGGTTGAATAAAAAGTAGTTTAATGTATTTGGTAAAAAATACTTTTCAAATTGAGGTTATAAAATAACTAAAAATGATATATATTAATATTGATTATTTTTAATTTAAATATGGTAGATTTAATTACAATTATTATATCATTAAATAAATAATATTTTTATATCAAATATTTTTTATTGTTCCATTAACCTATCTAAAATTCTATCACGTATGAAATTTATCCGATAAGGACTACAGTTTCCATAGTTTTTTGAGCGTGCAACAAAATCAGGTAAAATATCATCAGGAACAAAATTAAGATTACGATCAAATTTTACAAATGTTATGTCATCATGTGATATTTTTTTAATTTATATAGTGTTATTGAATAATATTAAATATTATTTTTTAAAAATAAAACACAATTAAAAAAATTAAATTTTTTTTATCAAATCTGATTCGATCAAAATAATAAAAAACAAAATTTAAGTTGGATCCGGTCCGGCCGGACAGTGATGAACGTCTCGTATGTCTCCGCACAATAGAGAAGTTCTCCACTGTCTCCCTACAGTGGAGAGTGAATTAAATTCACTCTTCATTGTTTATTTTTACAAAAATGAACAGCTATTGTATGGAGACGAAGAAAAGCAGCGTAAAACTGCTATCATGCTATGTACTGACTTGCGTTTAAAACACAAAACATGGTGGGTCTCTCAAGAAATAAATCACGTTTCCTCAGTTACCAAACACTTGTGTAACTAAGGAAACGTGAAGTAACCACAAAAACAAACTGCTATGTACTACTGACTTTTGTTTAAAACTCAAAAATCATGAAATAAATCACGTTTCCTCTGTTACCAAACACTTGTTTTTACAAGTGTTTGGTAACAGAGAAAACGTGAAGTAATCACATAAATAAACACTCTCTGATATTTTTATTTAGAATTGAAATATAATTAAAATAAATTAAATTTTTTTTACCGGATGTAATCCAACCAAAATAATAAAAAATAAAATTTAAGCTGGATTGGGTCCGGCCGAACAGTAAATAACGTCTCCAATATCTCCACACACAGTAGAGAATGAATTAAATTCACTCTTCATTGTTTATTTTTACAAAAATAAACAGCTACTGTATGGAGGCAGAGAAAAGCAGCGTGAAACTGCTATGTACTGACTTGCGTTTAAAACACAAAGGATATGTTTGGAAACACGGCTGTGGTTGTGTTCTCAAAAAATTTTAAAAAAAATTTTGATTAAAATTTAATATGATTTGTATGTTTTGGATCGTTTTGATGTGTTGATATTAAAAATAATTTTTAAAAAATAAAAAAATATTATTGACATACATTTTGACGCGAAAAGTTATTTGAAAAGCACCCACAACTATACTGTCAAACACGCTCATGATGGGTCCCTCATGAAATAAATCACGTTTCCTCAGTTACCGAACACTTGTTTCCTCAGTTACCAAACACTTGTAAACAAGTGTTCGGTAACTGAGGAAACGTGAAGTAACCACACAAACGAACAAACACGAAACACTCAATTTTCTCAATTGAGTACGATGATGACTTTGATTCCCCCCTGCTTTGGTACACCAATTATTTCAATTGTGCCAATCAAATATTTCTAATAATTTCTTCATTTTTTATGATGTAGCTAGCAACTGACCTTAAGATCTTAGGCTGTTTTTTTAAGGAAAAATTTCTCCAAAATACTGTCTTATCCGATAAATAGATATTATTTATGGGATTAAAATAATATAAATCTTGATTATATTAATATTTTTTTAATTAATCATAAAAATAAAAAGAAAGTAATCCTTTCAATGGATATAACTTTTTTTATAAGAAAATATTATTTGGAAATAATTTTTTTTAAAAAAAATATATTCTTTTAATAGGATAATTAATAAATTCTCCAAATTTTTTATTTGTCTTTTCTAAGAATCTTATAAGTATTGAAGGAGTGGTTTGCTTTTTAAATATTTTTTAAAAAATATATTAAAAACAATATATATTTTTTATTTTTTATATCAACACATAAAAATATATAAAATTAATTTAAAATAAAAAAAATATATTTTTTTAAAAATATTTCTTAACCCATAAACAACGAGCTCTATATTTTCAGCCGGTTATTATCATAAAAAAGGGAAAAAAAAAAGAAAAAAGAAAAAGAAACCACGTCTGGCCAGATTGCTCAAAAACAGACGATTCCAATCCTTTCATTTGGTTTGATACAGTAGTAGTTAAAAACAAAGAGGGAAGTAGTTTAGTTGTATAATCCTCACAGTAAAGTTTAAGTTTTAAGTTTAGTCCAGCAGAAACAAACAATAGTAGCGTGTAACCAATAAGCAAGAGAGCTTAGCCTGTCTTTGATTTTTGGACTAAATTCAAATGGAGAGTTGCTGCATTTGGGGTGGTCATCGACATCTGATTCAATCCCACCATCGCTTTATCGGCTTCTCTCATCATCATCACACTCAACGTGTTCATTTGCTGGCTGCAAATGGTCCCCGTAAATGTAATAACAGAAGCAGCAGAATTTGCTGCGCATATGAAGACCCCATCAAGAAACCACCACAAGCGTCACCATCTCCCTCCTCCTCCTCTTCTTCGGCAATTCAACTTTACAATCAGATTGAAAGGTTTAAATCCCAACACATTTATGGATAATTTTCTTGATAGCCCACGAACGAAAGAGAAAAGTCACCCTTTTTTCTCTTCAACTGTTTTTTGTAGATTACTTACGGAGACTGCAAGACAATCACAAGACTCTTGGGGTGGTTCTAACGACTGGTCTGAAGTTGAGGTGTTGTTTCTCACTTGTTATTAAGTTTATGCCATGCTTGTTTCTTGCTTTCCTTGCTCTCAGTGTATCGATTTTGATGCAAATAAGTTCAAAGATAAACCATATGTTGAGAAAGACTGGTTGATTGAATTGAATTGAGTTGTGAACAAGATAATTTCTGTCATCTAAGTGGATTTGGGTTGAAACAAGATAATTTCTATATCATTGGCTAACCTAGAACCCCTTTTTATTTCTTGGATGACGCAGTCGATCTCCTAAAAGTAGATGATAGTCATTCTGATGTCAAAGCTCTTACCTTTTTTATCTATCTCCTATAAACGCTACTACGAACTCCCACTTTTAAACCCAGTGAATCATGGTGGAAAAGAAGGGTTCCTAACTTATGAATGGAAAGATTTGGACTTTCCCCTATGTGGGACTGATTGGGTCTAACCATAGGAGCCTGCAATGTTCTCTCAGAGTACCAAAAATTGCTAATTGTGACACAAATCATAAAAATACCACATAAATAAGATTTTGGAGGGGATTCGAGTGAAATTTTTTTCAGTATAGGAACCACTGTGAAGACCTTGTGATCAGAAGCCTTACTTGGAACACCTTTTAATCGTAAGGGATTCGTCCTGTGGTTTCTTAACTCAGGACGATGTCTCTCAAACCACATATCCTGAGTTGCACTCTCCCTTCTAGCACCCTGCAA
Source organism: Populus x sibirica (assembly GCA_019202695.1). NCBI lineage: Eukaryota > Viridiplantae > Streptophyta > Magnoliopsida > Malpighiales > Salicaceae > Populus > Populus x sibirica. The sequence goes on from JAGMVL010000452.1 coordinate 28,991, forward strand.
GTACCCGGGGGATATCCTCCAACTATTTACCTTGTTACTGCCTGGTGCATGTAAAGACAGGAGACTGCATAATCCATAATTAGTCAAATTCTCAAATTTATTAAATTATTTTCATTGTTCATTCCAAATTTTTCTATTTAATTAGATAGTTCTAATATCATCTCAGGGAGCATGGATTCTTAAACCAAAAGGCTCAAGGCCCAAGTCAATTGTTCATTTCATTGGTGGTGTATTCGTTGGAGCAGCCCCCCAGCTTACGTACCGTTTATTTCTTGAACGCCTGGCAGAAAAGTGAGTGGCTGCATTCTGATACCGATAGTAATGACCTTTACAGACTGATGACTAAGGAAAAATAATGGGTTTTTTAAACTTTGGTGATGTAGGGGTATTTTGGTGATTGCCACACCATATGCTAGTGGATTCGATTATTTCTTCACGGCTGATGAAGTGCAGTTCAAATTTGATAGGTGTTTTCGTTCTCTACAAGAAACTGTGAGTTTTATATTGATTTACGATCTTGAGAATGATATTTCCTGTGTTTTGTTGATTTCATGGAGGGGATAGAAGGATATGTTTAGGCCAAAAAAACTCCGCATTTTACAGGTACAAGATATTCCTACTTTTGGCATAGGTCACTCTTTGGGAAGTGTCATCCACCTTTTGATTGGTAAGGAAGTTCTTCATATAGTTTAAATTTATGAGGGTGCAAGAAACTGATTTGATTTACAGCATCTTATTTCGTTGATTTGACTTTCTGTTTATCAGGATCACGATATGCTGTGCAAAGAAGCGGGAATATATTCATGGCATTCAATAACAAGGTACTTGACCTATTGAATGTGACTAGATGAGGTGAGAAGAGAAATAGAGTGAGCTTGATTTATTGTGAATATAACTCTTTTAAAGGTTCCACCCCACAAATATCACCTCCCTGCTCAAATGAGGCCATTTTGAAAGAACCTAACAGACTGGAGTATGCCTATTTCAGCATTTCAATTTTCTGCCTTCCTAGTCTTTAATTCCTTGACATCTCTGTATGTGTTCTATTTGGCAAAAAATGGTAGGAGTCAACATTTTTATTTTTGCTAGCATATATGTTGAACAAACATTCCCATCATTCTAAACTGTTTACTGTCAAAAACCTTTTTCTATATGGTTTGAGATTAACAAGATTTTCTTTCTTGATTTCACAGGAAGCAAGCGCAGCTATCCCTCTGTTCTCACCTGTTCTTGTCCCAATGGCCCAAAGCCTTGGACCATTTCTATCACAAATCGCTTCATCACCAACAGTCCGTCTTGGGGTGAGATTATCACATGTCTTGGCCTAATGCCTTTTCTACACCATGCTTTTGCCATTTGCATTTCCCAACTGTTGAAGAACGCATTTAAACATCAGGAAATTCATGAAACATTTGGTTAAGTTTGTATTGAAATCTTGTGTCTTTCTACGGGAAATCAGTCCTGTTCCTAGCATGTTCATGTATCTCTATGAATGATAGTTGCATTTAATATCAATGGCAGTCTCTCTTTGCTTAATACTGATCCTCTTCCAACTTTTGGATTTCTAAATTATGCAGTTTCATTTTATCAGTTAGTCATTTCATGCATCAGCATCCCCTTAGCAGTCAATTTTGTGTTTGTCAAAATATGGACGTTTTTTATGATGCTTGGACTTTAAGATCTGGTCAAAATTTGGATTGTTAGTTTTTGGAATGATATCCTTCTAACACATCACGATTCTCTTCTGTAACTGCCCAAGGACTCTCTTTCACGAGACCATGATTATTCTTATTCAACAGCTTGTGGCAGGTTCACTGTCTCTTTTTCAATGTACTTTGATTGAATTTTGATCCTGAATCATGTCGATATCTTACCCTTACTACCTACGCATCTATTATTTGCATATTTGTCAGATATCTAGATTTATGTCAAATGTGTGTATGAATTTGGCAGGGTTTTGCTTGATACAAGGATAACACTGAGAGTTGATGTAATATTGATATGTCTATTCCATTATGAGTAATCACAATGGTTTCTGATGAAATTGTATTTTATGTATTCTTTTACCACATGCTTCAAACTTGTGTCTGACATTTTCCATTGCATTGTAACTATACACTCGGATGAGTATCTGACTGTACCTCCACTGATGTTCTAGATGAACATTAATCTGTTAATTTCATCTAGATTTTGGCTTATTTGTAACTTTATCCTTGTACTTCAGTTTCTAAGCATTATTAGTTCCCTTGATGAATGACTCTTATCTTTTAAACCCTTCTTCACATAAAATTCTGGCAGGCAGAGATGACAATGAAGCAACTAGAGAGCCTTAGCCCTCCCATTATGAAGCAAGTTCTTCCTTTGGTTGAGCAACTTCCTCCCTTATACATGGACTTGGTTAATGGAAGAGAAGATTTCAGTCCCAAACCTGAAGAAACTCGCCGCCTTGTATGTAAACCTATAACTGTCAAATGTGCTGCATCATTATAGTTATAGGTAAACTTGAATTATATTGTCACAATGCATATTGTAATTATTAATCTTTTGTTGGCTATGGTCAGTAGAGGATTAATAAATTATGTCATTTGACTGGATGGTAAATTCATGATTTGGTGGTCTGATTTAGCAAAGTGAGTTTTAGTTGCCATGCCTAGGGGTAGGTGTTTGGGCAATAGATCATCCAATTATATGGTGACTTCTTCACAATCCTTGTGATATGTATTGGTACTGGATTTAATAGTGAAAACCTTTCTTAATGGCTTGAAATTACTGCCAATGACAACAACAACTGCAATTTTTTATTTATCTTATGGATACTTCCTGGTTTGTCATGCCGCTGTCTGTTGTTATTGATGCCTTTTTTTTTTCCTTCAGATAAAATCATATTACGGTGTTTCTAGAAATCTTCTGATAAAGTTCAAGGACGATGTAATTGATGAAACTCCAACATTAGCTCAGGTGCTTGGTTCAGAAGCAGCCATTAGTTCAATGCTAGACATGTCAATTCGCTTGTTGCCAGGAGATCATGGGCTTCCATTGCAACAGGTAACTTTGAACTAAACTTTAAGACACTGTCCATGCTTCTATATCCACCGAATGTGATTTTGTGAAGGCAAAGCAGCTTATGTGATGTCTCTTTTGATCAGGCGTTCCCAGATGTCCCACCTGCAATGGCAGATGCAGTAAACCAAGGAAGTGAGCTTTTTGCAAATCTCACCGTGGGAACCCCATGGGAGAATGTTGCCAAAGAAGTAGGCAGCACACTGGGCGTGGACTCGAGGATCCTCCGTGCACAAGCATCCAAGGACGTAGATAACCTTGTGGATGTGATAATATCCTGGATGGCATCAAATTCAGGCCCGAGACTCTTGAGGCAATGATATATACTTGCACCAAGCAAATCAACCAGAGTCAACAACAATAGGGAAAGGAAGATGCTTGAAGAATCTGCAGAGATATGGCATTCTTATGTTATTCTATTGTACATTTGATATGTCGCCAGGCATGTCCAATCAGAAGTGAATAACAGGAAACGGTAGAAATGTTTTCTATTTTCTTCTTTATCTTTCTCTCACTAAATAAAAAAGCAAAAGCTCCATACAAAAGTAAAAGATCCAGCCTGCCTTGTCAGGTCTCACAAATATTACGTTTCACCATTACTCTAGTGATTTAAGAACATGATCCATTGTCTATACTGTGTGAACCGACTGTTACCAAACTCACCTATGATTTCCCATTTCTTTTTCCTAGAGAAGTTTGATTCATCCTCGAGTAAATTGCAGGCTAAGGGCATCAAACACGTATGCTAACAGGTGACTGTGATGAAACACACTTTGATAATACCTTGGATTGCAAGTCTAGGCAGAAACATCACGGTACTGAAGTGACCGCCTTCTTCACGGATTTAATCAAGCTCATGAGTTAATGATGTTCTTAATGTGTGAACTTTTGGATATTTTTTATTTGAGTATACTAACTTTTATTTTTACTATTTGGATGAGGAAATTTTTAATTTTTTTAATCAAATGTCTGTGTTAGATTATGTCAAATGCATGATGACGTGATTGTTAAATTGACACGTTAGCATGATAATGTATACACCAATATACGTACACATTGCTTTATTTAAAATCAAGTGTGCATAAACATGAACATGTGGTATATACCATGGCCAAGTCTCTCAACATATAGCAGAAAGATAAGAAATGTCACCTATCAATGCGGTTCTTGAGTTTCAAGAAGAACTTTTCATTATTCTCTTCAGCAACTTTCACCAATCTCTAGGTCAAACCCTTTGTTTCTTGAAATCCAAGGCTCTCCAAATGGATTTCACTGATTTTTCTTCGATAATGAATGAAATTCTTTGAAAGAACTAATAAGTTGGTTAGCAAGATTGTCGTAGCACCCTAATTATTACAGGCTGATGATGTTGTGAAAATTTCATAATTAAATTGGGTTTTTTCTGGTTATGTCTTAGGCTTAGATGTATGGTCTTGGATAATAGTTTTGTCTTTTATCTTGATTTTTTTAAAAAAATAAATCTTTTATTGGAACATCGGACTTTCTGATATTTAAGTTAGTAAATATAAAAAGAAAAGGATGTGCAAGAAAAAAATAGAATAAACTGATGTGAAGCAATAAGCTTGAATAACTTAGATTTTCCTAGCTTGGCTATAATTAAATCCTGGCTTAGTTGTAATTAAGATCTGGTTTAGCTTGGCTTGAATTGTTTGGGAGTTGCTTGACTTGCATTGCTTAGAATTGGCTTGGATTTCTTACCTGGTGATCAAGATATTTATAGATCATGACTATGCTAGTTTACCTTGTTTAGCTTACCTTGTTTGGAGAGTGGAGAGTAGTGTTACAGTAGCTTGGTGTGTGGAGGAGATTTGCACCTATTTGTAGAGAGGTTTATGTTACTACTGGTTATTGTGCTTGCACATGCATTGATAGAGAAATGTGAACAGAAAATAACCATTAGACATCACTACTCAACATAGATAAATTTATATGTGTTGCTCTTGGAAACTAAAAATACATTAAGGTGTATGCCCAACAGGTATTTGATAGTCCAAGATGAGAGTGTATAGCTAGAGTGTCTGGCCATAAGGAAATATTTATATTGAATTATTAGAATTTATATATTCATGTATTATTTTATGTGCTAGCAACTATGTGGTATTCAATTCTAGGATGGCTAGGGATAAAGATCCCTTTGCGTGGAGTTTTATTATTTAGGCTTGGCCAAGTGTGATGTTCTTTTGTTCTCGGGCCTACCCAAACATTTAGGACCAAGCATAGGGATTTTTTAAAATTTTTGTACCATCATTTCGCCCCTTAAGTTTTTAAACAAACATGTTTGAATAAGACTTGACCAGAAAAAGTGAGAAAAAAATACATAATATTTTATATAGGTGATGTTACTTATTGCGGTTGCAAGAGAAATGAGTGTTTAATGTTTTATGTATATCATGTAATTTTCTCTCATGTTCACGAGAAAGATGAGAGTTGAATTTTCTTACTTATTTTTCTTGCATGGTTTGTTATATGAAACAGTCTAGTAATAAAAAACAATATGGTCAGTGTATGAGTTTGGAAATACATTTTAGAAGGAAATCTCTCATGAACAGTCATAAAGACTGAGAAGGATTCTTAATAATTTTAGAGATAAGTGGTTGTAGAAACATAGATAATTTAATAAAGACATGAAGACCTCATCACGAAGATTTTATAAAAAGTATGATAGTGACAGCCACACTTGTGGCTAGGACCTATTAAGGAGTGTTTTTCATAACAAAAGCTACTCTTTCATAGAGTTCGTGTGTCGTGCCTACTTTACATGTTATTTTATCATGTTCCTTCAGGGAATTAGAATTGTTTTTATACACTTAGTGCATATAATGGAGTCGTGTGTTGTGTTTTGTGTAGATGGAATGGGAAAGAATGAATTTATTTTTGTATAGCTAGAACGTATTGTTGAGCACATGCATTTGATTAGAGAGTTGGTGGAGATTTAAAGGAGTTGGAGTTCCTGAGATAGGGAGATCAGTTACTCTCTTATTTATTGAATTTTTGTTAGTCATAGAGAAACTTTTGTTGAGAAATAAAATGAAAATAAACTGGCTTTTATTCAGTTTCTCATATATGGCACCACTGATGAAGTCACAAAAACTTCAAAATTGAATTAGGCTTTCCCTAGTTGTATATTTGGTTAAGGTGTGTATGCTTGAATGTTGGCTTTGTCTTTGATTTTGGTTGTTCCTAAAAAAAAATTTGTCATAACAAGAGATCTTTTTATGCTTAAGTTAGTAAATGTAAGAAGATAAAATAGTGTGCAAAAAAGAGAAATATAATGAACTCATATGAAGCAAATAAGTTTGAATGGCCTAAATTTCCTTAGCTTATTGGCTTGGTTGTAATTGTTTGGGAGTTATTTGATTTGAATTACTTAGATTGGCCTAGATTTCTTAGCTGGTGACCAGGGTATTTATAGGCCTTAGCTATATTAGTTTACCTTGTTTGAAGAGTAGAGAGTGATGTTGTAGTAGCTCGGTTTATAGAAGGGAGTTACACCTATTGGTGGAGAGGTTAACACTATCATTGGTTGTTGTGTTTACACATGCTATTGGTGAAGAAGTGTGGACAAAAAATAATCATTGGCCACAAAAGTATTGTCTACTCTACATAGAAAAATTTATGTGTGTGCTATATCTGGAAACTAAAAAAATACATTAAGGAGTGTGCCCGACAAGTATTAAATAGCTTGAGGTGGAGGCGTCAGGCTAAAATGTCTGGCCATGAGGGAAAATTTATACTGAATTATTGAAATTCATGTATTGTTTTGTGTATCAATTAATGTCTGGAATTCAATTTCAAGATGGTTAAGGGTGAAGATCCCCTTGTGCAGGGTTTTCTAAGTTTAAGCTTAGCCAAGCGCAGGGTTCCTGTGCTCAAGCCTGCACAAGTGTTGGGGCTAGAATCCTAATGTCTGAGCTGCCCAAGGCTAGGACTGGAAACCCAACAAATGGGCTATCCAAGCACTAGGGTTGGAATTCTAGATTGAACACTTATTTGAACACTTATAGGCACCCGGGTCTGGCTCAAGCATAGGAAGATTTAAAAAAAAAGTATTTACCATCACATAAATTCAATTTATTGTCGTATGGCTCAGTGTTATCACTATAATTGTCACATTAATTATAATCTGAAATCATATTTTGAGATAAGTTAATTTTTAGATTTTAGAACCCTGTGGATTGGCCTACCTTTTAAAACTTTAAACTTTCAATAGTTGCTTTCAGTTTAAAATTGTGATAAATGATCGTAAAAGTTGTTAAGTGAAGGGGAAAAAAATAATAGAGAAAGGCTATCCTTATGGACTTTGCAATTATACCAGGAACTAGACCTTAGACCTTTCAATGATTATAAAAGTTGTTAAGTGAAGGAATATATATATATATATATATATATATATATATATATATATATATATATATATACACACGCGTAAATAATTGATAAATTGAGCAATTAGCACAATAAATATAAAAAATTAATTGAATAACATTATTTTAAAAAGATTTAGTAAAATATTACACTTTCACCTTATTACGCTTCGAAACACGACAAAGTGAAAATATATTATCATCCAATCGACCAGTTTGTAATGATCAATGAAATCGGTCAGCTAGTTTCAAAAATAATAAGAAAAATTTTAAAATTGTCAAAACCGAGAAGCCTCGACGAGATTTTTTATATCTAAAGATCTAACATTCGGCGTAGCAACACAATAATTATTATAAAGAAAAATACATCTGCTAGACCTTCTAGGTAATCAAGGTTTTAATAATTTTGTTGAAAAAGCTTTTGTAACTTGTGAGCAGCTAAAAGATACTCTTTTCCACATAGCCCAAGCCAAACCCGAGAATAGTGTACATATACATCTGTTGTAAGGGCAGGTATTAGGTATAATCCGATATCCCAAAACAGAAAACAACCAGACACATTTATTAAGGTCGACCACCTTGCCATCTATAACATCTATTCTTCATGATACAGATACAATCCAAGACCAAACCGGGCACATGCTCTGCAGAAAGCTATTTCCTCTGCTGCAGCGACTGGATCTTCAATGTCACCATCACTGGATGATACTGTCCCGGATGATTCACGATGAGCCTGTATCAGGGCGTGGTATCAGTAAGTTAAGGACAGACCACAACAAAGCACGTAGCAGTTTGCATATTATTCAGTTACAGATAGGCTAAAATCTCAATTCCAAAAAAGTTGATATCAGTTTGTTCTGTATCAGGGCGTGGTATCAGTAAGTTTGGTGGTTAATAGTGGAGCATGGCTGGACATGTTTAAATAGCAGTCCTAGTACTTCTCATCAAATAGCAGAAGAACGTAAGCTCCTAAAGTATAGGTTGAGATTTGCACTACTTCTATGAACTTATGGTGTGCATTATGGTTAGATGTTCTCCATTGAATCTAATGACCTAAAATATCCTTGAATATGATAAAAGAAACAACTCAAACTGGATAACAAGTTTTCCTATATCCTGAAGGAAAAAAGGAAAGAGAGATTCGTCAAGTGAAAAATATGTGCATGTCATTGTCTTGCATTGGTTGGATATGTTTCCCTGAGAGGTTTCTTTTGCTGTAAAAAAGTCCAAGTTATCTTTAAGTTAAGAGGTCTCAACTCAGACATTATAGCCTGAAGATTTTCATGTTTTACTTAATTAAGGGATGGAACCAGAATTGAAGACTAGGGAAGACCAGGAATTCTTTTTCTTTGGGAAAGAAGAGATAAACACTTGAACATGCAAAAAAAGTATCTTTTAAGAATGGAAGCAAACAAACTTCTACCTTTTTAGATATCAAAATAAGTTTTTTTACGAAAGGGGGACCGAATATATCATCTTTTTCCAAGGACATGAACGTTATATTTTTAGGAACCGAACTGAAATTGCTTTAACGAAAAAGGACATAATGTTAAGATCAAGGGGAGGGAAATGCAGATCACTTGGCCAAGATTTGTGCTGCTAATAAGCTTGCCTTTCCTCAACAAAGGTTTTATTTCTCTGCTTTTATAGCAAATGTAGCCGTCAGTTTTTGGCTGACAATAGCTGTTTAAGACCTTGTTCCACCATTGTAAATGCCTAAACATGGTGTTGGTTCAAGCAAGTGAACCTCAACAAGCCGGACAGCATTGAAATATAGAGATTTTTCCAAGAGATTTCACACTGTAAACTAGAAATAATTAGCAGTCCTAGTGCTGCTCCATACAAGTGAATTTCTAAATAAATTACAGCACTGACTGCAGCATAAGTAGCATCCTTCTTTAGATAAATTAAACTAACCGAATCAATGCATGAACAGAAACAGGCAGCAACACTGAAAAAGAAATAAAACACAGTGCAAAAGAACGAGGACCGCACCTCTCCATCAGATCCTAGAATGGTGACACGGAATATCACAGTCACACTTCCATTTTCCGCAAATATAACATCACGTATTTCTCCACTCCATCCTGCCAAAAAGGATTAAAATAGACTATTTGTTCAAAGAAGACCAGTCGTGTATATCAAGTTGTACTATCCATGAAACAAGCAACTCAATCGTAACCTTCTAGCAGTAGTTGTGCCATGTATTTCAACTAATAGATCCTAACGTCCCTGGTATCCTATAAAACTCCAGTGAGAAAGGCATCAAGGAATTAATCTCTCTTTCTTTAGCAAGGAATCAATGTTTCTCTCAATAGAAATGGGTTTGGAAACTAATGGTACACATAAGAGTTATTAGGCTGGAAATGGCATTTGATCTAATAAGCGAAAACAAGCGCGGGAGAACAACAAATTACAAGCTAGTTTATGAGTATGATAACATCATAGAAATGGATCAATGTAGAGATAAATAATGTCATTGTAACTAGAAGTCAACCATTAAAAATTTACAAAAAAAAGACAAACCAGGAGCATAGAAGCTGAGCATTCGGTTCGCGTGGTGCCTACAAAATCAACGAACAAAATAAATCACCAGCATTCATCAACATCATAAATTACCGCTTCATCATTTGAATTAATATTAAATCAAAAAACACACTTAATAATACATATATATACACACACATACCAGGGGATCAAGGTAGAAGAAGAATTAGGAGGCTTAATGATATTATCAGGAATCCTCTTATTGAGATCACGCAAGATCTCCGAGAGAGGCCGGGTAATACAAGAAGTATAAGCAGAGGCCAAAGATTTATCAAGCGGCACCACATAATCCGAATTCGGCACTCCTTTTTCTTCACTCTACCGTCTCTTCCTCCGCCAGCAGTGGTTCCACCACTGCTGCTCCCATTGCTGCCAGCTATTGTAGCATGCATGATCAATTTACAATCACTAGTCGTAAAGCAATTATTACGAATATTAATCATGTTTAATCTACACGGTGGAGATAAAAGCGCCGCCGGTGGCGGCGGTCTTGTCAGGAAGACGGCGGAGTGGCTGTGCACTGACATTTCTTGGTTTTCTTTTGTTGAGTGTCAGTTACGAAATTTTCTTGGGAGTGCTGGATGGGATCGTATTCAATATGGGAAGTCTGGAGCCACTTACCACCAACCACGAGTATTTGAGCAGGGCTCGTTTGGGTTTTGACTTGATCAAATTTACGACTTTGTTTGGATTGGTAGCTTGTTAGTAGTGGAAGTTGCTGTCTGAAGAACGGGGTTGAGGGTACAGGTGTAATTCCGTGTTTGCTATTTGGTATGGTAGGTAGGTCGTCGTTAGTATGCTGGCTTGGGGTACAAAATGTGTATAAACCATGTACGTACGCATGCTTCATTCTTCTTCAACTAACTCTAAATACTTGGTGGGTGGCAGTTTCGATGCTACCAATTTTTGGTCTGAAATTGACATCTCATCCGTTTTAGATTGTGTTTGGTATATTCTATTATAGTTATAGTTATAATTTTAAAAAATATATTTTATAAAAAATATTTTTAGTTAAAATTGGTTTGAAAAAATATATATTTGATTAAAACTGTAGTTGAAATTGAGGTTGACAAAAAGTAGTTTAATGTGTTTGATTAAAAAAATGTTTTTCAAATTAAAGTTATAAAATAATTAAAATATATATATATATTAATGATTTTTAATTTAAATATTGTAAATTTAACTACTGTTATTACATTATGAAATAAATAATATTCATATCAAATATTTTTTATTATTTCATTAAACTATGTGCAATGTCATCACATACGAAATCTATCCAACAATTAAATACTAGTTTTTCGAGTAAAACATAATTTTTTAAAAAACAATTTACAATTTCATTACGTACAAAAGTCATTCGACAAAAACTACAGTTTCCATGATTTTTTGAGCGTGCAATAAAATTAGGTAAAATATTATCAGGAATAAAATTGAGATTACAATACGAGTAAATTTAATTCACCTTAAACTAATTTTTAAAAAAAACAAAAAAAAATATTGTTCACGATTAACTGCACTGGTTTTTCGAGAAAAAAAAAACTAAACTTTTCTCACTTGTTTTTTTTTAAAAAAAAAAAACTGAATAATGGAGCCATGCTCCACTGTTCCTTAAAAATACCCACGAGAAGCAGCTTCTCCAATCCTGCGGCTGGGCAAGCAAAAATTAGTGGGTCCTACCAAGCAAAATCAGTTTTGCTTGCTTTACCAAACGCTAATATATGTGGCTGCGGGTGAACCTCACCCGCAGCCATATTACCAAACAGCCACTTAATTGATTGGGGAATAAGACGAACTTAATTTCAAAAACATAGTTGTAGAAGTATCCACTAATCTTTCTTTCCGTGTTTTTTTTATGGGATTATTTAACTTAACATGTATATTTAACAAGTTAATCTAAATGAATTATTTTTTTTTGTAGTTTAATTTTATTTTATTTTAATTTTAGTTTTTAATATTTGATTTATTGAGAATTAATTTCATATTTGATATTTCAGGTCACAAGTTTTATAAGGTAGCAATGGTTTTTTAAAAATTTAGATTTTATGATTTTCTTTATTTTTTTATATCAGGTTATCTCAATCTCATAACTTAACTCGTAAGTTTGATGAGTTGACCCGAGTGGTTTCAAATATTTTTTGGCTTATGATTGCTATTTTTTTTTTTGTTTTTTTGTATGATTAATTTATTTATTTTTCAATCTCATCCTTAATATTTGATTAGTTAAAAATTAAGTTTGAAGATCTTTTAAAAAAAAAAATTAATGCTTCTAGTCAAATAACTTGGATAATCAAATAACTTGGATAATGAGTTTAATAGATTAATTTTTTTTTATTTTTTTTAATTGTTCAGCATTGTTTTCTCTAATTTAATATTAATATTTTCTTTTAAAAAAAACTCGCTTGTGTTGATTGAAATTTTTTATTATTTTTTTCTTTTGTCAAAAAGAAATTTTATTCGACCAGCAAAGTGATGGTCACTCAACTTGGCATGGTCTATACACTGTAACCTCGGCAGCTAAGTTCAGCCTGATGTCCATTTTCCAGGCTACTTTTCACAGGGCAGCTTATGGTACTTTCTCCGCATTGCTTTGGAACGTTGATTCACATGGAAGAGAACAGAGTTGGTCCTCTCGCCTCGCGCCCATGATAACAAGATTTTGCCAACGGCATCCACGCAAGAAAAGCTGTCCTCTCATAAGTCATAATGGGTACAAAGCACGTAGCACGTTCAGACACCATTTCCAATCGGATTCCCCGCCTGTATAATTAGTGCAGGAAGCTGTGGGTTCTGCATCTGCCAGCTGAAAATGTTGGCAAGCGCTCGCAACTTCACATGGAAGCCTCTTTTCATATTTTCCTCTGGAAGAAGAGGGTTGAGAAAGCATTTTCGAGGATTTTCATAGAGGGAAAGATGTCGATAAGGGGCACCGTTTACACAAACAAACCTACTGCACACAATTTAACACAGCAAGAGGAAAGTAAAACTGCACATATTGAAGTGGCTAAGACATCAGGTTCAGGTCACATAGAACCATATACCTATTTCTACTCGTATTGTAACAAAAGGCCAAACAAATTCAGTATTTTACTTCGCAAATTGCAAGATGAAACTATGATTTTGTACTTGTTGGCAAATTTAGTTGGCTTTCTTTTAGGGGCAAGAAGTCTTTTTTCACGAGATTTATTAATCATTATAAAACAAAACAAAAATTATACTGTCTTTTTATATTTTTATGACACCATATAATTATCTTATTATCCTTAACAACTAAAAACATTCAGCTTTGGTCAAGAGGGTTTTTAGTCTTTGATTTAATTTTCAATCATTGTTCTTGGAATGTAAAAATCTTTGCCTTTGATAGAGTGGTTTTTTTTGTCATATACATTTGGTAATTTGGTGTAATTAGGGGTAACAAGATAATTTTATAAATAAAGAAAATAAAAAAAAAGACTAAAAGCACGGGAACAATATCCAGTTGGTTCAAACGGTGCATGCAATGCTATCCGGTGGCCAATACCTTGCTTCTAGGGTGGGCGTCTCGCCATCCCCTCCACATATACGCGACACGTGTGGCATAATTGTTATGCATGTGGTCTCTTTTTTTTTCTTCTTTTGATTTTCATGCTAGCCTTAAAAAAATTCAAATTAGCCCATGAGATTTGTTGTGCTCAGGATTTTATCTTTATTCTCTTTATTACAATTTTTTATTTAGAATAATTTCTAAAATTAAGGATTTTTTTTCTCAATTTCATCTTTATTCTCTTTATTACAATTTTGTTTATTTAGAATAATTTATGAAGTTAAATTCAAATTAGCCCCTGAGATTTGTTGTGCTCAGGATTTTATCTTTATTCTCTTTATTACAATTTTTTATTTAGAATAATTTCTAAAATTAAGGATTTTTTTTCTCAATTTCATCTTTATTCTCTTTATTACAATTTTGTTTATTTAGAATAATTTATGAAGTTAAGGATTTTTTTTCCAATTCATCCCCAATATGTATTTTTATCTGTCAGATTTGGTTTTCAATCTTTTTATTATTATTTATTTTATTTTAGATGGTTTTTGCATTATTTTTATTTTTTTTTGTAATTTCATTCGTCTTGAGTTTTTTTCCTATCAAATCTAATCTTTTTATTATTATTGTATTTTTGTCCAAGCAAGATTATTTTAGATTGAATTTTTTATTATTATTTCATCCTCCAACTTTTCATTAGTGGGGTGTTTAGCTTTTTAATTGAGTCGGTCTAAAATTTAACGAGTTACGGGTTTAAAATATTAATCCTAATTTACAAAGTTAACATGGATTTTCTTGGTTTTTCACCAATTTTAAGTTTTTTTTTCATCCTTCAATATTTTTTTTCCTTTATTTTCTATGAAATTTTTTAGTCGTTGTGAAAATAGTATGGGTTGCCATAATTGTTTTTTTTTTTTAAAATTTAGCTTTTTATAATGAATTTTATTGATTGAGCTCGAGTCGAGAATTTAACGGATTTTAGGTTTGAGATTTTAACCTAGTTTTACAAGGTTTACTCGGGCTTACTTGATTTTCTTTTTTTTTTAAGTTTTTTTTGTAATTTAATCCTCCAACATTATTTTTATTCACTTTGTATGGGATTTATCTTTCTTTTTAAAATAATAAGGGTTGCCTCAAGATTTTTTAAGTCTTTGTTAAATTTAACTTCTTTGAAATGAATTAAATTTATTGATTTCATCCTTAATGTTGAGCTTTTTAGTTTAATCTAAATCTACAATTTATCAGATTACAGATTTTAAAGATTAACCTAGGATTGCTTTATTGTTTTCTTTTAAAAAAAATTTATTTTTATTTTCATCCACTAATATTTTGTTTATTCACTTTCCTTATAAAATTTTAAAAGTAACAAAAGTTAACTTTAATTTTATTTTTATTTTTATTTTTATCTTTGTTAAATTTAGTGTTTTTTTAAAGAATTATATTTTTTAATTAAATTAAATTAACTGCATAAAAATAAATATGAAATGTTCAATTCATAGTATTTTATTTTTGTTTACTTTTCAAATTACTGTTCTAGTACGTGCACCCTTTTTCAGTTACCAAAATCTTAAATTCCTCTTACTCATTTTAAAATATTGATATTACAAGAGCTTTTTTCTTTTCATTGGCAAAAAATTAACCCAGCTCACAGAGTAACAAGAGCCATTTATTTAGTATCAAACTAAAAGAACACTACTGCAATCATCTCTACTTTTGATGGGTTAACACTTAACACTACTGCAGTAAGCTCTACTTTTGCTGGGTTTTCTTTCCTTTTTTTCTATATATCCTAACATCAACTAATTTCAAAGGTCAAAGTAATTCTTATGTGGAAAAATATTGGCAAAACAAGTTCGAACCTATGCCCCCAGCAAAACTAGCCGCTCTATTCCTATAGGACAGAAATCCATTGCAGGTTCACTGATGCAAGCACCGAAATCCCGACACCATAAACAGTGTATAGGCACAAAAATGCCTCTTCATGTTGGAACCTTCATCACCTGTTACAAAATTCCAGTTAATTCCTTCTAGTCCAATAAGATCGCATGGAAATTATAGCCAGAAACAAAGGAAGCTGTATTTTCCACCTTTCCTAGCTTTTCATGGAAAATCAGCTCGACTTCTCCTCTGAGGGTTTCCAAATCCACTGCATAGTCCCGATGATCTTCCTCTGCCATTAAATCTAGCAGCTGCCGCCTCATCCTCTCCAAGGAACCATCCAAATTACACAAATCCTTCAAAACCAAAGCATCGGTTGTTTTAAGTTGCAGCAGATTCTTGACTGCAACAAGGGCCTGCAGTGATCATAGCCACGGGTTAAAACAAGGCATTGCCTGTCAAATACATTAAAACTCCATGTGAATATGCAACAACAAAACAGATTCTAAAGAACGACCTTTTCCTGGAGATCAAGATCTGTTGATGCTGTTAGATCAACTACAGACTTCAGGAAGAAGCGATTTCTGAAGCATGGAGACTCAGCTCTTATTATATTTTCTAACTGGTATTCAGCTAGATCAGCAACTACAGAAACAGCTTTCCTGAGGAGTCTGATATCATTGCTTGAGTTGCTCAATATTTCCTGAGATGGAAGGAGAAAGGAGTGATCATTCCCAACTTTCCAAGGATCAGCACACATTGGAACACATCAAAATATTTGGTGCCATTATCAGCACTACATAGAACACTTCATACAATACCTGAAGCATTGCATCCCCATCTTCTGCATAAAAAAATTCCTGGCCAGCTAAATGGTTTTGGATCAATGTTGAAACAGCATATAGCGCCTTAATGGCTTCTTCTATGGAACTAGATTTTACCATCTTTATCAGCTTCGACAGTGCCCCAAGTTCCAAAATCTGAAATGATTTTTCAGAATTAGTTATTAACTCATTGTTAAGCATATCATCTAAAAAAACAGAGCAATCCACCATAAAAGAAGCAACCATTATTGACGAAGAGAATAAAAGATGAAGGAAGAACTTTAAAAATTATAGAATTGATGGTAAAACATGCTTCCAACAAGTTCACAGAAGAAAATTAACAGACCTGTTTTTGAACAGCTGCGTTATTCTGACAAGCTTTTCCGAGAACCCAAGCAGAAAGTCTCCTTATGTCATGGTCAGGGTGATCAAGTTCTTGGATTACTATGGCAAGTCCACCAAGTTTGTTCAAATCTGATACATAATAGAGTGACAATATTAACACCGATAATGCAGCCAAAAAGCACATCTAGACTCTCTCCCAAACAAAACAAGTATAGGGATCATAATTATAAGGTCAGGTTCATTTAAGTAATGCAAAACTTCTCCAGGCATATCCTACAAATTTTTAGCGGGGCAAAGGAGGTTCAATAAATACGCTTACTAGATTGTTCTAGAGTATCGTAGTCTGAAGCCAGCAGGGGATCAAGAGACTAGAAGAAGAAGACGACAAGACCACTACATCTTTGTGAAATATTGGATGCACTGGTAACATTAAGAAATTTAATTTAAAAAAATGTCTAAGCTTTTTTAAGTTGTTTATGACAGTGTAATAAACTCAAGTTCAAAATTTATCGGCTCATACCCCAGAAGAAATTTATGAGAAATAGCAAGAATTACACTTACCATTTGCATTGTCAAGTGGCTCAACAAGTATGAGAAGCTCCTGCAACGCACGTTGGCGATCCTCCAAAGATGAAGAAGAATTGTTTAAATCATCTATTGCCATCTGCATCAACTCTGCATCAGATGGCATTTTCATCTTCTCTATCAACTCCTAGATCACCAAAACAACAGCATAAAGAATTAGTAACAGCTTACTAGCAGCAGCAGAAGCAAGCAAAACTAACCAAACCTTTGGTTACTAAAAATTCTAACCTTAAGTTCTAATTGACGCTTCTGTAACTCACTAGCAGACAGGCGCTGGACATCTTCTGCGTTTTCTTTTAATTTCGTTGGATCAGAATGCCCTAATTTATTACAAAAACAAGCAATATTATCACTAAAAAAACAAAAAAAAAGATTCAAAAAACAAAAGGAATGTTTTCATACCAATGGCCCAATGCAACATCCCCTCGAGAGAAGAAAACCCGCCGTCAAGGTCATCATGGTCATTAACAACCGCAGCGGCGGATGAATCGTCGCTGTTTTCCGGCTCAGCCTTGCTCAAGAGATCAGGCTCGTCTTTTCCCGTCGACCATAATAATCCAGCTGTAGCAGAAGTTTCATCAACTAGCTCGCCACTGATCACCGCCGCAGCAGCTAAAATCACTGCCGTCGCCACCAGAAACCTTATTGCGACACGCTCCATGTTAACTAAAGATTAAACAGGAATTTGTTATGGTTGATGTAATGATTAATTGGTAATCATATGAAGTTGGTTTGGTTTATAAATGAAGTGGTCTCGTCTCGGTCTGTGAATGTAGAGGTTGTGGCATCACTGGTTTCTGGAAGGGAAGGAAAGAGGGAGGGGCCAGAGTCAAGGAAAAAGATAAATAGATTCCACGTCATGTCTTAGAATCAACACCGTTGATTGGTGATCAAGTGGTGTCTATGGACTTTGATGACGGTTTTCTTTCTTTCCGTTCGAGATGATACGACAACGTATATTGCATCATCATGTCCACTAGGAATTATCCACGTGGATGATTAGCCTTAATAGAATACTAACGTTATACTCATACATAAATCTGATCCTTTTTTTTGTTATTTTTTATTTATAAACAATATAAGTTACTTGGTCCGCAAAACTCAAAAAAAATAAAAAACTTAAAAACAAGCCGATAAAAAATATAAGTATTGAAATCCAAATATAATTAAATTATATCAAAATTCGTTAAATAATTAAATTGAATCCTTCATTTATTTTTTAAAAGGTTATACTTTATTATTTGTGTTACGTTAGTTTTACTTTTTTGCAAAAAATAGGAAAAACAAGATTCATTAAATAGATCATTTATATAACTCTTATTTATATGTGTGTTAATTTAGATACATGTCATGGTTAATTGACGAAGAAATTTAGAACAAAAAAGTTTAAAGGTGTGTGTTAGAATTTTGAAATATAAATTGATTTATATCTCTATTATTTACTTAAGTTCAATTAAAATTTATTTTATATGTTTCAGAAACTTAAATGTAACTTTCAAAATTTATATAGAATTATTTGAAAATAAAACATGTTTATTTAATAAGTATAAAATTTACTTGTTTACTAACAAAAATAAAAACTGAAAGTTATTAGTGTTTTGGTATGATTGTGAGGCAAAACACCAAAGATTCCAATGGTGTCTTGCCTTTTCTTCTTTATTTTTTTTTTGTTTATCATTCAATTTTATTCTTTCAATTTTATTATTCAATATTGTGTTTTGTTGGGATTTGAAATTGATAACTTGTTTTGATTTATCTTTTATATGGTTTCCGCAATCTCAAAAAATATCCTGGTATTAAATTGATGCTCGATCTGATAAAAAAGAATTCAAATTTGTTATTTACAAGAAATATAAAATAAAAAGACCAAAATTAAAACAAAAAAATAACAGCAAGCCTTTTTTTAAGAAAAATATGGTGCTGGTTTCGATCCTCTTTCTCTTTTTTTAAGCCTTCAATCTTTTTTTCTTTTCAATTTAAACCTTCAATGTTGTGTTGATTGGAGTTTGAGGTTAAAAGTTTATTTTGATATATTTTTTATGTGATTATCTCGATCTTAAAAAAAAGGTTTTATCATTAAATTGGTGCTCAGTTTAATAAAAAAAAGTCTAGTTTTATTGTTTGAGAAAATTTAAAAAGGAAATGACCAAAATTGAAATAAAGATAAAACATTAGGCTTTTTAAAAAAAAATTGGGTCAATGCCTTTTGCCTTTGCAATTTTGTCCAAAAAAGTTATTATTTTTAGTTAGTAAATTAGATAGGTTGGTCCAAAACTTTATCTTGCTCATGTCATAGTCCTTAGTTTAAAAGATAAAAGAGAGAGAATCATCGGATTACAATGAAAAAAGTGAGAAAGTTAATAAACAACTACTTTTCGGCGACTAGACTTATTGTTTCTGGTGTCAATATATTTTATTCGACGATGAGAGTTCTATTTAGGTTTTTTTTTTCCTCTATCTTTCTGGGGAAAAAAAAGAGTAGATTTAGCTCCATGAGTTTTTTTGAATTCAGGTTATTTTTTTGTTTTTTAACTGAAATATTAGAAATGAGTTTTATAAATTAAAGAAATTATATGGGGTGAAATTGAAAAATATTTGCAATTTGATAGATTATTTATAAATTAAAAAAATGGTAAATGGTGAAATTGAAAAAAAAATACAAAGGGTTAACCAAATAGAATTAAATCATGAAAAATAAAAGGGATGAAAAATAAGAAAATATCAGTTTAAAAAATAAAAAAATCAGGCAAACCCAAACGAACCTTCCAAACCTAGTTTAATCTCTAAAACATGCAATTTGTGAAATCCTGACTTTGAGCTTAATTAAGAAGTTTAACTCTAAATAAATTTAATTTTGAATGATGAAATCATAAAAAAAAATATTAATAAAAAAATTATAAAAGGAAAAAAGCAACAAAAACAATGAAGATAAAATTTGATAGAAAAAAAACATAAGGATGGTGAAATTTGAAACAAATTAAAAAACAATCCAAACAGAATAAATAGCAACTAAAATAATGAAAACCAAATTTAAAAGATAAAAAATACAGGAGGTAAAATTGAAAAATATTTGTAAATTGATAGATTACTTGTAGATTAAAAAAAGGCAGGGGTGAAATTAAAAAATATTTGTAATTTGATAAATTATTTATAGATTAAAAAATAATAAGGGGGTGAAATTGAAAAACATTTGTAATTTGATAGATCATTAATGTATTTTAAAATAGCAAGGGTGAAATTAAAAAAAATATAATTTAATAGATTAAAAAATAATAGAGGGGTGAAATTGGAAAACAATTGTAATTTCATAGCTTATTATAAAATAGAAAAATAGTAATGAAAAGGATCGAGACCAAATGTGAAGAAAAAATAAATTAAAAGGGTTGTTCTGAAATTTTGCATGGGTGGCGCAAGATTCAAGGTGGGGAGAGAGAAGAAGAAAAAAAAAAAATGGTCTTCGATGCAAAATAACAGTGATGTTTATACACACATCATGCCATCGTGTAGAAGACATTGTGATCTTTCAAACACAATCTCATAAAACTCTTTTTGGTGGATGAACAACCCTACACAAGCCAACAAGTTTTTCTTTTCTAAATAATATTTAACATATGCTAATTACAATAATACTCATAAAAAACCTCAAAATCTATCACAAACCAACATGAAATAACTAAAATATCCTTATCAAATACTTAATTATTATTTTTTTAAAAAGGGAACCAAAGTAATTTAACTATTCATATTTCATGCCATTCATATAGATGCTTATATTCAGTCGCAGAGAGTGCTTTTCATTGTAACGTTGAGTCAGCCTTTTTGCATTGACTTCTGTGCGAGGAAGGAATGCAAAGAAACTTGTTGGTGGAAAATTAGGAAGAGACATCCGTCACATAAGAGAAATAATAGCAAAATAGCTAGTGTGTGTGTGTGTCTATATATATATATATATAATTTTTTTTTTTTTTACCAGTATCATCCATATACATCTGGTTTATGTTTTCGTCGCTTTTTTTTTTTGTTAGGGTCAGCGAGTGATGGCGCTCGATATTACCACTAGGTCCATGTGTGTCAAATTTAATTAAAAAAATAATTTGAATTAAAAATATGATAAGATTGAAAAGTAGAAAAATAAAAGAAAATGAATTAAAAAAATGGTAAGCGAAAAATCGATGACAACCAGAACGATAGAACTATAGAAAAATCTAGTAGTCTTCAAGAAGAGAATAGAGGAGAGGAGAGGAAGAAAGAATTAAAGCAGAGATGGTGAGACTGACAGCCGACTTGGTTTGGAAAAGCCCTCATTTCTTCAATGCCATCAAGGAGCGCGAATTGGATCTTCGAGGTCTCTTCCTTATTTCTCCTTCCTTTCTAAACCCTAAACCCTAACAAGCACCACCCCGCACATACTCTGTCTCTCTCTCTTCTACTGCTTGCTTGTTCGTTAAATTTAATTGGGGAAAACCGGATTTTGACTTGCAGGTAACAAGATTCCTGTAATCGAAAACCTGGGTGCTACTGAGGTACTTCATCGTCTTCTTCTTCTTCTAACATGAACTTGCTAGCCTGAAACTTGGCTGTGTTATTTTATGTTCTGGATATCATGTGCCAGTTTTCTGTAGCATTCATTAATGGTGTAGAGTTGTATGTCCTGCACTCACGGTTCAATGACCCTGGCTTTGCTTGTTCTATTATTCACCAGGACCAATTTGATACCATCGATTTGTCTGACAACGAGATTGTCAAGCTTGAAAACATGCCCTATCTTAATCGGCTGGGCACTTTGATAATCAACAACAACAGAATTACCCGTATCAATCCTAACATTGGAGGTCAGCCTTTAACAATACTTCAATTCTTTCAAGTTATGCATCCTGTTGTAGACCTTATGGTGCCTTTTTTTTTTGGGTTACTAAGTACAACAAGTTTATGCTGCTTTATTTTGCAGAGTACTTGCCAAAACTTCACACGTTAGTTCTTATAAACAATAGGCTTGTCAATTTGGCAGAGATTGATCCTCTTGCTTCTCTTCCAAAGCTGCATTTCCTTAGTCTTTTGGATAATAACATCACCAAAAAGCCAAATTATAGGCTCTATGTGATTCACAAACTAAAATCACTCCGGGTTCTTGATTTTAAGAAAGTCAAAGGCAAGGTGAGACTACTTGCTTTACCAAATTTGCTTCGTTGTCCTGCAGTTCCTTGCTCTTTTCGTGTGTTTGGTGCCTTTATTTTCTCACACAGATGGTTTTGCTCAAGCGGTCTACTATATTTTACCTAAGCAATACCAGAGTTTTAAACAAGTGCTATTGTATAAAAGATAAAAAAAAATGCTTCTTCTGTCGGGTGTATTTTTGAAATATAGTATTTTATGTTTATTCATGTGTTGAATAGCCTTGCAATACTTCCATTGAATTGTAGGAGAGAGCGGAAGCAGAACATTTGTTTGCATCCAAAGAGGTTGAAGAAGAGGCTAGAAGGGAATCTGTCAAGACATTCACTCCAGGTGAGGTTCCAAATGTTTTAGAAGGTGCCGAGGAACAACAGGCTCCTAAAGTGGTTGCCCCCACACCAGATCAGATTATAGCAATCAAGGTAATATGCTCATTTCACCTAATTACTTGATGTCAACCTCACCAGATTTCAGCAGGTGTGGAGTTGTAGAGGGTGTTCTAACATATGTTAAGTGTCTTGGCATTGTCTTTAGCGCTTAATATTTGCACTCTCTACTCATCTATTTTGGAAGGAAAAGAGCTTGTATGATTATGATGTGCTCTAGAGCATCAGGGGCGTTCAGCCTGTCTGTTCTTTCCAACTTTGCCCAGTCCATACTTAATCTTATCTTTTCTATTATTTAGGGAAAGAAAGTCAGCCCAGTTACTAATCATGAAATAATGGTAACTTGGGTTGTCATCTGTGGATGACTGACCCCATCTGCCCTTAGCTTGAACATCATTTTGCAATTTTTTTGGTCTAAAATACCAAAATTCCAAATGGCATTCTTGATTTTTAATCTGCTGAGCCCACCAGACATGGGAAACCATAAAATTTGTTCAATGCCAAATGATCCAACCCGATTGACTTGTTTTTGCACATCCTATTGAACATGGGATGCCCTTGTCTTTCTTTTTTAGTTGTATATGAGAACTGTTAATTACCTAATGTTCAGAGATAAAGTACTTGTGTAGCAATATCAAACAGCCTATCTTTTTTTTTTTCTTTGGGAGAAGAGAGAGCTGTACCTTACAACTGGATTTGACATTGAAAAGATGGAGTTTTAGTGACTGTTTAGTGGCCGTGATTGTGAAGAATTAGGTGCATATTTCTGAAAAAAGAAAAATACAAGGGTGTAGAGGCAATTATAGCTATGGCTCATAAGCAAGCACATTCACACCAAGGAGAAGGCAATCACACCAGCTGATGGTTTCTTAAATCTCAATAATGTGATGTTATTGTCTCTGAATAAACAGATCACAGACCTCTGATTGTGATTTATCTGTGCTCATCAACCTCTTGGAACTTGGAGGTTGGACTCTTCTATAATAAAGTAAAAAATCTCACTTCTTTTTTACCAGGAAAACCTGAATAAAGACCACATGTTGGATTAGTAAGACGCACGAATAATAACTTCTGCTATTATCTTCTTCCAATAAATATTGAAACTACAGAACTAATCCTAACTCTGAATCTCCAAAAACAGCCTATAAAGCAATATATCAGCTGTCAAGCAACCCAAATTACCAGAGCTAACTTAATGAGGACTAGAGAAAAATCAATTATGTTTGAAAAGGCCCTGATTGAGGTTAGGGCACGACTTCCACATTAAATGTTCTTTTTCTTGAACATCCTGTTCTGTATATGTGAAGCACCATTATTGTTCCTAATGACCACAAACTTGAATTTTGAAGTTACATAATGCTTTACGGTTTTTTTCCTTACTTGTGATGGATACTGCATATTTTGCTATCTGTGCTTCTTTAGATTAATTCAGGTTATCATTTGTTTCATTTGGTTGTATGATTGGTTTGCAGGCTGCCATTGTCAATTCCCAGACTCTTGAAGAAGTTGCAAGACTCGAGAAGGTGCATCTTTTTGCTTACTTGAATATCCTGAAATTGAAATTGTCAATATCTCATTTTTATCTCTATACTAACATTTCACATCCAAATTGTTATTGCATAACAGGCATTGAACTCAGGTCAGCTTCCTGCAGATCTTAAAATTTTGGATGGTACTGGGTCAAATAGTGTCAAAGAACAAGATGACAAAATGGCTACTGATAATCAAAATGAGGCCGAACCAAACAATTTGGAGGAACAGAAGGATAATGAAGCCATGCCTATGGAACAGGTATCATTCTACTTAAAATATGGGTCCAGAACTAATTTCTCCAAATCCTTATGCTCACGCACCCTCCTCTTTTTCTCCTTTATAATTCTCATCACGAAGCTTTTTGTAGCATCTGCTTAAGAGGCTGGAATTTTTAGGCTTCTGTGTTTCTGAGTGCTTGTAAAATTGATTTGTTAGCACTGCTATGAGGGCTCTCTTGTTCCTCCCCTTAATGCAAGAATTTAAGCACTACTGATGGGACATGTTCCCCTTCCCATTTCCTTACTCCAGAACGCCAATGGCTTTAGAACTCACTCTGGCATAACCTAATTCCCAGCCCTTAGAAGCACTAAAGACAGGAATGTTATTCTACCAAGCATTTAAGGTGGTCAACTGATTTTTGAGGTGAATTTGTCTTGCACAGATTTGAAGTGGAGACAACAGGACTGGTTGGCCCCTTTCCTGACAACACATAATAAAAGGAATTCCTTTTCCAAGTCCTTTCGAACCCACTTCTAGTTGATAACCAGGACTCATTAGTGTGTAAAAAAGTTTGGAGGATAACAATAGGAAATGATTCAGATAACAGTTAATATGGTTTCTCAGCTCATACAATGAACCTGTCCTTCCATGTCAAAATAGAAAAAGCTCTCATGGGAAGACAATTAATACCTGCATTAATCTGGAAGTTTGGAGTCCAGGTCAACGGTCTGTGAACTTGAATGTGTTGATAGTTGTAAATTTCTTTTGTGTGGATTAGTCTTTCGTTGGCATACAAGTTCTGTATTGTATTTATTGGAGTTTCAATCCTTTAAAATGCCTTCTTCCTTATAGTGTACCATTTCACCCACATGGTTTTTATCCCTTTGGCAGCATGCTTTTTTAAGTTATATTATATTTTATTGTTTACTTTTCGCCCCTCATTTCTCCCATGGTAACAGGTTCTGTTATTAATGCAATTTCCTTCAATCACAATGGATTCTGTTATTAATAAATCTTGTTTTTCTTCTGTCAGGAATAGGAGTTATTCTCCAATCCAGTCCACAAGGAAAGGTGCGCCTTGGGCATTCCTTGGCGAGTGCTGTAACAATGGAGTTATGGATTTGTTGAGAATTTCATCAGTTTTGCAGGGATCCTCTTCTGTGCAATTCTTTAAGCTTTCCCCCATCTTTCTTTGTCAGTTATTTTTTGCTCACGATGCATTGCTGACCTTTTGGGGATGTATACAGGTCGACTGTATTTTTAGAGCAATCCTAGAGACACTTTACTGATGGGTTAGCCCTAATTAGCTGCCATCTTTACCTGCATGTCTGGGTTTTTTTTATCTAAAAACAAGATGAATATTATTTATGCGTAAAATGCACGATTCAGATTGTTAAATATCTGAAATTGAATGCCCGAAGAGAACAGGAAAGTCTTGCATAGCTTTGAAGAGTTGTGCATCCGTAGCGAATAACATGGAACATATAGTTATGTGTCCTCTACGCAACAAGTATGCCTATCAATCAAAATCACAACAAGGATGGCTATCCTGGCACACAAAAGGGAGGTCATGAACAGGTTTGCTTTTGGATGAGTAAATGGGGAATTCCAGGATCCTTTTCTCAGATATCACTGGACCGAATGATCCCGTACAAAATTTGATTAGGTGGTAAGTAGAGGAGATGGATTGCTGAGTTTTTCTTGCCTGATGGGATGAGTAGATCTGTTCCAACCTTGGGAAGTTGATCACATGACAGGTCAGATTCAATCATTCAAATTTCGTACTTTCAAAGTCTTGGTTGGAGGGTTGATACCAAGGTTGTTAAAATCGCGTTTTGACTCGTAAAATCGTACGATTTTACGAGTCAAAACATGCATTACGGGTTGAATCGCTTGAAAAAATTGAAAATGAGTAAAATCGGGTTGAAATCAAGTGAAATCGCAAAAATCGGATGAAATTGTGCAAAATCGCGATTTCAGGACCGATTTTACGATTTTGACAAAATAAGGCCCTGAAACAAAATCTTTCTCTCTTGGACAGCTGTCAGATGCTTTGGTAAGAGCAAAAGCTTCAAATGCTTTGGTAAGAGCAAAAGCTTCAAATAACAGCAGATTCCTGCATCTATGCACCACGTCGGATCATAATATTTTTTTAATGCCATTTTCTATCAATGCTTTGTAGACCAGTCAAACTCAAACTACAATATGTACATCAACAGAAACTTATCTTAACTAGCACGTGCACGAGAGGAAACACCCCTCAACATCCCATTTTTATACAAAAACAACTCAAGGCAAACAGGTTTTTTTCCCCAGAAAAATCTAGCGATTTTATTGCTGCTCGAGGCATATAACTTTAGAAAGTACAGTAATTTGTTCGGGAAGCTAACTTAAGCTTTTGGCCAACTAGGTTTAGCACCAATCTGAACACAAAAGCACTCAACAGTTTTGCGGCAAACATATTATCTCCAACAATATGTTCCAGGCCTGCAGAAGGATATGGATCGATTATCTTTACGGCAGCATAAAACTCGTTCTATCAAATCTTAAGTGTCACTCTCTGGTAGTTCACATTTATCACCAATGGACAGACGGCATCGCATCAACATGGATTTCCTTCTTCAACACGGCTGCCATGTCCTCATTTCCCAACTTCGCATACCCTTCAATAAAAGCACCACAAATTGCTAAATTTGATTAAAATCCTTTCCCCACCATCTCTGATTGAAGTTTCAATGCTTCCTCCAATTTCCCATCCTTGCAAAATCCCTTAATCAACAACTCACAACTCTTCCCACTCGAATGCAAAATGAGGCCCTGAAACAAAATCTTCCCTTCTTGAACAGCTGTCAAATGCTTTGATAAGAGCAAAAGCTTCGTGGGCACGCTTTGCTTTGGTTTAAGAAAAATACAGAAAGCCGTTCACGTTTTGAACTTTTGGTTTCTTCTGTGCATATTGTACAACATGCAATTATTAATAAAAATATCTAAAGGTGTTTTTACTGTATACTAGGAGGTATTAAGAGGAGAAACAACAATTTTTTAATATTACTTTTAATATTATGATAGATTGTTGTTTAGAAAATCGTGTTTGCAATTAAAAAAAAAAATTTTCATTAAAATGATTAAGAGATGCATTAATAAGAAAATAAAGTTTAAATTAAAGAAATATATTTTATCTACATATTTCAAATGCCTTGAATTTTAAAAAAAATCTTTATTTTATTTAAAGCATGAATTTTTTTTTATGTATTTTAAAATTCCTTACGATTTTACGATCCGTTTTTATGATCCGAGTTTGTAAACGACTTTCCGTACTATGTTAAAATCGCGATTTTAACAACCTTGGTTGATACTTAAAAGCTCTAATTACTTGAACGGTATGCAAGGACAGCGCTACAAATTGTAGGGCAAACGAAAACGACTTTTTATTCGAGATTAAAAGGGATGGAGGGAGGCAGAGGGAGTGCAGGTGAAGGATTACCTTGCTTCCCCACGGGAGGGAATATTTGCAGGCATGTAACATAGAAGGTGCTTGTTTTGCTCATAACTGGATAAATTAAAGGGAATTAGATGAATAATAGAGATAACTTGTGGCGTGATTATCTGGAATAAATTCACTTTCAATTTTCAGTTTGGTCCATCAGCAAATTGCCCTAGAACGGTTTTCTGGAATGTATCACCTGAGAATTGGTGAGGGATTTCTTCTGGGATGATGAATTCAGATCCAGCTGGGACAAAATGTTCTTCTACCGCAGGACTCGTATTCCTCAAACTGGTTCCATGAGACTGCAGATATTTCATGTCATTTATTTTTATCGATTTCCAACACCAAATCACTTAATAAAAAAATCACATAATTATATTTATAATGAAAATTAATAAAGACATTTGATTGGTCCAATTTTATATATAAAAATATTTAATTAGAAGGTATAAATAATTGATAAAACAATAAATTGAATAAAATGAGATGTGAAAATGAAACTTCATCCTTCTGATTTTGTAGGAGAGAGTTGACGATCAAAATTTTTTGTAAGAGAAGACAACTACAAGCTTATTTGACTGGTTAGGCTCAAAGATCTCCAACGTTTACAGTAAGACCTCAACGATTCATCCATTTGCATCCAAGATTATAGGATAGCCCATCTCCAACCATCAATGTTTTATTGCAAAATGGCAGTTTAAATTTTAAAAGTACAAAGGGAAGTTAAAAAAGGAAAGTTCTTTGCATGCAGCAAGAGAGATTATCAATAATATATTTCATCCACGGCAAGCAAAATAGTAGCACGGAAGAGATTTACCAGCTCATCATCAACCTGGAGTCTTGGACTAAAAACATTCCACTCTAGTCATGTGGCATTGAAATGAATCGATTAAGCAGCAGCAGCAAGGCAGAGATGGTTCCTTTTCCTTCTCTCCGGAAAAAGAAGAATCATATCACGGGACAAATAACAACCGACACAAGCTACGAGTTCAGACAATCGGTGTTGACGGCCTTAGAAGACAGGTGGGGGGGTTGAGATATCAAACATCTCATCACCGCCAGATCACACGTTCGTTTCATCAACAAACTAACAAACTAGTGCATGAATCAACACAACATCCAACTTCATGCAATCATGTTAATACAGTGATCTAATTCATTTGGATCAGAATATAAACTCAAATGAGATTTAGAGAGAGAGGGAGAAATAAACAAACATAATTATAATAGTAGAAGATTAAGACAACCAAAAGTTAGGGTAACAATATAGGCATCTCCAATCTCACATAAGTTTAAAAACTTGTTAAAGACAAACAAACCTTAATTTTTTTTAAAAATGCACAAGTATATATTCATAAAAAACACAACCGTGGTGTTCTATGCGGATATCTGCAGTCTCATCCACTCATCAACCAAGTTGGTTCTGTAACATCTCAGACTCAAGAGCAAGCCAAGAACATGATACATACTCCAGAAAAAATGCAGCTCCATGACACAAAGCAAGCATCATCACCACATTAAGCTTTTTTAACTTGGAAATATCAGTCCCCTTCATTAAAAAAAAATGAACATTAGATATGTTGAAACTGGTCATTCCTCCAAAACAAAAATAAATGTAATACTATACTTTAGATGATACGAGTTCAGAGATTAGAACCTTGATTAGATCTTTAACAATGTTTTCTGAGCATTGGGCAAATTCGAGCGCGGCGCAGTGCGTGCTGGTGCAGGCTCTTTAGCCCCATTTTCCTGCACCAGCAATGGGGTGGAGTTGGCTGATTGCTATTCAGAATCATCATAAACTTCTTCATCTGAAAGCTCATCAAATGACCTCATATCAAGCTGGTAACGGAGGATCCCACCAATCCCGCCAAACCCTCTACAAAACTGGGATCCTTCTTGTGATTTGTTAGTAACAAACTCTAGAGAGCAACCAAACCGCTTGTACTCGTTAGCAAACCACTCCAGCAGTGGAATCTTATCCTGAACTTCTAATTCAGCATTGGTTACTGAATCCCTAAAGTTGCCCTGGTTGGATTCCTGCTCCTTATTCCAATGTTTTATGGTAACTTCACCAGTGGCAGAGTTTTTCAACTGGTACCTATTAATATCCAAACTTTCCCACACAATTAAAGTTTCAACAGCACCCATTTCCAAAGCTTTCAGTGTGTCATCTACACCAAAAACATATTTCCCAGTATCCTGACTTATCTCTTCAAAGTACTTTCCTATCAAGCGCTTCTCCTGTATAAATTTCACATTGGAAAGAATTTCCGCTGACAGCTCGATTGCCTGATTAAAACCATTCTCTCCTCCATAGGAAACATCAACAACATTCAGAATTTTTGCCTGAAGTCGAGGATCAAACATATCTGATTGACTCAGCTCAGTCTTGAAGTCAGCTGATCCAGCAAGTATCAATCCCGAAACATTAGGCTGGCTGGTGGCAGGATTGATATAGAACTGGGTGGCAAGTTCTGCTGTCTTTCTCACATAGTTGTGGCGCTTCTCCATTCGAAGTCGAGCAAATCGAAGAGCAGACTGTCCTCCTCTCCCATGCTTCTTAGGAAGGTCAACGGTAAACTTGTGCAGCACTTCTCTGGTGTTGCCACTCAGTGTCCCAAAAAGAGTTCCATTCCCGTCCATGACAATAAAGCCGAACTTGTCATCAGATTCCAAGAGTTCATTCAGAGCTTCTGTGTGAAATTTATTGTCACAGAGGTAAAGAGATGCATTTATGGGCCTGAAAGGCTCAAAGTCAATAGTTACTTTCTTTTCCTTCCCATCTTCGGTTACAATTGTTCCGGTGTAAAGCACAAGCCCATTGGGAGGAACCTTGTTGTAAAGTTTGAGCCTTTGCTGAGCAGATGTAATGGCACCTAGAACAGATTGACGATTGACCCTGCTCTTAATGTTTGAAGCAGTTCCAAACTCATCTCCAAGCATCTTAGTGACACGAGAAACCTGATCACGAGGAGGCATGATAAGGGAAATCATGCTTGTGCCATTACCTCGGGCAGCTTCCAGTGCTTTGATAAGCTTCTTAATCTTCCAAATCTCAATGTTCTTATCAGTCTCGTGACCGTCTGACATTGTGGCGTGTTTAAGAACAGACAAATTTACCTGCAAAGACAGCACAACAATTTTATAATTAACCACCAGGACTGATATATGGTGTGGAGAGAAATCAAAAGAAAACATCAAAGAACAGTAATATAATGGCTAAAACTAGAAATATATTAAAGCTGGAACTTATAAAATAAGATTTAGAGTTGTAGAGAAACCTGTTAAGTCTTAAGAACATATTGATAGGAAATAAAACATGTCTGTAGAATTGCCCAAGGCAGCTTTATCTATACTAGTTCTAGGTCTAAATAAACATAACAAAGAATAAGGAATCCAAATAACACAATGATTCCTAATCTGAACAGGAATATATAATCTTTTAGTTGTTCACGAACAATTAGCAAAGGGAAACGATATATTAATAACTTAAGAAAAAAACAATAAATCAAATTTCGCTAAACACAAAATCATACAACAATTCAAGTTTAGCAAAATACAAGCAATTTTGGCTACCAATTTCAAACACGACATAAGTTTATTCGAATCTCAATCAGATTTCATGAATTACAGTACAAAACAACTTGGTATAACTGCTAATCAAAGCAATCCACGAGAGAAACATAGAATCCATGTAGCAAAAATCTAAAACAATAATAAAAAATAGAAAAATCACAAAATTCGCAAAGGGAGTAGCCAGAATCATAACTAATCGGACGATCAGTAACAAGAATCACAAAATGCACAAGAATGAAATGAAATAAAATAAAATAATGATAATAATTAAAAAATGATTTTCACATTTAAGAAAAGGGAAAGAGAGAAAAGGGAAGACGGAGACGGACCTATCGCCTGATGAGAAGAAGAGCTGGGATTTTTTAGTTTGCCTGTAAAGAGAGTCCAGGAAAAAGATAGCACGCTACCTGCCTTTTTTATATGATACCCTAACCCTAACCTAGCCCAACTATTTAACCCTGGTTTGATTATAATACCCAATCATGGTTAGATTATTCTTATTCCGGAGACAATAATAAATATCGGACTTAAATATCTATTCTATCAACCAGTATCTTCGTTGAGATAAAAAAAAAAAAAAAAAAACCTTCCCTCTTTTGCTATTGTTTTTTTTTTAAGTGAAACTTTTGAGTAAATTATAAATTGGTGCTTTTATGTTATTAAAATTAGTTTACTAGTCCCTATTACCATCCTTAATTGTAGTTTCTGTATTTCAAAAAACACCTTATTTCTAATTAAATTTACCAATCTTACGTAATTCTCTCTTCTTTTTTTATTATTTTTCAAAAATTAAGAACAAAATAAATTAAAAAAAAAATTTACTTTGGCCTAGTGCCAAACTAAACCATTTCTCCGTCGACTCTACAG
Source organism: Populus x sibirica (assembly GCA_019202695.1). Lineage (NCBI taxonomy): Eukaryota > Viridiplantae > Streptophyta > Magnoliopsida > Malpighiales > Salicaceae > Populus > Populus x sibirica. The sequence continues at coordinate 61,378 of JAGMVL010000452.1, forward strand.
CAGGACATTCACAAATGGATGGATTTAATTGAGATTATCTGTTTAAAATATCTAATTGGATTTTTATTTTGAATAATAACATGGAGAGAAAACTCAAGAATAAAGCTAGGAGTTTTTGTCGGGGGTGACAGGGATGCTTGGATGAATAGGTGTACAGTCGAAGGACCGGACGGGTAAAAATTGGCTTTGAGAGGGGCCAAAGAGTAATTTTGCTTTTCATGTGAAGAGGATCATTGGGTACAAAATTATTGTTTGGGACAGCCATTGAAAAAATTTTAATTTGTTTTTCATTAATTTTTTTATATTTTTTTGAAGTGTTGGTGTGAAAAATAAATTTAAGAAAATAAAAAATATTATTATTTTAATATATTTTTAAATAAAAATAATACTTTTAAAAATATGTGAAATACCTCAAAGAAATGTGACTACCATCCAACCATATCTACATTATTTTTGAACAAATTTATTTATAATATTATTTAGGATATAATTTTTTTTAAAAAAACCCATAAATCTATTCCCTTGCGGAACTTGAAAAGTAGGATAAAAATGGATCCTCAAAACTGTTCGATATTGTTGTCTTTTTTTTTTTGAAAATATTTATTTTTTTAAAGAGAGTTTATTTTTATAGTCTAACCTGTTTTTTTAAGTATTTTTTAAAAATTATTTCTTATTCTAAAAAAGTATTAGATTAATATTTTTTTTAATAATCTTGATATGTTATTATTAAAAATAATAAAAATCTAAAAATAATTATGTTCATATATTTTTAATTAAAAAGTATTTTAAAAAAAATACTTTATACTATATTTTCAAAGAAACTTAATATTTCCAACAAATGAAGCATAAACCTTGACATTCCTTGCAAATTTTTTTCTTCGCTCATTTGGCCATTCATTTTCGGAGATTCACGGGCTTTAGATTTTTAAATTTCTTTATTAAAAAATATAAGTATTTTTTTAAAAGCTTTTGACATTTTCTAACAACGAAGTGGTATAATTGCAAAATATGTGTCTATAGGAATTCAAATTGAAAATTATTATTTTAATATATTTTTAAATAAAAAATATTTTAAAAAAATAATCGCACTATGATTTTAAATATACACTTGTAATCAAATTCAGCAAAGGTAAGCGATGTTTTTTTTATTTTTTTTAATAAGAAAAAAGGGTAAACTCAACTACTCTAGTGCAAAACAGGACAATAGTGGCCGAGGTTTGGAAGAGACCGAGCACCTCGTTTTGGCAGAGCAGAGATAATGGCATGGAGAGGCCAACTTTCTAAGAATCTGAAAGAGCTTCGGATTCTTCTATGTCAATCTTCTCCTTCAAGTTCATCTACTAGGTAGATATTCTCGATTTTTCTTATTGATTTGTTATTGCTAACAACAATATTTGAAGACTCCATTTTCTTTAGCCATTTTGAATTGATTGTATCCTATCATTAATGGGTTTTTCTTTGACAGAACATTTATAGAGAAGAATTACAAGGATCTGAAGACCCTTAACCCAAAACTTCCAATTCTGATCCGTGAATGCAATGGAATCGAGCCTCAGTTATGGGCAAGATATGGTATCTATTTTCCTCTCTTTCATTTATATTTATTTTCTTCTTCTTTTTCTGTCATATCACTGTTTCTTTAAAATTCTCCTTATAGATGTTAGATTTTGCTGTTTGTTGTGCGGGTGTTTCACAGGCATTTGATTGGTTTATGGTAGAATTGGATTTCGTAGAATTTGCAAATTGATGAATGTTGGATTCCTAGATTTTGTACATGTTTTAATGTGGATTTATGACAATCCTTTGAAGTGGGGTTTTTCTTTTTTCTTTTTCTTTTTTAATGAATAAGTGGGGTTTTCCATTGTGTTTAGGGTTTCAATTAGTTTTTAGGGCTTTAAGCTATGTTTCTGTTCGTGTATTTGGGTAATTAAACCTGGCTCTAGATACTTTATCTGAACAGGATTTTAGAGTTTATAGGAAGATTAGGAATAATAGTTATTCTCTTCTGAAATGACTCGAATCTATATGGTCATTCAAATGCTCAAATCCATAAGCTTTAAATCACTTAATAGGGTTTCAAAATACCCAAATTGAACTAAGATTTTTGCTTCAGATTCCTTCTATCAAATACCAAAGCGAAATGCATCCTAAACATAAATTAATACATAGAAGCCTCTTCTCAATTTGATTTTAGATACTTTTCCTTCTGAAGCATGCATATTATTGAGAAGCTGTGAGATATGCTATTGCCCTCACATTTTCTCCTTTTCATCAATAATCTTATGGGACTGAATTCTGTATGTGCCAATGGTTTAAAGTCTTGGCAACAGATAAGTAACAACGTAGTAACTCAATTTTCTCTAGTTAAAAGTTATACCTATGGTTTCAAGAAATATAATAGGTTAAATGGTTAAGGATGCTCATAGGTGCCATATTTTTATGGCCAACTGATAGACTTCATTTATACTTTTCTTGAATTTGTTATATCAACTGCCTAACTTAGCTTGAAATAAAATAAATCTCAATGAGGAGCTGGTAGGTTAGCGACAGCTTACCCTTATAAGACACTTCGGATGGAATTTCAGAGGGGCAGAGCATGCTATAAAATTTCTGTAGCTCTAAAGTTAAAAGGATTGGATTTCTTTTTCCAGTTACTTCTAATCTATTAACCTCAAGTTAATCTCTGACCTCATTGACTGTTTACTAATTGAAATTTTGTTGGTAAATTCAGCATTGATATGATCATCCTGTCTATTTTCATGGTTCTTATTTGATTGGAACATGTAACTTTTTTTATACAGATAGGACCTCTTGAATTTGCACATGATGCTTGCTAACTAATTACTGGACATTAAATGCACTGTTCACTTGTGCTTTTTAGGTTCTGTGGAAAAGAATTTATGTTCTCTCCGGAAGTTTATCATGATGGATGTAGATGAGAATTTGGTGTTGTTTTATAAAGTCTTCTACATTCATATTCTTCTTCTTATTTGTCTGTGGCACTTATTTGGTTCTTGCATGTTTGTTCTAAGAAAATGGGCGGGCTTCATTTATGTCTTATGCATAACCTTAATTTTGAGGTTGTCATTCATTTTATTTGTTCCTTTATCTTTTATCTTTTTTACCTTTGGGAATTCTCTATCCCTCACCACACACCAAGAGAGAGAGGGTGTTCCTCTAAGCTTATGCTTTAACATATTTTCTGCACTCAATCATTTTATCATTTTATGCCTTTTTATTTTGATGCATTCAAGTATCATATTGCATTGATAATGGCCTACAAATACCTTGAAAGGAATGTTAGAAATGATACAGTGTTAGTTAATTATAAAATCTTCTAGTTTTTTTCAACACTTCCTGGAATGTCTGGATGAGGTAAAAAGACTGAGAAGTAGAAGGGTCGTGTCTCACTCTATTAAGAAAGTGAATTCACTCAATTGAAATTAGGAAAAGAGAACGAGGGAGATCCACAAGAAGAAGGCTCCAAAGGCTACTCAGAGAGCAAAATGGGGGCAACGGGATGAAGATGCTCAACCAATCCAATCTGTCATTTGGCTAAACACAACAATAGTAGTTTTTATTTTTTTATTTTTGCGTGATGGTGAAATAACCTTGGTGTGTTTGCAACTATTGGTATGGAATTTTGTTCCATGTTCTTTCTTTGTTCATCCACAATTGCCTGCTGTCCTTCATACTGGTATCCATTTGATTAGTAGTGTGGATTTTTTTTGTGTGCTTTTATCTTTCTGCCATCACGGATTAGTTCTTTAGCTCAATGATTGTAATGTGGAGTTGTGCAACCTTCAATTTCTATGCAGATTTTGGTGTTGAGAGGGGCGTTCGGTTGGAGGGTTTAAGTGAGGCGCAGATCTCGAAGGCCCTAGAAGAGCTTGGGAAAGTGGGTGCATCACTTAAAGGTTGATATCGTTGCTGTTCATCTGTGTGAAATGAAATAAATTGATATTATGGGAAGAACTATTGAGTCTGCCCTTTGCGTTGCTATCTCTCCCTGAGGTGCTTGTTTAAGATTCTTATTTGGTAGTTGGACATTCAGTATTGTTGTCGTTTAGTTTGATCACAATCATAACATGGCATTGGCATGTTTCCTTCCTTTTGAATAACCAGGATTGACATTTTGTTTTTGGTATTGATAACCAGCACGACTTTTAGTTCTGTCCAAACCGGACAGGACCTCTCATTTGCAATCTTAAATGAGATGCTGACTTCAATTGGAATCATCTTTCTTCTCTTTATCCTTGGTCGTTTTCCTTTTAGCCGCTTGACATTTGTTGGGAGTATACCGTGACAGGGGATGGCAAATGTTCTTTATCGAGGATACAATGTGACATGTGATGGAAATAGTAAAAGATATAAAGTTAGTGTTTTTCAAACCTTGAACACTTAGATTTTTTGCTTAGTTTTTTTTAAAGGCGTCATACATGATGACATCATATGTTTTTTACGATATTGATCTTTAGCTAGTGGTTTTATCAAAATTTCTTGGGGATGTGGATCTTGTAGATCAGCTCGTTTGGTTTGTACACAAGTGGTCGAGTATATTTTGAAGGTGGAAAGGAGTGTACATCCGTTGTTAACTTCATGTAGGTTTTGAGGGAATTCAGAAAATGCTAGCAAGAAAACACATATACGGCATTGAACATCTATTCATAGTTTTTCTCCATCACCGTCCATGCTCTCTGAGATTTAAGCATATCTAATGATAACATGTTTTCATGTAAGCAACCTAATTTCTCGAGTCCATTGAGGTCATCTTCAAGCCCTTTGGGACGTACATGATGAGGAAACAGAAATCTAACAATGGGGCGAATAAAGAATTACCTTTTGCAACATCCGTAATAAACAAGCAACAGTACAAGCGAGGATGTCTTGTTTACCATATTCCTCGTGAGCAACAAAAACCAGCACAAGATGTCCTGTTTTGTCCCAACTCCCGTGTGGCATGTACCAATGGGCCAAGGAGAGGGGGCTTCAATTTCAGACAAATGGAACATTATGGCCCATTCAGCTCTTCACCCAATACTATAGCATTTTGGTGGGAACTGGGAAGCTTTCTGGATAATCAGAGACCCTTCGGAAATTATTTTTTTTCCCTGGCCTTTTTTAAAAAAAAGAAGAAGAAAAAATCGTATTTTTTATTGACATCTATAAAAGCTAAAACCCTAGTTAAAGCACCAATTTTAAGCAGCTGAAGGCTCAAGTTGATTTTGAAAAGCGAGATAGAGGAGCCAAGCCGCTCTGCAGAAAAGATAGCAAAGATGTCTGTTGGTGTAAACACAGAAACCCTAGTGAGAGTTGAGGAGATACAAGGAAGAGGAAGAGGGCTTGTATCCACTCAGCCCTTAAGAGGTGGCCAAATCGTCCTCATAGATTCTCCAATCCTCCTCTATTCTGCACTCCCTTTAACCAAACAGCAACACTCAACCTTCCTTTACTGTGACAAATGCTTCAAAACTATACAATCAGCATCAATATCTTGTCCCACCTGCTCTCACCAGCGTTTCTGTAGCCCCACTTGCCTTTCCGCTGCTCTGGCATCTTCTCACACTCCTTGGGTCTGCCAATCTCTTAGCCGCCTCCGCGACTGCCAAGATTTTCTACAGCATCATTCTGTGGAACGACAAATCCAAGCTCAATTCCTCGTTGCTGCTTACAATCTTGCATTCGTTTCACCTTCGGATTTTCAAATTTTGCTGTCGCTGCAAGGCCGTGCTGAAGATGAAGATCCGGCTATTGTCCAGTCTCTGCATTCTGTAATCTCATCTCTGTGTCCTCCTCCACCAATTGAGGGGTTCTCTTTTAGCTTGGAACTTATTGCGGCTTTGGTTGCGAAAGACAGATTTAATGCTTTCGGATTAATGGAGCCTTTGAATCTTAATGAAGAGAATGGTGGGCAAAGATCGGTGAGGGCTTACGGTATTTATCCTAAGGCATCTCTTTTTAATCACGATTGCCTTCCAAATGCTTGTAGGTTTGATTATGTTGATACGAATAATAGTGGGAACACTGATATTGTTGTTAGAATGATTCATGATGTTCCGCAAGGAAGGGAGATTTGTTTGAGTTATTTTCCTGTAAACAGTAACTACTCCACTAGACGGAAAAGATTGCTTGAGGACTATGGATTTACCTGTGACTGTGATCGTTGTAAGGTCGAAGCTACTTGGTCTGATGACGAGGGTGATGGTGATGATAATGAGGTGATGGAGGAGGATGTCGATGAGCCAATGGAGGCCGAATCTAATGGTGAAGAAATCGACAATGATAATAGCACCGACTTTCCTCATGCCTATTTCTTTTTGAGATACATGTGTAATCGAAATAATTGCTGGGGTACACTAGCTCCTTTTCCTCCTTCTGATGCTAAGCCATCAAATTTATTGGAATGCAATGCCTGTGGTGATATCAAGAATGATGAGGTTTGTTGATGCTGGCGGGGGTGCGAGCCTGGCTTTACTTGAATCATTAACCTCTTGAAGTCTCTATCTTGCTGCTTGCCAATTACTACTCAGGCCGTGTAAGTAGTGTTCTTCCATTAGAAAAGTTTTGTCAATAAATTTAATTTGAAGGGTTTTCTTTTAGCGTTGGTTTTTAGTTTTCTAGCATTTCAATGACAAGGAATATGTGGCTTAAGTATTGAAAATGAATTCTACTGTATGCTAAATGGTTTGGAGAGGTTCTATTTTATTTTATGGTAGATTCTAGAGCATTTTCGTATTATTCTAGCATTTTGTAAGCTAGGATGTGAATCAGCCATATGTATTTAGCCTAAGCTCATTGCACTGTGCGGAATCAGAAAAATCTCTTTGACAACAACATTTATGAAAGAAAGACTCTTTTTAGTCTACCAATTTGAATCATGGATAATTGGATATAAGAGGTTTCATGCTCGAAAGCTCCCCGTTACTAAACTGCTGATAGAAGCATTGGTTTGCATTTAGAAAACACTCTGTTTTCGTTGTATGCATACTGAATAGGAGCGTCTTATTTCTTGCTAATGAATATGTAATGGTGCAAGCCCATGTACATAGCATTTTACCCAAGGATGACTTACATTGCATGCACAACCGAGCAGGGTTTTGATACGTGATTGTGCAAGTCTCTGTGCCTATTGTATTTTATCTTACCTATCAACTTGGGCAAAAGGAAGAAACTCGTGTTATCCCTTTGATCTCAACCACTCTTGTATCTTCTTATTTCACATTTCATTAATCTTTCTTCTTGGGAAAAAAAATGGCAATAACTTTAATTCCATGCTTTGTTTCTCATTCTTGGACAAAAGATCTTGTTGAAAACATCGATTTTCTTATGCTGCAGCACTGCAGTTTATTGTTTTGGATTGGTGGCACTATCCTGGTACTAGGTGCTGAATTTGGAATTCAGAATTGATAAATGATGTCAAAGATGACAGAAATTTAAAGGTGGAAAATGCAAGTATTATACATCCATGCACATTTTGAGGTTTCTCTTTTCAATCCTTGCCAGCCACACTTACGCAATTCTTGTGGAAAAGAATTGAAAGATTAGTGAATCTTTTGTTAGAATGAAGGGCACAGTAGTTTTCATTTCTGTGAAGCTATGCTATTATGTTTAGTGCAAATGCATGCTGCAAGTTTTCTATGGTTTTGTATCGACTTGTGATTCAAGCGTTCTCTATGCATAGATGCTTAAGCATGCAAAATTTGCTGGTTTGCAGAGATGGCTGTTCCTTATCATGATTATCGTCCAAAACAAAACGGAAATTAGGTGTTGTTTAGTACTTCATTGCTGCTTTTATTTTACTTGTTTGGTTGAATTGCTGCTTTTATTTTGAAATTTCTTGATCTGATTTTTTATCTAGTCTAATTTTAAAATTAAATCGTGTGAGAATAATTTTGACATGATTTAGTTGACTTGGTCGATCTAAAAACATATCAATCGATCAATAAAAAAAATCTAAGGATAAAAATTAAAATAAAAAGATTCAACATAACTTCTAGCTTAGCTCAAGTTGTCAAGGTAATTTATTTTATAAGTAAAAGAATTTGAGGATAAAATTAAGTAAAAAAAAACTCTTAGACTAGGTTTTTTGTTTAGCCTGAATTTAAAATTAAATTTATAGGAATTGTTTTAATGTAATTCGATTAATTTGATTGTTTAAAAACAACCTAGATAAATACTAAAAGATAAATACTAAAAGAAATTGAGGAAAATGAGAAATTTTATTTTTGATGAAATTAAAATAAAAAAAATTGGGTTGAATTAAAAAGAGAGAGAGAGAAAGAAAAATAGGAGCAGCTCTATCATAATTCTCAATTGTCTATCATAATTCTCAATTGTTTAAGTATAGAAGTAATTTTTTTACAAAGAATCTTTGGATCAAACTTCCTTGTCGAAGTTGCTAGTTGATGAGTATGGGATTTGCAACCCTGAAATTGAGTCATCCATGGTTGATGGGTTTGAGATAAGTTACCCCAGGTGCACGCTTGAGCTAGCTTTGGAGATCTCACTGTCCGAGCCCAACTCACATGGATTTGGGCTCGAGCCTTAAAGATCTCACCATCCTAAGCTCATCATCTAAGGGCTCAGAGTCAGCTTTAAGGGTCTCACCTCGAGCCTAAGTGGTTCAATCCGCCACCACTTACATGGGGTTTGAGATGGCCATACCCGAACCCAACTCCATCATAGTGCCCTGCTTCGCAGTTGCGATTGGGATAGCCATGTCTGATCTTAGTCTTTGTGTCTACTTGTGCTTACCAACTTTGATTCAATGTTAACGCATCCTCTTTAACATAACATGTTTCACATCACAATATTAAGATATGTTTATGCCAAATCCTAGCACACATGTATGTATTAGTTCATACTCAATGGTATAATTATCTCATATAATTACTTCTAAAATAGATTGCTCAGTCTATTCCATTATTTTCTCTCCTTTTCCATGCAAATTGACTTGATCCAAGGTATATAAGCATTCATAAATCACCATCAGGTAAGGGATTCAGCTCGTTACTTCACGTACAAACATGCATTTTTCATCCTCATTTACTGTCTCTGCAGTAAATAACACAGCTTTTCAAGCTACATTTCTCTTACATGCTTACTAACTAACTTGATCATCAAACACTTCCTAGTAGGGGTGAGTAAAAAAACCGATAAACCGATTAAACCGAGAAAATAAAAAAAAATAACCGAAAAAACCGAACAAAAAAAAACCGAATTAACTGATTAAAAAATCACAAAAAAATTCCGGTTCGGTTCGGTTCAGTTTCTAAAGTCTGAAACCAATTGAACCGAACCGAACCAGTTCAACCAGCCAGCACTTAAAAAAAAACAAGTATAAATACCATGCTTTCTGACCCTAGAATAACATTAAGCCATCAGCTGCCGCCCCCTCCCCTCCCTTCTCGCATCTCTCTTCTTTTACTCTCACTTTACTCTCTGGTGGCCCCTTCCCCTCCCCTCCCTCCCTTCTACGCATCTCTCTCCCTTTACTCTCCGGGCGGTGAAAAATCAAAGCAGAACAAGGTGGTCGTCGTTGGCTCTGCGAGGAGAGAGTGACGAAGAAGATTACTTGGCTGAGTTAACTTACCAAATGGCTCACTCCACCCTTGAAGATGATTTCAAGAGAAACGACCTCCCTTGCAGCACCGAAAAGACTAAGGTATTGCTTCCTTTATGTTTCTTTTTAAAGTAGGGCAACCTCGCTTTCGGTTTTCGTGATTATGTTTTCTTCGGGGCTAATGTTCGGGTCTTGGGTTTTTGCCCGATTTGCAAGGTTGGGTTTTGTCTGGATCGTCTCAATCAACGCTATATGCAGTTGGACGCAGGTGCAGTTGTAGACAAGGATCTAGCCGTGGAAGCCCGAATGGGTCTTCACCTCTAGCAACCTGGGATCTGCTGTATGAGGTTGCAGGAGAAGTAGAGAGGACCATTGGGTTTGAACCGGTTTGGAAGGGAAAAAATCAAACCGAACCGAACCGAAATTAATCGGTTTGAACCGGTTTTCGGTTCGGTTCAAAAATAAAAAAAATAAATTCGGTTTGGTTATTTATTTTGGTTCAAAACCGGACCGAACTGAAAATGCTCAGCCCTACTTCCCAGTTCCCACTCTATTTGTTTAGGAGGTTACAATTTTTACAGCCCAATAATTAATTGTGAAATGCCCAAAATATCTCGAAGTTTGCTCTAGGCTTCACTGTGAGAAGAAGCCAGTTCTAATACTTGCCAAGATAAGAGATTAGTCCAATTATGAGTTGAGAAACTAACTTTAGTCATTATATTTAAACAATTTCAATACTTAGTATTTGTTAAGAATTGAACCCATGAAATCTTGATTGATTTTAAGAGGCTATTGATTATCAACTATACCTCCATTCTTATGATTACCTCTTTTTTAATTTTTTTAATCACTTAATTCAAGGAGTGCATTTATTGATTAAGAAGAGTTGCTGTATTTTTAAATAATTGAAATGTCCTTGAACACAATCGTATAAACTCTAAGGCTTCATATGGCATTACAATCCAATCTAATATGTGTAGGAGTGACTTTTATATGACTTAGTTGCCTTAACGTATCTAGAAATAACTCTAATTATTGATAAAAACATGGTTTGATTTTTAAAAAAATTTAAGATGAAATTTGTTTTTAGTATTAAGACAATAATATATTGGATTAACACGAGATTCGTGACTTGACTTACAAAACCTGCAACTTTGATCACAGACTTTACTGGGTTTAAAAATTATTTTATGTTCAATGACACGATAACAAAAATAAATATTTATAAAATTGAGTACCAACCAAATATCGATATATTTGTTTGAGACTATAATAGTTTTATAAAATACAAACTAAAATAAATTATGATAACCAACTCAAAATCAACAAAATATTAAAGGAAAAAATTAAAACGAAAAAAAGAGCAAAAAAGCATTCAATAAAAAAAAAGTTAAAGATTTTTTTAAAAAGAAATTTTTTAAAAAGAAGAAGAAGATAGGATTAAAAAAAAAGAAAAAAGAAAAAAAGAACACCTCCTTTGCCATTCATATGAACAATAGAGTAGGAAAGGAAAACCCAACTCTTTTAGTATATTAGTTGATTTTTAATGAAATTGAAACTTTATCTCATACAATTAGGCCCAAAACAAATCAAATTAAAAAGGAAAAAAAAAGTCTAGGGATCAATTTGTAAAATAAACAAAAAGCACCGAATCAAAAGGAGAAAAAAATATAAGGACGAATTTGAAAAAAGTGTAAAAACAAAAGAAGTGAGGTGCTTCATTGAATCCACTTGTTTTAGTTTGTTAGGTAATTTTGATTTTATACATTTCGACAAATGGACAGCGATTCAACTACTATCTTTTCCTCGTACTACGTTACACCATCATCAATGTCTTCTAGTTTTACAATAATGTTTTCCGATTTTTTTTTCTTTTATTAGATAAAGGTTCTGTACAACATCATGGGATTAGATGATGTCGGTTACCAATAAAGGGGATAAACAGTAGACATTTTCTTATGCCTTCTAGTTTAGGTGTCGAAATCCCATTGGGTAGCAGGCAGCTCTTGTGGATTACATACGATATCGAAGATGTCTGAATGTGGCTGTATGGAGTTAACAAGTCACATCTTATTCTTAAATTTTTTTTCCTCAAAGAATTTAGGTATGATGATACTTGTAATTTGTGATTGTATGATCTTGAAGGGCAAACTAAGAATTTTGTTTTTTTGTTAATGGATTTTTTATTAGGAAATAATATTGAAAAATATAATAGTAGTTGTTTTTTAATGTGTTTTTTTGATTAAAAATAATATTTTTTTATTGAAAAATATAATAGTAGTTGTTTTTTAATGTGTTTTTTGATTAAAAATAATATATTTTTTTATTTTTAAAAAATTATTTTTGATATCAGCATATTAAAATAATTTAAAAATTTTAAAAATTAATTTTAAGTAAAAAAATTTAAATTTCCATGAAACATTGTTTGGAACTCAACTCCAAAATATTTTATCTTTTAAAAAAATAAAATTTTATTAATTATTGAAATTTATGATATCATATAAAAAATATTTTTTAACGGGAGAAACTTTACAAAAATAGGTGTTGATAACTAGGCCAATTCTTTATTTAGAAAACAAGTATTTTCCATAATTAATAATTAACAATCTGGATGTGCATCCGACATTAAATAATATTTTTAAGATTAATTTTTGTTTTTTTGTAAATTCACAAGTGTTTTGTTTGTTTTTTCATTTCTCTTCTTATCAATCGTACCATTAATAAGTGTTAATTAACTGCATGATAACTTTCTAATAATATTTTTAGCCATATTCCTATTATATACCAGACAATCTTCTTTGTTTTTTTCCCTTTAAATTACATTAATATATTTTTTTTGTATAATTTATACAAAAAAAAATAGGTTAAACGTATATTATAAAAAAAAAATTCTTGATAAAAAAAAAAACAAAAACAAGATTTTACCAGTGGCAAGTGGAAGTTTGAGTGAATTATTTGATGAGGAAGTAAAGAGACATGTTGTTTAGAAATATACAAGTTATTGTTTTTTAAAGTATTTGTTTACTCGAAAATATATTAAATAATATTTTTATTTTTGAAATATTATTTTAAAATGTAAAAACAAATTTGTGAGTAGCTTCTGCCGGAATGCTCTGTGAACCTTTTGCCTTGGGTTGCCTCTCAATTTTGTCCACTCTAAGTTGCAACACATGGGAAACGGGGAGGAACCTTCGATCACTTTTATGCGAAGCAAAAACATGGATTTCATTTCATGACATGCACCTTTAAGCAACCCACAATATTCCATGAGCCACTGCCACTGGCAGCAGTTTCTACCGGCTTTTAGGGCGGTGAAAAGGAAGAAGATAAGAAAAAACATCAAATTACAACCTCTAATTTTCGAATTCTTTATAGGAATATGTTATAGCCGCAGCGCCCACAGCTTGTGGGTTTGGTGGCACCGCCCCACTCCCACGGATGCCGAAGCCAGGATAACATTTATATAATCTATCCGGGAAAGAATAATAATGCTATGATCTTAGAATTTAGGAGTTGTTTAAGAAATATGTACAAGTTGGGATTATGTTTATTTTTTATTATTATTATAAGATAGGGTTCTCTTATCAAATAATCATCTTAACCCAATAGTTTAAACTATTAGATGATGTTCTAGCATATGATTTATATTATTTTCTAACACACCTTCTCAAGTGAAAGCTCTTTAAGCTTGAAACTTGCACAGACTCATATTACATTGTGTTTAATTTTAATCAAATAAATATGGATGGTGAGATTCGAACTCGAGACCATTTGGTCATTAAGGCTCTGATACTATGTCAAAAAACCATCTCAACCCAATAACTTAAGCTATTAGATGAGTTTTCAGGATATAATTTATATTATTATCTAACACTTCTTGAATGTACTTTTAATCTTATGTTGAAACAAAAAATTGTTAGTTGTTATTGTGTTATTATAAACTAAAAACACTTGAAATTAAACAAAATAATGTAAGAATGCATGTAGATTATTGAATCATGATCTTAAAGGGTGATCATTATGGATCCCATTAATCTAATGGTTTATGTGGAATTTTTAAGGTTTTTTTTTTATCATGATTTCTTAAAATTTGTCATTATTAATTTAATTTTAAGGGGCTGACCTGCTAGTTAAAGATATTATTCTGTTTCTTAATTTTCTGAATTCAAATCCTGAAACTATAAACACATCAATAAGTTTTATTTATATCAAACATGTGGAAAAAATTAAAGATAAATTAAAAAAATATATTTGAAACTTTATAAAAATAAAAAATAATTTTAAAAAATAACCACTATTTTAAAAAGATAAACTAAAAAAATTAAAAATAAAAGAGAAAGTATCGATTAAAATTAAAAAAAATCAATGCAAAATAAAAAATATATAAAAAATATTAAGGGTGTTAATTATTTTTAAATAATCAAAATAAAAAAAGAACAAGCGAGCGCTTATAAGCAAGGCCCACATGCATGAAATTAAAAAAACTTAGACCTGCTTTTCTTTTTAATAAGCAAATGAAGCGCTGTATACTTTTTTTATCCTTTTAAATTGGCGAACAAGTCACCTGCTAGGCTGTTTATCTAGAACTCAAGCATCGTTCTGGTGGTTGGGAATCCATTTTTAACCCACCCTCGCAAAAAAACACACCATAAAAACCTATATAAATCACTCATAATCTCAAAACACTTTAAAATCACTAAAAAAAAATCAATATACTTTAAAAAATCAAAACCAAACCCAATTTGCCTTTCCCACCATGTTTAAAGAAAAAAATCACTTTCAATGAACTCTCTACAAAAAGAATAACCCAATGACACAAAGATTTTTCTTTTATGTTTAGATTGCGACTCGTAGACAACCTTGTTATTTTTTTACGAGTTTCTCTTTCCTTTTTCAAACTTATATAATAGAAAATAAATATAATGAATTTTTACATAAAAAAAGTACTAAAAACTTTAAGAGTGACCACATTTACTTTGTGTTTTATATTATGGTTGTCTTATAATAAATTTTATATTTTTGTTACAAATATAAAATTATTATTGAAATCACATCTAATAATTTAAGTTTTTTGACTGAGATGGTTTTTTAACATGGTATTAGAACCTTATCAATTAAATTTTTATAATTTCAAATCTCACCATTCTTATTTTAATTAATAAAAATTAGACACGAGATAGTATGAACGTACAAATTTTTAAATTTAAATTATTTTTATTTAAAAAAATATATTAGAAAATAATATTTAACTATTATCAGAATCTTTTATAATAATTTAAATATTTGAGTTTGAGATAAGAATTCGAGGGTGAACATCAAGGAAACCATCACAGCATTTTTTAAACAGACGACAGTTTCTCATACCATATCATAGCAGCGAGAGAAAGGGAAAGAAAAGAATAAAAATCTGAACGGAAGATATTACTATCCAAAAAAAAAAACCAGGAAGAATTTATCGAGGAAAATCCCAATAATCAAGCTCCCCGAAAAAAAAAAACTCACAATTATTTTTTAATTTTATGCATAATGACTGGACAGCTTTTCTAGAAGTCTGACGTGGACGACAATCACCGAGGCAATGGTGGGAAACTAAAGAAAAATAAAAAATATGGAAAATCCCATGGTTAAGGTGTTTCCTCCTGTTTTTTCATCAGAGTTTAAATTTTATAAGAAATAAGAATCTTATTGTGATGTTTTGAATTAATGAATTGGAAAATACAACAAAGCCCTTGGTGGCTTAAAGTGTGGGTATAAATGAATGAGGGGTATTGTAGTAATTGTATAAAGAGATGATATATATAAATAGGAAGTAAAAAAAAAAAAAAAAAAGGAAAGAGGGATCTGAATTTTGAGAGAGAACCGGCAGGAGAGAAAGAAAGAAGAAGAAGAAGAAGAGAAAAGAGGGAAATTAGAAAGGAAATAGAAAGGAGTTGGAAGAAATAAGTTTAAAGGTAAGATTTAGGTTGTTAAATGTATAAATATGTGTTAATTAAGCTTTAATTTTGGTTTTGATAAATGTTAGGGTTTTGAAAATTTGTGTTTTGGGTTAATTGATGGTTTAATTTGAATGTTATAGAGTTAATTGTTGTGGGTATTTGATTATTTGGTTGATTTGGAGAGATTGAATTGAAAGATGATGATTTTGAGTTATGAATTGTGTAAATGGTGAATGTTGAGTTAGAAATTTGGCAAGAACAGTAGGTAACCTGTGAGAATTCTGAGTTGGAGGTTGAAGATGACAAAATTTCGGTTTGGTCCCTCAATTTTGGAAAATTACAGTTTAGTCCCCAAACTTTGGAAAATTTGCAGATTGGTCCCTGGAGCCTATTCCGAGAATCTGAACAGAATAACATATGAATTATGGACAGAATTATTGTATACATAAGAGAATTTAACACTTTCAATTTGGTCCTCCAATTTGACACAAATTACAATTTGACCCTAAAAATTTGGTAAAATTCCAGAATGGTCCTTGGAGTATAATGAGATGATCTGGACAGAAATGAGGACTAATTATGGTCAGAATTTCAGTATATTCATGGATTTATGATAAATTTCAGTTTGGTCCTCCAATTAGACAAAAATTACAATTTGGCCCTAAAAATATGATAAATTACAGATTAGTCCCTAGCTGTAATATTACCTTTTTCAGATTAGTTTGATGAATAATTAAGGGTTATTTAGTGAATTATTGCCAATTTTATTAGTTGTTTTTATTATGGATTAGATTTCGGAAAACCGTTAAATGTTGAGTTTTTAGGAAAGATAACTAGTTAGTTTAAAAACATTTAGGGTTATGAAATATACCCTTAGATAATTGTATTAAATAGGTTATATATTCTTTTGAGTCATTCTTGAATATGTCTCCTTTATATTCAGATAATCCTGATATTCTACCGGCGGGACGTCAGTAGGATTTTCTTCGATATCAGCTTTGAGTTTTGTTGCTTTCGAGTCAGGTGAGTGGATAATTTTCCATATGCATGAGAAATATTATAAATATTTGATTTGTTAATATGAATTGTATCATGCTTCTTGATAATATATGTGTTGATTATTATCCTTGTTATGATAAAGCATGATCAATTGTTGAATCTGAATTCTTGATATGAACCAGTATATATTTTGAATTGACTTCTGAATTGATAGCTCCTCATTTGATTGATGTCATGAGTTGAGCCTTGAGATATGAATATGTCTGTTTGATTATGATTATGAACCTATGGTATGTCAGTCAGAATACCCATGCTAACAGGGTAGTGTTAGTCTTTGTGCACATCGTATCCTGAACCCTAGTTGGTCGGGGAGTCACCAACCCGTGTGGACCGATCATCCCACAAGACGGAGCCTCATGCTCATTGCATTTTGATTTTCTCGACGAGTTTTACCATATGATCTTCTTGTTATGGCCAATTTGAGAACACTCCCATAAGAACCTAAAACCATACTTGTATATATATTTCTCATTGCTTCGTATTACCTCGTGTGTGTATATTGAACGTTATCTACTCACCGAGTTGTTGAACTCACCCTCTCATTATTATTCTTTTCAGGCTTATAGCTTGATAGCAGGTTACTTTTGTTGGACCTTCGGGAATCGCTTTTTGGTTGTACTTTGTACCTTTCCTTTATGTCTAGTTAGTGCTCCAAAACTCTGAACTTATATAAACTCTTGTATTAAGACAATTCAATTATATTATGAAGTTTATTTTGTTATTAATGATGCGTTGAACTCTAATTGAGTTAGGATAAGTTTGTGTGTAAGTTTGGGTTCGCATAGGTATGGAACCTTGGAGGGGAACCTTGCCTATGTGCCGGTCATGGATCCGGGGATCGGGTCGTGACAAACTTGGTATCAGAGCTTTAGGTTAAAGAAATAATAGTATAATTATATACGTAATAAGTGGAGCATTAGGATCCGTGTTGTCTTGTTTGTTGTCTTTGAAATTCTGAGTTCTCATCAAGCATGTCTTCTTCCTTGTGATAGATATGCTTTCCTATAATTCTGTGGTAACTATCATGCTATTGTTCTAGCATGACTTGAGTGCTCTCACTTTTATTTTAGGAAATACCGAGGAATAGACGAATAGCTGATACTATTAGAGTAGAGGATGATCAGGATGATGTCCCTATTGTGCGGTTGAGAACTGCAAGGCAAAGAAGGAGGCGCGGTGCACCCGTGCCTCAACATGTTGAGGAGGTACCTCCACTAGTGGAGGAAGAGCCTCAGGAGATAGAAGAGGAAGATATGTTTGATGAAACAGATGTGGGGGTAGCCGACCCGAACCCGTTACGTAGTTTCAAGAACTTAGCCGAGTTGTGCGGACTGGATAGAGTTTTCTATAGAGAGAGATAGAAGGAGGGATAGAGATGTACCCTCGACATCCCACACTCGTTCGTGGAGTTAATGTGCCGTTGAATGACTTCATGAAGTTGGCACCTCCTATTTTTATGGGATGGACAGTTCGAGAGGATCCTCGGAGGTTCCTAGATGATATTTGGCGACGGTGTGAAGCTTTGGGATGTACGGGACCACCGAGCCGTGAGTTTGGCATCGTTCGGGTTGGAAGGAGATGTGGCAATCTCTTGGTTTGAGTCTAGGAAAAGAGCAAGACCAAGAGAAGCTCGGTGGACATGGAAGGAGTTTAGCTCCATGTTCTTAGACAGGTTTCTCCCTCAGAGCGTTAGGGATGCTCGACTTTATGAGTTTGAGAGGCTATTTTAGGGGAGCATGACAAAGGATGAGTATGATCTCAAGTTCACTCACTGTCTAGGTATGCGTAACATCTTCTACCCACCGAGGAGTGGAGGGTGAAGAGGTTTATTAGAGGACTCAAATCCTCTATGTATAAGGTGATGGTGTCACATGTGTTTCCATCATACTCCTTAGCTGTTGATAGCGCCAGGTTGATAGAGGCGCGAGAATTAGAGGACATGACTGCAGGCCAGTCTAAGAGGCCTAGAGAAGAGGGTCAGTCTTTTAGGCAACAGGGATTCAGTGCAGGTCCATCTAGGGGACGAAGTGGCCGTCGGGGCTCATGGGTTCGAGAGGAGATTTAGACAGAGACCGTCGTTAGTGGCTCAGGGCGGTCGAGTGGCGTAGTGGTACTCGAGTTTAGTTCGATCGCACCTCGTAGTTCATTTGTTTCACCTAGTGATAGTACCTCATGTCAAGACTGTGGAGGAAGTCATACTAGTGCAGAGTGCTACGGAAGGACCGGGGCTTGTTTTAGTTGGTGGCCGATAGGTCATAAGATCGAGAGTGCCCGAGGAGACAGGTTGTCGGCTTCAGGGTTATCTCGCTTCATCCAAAGATCCTATTCGGGCACCATCGACGAGCCGGCCTCGTGGCTCATGGGGGTAGAGGTTTTGGTGGCCGTGGTCAGAGAGGCCGGGGTGCAGGTGATAGAGGTCAGATACAGCAGGGTCAGGGGCATGCTAGAGTTTTTGCCTTGACTCGCCAGGATGCTCGTGCATCCAAACACGCTTGTTTCTGTGTATTCTTCCTGTTTGCTCTTTTGAAGCAAAAGTTTTGTTTGATACGGGTGCAACCCATTCATTTATGTCTCCATATTTTGCCATGAGGTTAGATAAACAACCAACCTTGTTAAAATCCCCGATTTCGGCCTCCACTCCTTTAGATGAATTAATATTAGTGAAGTATGTGTATCCGGATTGTGAAATAGAGATTGGAGATAAGATTTTTATGGGAGACTTAAATGTCTTAGATATGGTTGATTTTGATGTGATTTTGGGAATGGATTGGTTGGCAAAGCATAGGGCTTCGGTAAATTGTTGGGTTAAGAAAATAATATTTAATCTAGATGAAGAAGTTGGGTTGGTATTTCAAGGAGATAAGATTGGGTCTCCATCGATTATGTTGTCAGCTATCTCGAGGAAAATGGCCCGAAAAGGGGTACAGTGCTACCTAGCATATATAGTGGATGTAGAGAAAGAAGTTCCCCAGTTAGATGAAGTCCCTATAGTTAGGGAGTTTATCGATGTCTTTCCCGATGACTTACCTGGATTGCCTCCGTATAGGGAAATTGAGTTTTGTATTGATTTGGTTCCGGTACGAACCGATATCAATGGCACCATATAGAATGGCGCCAACAGAATTGAGGGAGCTAAAAGAGCAACTGCAGGATTTGTTGGATAAAAAGTTCATCCGAGCAAGTGTGTCCCCTTGGGGAGCCCTAGTGTTGTTTGTGAAGAAGAAAGATGGGTCATTGAGGTTATGTATAGATTATAGGCAACTGAATCGGGTGACTGTTCGAAATAGATACCCACTCCCTCGTATTGATGATTTGTTTGACCGATTCTGGGGAGCTCAATTCTTTTCTAAGATCGATCTTCGATCCGGGTATCATCGATTGAGGATTAGGGAGACAGACATTTTGAAGACAGCTTTTAGAACTCGGTATGGTCATTATGAGTTCTTAGTGATGTCTTTTGGGTTGACGAATGCACCAGCAGACTTTTATGGATTTGATGAATAGAGTGTTTGGCCGTTTATTGATCGATTTGTAATAGTCTTTATTGATGATATTTTGGTGTATTCGAGGTCTAGGGAGGAGCATGAGCAGCACTTGAGAATGGTGCTTCAAACTTTGCGAGATCATCAGTTGTATGACAAGTTCTCAAAGAGTGAGTTTTGGTTGGAGAGTGTAGCATTTCTTGGGCATGTAGTGTCAAGGAATGGGATTGAGGTTGATCCTCAAAAGATTGAAGCAGTTAAGCAGTGGCTTAGGCCTACTTCGGCGACAGAGATAAGAAGTTTCTTAGGGTTGGCCGGCTATTATCGGAGGTTTGTGGAGAACTTTTCTCGGATTTCGCACCATTGACTAAGTTAACGCGAGAAAAATGTTAAGTTTCGGTGGTCCGAAGCTTGTGAGAAAAGTTTCTTAGAGTTGAAAGAGAGATTGACTACAGCGCCTGTTCTAGCAACGGTACCATCAGGTTCGGTGGTTACACAATGTACCGTGATGCTTCGAGAGTGGGGTTAGGATGTGTTCTAATGCAAGCATGGCAAGGTTATTGCCTATGCTTCACTGCAGTGAAGAAGCATGAACAGAACTATCCTACACATGATTTAGAGATGGCGGCTGTAATTTTTGCCTTGAAGATTTGGAGGCACTACTTGTATGGTGAAACTTGTGAGATCTTCACAGATCACAAGAGTTTGAAATATATCTTTCGACAGAGGGATCTAAACATGAGGCAAGAGGAGATGGATGGAACTGGTGAAGGATTATGATTGTACCATACAGTACCAACCGGGTAAGGTAAATGTAGTTGCCGATGCTTTGAGTAGAAAATCATCAGGGAGCTTAGCTCATATTCGGGAGGTACGAAGACCTCTCGATTAGGAGCCGCACGGGTTAGTGGATGAAGGAGTCGATTTGATCTTAGTGAAGCTGGAGCAATGATTGCTCATTTTCGGGTTAAGTCGATTTGTTTGATAAGATAAAAGCAATCGAAGAAAGATGATTCACTACTCGAGATTAGAAATGAGGTTGAGCGGGGTAAAGCTGCAGGTTTTGTGATAGGTGATGATGATGTCTTTGAGATATAGGGATAGGCTTTGTGTACCCGATGTAGATGATCCGAGGAGAGAATTGATGGTAGGGGCGCATCGGACGTTTACACAATGCATCCAGGTTCCACCAAGATGTATAAAGACCTTAAGGTGTGTTATTGGTGGAACGGGATGAAGGCCGATGTAGCGATTTTGTTTCTAGTTGTTTGACCTGTCGAGAGGGTAAAAGGTGAACACCGAAACCTCCCGGATTGTTGCAACCATTGTTGATTCCGAATGGAAGTGGGAAAGGATCACAATGGACTTTGTGACAGGATTGCCTAGAAGTCGTGAGGGTTATGATTCAATATGGGTGATTGTTGAAAAGTTGACAAAATCAGCCCATTTTCTGCCTGTTAAGATTACTTATTGATATGCAAAGTTGGCGGAATTGTTTATTAGTGAGATTGTACGGTTGCATGGAGTGCCAATCTCGATAGTGTCTGATAGAGGTCCACAGTTTACATCGTGGTTTTGGGGTGAAATTCCAAGAGGCTATGGGTACTAAAGTGCGGTTGAGTACGACTTTTCACCCTCGACGATGGTCAATCCGAGAGGACTATTCGGATCTTGGAGGATATGCCGAGGGCTTGTGTCATGGATTTTGGAGTTGGTTGGAGTAAGTTCCTACCATTAGTGGAATTTGCTTACAACAACAGTTATCAGGCTAGCATAGAGATGGCACCTTATGAGGCTTTGTATGGTCGGAAGTGTAGATCACCGGTTTGTTGGTTTGAGGTTGGTGAGAAGAGGCTAATGGGACCTGAGTTGATTCGATTACCTCAGAGAAGATAGAGGTAATTAAACAAAAGCTTCAAACAGCTCAGAGTAGACAAAAGAGTTACGCAGATAGAAGAAGGCGTGACTTAGAGTTTTCAGTGGGTGATTGTGTGTTCTTAAAAGTATCACCGACAAAAGGAGTATTCAGGTTTGGGAAGAAAGGCAAGTTGAGTCCTCGATTCATTGGACCGTATGAGATTCGGAGAGAGTTGGGGCGAGTTGCTTATAGGTTAGCATTACCACCAAACTTGTCTCGCTATTCATCCGGTATTTCATGTTTCCATGCTAAGGAAGTATATGTCAGATCCATCGCATGTGCTAGAGGTTTATCCCATTGAATTGAGGGATGATATGGTTTATGAGGTGCAACCAGAAGCTATAGTCGACCGACAAGTGAGGAAGCTTAGGTCGAAGGATATAGCTTCAGTGAAAGTGAAATGGAAAGGTCATTCACGTGAGGAAGTGACATGGGAGCTCGAGGATAAGATGCGTGAGGAGTATCCTCATCTTTTCGATAATCTTGGTAAGTATTCAATCTTTTCTCTTAAGTTTCGAGGACGAAACTTTTATAAGGTGGGGAGATTGTGATGTTTTGAATTAATGAATTGGAAAATACAACAAAGCCCTTGGTGGCTTAAAGTGTGGGTATAAATGAATGAGGGGTATTGTAGTAATTGTATAAAGAGATGATATATATAAATAGGAAGTAAAAAAAAAAAAAAAAAAAGGAAAGAGGGATCTGAATTTTGAGAGAGAACCGCGGGGAGAGAAAGAAAGAAGAAGAAGAAGAAGAGAAAAGAGGGAAATTAGAAAGGAAATAGAAAGGAGTTGGAAGAAATAAGTTTAAAGGTAAGATTTAGGTTGTTAAATGTATAAATATGTGTTAATTAAGCTTTAATTTTGGTTTTGATAAATGTTAGGGTTTTGAAAATTTGTGTTTTGGGTTAATTGATGGTTTAATTTGAATGTTATAGAGTTAATTGTTGTGGGTATTTGATTATTTGGTTGATTTGGAGAGATTGAATTGAAAGATGATGATTTTGAGTTATGAATTGTGTAAATGGTGAATGTTGAGTTAGAAATTTGGCAAGAACAGTAGGTAACCTGTGAGAATTCTGAGTTGGAGGTTGAAGATGACAAAATTTCGGTTTGGTCCCTCAATTTTGGAAAATTACAGTTTAGTCCCCAAACTTTGGAAAATTTGCAGATTGGTCCCTGGAGCCTATTCCGAGAATCTGAACAGAATAACATATGAATTATGGACAGAATTATTGTATACATAAGAGAATTTAACACTTTCAATTTGGTCCTCCAATTTGACACAAATTACAATTTGACCCTAAAAATTTGGTAAAATTCCAGAATGGTCCTTGGAGTATAATGAGATGATCTGGACAGAAATGAGGACTAATTATGGTCAGAATTTCAGTATATTCATGGATTTATGATAAATTTCAGTTTGGTCCTCCAATTAGACAAAAATTACAATTTGGCCCTAAAAATATGATAAATTACAGATTAGTCCCTAGCTGTAATATTACCTTTTTCAGATTAGTTTGATGAATAATTAAGGGTTATTTAGTGAATTATTGCCAATTTTATTAGTTGTTTTTATTATGGATTAGATTTCGGGAAAACCGTTAAATGTTGAGTTTTTAGGAAAGATAACTAGTTAGTTTAAAAACATTTAGGGTTATGAAATATACCCTTAGATAATTGTATTAAATAGGTTATATATTCTTTTGAGTCATTCTTGAATATGTCTCCTTTATATTCGATAATCTTGATATTCTACCGGCGGACGTCAGTAGGATTTTCTTCGATATCGCCTTTGAGTTTTGTTGCTTTCGAGTCGGGTGAGTGGATAATTTTCCATATGCATGAGAAATATTATAAATATTTGATTTGTTAATATGAATTGTATCATGCTTCTTGATAATATATGTGTTGATTATTATCCTTGTTATGATAAAGCATGATCAATTGTTGAATCTGAATTCTTGATATGAACCAAGTATATATTTTGAATTGACTTCGAATTGATAGCTCCTCATTTGATTGATGTCATGAGTTGAGCCTTGAGATATGAATATGTCTCGTTTGATTATGATTATGAACCTATGGTATGTCGGTCACGAATACCCATGCTAACGGGGTAGTGTTAGTCTTTGTGCACATCGTATCCGAACCCTAGTTGGTCGGGGAGTCACCAACCCGTGTGGACCGATCATCCCACAAGACGGAGCCTCATGCTCATTGCATTTTGATTTTCTGACGAGTTTTACCATATGATCTTCTTGTTATGGCCAATTTGAGAACACTCCCATAAGAACCTAAAACCATACTTGTATATATATTTCTCATTGCTGTATTACCTCGTGTGTGTATATTGAACGTTATCTACTCACTGAGTTGTTGAACTCACCCTCTCATTATTATTCTTTTCAGGCTTATAGCTTGATAGCAGGTTACTTTTGTTGGACCTTCAGAATCTGCTTTTTGGTTGTACTTTGTACCTTTCCTTTATGTCTAGTTAGTGCTCCAAAACTCTGAACTTATATAAACTCTTGTATTAAGACAATTCAATTATATTATGAAGTTTATTTTGTTATTAATGATGCGTTGAACTCTAATTGAGTTAGGATAAGTTTGTGTGTAAGTTTGGGTTCGCATAGGTATGGAACCTTGGAGGGGAACCTTGCCTATGTGCCGGTCATGGATCCGGGGATCGGGTCGTGACACTTATAATGAATTTATCCATCCTTTTTCTGGTTTTTGAACTCAGTAACCGAGAATAGACAAGATAAATAAAATAGCAAAATGTTATTCTATTAATATTATTATCGTGTATTAAATTATCCTAATTCAATCTTAATTGGGATAATTTAAAAATATTAAGAAACATGACAAAACACGATATTATAAAAAAAAAATCTCAATTTTAAAAATAGAATTAAAAAAGCACAGGCAGTATAGTAATTTTAATCTGAGGCCACTACGGTGCAATAACCTTTTCGTCTGCCTATTATGTGCGTAACGCACAGTCCCAAAAGGAAAATAAAGAGAGAGTGAAAGGGTGTGGGCACGTCGGTATACACTGCAGGAAAAGCCTTTCTCCTTCTCCATATGATAGCAATCTTGAAAAGAAAAGCTTCCTGCCGTTCATCAAGAGGAAGAGGAGGAGGAGGAGGCAAGGAGGGAAAACCAGAGGAGGGAAAGCTTCAGCTGTAACCCAACAATAAATACTCAGTAGTCTGTTAAAGGGAGAAAATACTCTGTTTTTTCTCATATCTAGCCGGCCGAGAGCAAATAGCAATGGCAATGTACACGCCTATTAAAGGGCAAGAGGAAGGCAGTGGAGATAGAGACAAGTCCCTGAAAAGTAACGATGAAGGTGGTCATGTGGATGATGATGAAGGTGTGGATGAAAACAAATCTTTCATCCTCCCTACTCATTCAAGGCAGCAAGATGATGTACAACGACAGAAACAACAACGTCTTGTTTCTCTTGATGTTTTTCGTGGTCTCACTGTTGCGGTAATGTTTCCAGTCACCTTCTCCATTTTCATTTTTGATAATTTCTTACAACTTCTTTTGTTTTTGCTTTGATGTTAAGCTTCTCTTTTTGGAAAACCCATTCCATGTTGCTCGTGCATCAGACATTATACATCTTGCGGTCTGTTTCTGGTCTGTTTCTGTCAAGTCAATTAGACCATTCTTTTTACTCCTATTTCGCCATTGATGACCTGTTGTCCTTGCTTCTGAACCTAAAGAAAAGGACCACCACTCCCTGATATATTTCACACTCCCCGAAAAAAGAAAAACCAGAAAAGATATCGAGATATCTTAAATATAGATTTAGAAATCATGATGGATGATTCAGATGATTTTTTTCCCCAGTGATTTGCCCGAAATTATTTCTTGATTTTGATTTTGAGTGTAATAAAAACTCACTCTCTATATACAATACAAAAATAAATGTGGTCAGCCCTTTGATTTATTATATTAAAAAAAACTAATATTAAAACTAGTTTTTCAAAATAATCATTTATTCATCTTTTTTAGCTTTTGAAAAAATAAAATAAAGAACAGGTAATATAAAAAATAAAATAAATTGAATTTTATATATATTTGTATAAATATATGAATTTAATTTATTTACTAATAAAATTTAAACGGAATACAAAACACAATGATGAGTATTTAATATTATGTTACATGATGTTTTATAAAAAATATTTTTTTTTAGATTTTATTTTTATTTTTAATATTACCATATTAAAATTATAAAAAAATATTAATTTAATATTTTTAAAATAAAATTACTTTTAAAACGTACCTTAAAACAGTTGAAAACACAACGCGCCAGGACATAATCTATAAATACAGACAGGCGTTGTATTTAGTACCTATATGCTAACAGTAATTATTTACAGTGAGAGTGAGTGATAATGGAGATTTATTTTTCTTGCCAAGATTGATTGATAGCTGGAAAAATGGTATTCGTGTGTAACTGTACACCCAATAAATAAATATACAGAATCCAACTATCCATCATTTA
Source organism: Populus x sibirica (assembly GCA_019202695.1). Lineage (NCBI taxonomy): Eukaryota > Viridiplantae > Streptophyta > Magnoliopsida > Malpighiales > Salicaceae > Populus > Populus x sibirica. The sequence continues at coordinate 87,859 of JAGMVL010000452.1, forward strand.
TTTTTACTGAGCAATAAACAGTCAAGTTTCGATGCATTTACATCTATACTAATTTTATCATGAAGGGGTAGGTAAGTGTCATAGGCATGTAAGTGCTTTATTGTGCATACTCGCCTGCTACTGCTACTGCTACTGCTACTGCTACTGCTACGGTGTCTATGTCATCTGCAAGGTTTTGCCTTACTTATGCCACTCATAGGTAGATAATTGTCTTAGACCCATTATAGAGTTCTGTCTCAACAGTCAAGTCTTGCCAATGGAGGACAGCTTGCCTGTGCTGTATACTGTATGATTCAGCTCGAACCCTTCTTGAATCCTAAAGTAAGCCTATTGGCAGTAGAAATGACCCATCAGCCAGAACGTATACCGCTCCACTCAATTAAGCAACAATTTTTCCTCTTTCTTCATTCTCTAGATACTAATAACAAAATCAGAATAAAAAAGAGAGTCTAAATGGATGTCCTGGTCTAATGTAAAAAATAACAGTGATGACATGCTTTAAGGACCGTAGCAAAGTGTTAACGAGATTTATAGAACAACCATTGATGTCCAGGATTTGTTGTAAAGGAGCTTCAATGTACCAGTTCAAAAAAAAAAAAAAAGCTTCAATGATGTAGTTAGATATTAAATTCCCCCGAAGTGGACTTTAAGTGGGTTGCACTTGGGTTTTAACCAAGTAATGAAGATTGGAGTTGGTTTTGTTGTAGAAAATTGATGATTTCTGTTCCATTTTAGCATAAAAATGACCAGGTAAACAATGGCTTACAACAGTTTCCTCTCTAATGGAATTGAAGGATCATAATTTTATGCTTTCTCATTCATGATCAATGCAGCTAATGATACTTGTGGATGATGCTGGTGGAGTTCTGCCTGCTATTAATCATTCACCATGGAATGGTTTAACACTCGCAGATGTTGTCATGCCATTTTTCCTATTCATTGTCGGTGTTTCGCTTGGACTCACATACAAGGTATCCGCGATTGGGAAATTTATTGTTTCATTCAAGCACTTGCAACATACCACTCATGCCATGATAACAATAACGAGTGCTGTTATTTTAATTTGATTTATAGGTAGCCTAAACGTATTGTGAAATCATGTTACTCGTAGATATGTAATGGTTCCCTTTCAGATGCTACTTCATCCAACATTTCCACTAGTGTTGTCAAAAGGCGCTCAGGCGCTCACTTAAGCGCTATAGAGGCGAGGCTATAGTGCTTTTATTAACCTCAGGCGAGAAATTTCAATGAAGCGTTGCCTAGGCGAGCGCCTAGCGCCTCGTGCATTTTATAGGCTTAGCGCTTTTTAGCGCCTTTTGCCTTTGACAATGCTGTTACTTCTTTAAATTATTGCATTTTGTTTTAAGGGTGAAAAATATAACTTTATATGACTATGTTATGGTATTTTATATTTTCTTTTGATTTTTTAATAATCTAATCTTAATTGGGAAGATATATATTTTAGATTTATATATTATAATATAATATTATACGTATATATTTTTTTCATATATAGCATGTCATCTTGGTTCATTTTGGTGAGTGCCTAGGGTATTTTACAAGCTTGGCGTCTTTTAGCGTCTCTTGCCTTTGACGACACTGATTTCTACCACTACTGATGCTCTCATCCTTAACTGCATATTTTGTTTCCTACAGAAATTGTCATGCAAAGCTGTTGCAACTAGAAAAGCAATACTCCGGACACTCAAACTTCTAATCATAGGTCTTTTTCTTCAAGGTCATCTTCAAGAACTTCAACTTTTAGATTATGTATTATGATCGAAACTCTTTTGCTAAGTTCTGCCGTATTTTATGTAAGTATTTTTTTCAAAAGGGAAGAGAATTGTGTGAAAAGGGGTAAAAAAAAGCAAGAAGAAAGAAATGCTGCCATATTTTTTCAATTTATCCCATGAAAACAGAATCTTCTGGGAGGTTATTCTGGAAAACACACCTTTATGTGGTTCTTAAACATTTATTATCTCTCCTTTCCAGGTGGCTTTTTACATGGTCTGAATGATCTAACTTATGGGGTTGATATGACACAGATAAGATGGATGGGTATCTTGCAGGTATTCTTTTTTACTTTCCTGATCATTTCTTATATCATCTAAATGCGGTAAAGAGTTTAGTCTGGGCAGGGAATTGTTTTTTGTCAAATTGGATTGGCTCTACCTAATCCCTTGCTTTTTTCCCCAGAGAATAGCAATAGGATATTTAGTAGGGGCAATGTGTGAGATTTGGCTAAAAGGTGGTAATCATGTTACTTCCGGATTATCCATGCTGAGGAAATATCAGTTTCAATGGTGAGTACTTTTCTCAGTGTCGCATCACACAATCATCTGCTTTGTCACTTCAATTCATGCTGCAGCAACCTACAATAAACCTGCCATGTCACTGTGCTTGTTGATTAATAAATTGAGCCAATTTGAAGTCTTTCCCCTGCTATAAACCTGGTAATTGTGAAATTGAGTTTTGCTCTACAAGCTAGATGAATTTATTCAAAGAAACGAGAGAAATATTGTGAGATCATACCTGTGTAGCTCTGTTGTTTTAGAACTCAGTCTTTGTGGTTTAATTCTTTTTTCTAAAAAATGAAACTTCTTTGAGAAGAAATATGCCACATTTGAAGAGAGACAGGAGGGGGTGCGGGGAGGTGTTAAGAATCACTAATTTTACGCTGCTGCATTTACTAGAAACATCGCTTTAGCTGGCATTTTAATATAACTCACGTGTATTTTACCGGGAGACTATAGTTTATACCTTCAATCTGTCATGGAAACATCAAATTATATGGAAAGTTTGTCCATTATTATGAGTGAAGTATCTTGCACGTCTTTTAAGTACCTTTTAGTTGATAGCCCTTGGCCTTTATTTATTCATTTGTCCCAGAAATAAATTGATGTTTGCTTGGATGCTTTTCCTTTTGATGCTGTCAGAGAAACTTCTTAACTTGTTCGGCAACTCTCTGTCAGGGCTGCAGTTTTGATGTTTGTTACTATATATCTTTCCTTGTTATATGGCTTGCATGTTCCTGACTGGGAGTATCAGATTCCAGTTGCTGCCTCTTCTTCCACCCCTAAGATATTTCCAGTGAGCTTCTTCTTTCCTTGCAATCTTTAGTAATGCTAAAGTAGGAAATTTATAAAAAGTTGATAGCTCAGTGACTGATGATTTATTTTCGCCCGAAGGTGAAATGTGGGGTAAGGGGCGACACAGGACCTGCGTGTAATGCTGGTGGAATGATTGACCGTACAATCTTGGGAATTCAACACCTGTATAGAAAGCCTATTTATGCACGAACTAAGGTAATTTCTCCACCGAGTGTCAGTTTTTGTTTCATTTTGGTACTTCTAAGAATGCTTCCTTGTTATTTCGGTTTTTACTATTCATTTATTATTAATGCAGATATTAATAATAGTTAATTTCCTACCACAGCCATGTAGTATCAATTCCCCTGGTTATGGCCCGCTACCTCCAGATGCTCCTTCATGGTGTCAGGCCCCTTTTGATCCTGAAGGACTCCTGAGGTTTGTTTTTGTTTCCTTGTGCCTTTCGTAGAGATCATCTTTTATGCGATGCATCAGGAACCGGTATATTGACAGTTTGTATATGGGGATGACTCAATGTGTGCTTAATTTTACGGGTTCCCTGTGTGATCTTTGTACTTTGTCCTTGTAGTTCAGTAATGGCCATCGTCACCTGCCTGGTTGGTTTGCACTACGGGCACATCATTGTCCATTTCAAGGTGACATATTCTACCTGATCAAAGATTTTAATCTTTTAATTACATCAGTTTCCTTTGTTCAACTAATTTTTTCCCCTGCCACTTTCAGGAACACAAGGATAGAACCCTTCACTGGATGGTCCCATCCACTTGTTTTCTAGTCTTGGGTCTGGTCTTGGATTTGCTTGGTAAGAAGTTTATTTGCAGTTAACTTATATTTGAATTTCGTAGAGGTAGCATTACTGCTAGTACTGATTTATGGTTTCATTTTCCTACCGCTAGGAATGCATGTTAACAAGGCTCTGTACACATTCAGTTACATGTGTGTCACTGCTGGTGCTGCCGGCATTGTATTTACTGGAATCTACTTACTGGTAGGATATTTTATCACCTTTTACTGAAGATAAATTTTTTATGATTATCATATTTATTTTCTTGATAACTGGAACGTGTATATTTGCTATTTGGCTAGATCGTCAATTCATGTCTCATTCATTTTGTTTCTTTTCCTCTCTCTTTCTACAATGGAACCAGCCAAGTTTGTTGTAGGATAATAAGTGATGATTAAACGGGCTTTCCCTGCAGGTTGATGTGTGTGGATTCAGGTGGCCGATGTTGGTACTAGAGTGGATGGGAATGCATGCTTTGTTGATTTTTACCCTTGCAACCAGCAATGTCTTGCCGGTGGTCCTGCAGGGATTTTATTGGAAGCAGCCTGGAAACAACATTGTAATTATTCCCCTTTTGTGGTTGGAAATTCTCTGTTTATGTGATTGGTTTCTTCATTTGCAATATTGCAAGCTGACAAACTTCTATCTCTGGCAGCTTAGGTTTATTGGAATTGGAAGATGAAAGGACAGCAGACTAGATGGTTTACATCTTGACCACACTAGTTTACTTTCCAGTGCATTCTCCTGGAAAACTTACTCACTACATTGTTCATCTCCAGTTGTTGTAAAAAAATGATAAGCAGAAACATGTTCCTCCATCTCCCCCCTCGTATTTTAGGAGCTTTTTTAGTGATTCATTCAGTTTTTTTTTTTTTGGTCTTGTGACAATTCTGATACGCAGCCTTGTATAATGGGAGCTTTGAGATCATAAATTCGTTTTCATATTCACGAGACTGTCAATATTATTAACTGAAGATATATGCGTTATTATTGCTGATGTAATTCTCATGGATGCCAAGAAAACATAATTGCTGTTCGGCAAACTGGCCTATCCCTGTTACAGATAAGGAAACAAATTCTCAAGAGGAGCCATTCTCATTTGTTGTTGAAGTAAATGAGATACAGGATAAAGAAAGTTATAAATCCATCCGTTTATTCATATATGATGCGATGAAACAAAAAATAAATATAAAAGAACTGTTTCAGATAATTGGGCGAAGCAAAGTCGCAATCCAAGGCTGTTGAAGGGAAAGAAATACATGGACATTGCAAATAGTGGGATTCATGGTTTTCCGGGGGCCAGCGTGGAGGAGTGCGAGGAGGACGAGGAGTTGGAAGGGGAGGGGGTGCAGCTAAACCCGTAGGAGAAAAGGGTAATGTCGAGTAATTAGAATTGTAGTAAGGTATTATAGAATATACAGTGTGAGCACCAGTGAGGGCAAAGAGGATGAAAGCAGCAATAACAGACAAAAGAGCCCAAGGATTTCTGAAATAGGTGTGAATGAGATAGGCACGCCACTCATTCCAGGGCATCTGGCAGTAGGCATTGACCTGCATGTGTACAACTTCGAGGCTGCTGTCTGGGTCCAACGCAATGTCCTTGGAGAGAGAGTTGAACAGTTCAGCAACTGCCATGTCACTTCCAATAGCATTCTGGATGATTCCTCTTGAGTGTAGGAGGGCAACGTCCCTCTCATTATCAATGATGCTGTCCATGAAGAAGACATAAGATGTTACCTCATTGCCTGCACCAACGTGGAGGCGCTCAAAGGCAATCAAATTCAGAAAGGTTGCCTCGGTGGCATCATCCACCACAATGACAGGAAGCTCAAGTACCCCTCTATGGAATGAGATGCCTCTCAGGCTCTTGGTTTGACCTTTCTTAAACTGGATTCCAGCATCATTAATCTCTGTCGCTGATCGGAAAATATCATTGGTATCATTAATCTCTGTCGCTGATCGGAAAATATCATTGACATCATTAAGAAGCCCCCCCGTTACCCTGGGGCGACGCATTTTCCAGGCGGGATCTTCCAGAATCAGGCTCTTCCTGTACAAATCCAATACATGCAAGCTTTTGTCCAGCTTTGAGACGGGTGCGTTGGGGTAGCAGAAATTGAGCACGAGCTGGTTGACAAACCCTTCGTCCTGTGCGAAAGTAGAAGTTTTCATACTGACAAATTGTAAAAGGGACCACCAATACAATATCAAACAAAAGATGGATGTACCTGTGCTCCGTTACTTTCAAGAGCAAACAGCTTGTAAAGAACAAGCATTGGCAGTTGATTTTCAAGCAACAACATATCACGCCGGATATATGGTGCAATGTAGAGCCTCCCGTGGCTGCTAAAAATGGGATCATTGGCAGCATAGCCATCCAATGAATGTGAAGCAAGGCGTATAATTTCCAACATGAAACAACCGTCAAGAATCATCAGTTGCAGAAATTTGTTCTTGTCATCTTTCCATGACTCGCCAAGCATATCATACGAGTCTTTTAAAACCTGGATTTCATCATTTAAAGATTCAACGACCGCTTGTAGACGTCTTCCACCTCTGTTTAAATAATATGTGAGCGCTCGTTGCTTGTGCTCCTCCATTGGCTTCAGATGATCTTCACCATGATGGTACGGACCAAAGGAGACTGTTTGAGGTATGTAGGCAGTCTCGTTGAGGGCCGTAACAGAGGCAGGTATTTTGTAGATTGAACGTTTGTCCCAGAGAACATTCTGCAGAGAAGTATCTGCCAAGCTCTGAAGTTCTTCTGTAACTTCAACGAGCAGCTGCTTTTCGTCGTCCATTGCTTCAAATTGCTCAACTTGCAGTTTTTAGCACAGATTACAAGAAGTGATGCAAGGCGTTCTCATTTCGTCCTCTTATATATTCCAAGAGGTAAATATATCGCAAGAATCCAATTTCTTGTCTACTTCATTTCTTCACAAACACAAAAAAAAAAAAAAAAGTAGCATAAATTCCTTCGATTAGATAAGGGCATTGTTGAAGCTAAAGAGATATGGTTCCAATTTCCAACTGCCAAGTGAAAAACCCCTTGTGACCAGTAGCCCCACCTCTTCTACCTTAACTGAAAAACATTCCTTTCTTCCAATAGGTGAATGCTCCAGTATTAAACAACTCACTAGTCGTTATTGATACTTTCCCTCCTTCGAGGGGCTGGCATATATCTGTTGGGTTAAACAACAAGTTAATTAAGAACCTCGAAGCAATAGAGAGAAATGATTCAAAAAAAAAAAAAACGAATAAAACAAAACTTAACAAAATAGATTACGTTTTATCCATTTTAGATTCCCCGCAATATATATTTGATAGTCACTAGTCAGTTCAAGCAGCTGTGCATAATCCATGAAAAATGTAGAGAAGCTTGTGCACATGTAAGGAATTCGAAGGGAACATAAATTCTTATAAATCACTAGTAGTACCAAGCACCACTCTATCATTTGGTAACAGAAGGAAATAAAAGCTCAAGAAGTATAGGAGGATTCTCCTGTTATCACTTTACACACAGGCTAGCCTTTTCAAAAGAATTTTGAACTTTCTATGATTCATAGAGTAACCGAGAGGAAAAGTAGCGGCTAATGCCCCCCCCACTGCTAGGCTAAATCTTCTAGGTTGAAAATTAAGAAGCTAGTCGTCTGGTGCAAATGAGGCAACTCTTATTGCATAGATATATAAAAGCTAACATTTGTACGGATAGCACTGTGATTAGCAGTTAGAACAATTGTTGTTGAAAACTCAAAGGAATAGGACACTGAATATTTCATTTTTCCAACAACTGTAATTACTGCAATTGAGAAGGGTGAGATTTTGAGTCCAAATTCCATTCTTGGAAAATATACGAATATCCAGAATGGAAATCACTGGTAGAGCAGCAAAAGCCTTTCTTGAGTGGGTAACAGGAATGCATCTCTTAGAACAATAGCAGAGAATCATCAGATTCTAGCACATCACAGTGCACATTATATATAGCTGACACGAGGTCAATCCTCTTGCAAAAACGACAAGCACTGTTTTATTAGTGAAACTAAGCAGTGGCTCAATTATAGCCCCAATAAAAGGTTCCTCGGAGCTTGGCATGAAATTACAACAAAATGTCAGATTATATAAAGATGACAAAAGCACGCTGCCAAAACCCAGTGGACGGAGCATACGTTTCCCGGATACCAGCAGCAACAGGAGAGTAGGTTGAACCCAAAGTGCTAGAAACTGGGAAACCGATTGAACACAATGGCAATCAACGGCCATGCAAATTTAGGTAGAGCGTACGAGGAAAAGTGGGAGGAGGAATAGGGGGTGGTGACGAAACCATAGGAGTGGGTGATGGAGATCCTTCTTCATAAAATTCTATTAGACTATATACCGTCTGCGCAATTGTGAGCGCAAAAAGGATGAGTGCAGCAACAAGAGATAGAATGGCCCATGGATTTCTGAAATACGTTTGGATAAGATTGGCGCGCCAGGCATTCCAAGGCTCCTTGCAGTAGGCATTGACCTGCCTGTTCACCAATTCTAGGCTGCTGTCCGGGTCCAATGCAATGTCCTTGGAAAGAGAGTTGAACAGTTTCGCAACAGCTTTGTCACTTCCAATAGCGTTCTGGATGATCCCTCTTGAGTGCAGGAGAGCAACATCCCTCTCATTGTCGATGATGTTGTCCATGAAGAAGACATAAGATGTGACCTCGTTTCCTGCACCGACATGGAAGCGCTCAAAGGCCATCAAATTCAAAAATAGCGTCTCAGTTACATCATCCACCACGATGACAGGGAGCTCAAGGACCCCATGGTGGAAGGAAATTTCTTTCAGGCTTCTAGTTTTACTTTTCTTGAACTGGATTCCAGTTTCATTGATCTCTGTTGCAGATCGGACAATATCATCGACATCTTTATGCAGTCCACCCCATACTCTGCGGTGACGCCTTTTCCTGTTGGCGTCTTCCCGAAGTAAGCTCTTCCTGTATAAATCCAATACATGCAAGCATTTACCCCACTTTGAGACACTCGCGTTGGGGTGACAAAAGGTGAGTAGGAGCTTGTTGACGAACTCTTCATTCTGCGTAAAAGTAAAAAATTTATGGTGAACAATATAAACAAGAGATGCCGTGATTTTGTAATTCAATTAATAGGATATATACCTTTTCCCCATCGCTTTCAGTAGCAACCAGCTTGTATAGAACAAGCATTGGTAACTGATTTTCAACAATCAACATATCACGCCTGATAAATGGCGCCACATAGACCCTCCCATGAATGCTAAAAACTGGATCATCAGCAGCATAGTCATTCGATGGTTGAATAGCAAGGCGCATAATTTCCAGCATGAAACAGCCATCAAGAACCATCAGTTGCAGAAATTTGCCCGTATCATCATTCCATGATTTATCAAGCTGATCGTACGAATCCTTTAAATCCTGCACCACTTCATTTAAAGATAGGAGAAATAGCTCTAGAGATTTTCCTGATCTCTTTAGAAAATAATAAAGAGCTCGGTGTTTGTGCTCCTCCATTGGCTTTAGCTGATCGTCGTAGGAATGGTAAGGCCCAATGGACACTGTTTGGGGCCTGTAGGCTGCTCTGTTCAGGGCTGTGACAGATGCAGGTACCTTGTAGATTGATCTTTTGTTCCATAGGATATTCTGCATCGAAGCATCCGCCTTATTCTGAAGTTCCTCTGTAACATCAATCAGCAATTGCATTTCCTCCATTTAATCTTCAAGTTGCTAAACAGTTTTGATCACAGTGATTAAAAGAAGGAATGCAAAATACGTGCTTGATTTATCACGCCATATCTATTAAAAGAAGGAATTGCAAGACTATTCTTTCAAGCATCCAAGCTTAGTTTATCTGTCTTCATTGCTTCCCAGACAAGGAAATATTGATTCTCAGTAAGTGCTGTTGTAATTAAGACACTCACGTTGCCGCAAGTTCATAAAATCTGTTTAATATCTTAATTTTAAGTGAATGAAATTGAAATAAATCAACATTAATTGAAAATGAATTTTAAGTAGTAGGCTTAAATTTAAGATTTAAAGAGCATAGAAAAACCCTTTTGATAAAAGAAGGCATAGAATTGCTTTCAGTAGTTAATGGCGGTCTGAAATCTAATGAGCTAGGATTCCCACAGAAAAACCTCTGTAAAGGCTACTATACAAGGTTCCATCTCTGCTACCTTCACTCGAAAAGAGATGACATGAACATTCTTTCTTGTAAATCGCAAAAGTTGATTCATGAGAACATGTATGGAATCAATACTGTCGCCCTTCCTAGAGAGAATATATATCTTTAAACCCACACAAGAAATTTAATCAAGAAGGAAATGGTGAGAGAGAGAAACACAGGGGGCCTAGCAGTCAGTTTCACAGCGAGGAGCTTGCAATAAAATGTATCCACGTATAGTTTATTCAGTCTTCATTGCTTCGCGGACAAGAAAATTGATTCTCAGTGTAACTTCTCATTTCTGATATTGTAGCCTGGCTGGTAGATAATGACAGTTCTAAGCAGTGGAATGATGATCTAATAAAAAAGAGAGAGAAAGATTCGATAACAAAAGAATGCTCAAGCAATCTATATAATTATTATCTAAAGGTTTTTTTTTTTTTTTTAGGTGCGATAGTTGTTATTTTTAAAAGTTTTTTTTATTTAAAAATATATTAAAATAATATATTTTTATTTTTTATAAATTATTTTTGACAATAGCACATCACATTAATTTAAAATATAAAATAATTAATTTTAAATAAATAAAATATCAAATTATTTAAAAATGTTATTTGAAACGTAATCTTAAACAATCCCTTGATATAGTTAATTTAATTTTGTTATTATTATTTAACATTATTGTAATTTTAAACAATAATATTTTTTAAACTTATAGAAGAATCATGATCAATTTTGAAGGAATAGACAAAATCAATAAAAAAGTTAATATAAATTAAAAGATTATAAATTATCAATTATCAATTTTTTTTATCTATATCATTTTTTCTTCTATATATATGTTAAACTACAGTTAGTGTTGATGTTTTTTATTTTATTTTAAAATAAGAGTATTTTTCCAGTGTTATTGTCATGAGGTTTTTTAAAATTATCCATCTTAATTAGATCATTCAATTATCAAGCCTTAATTATTATCATAAAACCTGTCAATGAATTTTTTTTTTGTAAGTTTGCATGAAGAATCATTATTTTTTTACAACAACTATTATTTCTGTATTGATTTTGAAAAAAAAAAGTTAAAATATTAGAAAGTAATAATCATTTTGTTGTGAGGTTGTATGATAAACATAAAAATAACCATTAATTATCTTTGAAAACCAACAAAAAATAAAAGAAAACAAAAACTATAAATCCTTTTTTTTCTATTGAATGTTAATCTATTTTGAGTAATTTTTTTAATATATATTATATCATCTTAGATTATTAATTATCAATTATCAAACCTCTACTATTGTTAAAACACTTGAAAATTAATCATTAAGTTCTTACAAGATTGGATGGAGAATAAACATTTTTTACAAAAATTATATTTTTATACTAATTTTTTTTAAATAAGAAATGTAAAAGTTATTAAAATAATCATCATTTTCTTATGAGGTTTTATGAAAAACACACACAAAAAAAACCATTAATTATTTGAAAAAATGATATAAAGAAAATGGTAAAAAATAATAGATAATGGAAAAAGGAAAGAAAACAAAAACAAAGAAGAAAGATGGGTCGTCCTCACTCATTTTCCACACCATTTCATTCAAAACAATATCAAAAAAACATTTCAAAGACATATAAAAACCAATTTTGAACCTCAAAACATGTTATCGTCCATCCTAGAAACCCCCGTATATGAACCTCCCTCTCTCATCCTCTACATTTAATTTAAAGACTATAAAAATATTCAAGAAAAAGTAGCCTCTCTGTTTTTTTTTGGGCTAAAAAATTAATTCTTCAATCTATTTTTATCTAAAATATCTTTATAAATTTATTCATAACATCAAATAAAAAATATGGATTAAAAACCCAAAATTAATCTGAACTAAAAATTCTTCTTATAATCAAATTTGTATCGTCTGTTATTTACTAAACTCAACAACCAGAAATCGTTGGAAAAGCAAATTTTTATTTTTTTTGGCTAAAAAATTATTTTTAACATATATTTGATCCAAAATACTTTTATAAATTTATTCATGGCCTCACGTACATAACCAAAAATATATATCAAAAACCCAAAATTATTTTGAACTAAAAAATCTTCCTACGATCAAATTTGCATCCTAATGTAAGGAGAAGAAAAACAAACACCTAAGTGAATTTTTTCTCCTCAAATAAAATTTATTAATATTAATATTGATAATTTTATGGTTGAAATCATAGTAAAAAACGACTTTCTCTTTATAAGTTAGAATTCAACAAGTTTCTCTATCTCTTTAAAAATAAAAATTGAAAAAAAAAATGAAATTTGGTATTATATTGAATTTCGACAACTAAAAAGATCGATCACTAAAAGATAATAAACTAAAATGAACTTGTCAAATGAAATTTGAGATTGCCATCTTTTTTTTTTTTCCACTTTGATCCTATGTTTTTTTGTTTTTTTAATTGTAACACTTTCTTTTAAAAAAAATAACAATTAGGCACTAATTTCACTTGAAAAGAGTTCAATTATACAAAAAAAAAAACAATAATTCAAGGAAGAAATTGAGAATTTTAAAAAAATGACTATCCTAATCTACCAGGAGAGTGCACAGTACTCATTTAATAGTAAAATAACCTAATTGCTTAGTTATATATATATATATATATATATATATATATATATATATATATATATATATATATATATATATATTAACAGAAGATAAATGCATTATTATGGCTGATGTTATTCTCATGTATGCCAAGAAAACATATATAATTGCTGTTCGGCAAACTGGTCTATCGTTGTTTCAGATAAGGAATTTGTGTTTAAGATAACTTAGTAGAGGAATCTTTATTTATTTTTGAGAAGGAATCTATTTAAAACATTGATAGATAATTCCTAGACCGAGAAAAACAAGGAACTCCATAACTTCCAAGATCTAGAGAAAACACAAAAAGACCCTTGACTCTTAAAAAAATAATTACTCAAGACACTGAAAATTACAAATTACTTCTTAACACATCTACATCTGTGGTGCCGGTGTGATGGTTTTGGGGGATGCATAGGAGAAGTGAGAGGAGGCGGAGTTGGGGTTGGAAGGGGAGGGGGTGCTGCGAAACTCATAGGAGGAGAGGGTGATGTCGAGTGATTTGATTTGTAGTAAGGCATTATAGAATATACAGTTTGAGCACCAGTGAGGGCAAAGAGGATGAGTGCAGCAATAACACACAAAATGGCCCATGGATGTCTGAAATAGGTGTGAATGAGATTGGCACGGCACTCATTCCATGGCATCTTGCAGAAGGCATTGACCTGCATGTGCACACCTTCAAGGCTGCTGTTTGGGAGAAACGCAATGTCCCTGGAGAGAGAGTTGAACAGTTGAGGAGCTGCCATGTGACTTCCAATAGCATTCTGGATGATTCCTCTTGAGCGTAGGAGGGCAAAGTCCCTCTCATTACGAATGATGTTGTCCATGAAGGAGACATAAGATGTTACCTCATTGCCTGCACCAACGTGGAGGCGCTCAAAGGCAATCAAATTCAGGAAGGTTGCCTCGGTGGCACCATCCACCACAATGACAGGAAGCTCAAGTACCCCTCCATGGAATGAGATGCCTCTCAGGCTCTTGGTTTTTCCTTTCTTGAACTGAATTCCAACATCAGTAATCCCTGTCGCTGATCGGAAAATATCATTGACAACATTAAGAAGACCCCCCTTTACCCTGGGGCGACGCATTTTCCAGGCGGGATCTTCCAGAATCAGGCTCTTCCTGTACAAATCCAATACATGCAAGCTTTTATCCAGCTTTGAGACGGGTGCGTTGGGGTAGCAGAAATTGAGCACGAGCTCGTTGACAAACTCTTCGTCCTGTGCGAAAGTAGAAGTTTTCATACTGACAAATTGTAAAAAGGACCACCAATACAATATCAAACAAAAGATGAATGTACCTGTGCTCCGTCACTTTCAAGAGCAACCAGCTTGTAAAGAACAAGCATTGGCAGTTGATTTTCAAGCAAAAACATATCACGCCGGATAGATGGTGCAATGTAGAGCCTCCCGTGGCTGCTAAAAATGGGATCATTGGCAGCATAGCCATCCAATGAATGTGTAGCAAGGCGTATAATTTCCAACATGAAACAACCGTCAAGAATCATCAGTCGCAGAAATTTTTTCTTGTCATCTTTCCATGACTCACCAAGCATATCATATGAGTCTTTTAAAACCTGGATTTCTTCATTTAAAGACTCAACGACCTCCTGTAGACGTCTTCCAGATCTATTTAAATAATATCTGAGCGCTCGTTGCTTGTGCTCCTCCATTGGCTTCAGATGATCTTCACCATGATGGTACGGACCAAAGGAGACTGTCTGAGGCATGTAGGCAGTCCTGTTGAGGGCCGTAACAGAGGCAGGTATTTTGTAGATTGAACGTTTGTCCCAGAGAACATTCTGCAGAGAAGTATCTGCCAAGTTATGAAGTTCTTCTGTAAATTGAATGAGCTCCTGGTTTTCGTCCTCCATTGCTTCAAATTGCTCAACATGCAGTTTTTAACACAGATGACAAGAAGTGATGCAAGGCGTTCTGATTTCCGTCCTCTTATATATTCCAAGAGGTAAATATATCGCGAGCATCCAATTTCTTGTCGACTTCATTTCTTCACAAACACAAAAAAAAAAAAAAAGTAGCATAAATTCCTTCGATTAGATAAGGGCATTGTTTAAGCTAAAGAGATATGGTTCCAATTTCCAACTGCCATGTGAAACACGCCTTGTGACCAGTAGCCCCACCTCTTCTACCTTAACTGAAATACATTCCTTTCTTCCAATAGGTGAATGCTCCAGTATTTAGCAACTCATTAGCTTTATTGACTAAGCGGTCATGAGTTTGAATCTCGTCATCTCAATTTTATTTAATAAAAATTAAACACATAGTAGTATGGACATTTAAAAATTTCAAGTCTAAAAGATTTGTACTTGAGGGGGTGTGTTAGAAAATTATATAATTATATCTTGAAACCTCACCTAATAGCTTAAACTTTTAAATTAAAATAATTTTTTGATAATTTGTTGGTTACACAAAAAGTTCAAAACCTAGAAGCAATAGAGAGAAATTATTTAAAAAAAAAAAACAAAAAAACTTATGTTTTATCCATTTTAGATTCCTTATAATATATATTTAGTAGTTAGTTCAAGCAGGTGTGCATAATCTATGAAACATGTAGAGGAGTTTGTGCACATAGAAGGAATTCAAAGGGAACATAAATTTGTATAAATCACTAGTAGTACCAAGCACCACTTTATCATGTGGTAACATAAGTGATGGATCAACATGTTTTCTATATATTATTTTTGTGTAAAACCCATGTTCTAAAAAAGACCAAATTAACACAAGGTGAAGACTTAGGCTTAGCTATGCACCGAACCTAAGTACATGCGGGTCTGAAAAATTATCAGACTCAACGTCCTTAGGTTCAGTTACCCATTGAGTCGAAGTATATGCGAGTTTAGAAAACTATCAGACACAACATCTCTAAGCTCAACATTTGATGGAGTCCAGATAGATGTAAAATTGAAAATCTTTATAGGCTTCATATTAGGTCGCAAGATTATTTTATAATCCTTAACATGAAATGTTAAGGACCTACGATAGTTTTTTCTCTACACTCCTAGGCATATAAAAGTCTATCTTGTTCAAATCATCATTAATGTTGATTAAGGTCTATTCCCATCAATATTAATGTTGCATATATAATAATATATAAAACCTCATACGGATCCTTTGTATTTCCATTAAAATTAATGTCGAAGTAAGAGTTATTTCTATCAACATTAATGTTTTGTAAGATATATTTTTTTCTCGCCTGTGTTTTCAAGAGGAAATGACTCTCCACTCCATTAACAAAATAAAAAGTTTAGGGTTTATAAATATCCTATGAACTATCCAGATAATAAGGTTAAGATCTTTTCTATCCTATAGGTGTATTTATATTCTTAAAGCATTTATCAATCATGTATAAATAAGAACAAACACTTATGTTCTTGAATTAAAAGCTTATTCCTTTATTTATTGTAATCTTTTATAAAAAGTCATTGACTTTACCGTCGGAGAGTTCCTAAATCCCACAAAACATGACTGTTTTTACTAATGTCAAGATTTTTATCACTAATTATCAATTTCTTCAAACTTTGAAGACAGGGATTATAGAAGTGAGCATATGACTATCCTTTATCCAAACACTCAAGATTCTCATTCTCGAGCATTGTGGATTTTAGGACATCATTAATTGGTGCTATCTGTGAGAAACTGATAAAAAAAACCATCGATTATTTTTTCAGAATTAGTTTATTGACATCCCTAATTACCATAAAAAACAAACAATTAAGTCACTCATGGAATGAGACGTGCCACAGATCTCGCTACAGCTGTTGGTAAATCTTCTCTATCACAACCTCAACAACTCTTCAATAAGGATTAGGAAAGGCTATGTAATAATTTGATTGCTCTATGTCGGAGTATGATTTTAGCTCATTCATTCCCTGATTAACTTCTTTTGACTTTTTCTAAAGTTATTGTCTCTTTTAGAAGAGTTATCTCATTTGGGAGACCTCTAAGATAAATTTTCTTTAAAGAAACAACAGGGACCATTAAGTAATACACTTGCCATGTCCACTCGAATATAATTCTCCTTAGCCTACTTCACTTTAAACAAGCTTTTGTTCGGTAGATCATATAGTATTTTCTATAAAGCTCTTTCCTTTACTCCACTTATCAAGGGTTTAAAATCCATAGGCTCGATTAATTTTTCGACCTTGGGCATTTTCTTATTAAACCTTTTAAGGTATGTTTGTGTGGACTCATCATCTGTTTGAGTGACTCTAAAAAGTAAAGTTCGGTGGAACTTTTTTTAGCTGGGATACTTGTGTTGAACCGCGTCACTAGCTTGGTACAAAGGTCATCAAAGCTTGTAATAAAGTCTGACTCCAAATTATAATACCATGCACATATTAACCCCTTAAAGGTTATGAGGAGGATCTTTCACATAGCATGACTATCTTGGATGGCCAATTCCAACCTATTTCATATATTTTGCACGTGTTTCTTTGGGTCTACAAGACTGTCATGGTTATCCAAGTTCATCTTAGTAGAAATATAACCATTAGGTATACATGTACGTAACACTCATTTTGATAAGGAAGAGTTTTAAATTTGATGGAGGAGTGTAGACATTTTCGTGCATATACTCTCCTACAAGCTGCTTTCCACTAATATGTCTGTAGGTTTCTAGTATAGAACAACGAGATCGATAGCTAGCCTCCATCTTGCGATGGGGAAATAGGTGTCTAAAATACTCATTATATGTATGAGCATCATGACGATGTTAACACTCTTTGGAAGGGCTTTGTGACCGATGAGGCTGAAAACCCTCATCGTTTCATTCTACCCATACTCCACTAGGTAGTGTAACTATTTACAAACCCCATATGTAACCTTTGATATGGATGTGTAAATGAGGGTGTTGTCACAGGTGTTAAGACTTTCTGAAGTGGTAAAGTATGATTTGGCCTTTGAGTTGGCAATATAGCTTAGGTGAGGAGTTGCACTTGGTTGATAAACTATTGAAGGGTTGGCTAAGCAGAAGTGTATGTTGTGGCAGGGAGGTATGTTACATATTCTATTTGAGGAGTGTCTTGATTGTTTACCATTGATGATTATTAGGGATATCAATAAACCTGTAGAGCAGTTAATGCCTTTTTGATAGTTCTCCACCGCGGTACTAATTGATGATGTCCCAGAATTCAATATGATAAAAAATGAGGTTATTTGATGTTTGCAAGGGATTAATCATATGCTTATATCAATATTTCTCTCTTAATAGCCTAAGGAGTTTATAATTAATGGTAAGAGTCCTAACACCTACAAAACAATCCATCTTGATGGGATTTAGAGACCCTGTGATGATGAAGTCAATGACTTTTAAATAAAGAGTTTTAAATTCCAAAAACAAATGTGTTTATTATTGTTTTGGTATGATAAATGCTCTAATAATTAAGATATGAATGTTGAGAGTAGAAATTTATGACCTTTTATTTGGATGGTTCAGGGAGTACTTATAATCTCTGAACCTTGTCGTTTTGATGGAGTAGAGGGGTTGGATTCATTTTATCCTGATGACATCAATGAGAGATAAAAATTCCTTATATATTATTAATGAGAGACAAATATCCCCTGCAGATCATTAATGAGATAAGAATATGGTAGGCCCTTAGGAGACCTTTTATACACCTATAGATGTGGGAAAATGATTTTTTCTGACATGAATAGTTTATGTTAGCAATTTTAAAAATAAATAAATAGGGCTTTATGCTCCTAACATGGATCTATAACGACCTTCATATCAATGGGGTTTGACGTGTAGCCAAGAATAGGGGAGATAAGTCTGGTAGCTCGACAAACCCTTATTTTCTTGGGCTTCTCACGTGGCTAAATCCAAGTATATTGGGTTTGACAGTTCGTCAAACCCTCGTTTACTTGGGCTTAACACATGGTCAAACCTAAATATATTGGATTTGAAACCTCGTCAGACTCACGTTGATTTGGGCTCAACACGTGGCCAAACCCAAGTATATTGAGCTTGAAAACTCACTAGACCAACATTCACTTGGGCTTTGCACGTGGCCAAACTCAAGTATGTTGGGTCTGCAGCTCGCGAAGCCAACATTCATTTGGGCTCGACACGTGGTCGAATCCAAGTTGGGTTTGACAGCTTGTCAGACTCATGTTCGCTTGGGTTATCATCTTGTTATGGTTTTAAGATTTTTCATTGAGTAAAAAATAATGAATCATCACCGATACTATATCTCTTTTTCCTTTTTTTTAGCAACTTACAACTACTATACCGAGAGCTTGTAGACTAATTTTTTGACGAATATAGGAAATTTAATCAAAAAAGAAATGGAGAGAACAAAAGTCCGTGAGCATAGTAGCCCCATCGTCCCACAATGAGGAGCATAACAATAAAATGTTTGGTAATCAAGCTTAGAAACAATGTGTGAAATGAAAAGGCTAGAAAGACTAATGCTCTTCTATATCACCTTAACTATATGAACTCGAAAAAAAAACCTAAACCAAAGTAGATGCTTTCTATCTAATACTATTAAAGGATTTAAAATCTCTTGACATTGGAGTTTTTGATATATGATCTCATGGCATGACGCAAAAGGATCCATCTTACTAACCCCAAGTGGCTTGGGATTGAGGCTCGGTTATTGTTCTTGTTCATCGTGAAACAGTAAACTCCACTTTGTTTAAGTTTGCTTATTCTTCAACTTCTGTACAATCTAGTGAATCTGAAGTCATAGTGTTGTGTTCTAGCCTCACTCTCCCTTCTAGGATGATTCCGTACATGGTGGAAAATCCTGGCGCCACCTTCTCGCTATTTTTATTTTTTTAGCACCCAAGCTAGGGAAGTCGACCTAGACCGGTAATTAAGCCCAAGCGTCCCGGTATATAGATATTTCTCAACTTGAGCTATTTATTTATTTATTTATTTGTGTGTATAAAATCACAAAGTTAAAGATAATAGCGAGATTGGAATAAACATAATTAAAGCTTACAGTTTTTTTCCTTCAGTTTTATTAATTTAAATTTATTTATTTTATAAATACTTATAAGAAAATTCTATTTTAGTCTTAATAAATAGTATAAATATTATCTATTAATTATAATCTTTAGAAAAACTAAATAATATCACGTTATAGAAAGAAAGGATAAATGTTATGCTATCTAATATTTTTTAAATAGACGTCAACGAACTCAAAATACTAAAATTTTACTATAATAATTTAGGACAGAGGAGGGCTCCTTTAAACCTTTTATCCATATTTATTTTAATCACTATAAAATTAAGTTAAATATATGTCAAAAGCGAACCCGCAGCAATGCAAGGGCTATAGGCCCATATGCTTGTGCTTCTCTATAATGACAATGACATGTACCAGATTCATTCTTGATTTAATCACAAGTATTTATTATTATTATTAAACCCATCTAATGGGCAAATCTTAAAATATTCTGATTGTCTAGAAAAGTTGATTCTTTAATTGACTTACCAATCTAAAAACGACTAATTTGATTAATAAAAAAAATCAAAAACAAAATTAAAATTCAAAAAATTCAAAAAAAATCCAACCAAACTTCTTAGCTATATCAAAACTTGGCCAGTTTAGAGGTACCTATAAAATAAATACAACGATGAAATTAAAAAAATCAAAACAATAGAAAAAATTAATTAGATATGATATATCCAATTTAATATAACTAAAAACAACTCCATTAAATTTTTTTTAAAAAAAATAGGGATAAGATTGAAAGAAAAAAACAGAAAGGGTTGGATCAAGGTTATTAAAAACGAGTTTTGACTCGTAAAATCGTCCGATTTTACGAGTTAAAAGGTGTAAAACGTGTAAAATCGGGTTTAAAACTCGAAAACCAGTAAAATCGGTCAAACTCAGTTAAACTCGATCAAAATCGGGTCAACTCGTAAAAAACGTGAAACCGGATCCGATTTCACAGTTTCACGTGAAATAAACATCTGACTCCCCCGCCTGACACTCCAAGTCCACGTCTCCACCCTTCCCATTTTCGGCTTTCCCCTTTCCCCTTTCCCCAAATCATTTTAGGTTTGTTAACTTTTAGCCTTACGGCACCCGGATCGGTGATGACATGAACTCACTGATTGACTCGTTGAATTCCAGTGTTCCAACATATTCTTTACAAAGGAAAATGACATCCGTCTTGGTATGTAAGCCAAAAGAAATACTAGTCGAAAGGATTTTCTTCTTCATCGAGTCTGGATTTTAAATCTTCTCGACTTTGGACTTGTAAAAGTCGCTCAACACGAGAAGACCCCGCTTCTTCGGTATGGACTTGATTGCATCTCCGGTAAATTACTAGTTTACTTTGTTTTAACTTGTCAATTGAAATTACACCCTTGATTTCAAATTGTTACAACTTTTTTTCTCAGCTTTTTAATGTATCTAATGCCTGCAACTCAGATAGTGTTTGGGTAGCATTTAGGGTCCTAGTATGTTTAGATCCAAAATCCTAAGAGCTGGTGTTTGAACTACTTGTCTTAAAATGGATCTTTTCATCTTTCTATTTTCTATGCCTTTCCATGTCACTTAAGTAGCTGGCACTCCTAATTACATGTGTCCCGAGCTCCTAGCAGATATACCTTATGGCTACAAATCGGACATATGGTCACTTGGTAAGAAATGCGGAAGCATGGTTTTGAATTTATCAAATTTACTTCCTTCTTGGCAATAACATTTATCGATGTTTCGGGATCTTGTATGTTTGAAATTGCAGCACATCAACCAGCATTTAGAGCTCCTGTAAGTACAAGCCTGATCTTCTATTACAAATGTAGCATAAATATAATTTGGTTACCAGCATAGCACCTGCAATTTACTTTAGTATGAACTTTAAAGTATGATAGGGAGCTATCTAGTCTCACCGTTGAGATCTAGTCGGTAGTCACTCTTTTAGCCTTCTCGTATCGGATCAATTTGAAAAGTTATGTTTGATTACCTCCCTCTTACTGCAATTTTGGTTTGCTATGTTCTCCAAATCTTAGTCTTTTGCAACGAATATAACTCAATGAGATGGAATTCACACTAACATAATTGAAAATTGCATTTGATTGTGGGAAGGAAGTGGCCTATTTAGAAAATTTACTCTCTGAATTTGGATCTATATTGTAGAATCTAAATGTTGTCTGACATACTCTCTCGGATTTGTGTATCTTGGCACTTCTCTTTTGGGTTTCTACTTCACCTAGCATTGTTTGGAACTTTGAAACAAGTACGTGGTGGTTTGTTTTCTTAGTTTTCACAACTAGGCTGGAATTTTCTTATTTTCAGGCTGTATATATTTATTTATTTTATCATCAATCTGTTGGTTGAAATGGAATGTGATATGATATCCCAATAATGCTATAAAGTTAGTTGAGATTTGAGGAAAATAAATTTGTTGTTTATTTGAGTTGAATTTTTGTTTTAGGTTTGTTAACTTTTAGTTAATGAAATTCTATAGACATGTATGAATTTTTATTTGAATTATATATTTTAAGGTGTTTAGATATTTGTATTGTTTATTTTATTTTTATTTTAATTGTGTTATATTATTATTTACTACTTAACTAGATCTTGTAATTTAGTTAAAATATTTTACTTGTGATTTTACGATTTTAATTAAAATATTTTATTTGTGATTTTATAACTTTATGATTCGAGTTTATATTGGATGTTCCATGTCATATCAAAAAAGCATTTTTGACAAACTTGGATAAAAAGCATTTTTGATAAACTTGGGTTGGATTGAAGAGAGAGAGAGAAAGAGAGGACGTTTCCAAGTATTTTAGTCGTATCAGGTAAAAAAAAGCAATTTCTCGACAACACAAAATTTTCTGGAAGGCCCGTTATATCGGTCCCACTCATATCCTAGCCTTGATCGATGTACCTAAAATCCTTGATCTTGAGAATCAGAACGCATGTTCTGCCCTCACTGATCATTATCGCAGTACGCCTTCAAACTTTCTCATAACATGCCACATGTAAGGAAACAAGTCCCTTGTGATGAAGATGCAATGTTATTGTCACGTGTTTCTCTTGTTCTACTGAGAAAACACATTATTGTTATGCAGACACTTTCCATGCATTTACAACTCAGAAAAATCTCAGGTTGACGCCAATTTTACTATATGAGAAACGAATCAAATGTAAAACGTAAAAAGATGAGGATTATGAAAAAAGTTTCGTCATTAAAATCCACATCTCATGACGTAACCAAACAAATAATACAGATAGCATCGATTTCCCATAACAAATAGGGTAAACAATTAATAAATCAAGCAGAAGTGCAGTTGCTGGACCACTGATCAAGGAAGAGAGTTTAGGATTAGCCACGGAAATGTTGGGATTCATCGTTTTATTCACTGGAATACTGAGAGTCAATAATGGAGTGTTAATTTTGGAGGACGAATAGGAGGAGGAGGTGTCAGAAAAACCAAGAAGGCTAAGCATCAACAAATTCCAAAATCAACACCTCCAGAGTAAGACTTGAAAAGTGTAGATAATTTACATTTCCAGTAATCAGTGACATAAATACACCTGAAAGTAGAGCCTCTATGTTGGTAACCGAGGTTCAAAGCTCAATGGATGGCAACCAGAAAAAAATGGTCTTTAAGGAAGATGAAAATCCAAAATGGTATCAGAACAAACCTCAAACTCACGAACAGCAATCACAACCAAGCAATAACAAGCACAACGACCCAACAGAACCCATTCAACTACATGTCCAAACTAATTCCTCAACAAGCCAATAAGAATGGCAAACCAATTGCTACACCCCAATGCATCATTTGCCCTAGCAAACACTCACAGCAGCAGAAACGGCAACAATTCAGATGTGCCAGCAGCATATAAAATGCAAATTCATTAAAAGAAAATCAGACTGAAACCCCCGAATTAATCTATTCAGATTGATACGTAGTCAATTTCATCAGAACCAAAGGAAAGACAAACATATCTCACACGAAAGGATAATGCTAAATAATAGTAGTCTACTTTGTATTAAGCTAAATTACACATAACAAAAGTACACGTTCATCCACGTCTCACAAAACACGAGAAATTCTTGATAACAATGAAAGCATAGGAAATCATAAATAAGAAAAATCAATAACCACCCTTGAGATCATTGACCACATCATAAGGAATAGGAGTGACAGTTTCAAGAGTAGCACCCTCCAACATAAATCCAGGCTTAGGTCCTTGAGGCTGCCTTTTAGTGCTAATCTTTTCACCACAAGCTTTGGCCTCAGCCTTCAACTCATCATTCTTCTTCTTCCTCAACTTAAACTCCTCCCTGCACCTCGACGGCTGCACATGCTCCACCCTAACATGAATTTTCTTCCCAATAATCCTATTCCCAACCTACAAAAGTTTTGACTTTTAGTTTTCCAAAATCATAAATGAAAAATGAAAAACTACATAAAAAGTTAATTATATAGATAGATCTCGTGCCTGCTTGTTGATGACGACACCAATAGCGCGCTTGGTGACATTCCAGACGCGACCGGTGCGGCCATGGTAGAACTTGTGGGGCATGCCTTTGTGAACGGCGCCGTTTACCTTGACGTCGACATAGTCGCCTACCTTGTATGTTCTGAGATAAGTGGAGAGGGGGATGTAACCCTTCTTCCTGAAGGGACGAGCGAAGAGATCTCTGGTCCTTGATCGCACACCGTGTCCAGCCGGCATCCTTGCTGCTGCTGCTGCTAATATCACTACAATGGGAGAAGTTAGCTGCCTACATTTTCTGGCTTTTATATGGTACTCTCATTTTTGGATGCCCTAATTGGCGTCTAGGGTTTTGGGTTTGTTGGTGGGCCTATGTTTTAATCTGAAGATGATGGACCTCTTGTGCTAGCCCATATAATTATTTCACAATTAATCCCAGTTTCGAATTACTTGTAAATGTGGGCTGTGGTGGCCCAAGAAAAAACGAAGACCATTGAGAAATTTCAAATGGCTTCGACGTGTGAAATGTAAAAAAAAAAAAAAAATCGCAAAATAACTTTATCAAATTCTATGGAAAGCTTGATATTCTTACTTACTTCACCTAAGATAGAAGGAAAATATTAATTAAAATTATGAGCAATCTTCATTTACAATTTTACAGTCGATTGCATTAATTTTATGCCCGTAGTGTAACAACTCCCACCCTTCCAAATTTATTTTCTTGATAGCTTAAGAGCTTGTAGGACAGGCCCTGGGCCCATCCTTAGATTTTAATCTTTAGGTTTGGGCCTTGAGCCCTCTATGTAACTAAAAGGGGGGAAGTTATAACTTGGAGCTCATTGCTCTTTTATTTTGATTTTGTAAGGAACTTCTTCTATTGATCAAGTATTGCCAGTGATCAGATTCATAAATCAAAAGTTTAAATATTTTTAATTGTGATCAGCTGACCTTGAGCCCTTTTGTTATTTTTTATCCATTGCAAATGTATTCATCGTTCCAAAGTTAATGAAAAGCTTAGCATTCTATTTTAAAAAGAGTAGAGCAGAACCCAAAGGACTAAAGAAACAATTTATATGTAGCATCGCAGTCCGTCGGGGACGAGCCATGAGGCAAGAATATGAAGTCACTAGCAATACTGTGTTTGATACATCGCGGAATCTCATATTAAGTAGACGAGTTTTTATAATAAGTGATTTTGAATAGGGAAGCATAGTTCTATCATATTTAGATAAATATCTGTCCAAAATAGATTATACAGATGATTTAACAGATATATTTATGGACCAATAAAATATATTTAAGCCTAAAAAAAGATTTTATCGTTCCATGCAAGAATAATAGCTCGAAAGAGCCATAACTTTTTCTCTGATTGTTGAATCGTGTTTAAATTTTTATAAATTTTTTGGAGATTGTTTTTTCTATTATAGCCATTATGTCATTATGTAGGCCATAGAGTTTCTAACATATTTAAGGATTTATAAAAGTTCTAATTGAGGATTTAAAGAGAATAAACTTGTGAATTTAGGTTTCATATATGCATCCTTTTTTACTCATCAAGATTTTATGTTCTTTGTTTGTTGTTGTCTTTAATTTTTGTTTGTATTAGTTGGTATTAGAGTCAACGATTCTAGATTTATTGCTTGTTGTGTGTTGCAATCCTGTGAAAGAAATTTTTTCTTTCCTTGTTGTGTGCCGCTAGCAAACTATAATGGGGCAACAGGTCAAGAAGTGGTTTTGATTGGGGAGAGAAAGCTTGCTTCCATTTTCAAGGGCTTGATTTAATTAATGAAGCATGTGAGAGAGGAGAAAGGTTAGCATGAAGAGAGGAAGTGCCCTGCTTTAATATATATAGCGGTATTATTATTTTTTCATTGATTTTTATTAATTTTTCATTGATTTTTAAAATTTATTTTGACCATGTTGCAAAGTATAATATTAAAAAACCTGGTTGCAAAATCAAAAAAATAATTTACCCGTATTTTACGATGTCGAGTGCCCTCGCATCTTAATAGTAGAAGTAAAAATAGCATGGTAGCTATAAACTCACTTGTGTCAAATTTTGTATTGAATTTGAGAGAGAAGAAAGTTATCGAATATCGTTGCATAATGACTTCGTTTCATCTGTTTGAGAAATTGTCCAGTAACGTCCAGAGACAATATTTTTCTTTTATAAAAGATTTACCAGTTTTTTCATTCTCAAATACATAGACAAGTAAGAAAAATGCATATATATGCAAATGTGTTCTATGGATGGAGGGCACATTTAACCAGTGATTGAATCAAGCAGGTCAACTTTAAATCCATGCATGTGAACACGTGGAAGTATCATTCATGTCAGAACACCAAAATTTGGACAGCTCATTAATCAAAGGAAACAGGCAAGGTAAAGAATAGCAATTATTTTCATTAACTTCATCAGAAGTAGGGCAAGCCGAGAGTAATAACGAAAACATGTATCCAGTGGATACGTTTTGTAGAGTAATACAAACGGTAAGACTGATGTTTAAAAAATGATAAAACAGAGGTAATCCTTGAGCAGGTGTTGACTGATGATGACAGAAGAGCCATAAATCACGCTCTCAATTATAGGTGAAAAACAGGATGGAAGCAGCTGTGTGGAAATTAAGAGCTAGTGGGGCTTCGTCAATCAACATTAATCCAATCATATAGCCAGCATCAACATGCTTGGTCTCCAACATTATACTTTATATGTCTCTGTCTCTCTTGCATTCTGGTGGCAGTGAAGGGTATCTTGATCTATCAGTGCAGTAGTTGTAGATGGTGTATTTCTGGCGTACCCATCTGAGCCTCCTGTATTGCAAGGCATCAAGATCCTGGAACTCCTTCTGGTCCCACCATCTGGTACCCTGTGTGGCACAGAATTTCGCTTCCACGGAGGCCTCACACCCATCTATGTGGAAGCTCTTGTAGGAAGCTATAAAGGGTGCCTTGGACCAGTCTGTCTTCTCAAGTCCACCCCTGGTAGCCCAATCATCGGCGTTCCATAGGCTTGAGTATATCTTCATTGGCTGGTTGAAAGGAAATTTCACTCCCAAGTCTTTGCAGTTCTTGAACACTCTGATTGGCACATCATCCACGAAGAACCTGAAGGACACCACTCATATAATTAATCCAGCAGCACATCCAAAAAATTCGTTTTAACCCATTTCTCATATAGAAATGATCACGCACACATGAACGTTGCCAAGAACATGCCACTTGCACTGCAACTTATTAAAATAAACTGCATGTACAAGAGTTAATAAAATACTATATTATTAAACAAATTGATTGATAAGAGTATTAAATTTTACGGTTGATCAGATTGGATTTTTCATCATATACCATGCTTGGCACATGCGCGATTTACTTTATAAGAACAGGATGGCCCAAGTTTATGTTATAAATTGTCCATTTTACATAATCAAATTAGAAAGGAGAAAAAAGTGGAGACCAGCTCAAAAGTTATGTCGGGACCGATAGTTGAAAACAAAAATTTCAAGTCAGAAAAGAAACCTACTTTTACCAAATTTCAGCACAAAGTCCTCCCAAGGTTTTGTTGATTTGTTTCTTCATTTCATATCAGTGTTTTTTGGCAATAAATTTAGTTGGATGCCAGTTGCATCAATGTGTTAGCTAGAATTCATTTATGTTGCTACATTATTTTAGTTAGGTGTTGAGGATCACTCCATGCCAAGGCCAAACTTTTGGATTTGAAGGACAAAAAAAAGTGTAGTTAGATACCAAACTTGTTCATTCTTTTTCAGGGGACGAAATCTAAAAGATTGATAGACCCACCACCACCGACCATCTATGTTGCAGTCACATGAAACCCTCAAGAGTTTAGCCCATAGCAGAGCTGCTGAAAAGAGAAAGGATCTGTATAGCCCAATCTAACTAATTTGAAAACGAAATTTAGTCGGTTGAGGAGTGGAGACTTTCTTCTTTTTGTGAGAAGGTTCCTATAAAACTAATGCAGAAAGATATAATAGGAAAGGATACTTACACTACCAGGTACGAATTCCATAGGACGGAGTAAGAGTGGTATCTTATGGTTGGGTCAAACCAGAGGTAAATCCTCTGTTCTCTGTCTCCCTTGCCTCCTGTGAAAACATTTGTCTGCAAAATGTAAGGCTGGCCAGTCCTGTTTCCTAAGAACTCAAAGTCTATCTCATCATGCTCTGAGTTTTGTGAAGATAGCTGCCAAAGAAACACGCCAATAATAACTTAATGTTAAAAAAATGGAATTAGAACTTAGAAGTTGGGAATGATGATAAAGGGAAAGATCTTCTAAAATCCTAAAGAAGTGAGATGAAAATGATCAGTCACGATGTGATGAGAAACGCTTACATAGAAAGCAGTAACTGTTCCAGCTGAATCACCAGGAACCAACTTCATTTGCATACTGAAATGGCCAAATAAGTATGACCCTTTTGATTGGAAACCAGTACCTTCGCAATATCAAACCCCCTAATGTTAGCACGATATACTATGTTTTGATGAAGAAAAACAAGAAATAAAAAGCCAGGAAGCTGTGTTGAAATGCAATGAACGATGGATAGCAAAAAAAAAATGATTGATCTGATTATAATATACCCGTGTAATTATCCAACTGGAGCTGTATCTCTGAGCCTCCATTGAAGTACTTAATGTGGTCAAAAGCCCATGTAGGAACATAGTTCCTTCCAAAAGGCACATCCACTGGCTTCCTTGGGGCAGCTCCCATTGTCCCAGATACCATAAACAGCATGCCAAGAAACAAAGTCCATAGAGAAGCAGCCATATCTCTGCACATTTCAAAAGAAATGTTAGTTCTTGACACACAATATAAGACCTTAAAGGGACTTTAGAGATGTTAAGCATGAGAAGAATCAAGATGCAAGCATATTCAAGGTTCTAGAGCTAGCATTACCTGAGCGTAGAGAGTACTCCTGAAGGGGAGCTAATTGGATGAGGAGAATGGAGGAGGAGAGGCCCTTTAAATAGTGGTTATTTCAAAACTAAAATTAAATTATTGAAGGGTATGCGGGGGCAAACTATTTTATTTGATTAAAAAAACTGTAATAATTGGCAGTGGTAATACAGCTAGCTAGTAGCTACCACAACAGCCTATTTTAATTTTTATGTGATAGTGGGTGGAGGAGAAATGTGCAATTATTTAACTTCTGGCTGTTGAAAATGTGGATGGACTTGGGAGGGCATGCTCGATGACAGGAGAAGAATGTGTTTTGAAAACATTTTGAAAGTTGGAAACGCCGAGACTCGTGTGGTATTTGTTTATTTTTCTGGGGGGGTTGATGGGAAAGGCAAAATATGTGAATTGGAGCACAGCTGACCACTCTTTAAACTTCCTTCTCTTTCTTTCTATCTGCATCTCTCACCTAAGATATCTGGGCCACCTTCACATATTCGGCTTTTGTCCCTGGTTTTTTCTCTTTTCGAGGACTGCACTTTTCTGCTTTTGTCTCGGGCTCTTTTGCTAATGATGACTTCAAGCCCACCGACTCTACTACGGTGACGTTTGGCGTGAAGGAAGGAGATTTCTACCGTCAAGGTAAAATCGAAAAGATCAGGAAAAACGTTCTTTCTTTTTTCTTTCAAGACAGTTATAAGAGATGAAGGGTCCGCTTCCTTACCTGGGAAAGCATCTCTCCTTTTGGTCACAAGCTTTATAACACACTTGATTGTGTTAACAGGCTAATTGCAAGTGCAGAGAGGCAAATTTGAGAGGAGCAACCAAGCAAGTGAAATGGGTCGAATACTTTCTAAATATTTTCCTTCCTAGGAAACCCACGATTCGATCGTTCTTACATTGTTGATCACAAATGCATGTGTCTTCGTTTTGATACATACGTAACTTTCACAGTATGTGAGAATATGGAAAAAAAAAGTTTGATATATAAAATCATGTTGTTATATATTGAAAGGATAAAATTATAAATAAATCAAATTCGACGAGAATAGCAAAAACAACACTATTTATGAACAGAAAAAAAATTAAGAAAATTGCATGGGTGGTGCAATGAACAGGAAAAAAAAAATCAAACTACTCATATGAACAGTGCAATGAACCAATTTTTTAAACAAAATAAAATTAAAAAAAGAGAGAAAAAACTAAAAAAAAAAGTTGCACTGTTTATGTGAACAGTGCATTGGATAGTAAAATAACCATTATTTTTATTTTAGTTTTGTTAGTGATTAGTTCATCTAAAAACAATCTACCGGTCATCATCTCCTTAATAATTCACCTCTTTTTTTAATAAAAAAAAAACAAATAAAGTTAGGTTTTACAAAGATAATTTTTAACCACTTGTCAAACATAACATTAGGAAAAGAAAAGAAAAGGTGAAGTATTAAAATTCAATTTAATTACTTCTACGAAAGATTTTGCCTAGCCTTTTGGTGCATATATATTCTGCGTATAGTCTACGTAGATGCCGCATATAAGCAACTTGAGAAATTAAACCTCGACCCATCAACCGATATCATAACTTACCATCAAGGTATTAGATCAGTTTTGTGACCAATATTAATTTTTTTGGTTTTAAATGAGCGATGCATAGATTTTTAGAGGAAACAGTGAACAATGACACTTTGTCACTAGTGAAGAGATATGTACAGAAGACAGCCTTTGAAATCCAGATGTGCTCCTGTCGTTGCGAGTTAGGGCTTGGGACTTGCATGAACACTGTTAGACTCCCCCCCCCCCCCCCCCCCCCGCATCCACTCAATTTTATTTTCAAACGTGCCAAACATAGTGAAAAAAAATAGTTTCAGAACGAGAGAAACAAGAAGAAAAACAAAAGGTGCCCCCCACTAGATCCAGTGGTCCATACTGCAGAGCATCACCATGTGTTTGCACGATCCATGTCTTTCTTATCGGTTCCCACCAATCACCACTTTCCATGTTCCTGTGTTTTCACAGACATAGCTAGCTTACGTTAAATCCTAAAAAGGTACATGTTGAACAAGTCACTACTACGTTTTTCTTTGCCAGGACGCATCATTTATTGTTGTTCTTTTTTCTGCTCGACAAACGTATACGTTCCTGCAGAATTCTGTTCTCTTGACTCGTTCATCAAAGTCAGATAATTTTATGTTCCCTTTACTTATACTCTAGAGATTTGAATCTCACTTACACGATCGTATTCGAGACCTTAATTATTTATATACAATTAGGAAACACCACTTCGATGATGAAAGGTTGCCTTGTTTTTAAATTTATTTTCACTGATGATATTACATTTTTCAAGAGATAGTAAAAGAGAAGGAATTATTCTTGAAAAATGAAAACCAAAAGTATCAATATCACTGGAACAGAAAAGGAGATTATGGAATCTATTGCATGTTGCATGAAGGTGCTACGAGTTTTTAGATGGCAACTTTTAAATAATTCTATTAAGAATATTGATGTGATTTTAAATAAATTTAAAAAAATAAAAAAATATTTTAATATACTTTTAAATAAAAAATACTTTAAAAAACAAGCACTATTACAATAAAAAAAATATTTATAATAGAATTATCATCAGAATTATATTGAAACATAATTGTTAATAATTCTCAAATATGATCACAACATTCTAATTTTTGTGGTTCAGACTGTTTTTTTAGAAAATAATATAAATCATATATTAAAATATTACCTAATAGTTTAAGTTTTTAAATCAAATTGATTTATTGATATGGTATCAGAGTTTTGATAATTAAACGGTCACGAGTTCGAATCTTACTATCTTTATTTATTTTAGAAAAATTAAGTATAAATTAGTGTGAGTCTATACAAATTTCAATTCTAAAAAAAAATATTTAAAAAATTATATTAAAAAATAATATAAATTTTATTTAATAAAAATTAAATCAGTAGATTTTAAGTTTTAAACTGCGACACGATAGATGTGCCTCCTCGTTAGTTAGAGACCAGAAAGAGATAAAGAGCGTGGGTGGGATTTAAATGTCGAAGAAAGATTGGGCCACAGTTTTTTCACAACCACTGCAGTGTGGATATATATATATATATATAGAGAGAGAGAGAGCGGGGGGGGGTCCATTTGAGATTATCATGTGACATGGTCTCCGAACTCTGAACAGTGTCATCCCTGCACATGAATGTGTTCAAGTAGTGCCACCCGAGATATATACTAAACCCCCGACGTCAGTAAATCTCGACGGGCCAGCTGGGGGAGAACCTGCCTGGTGCAAATCGTGATTTGTGACGATATCCTACCGCTGCACAGTGGGTCTTTTGTTATCTTTTTCTAAACTGATTCTGAACTAGCCTTTCTGGGGTATTCCAGCTCCATCCGACTTGCCTTCCTGTTTTATCACCCGGAAAGATTCCGATGCCAGTTATTAATGGTGAATCTTTCTTGTTTCCTTCCCCCCTGTAATCCTCTTCCTAGGTTTTTAATCGGATGAGTGCATAAACTCAGCCTCCTTTCTCAAACTTTACAATAAAAAAATATCAAATTAATATTTTTTTTTATATAATTTTATAATAGTTTTAGCCATGGTTTGTATTTTAAACAAGGTTTATATGGTAATCCCACCCTGTAATGAAGTGTCATCAATCATCATGTATATGAGTTGAATTTGAACTAAGTTTTTCAACGCGTATGGTTTTTGCAAACTGATTTGAGTTGTTTTTTAATTTTTTTTAATTATAAGTATAGCTGTTAAGAAAAATATTTTGACTTCTAAATTAAATCAAAATGTTGATTTAATAAAAAAAGTAAAATTTTTAACTTTTTAATTTAAATTATTTAAAATATATATATATGATGATCTCCAAAAAAATTCAATAGACTCATGAAAAAGATTTTAGTATTTGAATAATAGATAATTATATACTTACATTGATATTTTATTTTTAATAACTAGAAAAGTAGATGATCGGTTAGTTTTCTGCAAAACAATTTTTTCTGGAGTTTTGAGACGGTTTAATGATTAAGTTAATAATTTTATAATAAAAAATTATAATAAATAAAAAGATAAGCGTTTATCTCTAATATATTTATTCTTGATTTTTTGTGATAAATACTCTATGAATATATGATAAAAAAATAAAAATTACAATTCATTTATTTGAATAATTAAGAGAATATTTATAGTATTTGTATTATCAACCATGTCCCTCTCTCTTATAAGGCCTGAAGTTCTTTTCCTCTTAAGTATTTTTGTAAAGAAAAGTTTCATGACATTAATATTAATAAAAATATCTTTTATACAGTATTAATACGTGGATGAGAATTATTTGTTCACGTCGTTAATGCCGACAGGCTATAGAACACTTTAAGAACATATTTCGTTCATGTGAATCTCTCTCTCTCTGAGAAAGCAGTCGCGATCGTGAAGTGCACAGGTGTCGAGCTGTGATCAAGATTGATGGTTGATGTGGCACATCCATCTGTATAGAAGTATGCCAACCAAAAATCAAATGCACCTTAGCTGTCTATAAATAATTCATAGCTAGTGCATGGAAGCTACCCAACTTGAACCACTTGGGGGTTCGGTTCATGTCATTGGCAACAACCAGGATTGAATAGATAGATCAGAGATAAACTAGACGTGTAACCTTCATAGAGTGAATTTTTATTATTATTATTATAAGAAATAATGTTCAAATGTTATATGAATGTTTTTTTTAAAAAAAAAACATAGCTCGGGTTATAGAATTGACTAAGTTAAATAAATTGATTTTATTTTAATTAGATGATTAAAAAGCAACGAGAGCAAATGAACTAAAAAAAAAATCAAGATAACTTGAAAAAAAAATCTAAAGAAAAAAAACAGTTGATTAAATACAAGATAATGAAATTAGATCGAAATGACAAAAAAATCAATCTGAGTCAACCTCAAGTTAGTATGACAAACCTATAACCTGAGTAATATATGTGGAATAACCCAACAAAAAGTAAACGGGAAACAAATTCACAAAATCTGATTGTGAACAAACTAACTGTAGAAGTATGAAATCGAAAAAATAAAAAAATAAAAAAAATGACCTAAAAAAATCAAAACCAGGTAAGACGACCGAATTCTGTGACTCGGATCATCCTAATGGAATGACCCCATAAAAGCCAAAATATGAAAAATGATGAAAAATAATTTCAAAAAGAATCAAATTTTGAAGGATAGAATTGAAAAAAAAGTATTATAATTCCTATTTAAAAAAAAAACAACTCCATAAAAAAGGACTGAGTCAACCCGGTTTAATCATCAAAACTCGTGGTCTGGTCATGAAATTTGAATAACCTAATATAAAAGAGAGAAAAAAATTACAAGGTCTATTTAAAAAAAAAACCAATATCGAATGATGAGATCGTAAAAGAAAATAAGTCAAAGAAAACAAAAAAAACAAACGATGTCAACCTGTGTTTACTTTTCAAACTCGTGACCTGTGTTATTAGGCTAAAAGCATCCTGTATGGAAGAACCACAAAACTAAATTATCAACCAATCAAATGTTGAATGATGAAATTTAAAAAACAAAATAATTATACAAAAAAATCCTAAACAAAAAATAGTGATTAAAGGAATGGGAAACAAAATTGAAACAAAAAAAATATATTAGAGGACAACTATAAATTTTTGAATTAAAGGTGAGATTGAAAAGAAAAATCAATTTAACAAAAGCAAAAGAAACAAAATCAAAAGAACAATGACTAAATTGTAAAAAATAACATCTCACAAATTGGGATTGAAGGATAAAATTGAAAATAAATCAAAATTTAACAACAAAAGCATCCTGTATGGAAGAACCACAAAACTAAATTATCAACCAATCAAATGTTGAATGATGAAATTTAAAAAACAAAATAATTATACAAAAAAATCCTAAACAAAAAATAGTGATTAAAGGAATGGGAAACAAAATTGAAACAAAAAAACTATATTAGAGAACAACTACAAATTTTTGAATTAAAGGTGAGATTGAAAAGAAAATTGAAATAAAAAACTATATTAGAGGACAACTACAAAATTGAAACAAAAAATTTTTGAAGGATGAAATTGAAAATAAATCAAAATTTAACAACAGGGCTAAGAAGAAAAATTAAAAATTAAAAGAATAAGAATTGAAATTGAAATTTCAATAAACAAGAGGACAACTCTAAATTTTTCAATGGCCAGAGCAATTGTTTAGGAAATGAGAGAGAAAAACGAGAGAGAAAAAGCATTGTTAACAACAAATCGCTCAATTATCAACACTATTTGCCACCCCAACAAGAAGAAGACGCCACAATGATCCCAACGACACTATAAAGAAGATTTTTGTCCCTCATAAGATGTCGTACTAGTCGTCAAAAGACCATGGACGCTCCCATATGCTGACGCGTGTATTACATGTGCTAGTCATTTTTGAGTTTTTTTATTATTATATTCCATACATGTTAAAATATCAAATTACCCCTCAACCAACTTGATTAGAACTAAAAACCCAGGTTGAAAAAAAAAAAAAACCAATGTATGTCAGTTTATTTTATATTTTGCTTTTATGGGTAGTTTAGTCATTTCATTACAATGTAGATATATAAAAAGATTAAGCTGTCCCCAATCAATCTGATAATTACTAATAGATCTCGGGAAAGACCGAACTTCCTCTAATACCAAGTTAAAGTTTATGAAAAAAATAAAATCATCATTATATTATTCCATAAACAATAACTTTCACTCTAGATCATGTTTTTAAGAGGACAATTAAGTTTTATTAATTCTATTATATCTATAAAATTGAGCTAATTCTCTGGATAAAAACTTGCTTAACTTTTTTCTTATTATAGTGAATCGAGTGCGAGCAATTGTTTTGGATTTGGATCCTTTGATGTTGAAAGAAAAACATGATCAATTATATATATATATATATATATATATATATATATATATATTCTTTCCATTTCTAACATGTATAAAAATCATATGAATTCATTTTAATTTAAAAGTTTTTAATTCTACCAAGATGAGAGAAAAAAGAGGAACACGAGAGAATCTAAACTTTTTTTTTCTCGTGAATATCCATGGGTGTATGGAAAAACAACGAAATATATACGAGAGAGGAATCATGAAAAGGAGGAAGCCTTAATGGGTGTCATGCTTTCAGCCCAGTCAGCTAGTCCATAAAATTATCAAAATGGGTTACTGCCCTCACACTTGCCTTGGCTTAAGTTTGCCCTTTCTCAAAATAGTCTCACGGAAGACGTTGAATGGTTACTCATCCAGCCTGTCTGTTTAGTATTGTGGTAAAGATTGAATTAAAATATTTTTTTATTTTTTATTTTTTTCTTAACACCAGAAAATTAAAAATATCTAAAAATAAAATAAAAAATATCTTTTTTTCAAAAATACTTTTGCATCACAGAAATAAACAGTGCCAAAAAGCGTCAGTCAGGCATAGCTGGGCCAATTGGCTTTGAGACCGGAGCTGCATGTTTGGGCTATCAATTTATGTTGATTGGGCTTTATGGTTTTTGTTCTTTTCCTTTCCCTTTGGCAACTTCTCCGTTTCCCTTTGGCAACTTCTCCGTTTTCAACCTTAATTTACAATCAGGACATGCTATCTTAGTTTTTAAACCCCGACTGTGTTATCATGACTTGATTAGGATAAACTCAAATTAATATATACTTTTTTTAATTTTATAAAAAATAAAAAATATATATCAATGAATTTTGATGGGGTCAGGGTTAACTCAGGTTTTTGATTGGGTTACATCCTAATTTAATTAAAATATAACTTGATATAGATACTGAATTACCGAAATCATGAATCAACTCGTCTGATCATGTCGGGTTTTAAAACAATATTATGCAGGACTCTATAGCTTCATCTCATCCTCGTTCATTATTAGATGAGTGGATGGAGCAGCTGGTAAAGAACATTGACTTTGGTGGGTAAGTGAAAGTCATTAAACAAATGTACTGTAGAAGGAGATACCGACTCCTTCCAGGTTCCGAAGGGAACAGATTTGTGAATATTTTTTAAAACAAGGCTAAAAATAAAAATTGCAATTTGATTCATTCACTCTACACCGGGAGGAAATTTTGATTTTTATTATAACAATGCTAATTATACGTAAAACATTTCCTTGAAATCACCTTCCAACTAATAAATCAATAATATGCAATTCTTCTTTTAAGAACAGTACCAACTTATTGAAAGATTCTTCTAAGACACTTTCAAAAAATTTCATGCAATGCATTGATGGAATTAGGGTCCGCTCATTCCATCTATGAGACCATGTCCGAATTTGAAACGAGCCGAAGTTAGATTTGTGGATTGTTTTGCCTTCATTCCTTTCCTTTCCTCGTGAGCTAAAATCCCCGTGAAGAGTAGGTGAAAGATATGGCGACGACCGGGTTCATCACGCCGACTATTAGCGGCCCAAGTTTCTATATCGTAGTTTCAGTTTGACTTTTGCAACTTTCTTCGGAAGAAGATTGTGGATCCGCGTTCCGGGAAATAGGGTGATGGAGACGTATTGCCTCGAACCATTTTCACATCTTTTTGAAGAAGAAGCTCTTAACAAATCTCCCTCGTTTTCAACGGCCTTTAATTTCACTCACGTCATGGGTTTCTCTTTAAATGGATGGACACCGTTTTTTGCTCATGTCTAGTGCTCAAAGTGACCTGTTCAACTTAGCGATTCTGATTTACATCAATTGTCTTAGGGGCAAATACTGGGAATGATGAGAAAAAAGAAGAATCAAAGAGGTAAAATTGATGATGGGAACGTGTTTTATTCTAATTGATTGAGTTTCAACTTGTTTTTTTTATTAAAATTTATTTTTTTTAAATTAATTGTTCTAATGTTTTTGAATAATTTTAATAAAAATAATTTTTTTAAAAAATAAAAAAATATTATTTTAATTAAAAAATATTTTTAAAAATATTCATTACCGCATTATCTTAAACAATTTCCAAGTAAACTTACCATACTTGAAGTTCTCATTAATGCTTCGATGTTCAACATCCAATTAGACAAAATATTTGAGCTTGATTTGAATAATTATAAGAAATAATTCTTCATGAACTAGGTTTAAATTCAAATTCTAGCTGACAAAAAATAATCTTTTTGTGGTTGAAAATATCTTTTTACAATAAATTCAAACTCAAACTCATAACTAGGTCCGACTTGAATCCCAAACATGAGCTTGAGCAGGACAAACGCTCATGTGTTGGTTTAAGTTTAAAGCTCGCTTTGCTTAGAACCTCTCTACTCTAAAAACTTGGGTGTTATTTGGATTAAATTTTAACTTTCAAACTTTTTATTTTATAAACACTAAATTTTTTTTGTTTATTTTATTATGTAATGTAGAGTTTTTTTAGAGATGTTTTTGTGTTTCATCAAAACATATTAATTAACTATTCTTTAAGATTTTTTTTTATTCACTTATAATTTATTTAAATTATGTTAATTTTTCATAT
Organism: Populus x sibirica; assembly: GCA_019202695.1. Lineage (NCBI taxonomy): Eukaryota > Viridiplantae > Streptophyta > Magnoliopsida > Malpighiales > Salicaceae > Populus > Populus x sibirica. The sequence goes on from JAGMVL010000452.1 coordinate 126,400, forward strand.
TAAAAGCTTATGTTGGAAAACTTCAATAAAGTTTTAACCTTAAAAATTAATAGATTCCATTTTAAATTTAACCTTAAATATGCACTTTAACTAAGTTTTAACCAATTTTCCAACAATTATTTATGTTATTTTTAATTATGCCAACTAGCTAACTACAGTCAATATAACTCAATGCAAATTCTTTGGAAGCAATTAATTACGGGATGGTATTTATTTTTTAAAGTGTTTTTTTTTGAAAATATATTAAAATAATATTTTTTATTTTTAAAAAATTATTTTTGATATTAGCACGTCAAAATGATACGAAAACACTAAAAAATATTAATTTAAAATAAAAAAAATAATAAAAAAATATTTTTAAAACGTATAAATAAACACGGCTGGAAGTCTTACTAATATTATGCTCGGTAGTTGATGACTCTTTGACCGGCATCCCTTTGTCGTGGTATTTGCGAATGTGACTGAAAGTATAAAAGATGCATGAAACCATTAATTAATATACTCGCAACCTCCTTCATTTTTTTCCTAACATTTTTGCGTCTCTATATATCTGGTTCCTCCTCCCTCTACTCTTTGTCAACTACAATCTCTACAACAATCAACTTTCTGCTTAAAGTTAATATTTTCTTCTTATACTTTCCCTTTTCGAACCCACATTGTTTTAGCAAAAGTTTTGCAAGATAAGTACAGTAACTCAAAATGATCAGAAGCGAGGGCTTGAGGGGAGCTTATTCTGAGGACAGTTCGGACACAGAAAGCATAGCAAGTGACAGAACAGCTTTTAGTGGCCCTTTAGGATCAGGAGGAGGAGGACTTCTCAATAAAAAGCATTCTTCCAAGAAGAGCGCGGGGTTCAATATTCCTCCTGAAACCACCATAAATTCCGGCTTCACTGACGATTCATCTTCCTTTGTAGAGATTACTTTGGATATTTGTGACGATTCTGTGGCGGTTCACAGCGTTCAGGGTGCTAATGAGGATCCCGAATTGACTTTGCTGGCGAAGACAGCGCTAGAGGGAAACAATTCCTCTTCGCTGCGGTCTTCCTTGTTTAGGAACACATCGTCCAAAATCAGGCAGGTCTCTCAGGAGCTAAAACGTTTCGCTTCAAGAAGGTCATCCACAGCTAGACGGTTTGATAGGACTAAGTCAGCTGCTGCTCATGCCTTGAAGGGACTTAAGTTCATTACTGCTAAAACTGGAAATGGATGGCCTGCTGTTGAGAAGCGATTTCAAGAACTTACTGCCTCTAACAATGGCCTCCTTCCATGTTCCTTGTTTGGCGAATGCATAGGTGAGTACCGCTGTTGGCTATTAACTTATTCGTCCTCCTTCTGCGATTGTTTGCTTACTGATCACTATATTTGTATATGACAGGTATGAACAAGGACTCTAAGGAATTTGCGAATGAATTATTTCGTGCACTTGCTCGGAGACATAACACAAATGGTGATTCAATTAACAAGGCACAGCTTAGACAGTTCTGGGATCAGATTGCTGATGAAAGCTTTGACTCTAGGCTCCAAACATTCTTTGACATGTAAAGTGTTTAATATTAATTGAACGGTTCTTTTTCCCTCTGAATTGTTGTCTATGTTGTTGATTAACAGTGACGTGTTTAATATTCGATAATCTGTGCAGGGTTGATAAAGATGCTGATGGAAGAATAACAGAAGAAGAAGTTTTGGAGGTAAGCTTCGAATGAATATTTTATTAACGTGGACCCGTTCAAACCAACCAAAAAAACATCACTCAATATGCACGATTCTTCTTCTTCTCTTCGACAAGATGAACGGAATAAATTAATCGTGATTGTTTTATCGACTTTATTTCTTACATACCATTAGCAGTTGTGATTGACCATATCAAATTTATTTGTAGATTATCAGTCTAAGTGCTTCTGCAAACAAGCTCTCCAACATTCAGAAACAAGCCAAGGAGTATGCTGCACTGATTATGGAAGAATTAGACCCAGATAATGCTGGATACATCATGGTACAGCACACAAAAGTTTCCTATAATTAAACGACAGCAAATGTTCATTTATTTTTCCGGGCATAATTATTATTATTTTTAAAATAATATAAATTATATCTTAAAATTTTACTATAGATTATGTTTTTAAATTGAACTGTTTTTTTAATATAATATCATAGATTTTTGACATGAAAATTGTTGTTTTCGTGTCAATAAACAGATTTATGACATGGAAACATTACTATTGCAAGCTTCAACCCAATCCGTCAGAGTTAGCGATAGCCGAGTTCTGAGTGAATTACTGAGCCAAAAGCTGAAGCCTACACAAGAGAACAATCCATTAAAGAGATGGTACCCAAAAGTCAAGTACTTTTTGATGGATAACTGGCAGAGAGTTTGGATAATGATGTTGTGGATGGGTATCGTTGCCGGTTTATTTACTTACAAGTTCATAGAGTATCGACACAATAAGGCCGCATACGATGTAATGGACTATTGCGTTTGTGTTGCCAAAGGAGGGGCAGAGACCCTTAAATTCAATATGGCCTTGATTTTACTACCAGTCTGCCGGAACACCATTACTTGGCTACGAAACAAGACCAAATTGGGAGTAGCTGTGCCTTTTGATGACAATCTAAATTTCCACAAGGTAATGAAACTAATCTATTCCATATTATGTTCGAGAAGTCTGCATGATCTTAAAATCTAAGGATGCTTGTTATGATTTGTTTAGGTTATTGCAGTAGGAATTGCCATTGGAACTGGATTACATGCAGGGGCTCATATAACGTGTGATTTTCCCCGACTTCTTCACGCCACTGAAAAAGAATACGAGCCTCTGAAACCTTACTTTGGAGATGAGCAACCTGATAACTACGGGTGGTTTTTGAAAGGTGTGGAGGGGATCACAGGCATTATAATGGTAGTGCTAATGGCCATAGCATTCACATTAGCCACGCCATGGTTCCGGCGTAACAGGCTCAACCTGCCTAAACCTCTCAAGAAACTCACTGGCTTCAATGCCTTCTGGTATTCCCACCATCTGTTCGTTATTGTCTACACTCTCCTCGTGGTCCATGGAATTTACCTCTACCTCACAAAGACATGGTATAAGAAAACGGTTAGTGCTTTGCTCCTCCCTTGCGTCGCAACTGAATTAAGAATTTGCTTCTTTTCTACCTCTTAAGTTGTTATAAATAAACAATCCATTTCCAATTTTTCTTGACTGCAGACATGGATGTACCTAGCAGTGCCGGTTATCCTTTATGCGTGTGAAAGGTTGATCAGGGCTTTTAGATCAAGCACCAGAGCTGTTAAGATTCTCAAGGTATGGTACAATGAAGTCTATATGAATTACGTACTACTTATCTTCAACTTCTACTGGCTAATCTGTACCATACTGAAGACCAGTATTTTGTCCATGAACACTTTATCAGGTTGCCGTCTATCCTGGAAACGTCCTGGCATTGCACATGTCAAAGCCCCTAGGCTTCAAATACAAAAGTGGGCAATACATGTTTGTCAACTGCGCTGCAGTTTCTCCATTTCAATGGTAAGTTAATTTAATTTCCGTGGCAGATTGCTAGCTGGTGCCCACTTAATTATGCCAAAGAAACCCAATCCAATTACATTGTATAATTATTGACCTTGGACGCTAATGCATAGTTGGTATGAACACAGGCACCCATTCTCTATCACTTCTTCGCCAGGAGATGACTACCTGAGCGTGCACATTCGAACACTCGGTGATTGGACGAGGCAACTCCAAACTGTTTTCTCTGAGGTCTGTTGTTAGCTAATGACTACATCATGCAAACCAAATTTCCTTCGTGTTTTGTTCCGAACAATCTCTTATGTTTTCAATGGTTGTTAGGTTTGTCAGCCTCCACCTGCTGGGAAGAGTGGATTACTCAGAGCTGATATGCAAGGAGAAAACAATCCTAGGTAAATTAAGATGTCTAATCAGCCTTCTTCTTCAATGACTCTTTTCTTTACTTATTCGAGAACTTGTGCCAGTTACATTTATGTGAGGTTTATGGGCTGTCTCATTTGGAATAGTGGTCATCCATAATAGAAGAGTAGTTTTATTGCCTTGAACATGTCAATCACAAGTGGAGATTAAATGAATGTTGCAGCTTTCCGAAGATATTAATCGATGGTCCATTCGGAGCTCCAGCACAAGAGTACAAGAAATATGATGTGGTGCTACTTGTAGGGCTTGGCATTGGAGCCACACCTATGGTCAGCATTGTCAAGGACATCATCAACAACATGAAACTTAAGGAAAAGGATGGAGAGGATAATGGAGCACTAGAGGGCTTGGAAAGTGGCAGAGGACCACCCAATAAGAACAAGATTAGTACTCGCAGAAGTTTCAAAACAAGAAAAGCATATTTCTATTGGGTCACGAGGGAACAAGGTTCATTCGAGTGGTTCAAAGAGATAATGAATGAGGTGGCAGAGATGGACGACAAGCAGGTGATAGAATTGCACAACTATTGCACAAGTGTATATGAAGAAGGGGATGCAAGGTCTGCCCTCATTGCAATGCTCCAGTCATTACACCATGCCAAGAATGGCGTGGATGTGGTTTCAGGCACACGGGTCAAATCCCACTTTGCCAAACCCATCTGGCGACAAGTTTACAAGAAAATCGCTCTCCGACATCCAGATGCTCGAATTGGTCAGTTCACCGACCCTTGCCCACCCACTTCGTTGGGCTTGGGCCCTCCTTCTCCTTCTCCCTTTTTTTTTTTTTTGTCTGTCCACGAAACTAAGAAGATCTTACAAACTAATCAATTCCGTGTCAACATTTACGAGCAGGAGTTTTCTACAGCGGGGCACCAGCACTTACAAAGGAGCTAAGGCAACTGGCTCTAGACTTCTCTCACAAGACCTCTACGGAGTTTGATTTTCATAAAGAAAACTTTTAAGGAAGGACGAAGAAATGAGAGGATTACCTTTAATGTTGCTGAGTGGCGAAACGTCACTACCCCGTCAGCACCCAATTGCAAATAATAGCTTTATTTCTAGAATTAGCTTTGTTGACTTCTTGCTTTCGGATTGAAACAATTTTTTTAGAGGATCATATCAAAATCTGAAGTAAAAGTGTATTGCAATCCATGATTTTTGCACGCTATATTGGAGTAAAATTATTTTCTGAAGTTATTCTCAAATCCGATCATGAGTAAATTAGCAGAACTCATGGTTTTTTTCCAAAGAGAGCTTGGTCTCTCTCTTTTTTGTTTGTGAATTTAGATAGCTTGACCTTAATAATTAAACTTACTCGCTCGGTAATTAATTATTTTTTGTTTCATTATGATTTAGTAAAAATTAAAAAACAAAGTACATGGGTAACTTGTCTTGCTAGCTAGTACTAAAAAAAATAGCATTAATATCATGCACTAAGCACGTACATATTCTTTTAAGAAAGGTAAAGCCATAAAACATATTAAAACCTGTGCTGGATTTATCAGATTTAGAGAACGGTGGATGGAAATTACCATTGTGGGAATTCCTGATTACCCACTTACAGAGGTCGGCAGAGCCCACTAATATGTTGATGGGTCATAAAGTGGATTCCACATCCTGAACCTTAAGACTAGCATGAAATAGAGCTATGATGCAGTCTCCGTCAATGGTGTTGGTGATTCCGTGTTTCTTAAGGTAGCTTTTGCAGGAATTTTGTAACTAACCGTTTAATATATACTGTTTTTTAAGGAAAAAACCCTTAATAATAATAATAATAATAAGAAGAAGAAGAAGAAGAAGAAAAAGAAGAAGAAGAAGAAGCTAGCTTATATATTAAATCCAGTGGTAAAGCTCAAATAATTAATAAGCAATATAATCTGTTGAAGCACAAATGAAAAGATCACATCCAGATGTAGACAACGACACTTGAAAGTGGGAAATCCATCTCTTAAGACATTGATCGCAGGATCATGGTCTCAAAAGCAGATTCAGTTCATTGAGACACTTGCCGTCGCAACCAAGGTTTAGTTGCACTACCAGACACGGCTGTTGTATAGAGACGAAAACATATACCTTTTTCAGCTTACACGGAAGGGCTATCTATGGCTCTGGAAAGTCTTTTTCTCAAATAGGGTAATGGCCCCCGCGCTAACATACAAAACTGGTCACAGGAAAGGTCAAACCTGGCGGACGCAGCCAACTGACGGTCTCAGTGGTTATATTAATAAGGAGGCAGGTACATTCGATGACAGATTCAAGAGGTGCCTCTAAGGAAGTGTAAAACCTGGCGGACGCAGTCAAGTGACGGTCTCTTCGTGGAAGGAAGATGATACCTAAAGTCTAGGCTATGGAGAAAAAAATGAGTGTCGAGCTATTTTTTTTTATGTAAAAAATTGATGTTTAGACACTCCCAAGTCTATTTTAAGAAGAAGAAAAAAAAAAGACGCCCCTAGAGTTATATAACTAGTTAAGTCAAATAAACTGGCTTTAATTCAAATAAATAAATAAATAAATAACAATAGGATATAAATCAAATTTTAAAAAAAATGATTAGGATAACTCAATGAAATTTCTTTACCAAAAAAGGACAAACAATATATCTTAATTCACAATTCATTAAATATAAAAAAACAAAACAAGATAAAAAAAAACATAAAAAACTGGTCCTATAAATAACACGAGTTAATATAATAAACTTATAAACCTAGTAATCAGAGTCAAGTCAACCTGAGATATTCGGTCAAATTCGTGGCTCAGATAATAAAATTGGAATAACCCAATAAAAAAATAAAGATAATTATAAATTCTTTTTTTTTAAAGAAAACCTTGCTAACTTTACAAACCCGTGACCCGAGTCATTAAACCTAAAATATCATATTTGAAAAAACTATAAAGTTTAATCCTCAATCAATCAAATATTAAAGAATAAAATTAAAAAAAAAATCAATTATACAAAAGGATTTAAAAATAGCAATTAAAAGAATAAGAATCAAAATTCAAATACCAAATAAATCTTATATTTGATTGAATTGTGAAATTGAAAAGAAAAATTAATTTAGTAAAAAGACCAAAAAAAAGTCAAAAAAGGATAAACAAAGTCATAGAAAGTAAAAACAAATTATGATTGAAGGATAAAATTGAAATGAATAATAACTTCTTTAAAAAAAACAAAGAAAAAAATTAGAAATCAAAACAATAAGGACCAAATTAAAAAATATAATATCATTAATTTGGATTGAAAGATGAAATTAAAACAAATAAAATGTTTATAAAAAAGACAAGGAAAAAAATAGAAACCAAAAGAATAAGAATCAAATTAAAAAAAAATATAATACTTATAAATTAGGATTAAAGGATGAAATTGAAAACAAATAAAATTTTTATAAAAAAGTCAAGAATAACAATTAAAATTTAAAAAAATAAGGACTGAAATTGAAATTCTAACAATAAAAACAATTAAACTGTAATTTTCAAGATAGAAAAGAGAAAAGAAAAAGAAAAAAAATATATATCTACCATTGCATTGTTCATTTCAAGGGTCGTAAAATCATTGTATTGTTCTTAAAAAGATGAAAAAACCAAAAATGCCTCTAGTCATAGTCATAGTTAAGTGGAATTTCTTTAATGATGCTAAAGTAAATCTATTATGTAAAAAATTTATGAAAAGATAAAAATATCCTTTAATAATTGTAAAATAATAAATGAATCTTGTGAAAATACAAATCTTTTATATATATATATATATATATATATATATATGATCCAATGAAATATAAATTTTCCTTGAGAGTTTTCTGTTTGTATGGATTCAAGAGCTTTATCGCATATAATATATGTAAAAAACAAACAATGAAAATAATTTACGGTATATATTCTGTTAAGGGAAAACAACAGCAAAGGAAGTATTTTCAAACAATCGTGTGAAAAGGCCTTTTCAATTTAAGCTTTCTGCCGCGTTTACAAGAAGAAAACATTGACGAACCTGTTCAACATTCCGCACTTTGAATATGCTCTAATCAACCAAGCTTGAATACAAGTCCTCTGACTTGGGATACAAAAGGCGCCGAACTATTCATGGAGATATATAATTTTTTTTCTGTTTTTTTTTATTAATTTGGATATTCAAGCTAATTTACATGCATTTTAATTAATCTCATGGGCTCTAAAATTAATAATCATGAACTCAAACATGAAACCACAAGAAAAGTAAACCGCTTATTTCCAGGCTATTACACTTTTTTCTGCTCTTTTTTATTTGAGAAAAAGGTGAGATGGTCGAATTGAAGAAGATCTTCAAAGTAATACGTAAACATACAAAGGGCCGCGCGCAGAGAGAAACTGGAAAAGAAAATATATACCCAGGGGCAGGGCTACTATTATTTGAATATATTGCATTTGTATAATTAATTAATTTATAGCTATTTGGTAAACTAAAAACAGTGGATGTTATACCGTACACCCATCTCTTATTCTTCCTCTTACATCTAAAAGTCACCGTTCATAGCTAATATTTCTCTTTAGATCTTTGAAATTTTTATTGTTTAATTTATACTTTGATTGTTGAACGCAATTTTTTTTTCTATCTCCTCGTTTCAGTTTTTAAGTTATGTTGGCACCTGCTTTTATTTATTTTCTCTCGCTTATCTAATGTGTTATGAAATATTTTTTATTGAAGTTTATAAAATATTTTAGAATTATTTTAGACGAAAACAAGTTCAAAAATAAAATATTAAAACCCAAAAACTTGAATCCTAATATTTTAATTATTTGTGGAAAACGTGTTAAAAGATGACATGTTGTATGGCCAACAAATGACACGGCATCTTTAATTATTTTTTTTACAAAAATCTAACATTGACAGCTCCTTTAAAAGGTATTAAAAAAAACCGAAGCTTGTTTTTTTTTTTTTAAAAAAAGAAAAATTTTATTATTTTTAAAATTTTAATTTTAATTAATACTCTTTCTTATTTTTTTAATTGTTTAATTTAACTTCTTTTAAAAAAAAATAGTAGTTGACCTTTCGGATTGTTTCTATAATTTAATAATACTTCAAAGAGATTATTGTAATTATTTTTAAATTTCTTTTCTCTTAAATTTTAGATAAATAAGTTGTATTTCTATGATGAATTTATAAGAATAAAAATAACATGTATTTAGCAACCAGAATTAACATTGAAGATAAATAAAAATATATATATATATATATATATATATATATATATATATATATATAAAATAGCAAGTACAATTGGGTTAAAACTTTTGCATCACATATATTTCGCTTCTTACAAGGAAGTTGAATTTCTCACTTGAGTCTTTAACTAGCATTGGCAACACTTTTCTAACTCATCAGTTCATATATTTCTCCATTAATTTTATTAAACGCAAATATCATTTTTCCTTTTCTTAATTAATAAATTTTATGATATAAAAAAATATAGCTATATTGCTATCGTTTTCTTCTCTTCTGTCAAAAATTAACTTGAAATTATATTTGCAGCGTGATGTAGGTGCACCGGCTAATATTATAACCTAAAAGAATTGGAGCATTTCTATGGTATTACTATTTTTCATTGTTCCTCGTGGGTCAAACGCAATGTGGACTGCACTACGCATCCATTGTGTTTGAGCATAATAAAATATTGTTTGATCCCTAAATTGTTTTTTCTTTATTTGATCTTTGTACTTTTAGATTTTTACGTTTCAATCCTAAATTATTTTCTCAAGTTCTGTCCCTTCAATAATAAAAAGAAAGGGAAAAAGTTGACAAAAAAATAAAAGAGAGAGAAAGCTTTTAGCCAAGCATATTCTGACCATAAAAATATCGATCTTGTTGATGAACTTATCTTGGAGAGGGAAGCTCCATGGTGGTGGCTTTCTCATTTAAAGATTCCAAAAATATATAGATTTTAACTTAAAATATTTGTTTTGATTTATTTTTATAAATTTTTAAACTTATTGGAGGGTGTTTTAAAATTGAAAATCAATGTATACAAGTTCATAGAATTTGATAGTTTTGAACCGTGAACTATGAATTTGTCACCGTCATTAATGAATCATGCATAAAGCTTAGTAAACCCATTTATAAACCAACGAGACATGGTTAAACCTAAGAAGAGGCTTGCTCATGCAACCTGATAAAAATAACCTATAATTTTTGATTTGATAGTTAAATCAAGCTTAAAATTTATCAAATTAGAAGATTTTTAAATTAGACTTGAAAGATGTTTTAGCTAACTTTATTATTTTTATTTTTATTTTTGTATTTTAGCGTAATTACATATTTTAAGTTGTCTTTCCTATTTGATTTAAAATTTTGATTTTTCTATATTATAAAGGACAATTTTTATTCTATTTAAAAAGTTGTAAACCTTTTAAAAAGACATATCAAATTAGAAAAAATTATACTATAATAAAATACAAATTAGGGTTCTTATGTTGAAAAAAAAAATTTATATTGTTTTTTTTTTTATGCTTGGTATTTTTATTATTTTACACTTGACTTATTTATCACTATTTTTTTTCTTATTTTTATTTTTCTGGAAATTTTTTTCTTCTTTTGTTCCTTATTTTTTTTAAATTTTTTTTTATTCTTTGCGCTTGATATATTTATCATTATATATATCACTACAACTTTCATTATAAAAAATAAGCAAAAGATAAATCTCATTGATATATAGAAGAAAACAATAAAGGGGAAAAAAAAAGAGAGGAGCGCTACCAGCCCAAAATAGCCAAGGACAGCCTTAGTTGCAAGTATTTTAAGGGTAGGGTTTGCAGATAGAACAAAAGGGTTTGTGTGATCACTTGGAAGAGAAGTAGATTTGGATCCAACATTTCCTGGATTGCCATTGAATGAAAGGAAAAGTAGATTTCAATTCAAGCAATGTTCCTCTCAATTGTGCCACACAAACTCCTGGAAAAATGGAATCAACAAAATGACTACGAATTTGACAGATTAGATCAGATTGTCCTCGCCATTGATCCATGACTTAGGCAAGTGATCAACTGAATTTGCTAAAACATATCCCAGCTCAATTTTTAATTTACTAGAAACCACAACAGTTTGAAATACTCACAATCCATCCAGATCTCTCCTACTTACTTCCCAATTCAATAATATCAGATCTTTTTTTCTGGACGGATTGGGCTGAACAGTTTAATCACACTGACAAGGTCTGCTATCGACCGACACCATCCATTTTAGGGTGAAGGGCGGGAGGCCTTTTTTTTTCTGGGTTAAAAAATATAATTACCTCACTTTTGCAATACAATCAGAGTTACATCCTATATTATATTTTAGTCCATGTATTTTGGTGGTGAAAAATTAAGTTCTGGTGAGATTACCCTAGCAATTTTTAAACTAGAATTTTAGTATCTCCTTATCAACATACGCATGAACTTAAACCTGCCAAAATTTAATGACAGCACAAAAGACACCATGTATCATCTAACCCAAAAAAGAAAAAGGTCAAAAAAACGGCAGGGGGTGAAGGGGACCAAAAATATAGCTTACCCTCTGTAGAATGGGGGTGGGGGGGGGGGGGGGGGTGATAATGGCCAATATGCAACACAATAAAGCATCACAACCACACCGAAAATAAACTTCACGGAAGGAAATTTAAATCACTAAGAGATTATGATTACAGCAGCATCATAACATTCCATGGCGCAAGGCAATGCATAAAAGAAAAGTTAGGCGAAATACAGTATGCTCATCATTTGTGTTTTTTTCTCCACAGAAAATTAGAACACAATATCCAAAGATAGAATACAATAACAGGGAAACAGCATATGATGATGCATCATGACATGGCCAAAATGTACTGTGTACTGACAACTGAATAATCCATTTGGTCAGCTTCCAACATAAGATCTCTCAGTGTTTCAAGAGAAAGAAAGGGATGACCAGAAGGCATCAAATTACAACTAAAATGGATCAGCAGGCAATAAAATGGATCAGATATTCTAAATCTTTGCTCAGTAAGAGGATAATGAAAAAACTAAACAAGTAAATAGGCACTATTGGAGTCCTTTATTGACGTTTTTCTTTAGGCCCTTGCTTCCATTTTTACTAGAGGTATGAGGAGAATCATCGGTAGAGGATTCAGCCAATGTTATATCAGTAGAGTACTTTTTGATCCTCAAGGAAATAAGGATACTTGATACAATCCCAAGTAAAGGAAATAGGTAAGACCAAATCTGAGATTTTTTAGAGCCAGATGCTGAAGCAACAGCAGCACCAGCAAGGCTACCAATGGATGTGTTCTGTAGGATCATTGGGAGGCAGCCAACAACTGTAGGAAGCAGAAAATCAACCATGAACCCAACTTTTGTAGCAGCTAGAGCATAGTTTATAAGATAGGAGGGCATGGGTGAGAAGCGTGCAAGAAGAACAAATTTCCATCCATCCTTTTCAACTCCTCTGGAAAGCAGATGGAAATATTTGTTACTCTGCACCCACTCCATTGCTGAACTGGAACTCCTGAAAACTAGCCTGAAAAAATTCGCAATGTCAAAATGGATCCTGAAACTAGTAAACAAAAACCAGAGAGAAAGAAAGTACGGCAATAAATATCAAAATGGGGAACATCTATGTTGGTAAGGCACTAAGCTCTAGTTCTCCTGTCTTCACCAACTCCTCACAGGTCTTTTTTGGTCTTGACCATTTCCTTTTAGTACACATGACTGCACCTCAATCTTGTAGCTATAAAAACAAGAAAAACTTGAAAAGTTTCACTGAGTTCATTTTCCATTTCTTATATTGCATGTTCTCTTGTTGTGAACTTAAATAGTTTCACTGGGTTCATTTTTCCATCAATCTAAACTTCTATGATGGAAATTATTCAAGACATGTTTCTTGATTGCACAACGGGCACCACAAAGTATGAAGTCCCTATTAGGTTTCTGCTCTTCAATCATCCTACTCAATTATATGAGGAAACGATCTTTAAAGATTTTACTTTCATCTGCTTTCATGGCTTTAATATTCAGCAAAAGGTGATGATTTTGGTGTTCATTGTAGGAACAATTCTAAACAATTAGGGTTTATTTGATGAACAAAAATTTAGTGGAATTTCCTAAAACCTATATTACAATTCAACAAGAAACTGAGATGAGCATATTACTAGGAAGAACACTTCCTGATGACCTAACTAAGCCTAAACAAAACCAAGTGATGATATGCTTGACTAGACTCGCAACAAAAGACCTATTACCCATAAAGTAAAACAACTGAAACCCAAACATTTTTAAAAAGCACCCTACATGTAGAAATTTATTTCTCATACAAATAAAACTAAAACATAGTTAATGTACTAAACCAGACAAAAAATTATTGTCTTGAGACACACAACCCATGACAGATCTGCGTATCAAAGTGTTGATCCTCTGCAATATTAATTCCCATCCACTTACTGCTTATTCCAACTTTTCACCATTAACAAACTTAGTTTCTCCAATGACAATTTAATATATTTCAAAGTAGTTATTTTAATTCATCACAGCATCTATAAGCAAAACACTTTCTGATGACCTAACTAAGCCTAAAAAAACCAAGTGATGATGTGCTTGACTAGACTCGCAAAAAGATCTACTATCCGTAAAGCAAAACAACTGAAACCAAACATTGAAAAGCGCCCTGCATATAGAATTTTATTTCTCATACTAATAAAACTAAAACATAGTTATTGTACTAAACCTGACAAAAAACTATTGTCTTGAGACGTAGAACCTATGACAGATCTGTGTATTAAAATGTTGATCCTCTGCAATATTAATTTCCATCCACTTACTGTTTATTCCAACTTTTCACCATTAACAAACTTAGTTTCACTATTGACAATTAAATACATTTCAAAGTACTTATTTTAATTGATCACAGCATCTATAAGCATGGAGTTAGTTCCCAGATGAGGTACCCCATCCTTGAGTGTGAGCATGACATACCAAGCCATGTGTGTACAAGGTGCCACCAAGCATAAGCCAGTACTTGGGGTGTATTCATGCAAGTGAGCTTGGATGAGAATGAGTTTGCAGTATCTGTGAGCTGTTTCATTGTCTAATTGGTACGGTTGATTTTACACGTGCCATTTCGGGCATATTTCATACTATCTGTATATAGTTTATATCAAGTCCTAAATGTCGTCTCTTGATCCAAGATAGCAGAAAAGGTCAGTGTAAGAGATTCTGCGGATAAAAATCCCTCCATTCACTCAAATTTTTCAACTTCTCCACTATTTGTAATTTCATTTTCATTTTCCTCCTACCCTATTTGGTAGAAGAAAATATTAGACATATTACATCATTAGTTTACACCTCTGACAAACCTGCCACATCAATTTTATTATTCTAATAAATGTTTTACTATTTATCAACCGCACCACATCATGAATATGCCAATAACCTCTTCTAAATTTCATAGGCAAGTCAGTTAGTAACTACATTCAAGGACAAAGGAACCCAGAAAAGGATAAGATAAATCAAAACTATAAACACACGAATCCCCTATCACTCGATGACTATCCGAAAGAAAAAGCTTTAAGAAATGCGTGCCAGAGGAAATAAAAGAGCATTGAAAAGTGTAATCACATTCATGCATAGAAATAAATTTGAACGAGCATATATATTATATACTCACTATAATTCACTTTGAACTCTACCCCATCACTTCAAAACTGATAAAAATGAACAGAAGATTCATCTAGACAGATACAATACAAGAGAATGCAGACATGCTGTACCATGAAAATTCTAGCAGGTAGCCTGAAAAGGTATTATAACAACAACAACAACAATAAGCTGGAATTTCCCCAACATTTTTGGGAAAATCCAATCACCTCAACATTAATTACCCATTAATCATCTTACAGAAGACACGCATGGTTTCATTTTAATGTTTCCAAGTAAAAAAAAACGATCACTGTATTAATAAAGGAACCAATTGATAGAAACATAAGAAAACGCGATCTGGGAACCAATCGAATAAAAAGGAAAAACAAATGAAGACATTTTGAAGTACCTGCCGATCCAGAAGGAAAGAGAGGCACCTAAGACCTTGGCAAAGAAGACACAGAGAACAGCAGGCAAGAACCCAAACAGCAAAGAAGCACCAGCCTCGAAAAAAACAGCGCAAGGCAAGCAGAGAGCGAGAGAGATTGTGTGAATCCCAACGTAAACAGGCATTGCCCAAACCCCTAATCGATCTGACCATTCACCAAGTAGCTCAAGAGCTGCGTCTTTGTCCCATCCGAATTGTTTGCTCAGTTCTCTTGCTATAGCTATCAGCCCAATCACAGCAGCTACTTTCAACCATTTACCCATCTCTCACTGCAGGCTTTGTTTTTCTTGAAGACACAAGGCAACTTTCTCTGTTTTATTGTTAATTCTCTGTTTGTTGAATCCCTCAGGAGACGTGCATTGTTCGTTCTGTTTTGCGATCATTTATGAATAAGGAAACAAATAGAGGCCTGCTTTCCCCATTCGTCTTTGCTGTCTATAGGCCTTTTGATGATGGGCCTTTTGGGTTATTCATTCATGGGCCATAAGGAAATTCTATTCCGAATTATTTTCCTTTTTTCTATATCACACCCCCTTGCTTATGTCATTAATAAGAAAATAAATATAAATTTTTTTAAATTTACTGAATTATATATCTATCAGTTTTTATTTTATTTTATCCTCTACATGTTGAGTGGTAATATTTTGAAGCATACAAGTATCTTGTATGTAGCTGGATGTCTTGGCATTATGTCTCCCTGCTAACTTGTTAAGGTGACATATCTACATTACTTATTTTCATAGACGTATTTTTATTTATTTATTTATTTTCATAACTTGTTTGGTGATTAATTTCTAAAATTCTAACCTTGATTAACATCCATAAAAATACATTTTCTTGGATGCACCAATTCCATATTGAGATACATCCTTGAGATTGTCAAAGATTGGGTGTTAG
Organism: Populus x sibirica; assembly: GCA_019202695.1. NCBI lineage: Eukaryota > Viridiplantae > Streptophyta > Magnoliopsida > Malpighiales > Salicaceae > Populus > Populus x sibirica. The sequence goes on from JAGMVL010000452.1 coordinate 142,304, forward strand.
GTGTCGTTTGTTTACGCGGCAGCGGCAGCTTTTCAAGCAAAACACAACTCATGCATGTTTGGTAAAGAAAAAAACAGGATTTACTGTTCATGGAACCCGCTTTTTACTGCGTTTGCAACGCAGGGTCAATCGAAACACTTCCCGCTTTTGTTGCAACTGTGTTACAACACAATAAACAATGACACGCCTTGCAGAAACATAGAGGAAGGATTCAACCAGTTGTTCCCCTTCTCCTTCTCCTTCTCCTTCTGCACCATGTCTCCACTGTTCTGCAACATGAACAGTGGAGACATGGTCTTTCCCTTCTCCTTTTTATTTATTTTTTATTTTTTTTCTTCTTCTTCTGCACGATATCTACATTATTTATTTTCATAAATGTATTTTAATTTATTTATTTTCATAACTTGTTTGGTGATTAATTTCTAAAATTCTAACCTTGGTTAACATCCATAAAAATATATTTTCTTGGATGCATCAATTCCATATTGAGATACGCTCTTGAGATTGTCAAAGATTGGGTGTTAGTCTCTATTAGTGTTGCTGTAGAGCCAACTTTTTTTGGATTTTTTTTCAACACTTTAATGTTTTCCAGGTTTTTTTCTTAGCTTTTCAATTTTCTTAAGAGAACATTGCGAATTTCGTCTCCTTCTTCTTTGTTTTGTCATTATAGGAGCATTTTCATACATAAGTGAAAGTGACAAATGACCACATACGAAAAAAAAAAAAAGAAAATATATAAAAGAAAATCATAAAAGAAACAGATGAATCAATTGATCGTATATTTCAACATATTTTGATATATTTAGATAGCATCAAGTATCATAATCTACTAAAATATTGTACGATATTATAGTTGTTGTTGTTTTTTAAAGTATTTTTTATTTAAAAATATATTAAAATAATATCTTTTAAATTTATTTTTAAATCATGACATCAAAAATTTAAAAAAAATAATTAAAAAAATTTAAAAAGCACTAATTAAGCCTGCCAAAATAACAAACGGTATCTAAGATTGGATTAACGTTTTGAAGGTGTTCTTTGTAACTTACAAGTTATCTGAGCAGACTTCTTAGGAAAAACAAAACACTCTTTCCGCTTCTTAAATTCCATACATTTAGGATTATTGTATGGTGTTTATAATCTGTCATACAATATGAAAAACTCCTATAGTTTTTTTTTTTTAATAGTTTCTGTCCACCTCCCAACGCTTTTTTTTCCCCTTAAAAATCAGAATAAGTACCCTTTTATTTTAATTTGAGATTCAAGTACGAATCATAGAACATAGAATCTATGTTTTCAGAATTTCCAAAGGTTTCCCATTCAGTCTCTTCATCTTAGAAGAAGTCGATGCCGGCATTTGTGCTGATCAGCACATTAGTCATGTACACTTTAGGCAAAAACACGTGCACTGCTGTCTGTGGTAAGAGATTGGGGAGACCTTATCCCCCCACGTCTGGATTGTATTCAAGTAGAGATTCTATCAATCTACTCTCCTTTTTTCCCCTTCAGATTCGGTGAATGATACAGTCACCTAATCCTTCTCGAATCCGCGACGACATCTTTGACACGTTCTTCCTTATTCACATGCCAGGCTGGACCACCCCACCTCTTCATTTTAACCTATAAAGGCTGAGAAAGCAATGCTCGGGAAGAATGGTGTCCTGTGCTTTTCAATTGAACTAGGAATCGTTTAGAATTTGATTGACCCAGTTAACTAATATTCTTTTTTTTTTTAATAACCGTGAAAGTCTGAACCAGCTTACGTGCATCTCAATTAATCTCCTGAGGTCCTGAAATTAACAATTAGGTAAGTCTCCAGTGGCCCTGAGATTTATAGCACTCGAACTAGTGATTTTTTAGAAATAAATTTAAGATCTGACTAGTTGAACTATACCATTATATTTCATTTAACTAATATCTTTATTGAGAGAGAAAGAGAGAGAGAGATGGTGTGTGTTTAAGCTGAAATGACCAGATCCCATGAAAGGCAAATATGGTGACGGGTCATGCATGACACTAGAGATGGAAGGTTCAGGCTCGAAAATGTTGACTCCAGTTCTCTTGCACCAATATCCTTGAACCAAGAGTTCATCCGTGAAATTCAAGTCCGTAAAAGTGCCTGAGGTGGTCCTGAATATTGTATTTTTCTTCAAGGCACCATCTTCCATGCCGATCTTTCTTCAAATTTGTATTTAGTATAGCCTATTAAATCCAAATTGCGAAAGAGTGTCACGAGTCAGAACACCATGGAATAGTAAAGATGAAAAATAAAAGGAGGGAATTCCAGTTAATATATGACTTGATTGGTTCATCGTTACAGTATTTTTTAAAAAATAATATATATTTTTAAAATTATTATATTATAATTCAAAAAGATTAAAAAGATTATTTTAAAACTAAAAAAAATAAAAGAAAAACTTTAAAAACACAACGCAATGTAAAACTAAGCTTGAAACACTCTCCTCACCTCCTTCAGCCACACTACTTAACCCAGTCAACATCTAAGATTGTTTTCCCATGTCATTAGCACAACATCATTAGTACTAATTTGCCACATCATCACTTAATATGCATATCATAATTATCACCTTGGCATTTACATCATTACTGATTTGCCACATCATCACTTAATATGTATATCATAACAACAACCTTTCATTCAAACAAGATCTCATGTAAAAGCGCTAGTTTATAAAATAAATATATTTAATAATATTATAATTATAAATCAATATTAGATAAATAATAAATATTAAAGATATGATAAAGTCAATATTTTATGATAGAAAAAAAAGTTATGTTAGTAATAAAAAACATAGAGACTGAACAAAATAATTTGTAGCAATTCATAGTGTTTTATGAAAAAAGATATATTGCTTTTGCAACATGATTTAGTTTTTCTGTTAATAAAAAACAAAAAAATTACAAAGCTAAATTCTCTACCAATTAAATATTAAAAACAATCAACAAAGATAATTTTGAAAAGAAAAAAACCTATGAGGAAAAACGTTGTAGCAATTGACAATGTTTTGTGAGAAAAACTACAGTGTTTTTCACAATACAATCGACAAAGATAATTTTAGAAAGAATCATAAAAAAAAACCATTTAAAGAAATATTATAACAATCTACAGTGTTTTGTGAGGAAAATAACAACGCTTTCCTCATATGATTTAATTTTATTGTAATTATAATTTTTAACCAACTCAATATTAAAAAAAAATCGACAAAGATAATTTTGGAAAAAATCATAAAAAAATCATGTGTGAAAACACTGCAGCAATTCATAATGTTTTAAAGAAAAAAATTACAAAGTTAAATTCTCAATCAGCTCAATATTTAAAAAAATAAAATCGATAGAGATAATTAAAAAAACAAAAAAAATAGGGACAAAAAAACCATGTTGGCAACACTGTAGCAATTCATAGTGTTTTGTTATGAAAGCTACAATGCTTCCTCACATGATTTAGCCTTATTTGGAATAACTTATAATTGTAATTCTCAACTAGCTCAATATTAAAAAAATAAAATTAATAAAGACAATTTTGAAAAAATCATAAGAAAAAAAAACCTGTGTGAAGAAATACCGTAGCAATCCACAGTGTTTTGTGAAGAAAGCTACAGTATTTTCCTCACATGATTAAGCTTTATTACAAAGTTAAATTCTAACCAGCTCAATATTAAAAAAATAATATTGACAAAGATAATTATGGAAAAAAATATAAAAAAAATAAAATACAAAATAAACTAGAAAAAAACCATGTGAAGAAAAAATGTATCAATCCATAGTGTTTTGTGAGGAAAGTTATAGTGTTTTCCCCACATGATTTAACCTTACTTGTATTTACTTGTAATTGTAATTCTTAACCAGCTTAATATTAAAAAATAAAATTGACAAAGGTAATTTTAGAAAAAAAACATAAAAAAAAACTATGTGGAAAAAAACACTATAGCAATCTATAGTAATTTGCAAAGAAAGTTGCAGTGCTTCCCTCACATATTGTAACTATAATTCTTAACCAACTCAATATTAAAAAATAAAATCGAAAAAGATGATTTTAGAGAAAATCATTAAAAAAAATCTCATAGAGAAACATTGTAGTAATCAAAAATGTTTTAAAGAAAAAAAAATTACAAAACTAAATTCTCAATCATCTCAATATTAAAAAAAATAAAATCGACAGATATAATTTTGGAAAATAAAAAAAGAAAAAAGAAAAACCATGTAGAAAAACACCGTAGCAATCTACAGTATTTTAAAAGAAAAAATTATAAAGCGAAATTTTTAATCAGCTCAATATTAAAAAAATAAAATTAAAAAAGATAATTTTAGAAAATAAAATAAAAATAAAAATAAGAGAAAAAAATATATAAAAAAAAGAATATACTGTGAATTACTCAGTGGATTGAGTATGGGTGAACATCAAATTCTTCACATCCTTTAACTTATTACTTAATGACACCTCATCAATGTTTCCATTTTATACATACCAGATCTTATAATTTCACTTAATTATTATGATTTTGAGAGTACACACATTTATTTAAATTAAAATAAAACTTCACATAATGGATTGTAAGAATTCCTAAAGTACATGTACTTGTTTTTTAAAGTTGGAGTCCCGTAATTCACGCCAGGTATTGAATTATTTTTAAAGGATAATATTATTGATAACTAGGATGATAATATTGAATTATTTTTAAAAGTGACATATACTTTAGTGATAGACCAAAAAAAAAAATATCTATTCTTTTGGTTCTAGGTGTCTTTTATGTTTTTTTTTTCTAGAATATGTCAATTGATGTTTGTTTTGTTTGGAGACTATGCTTTAGTCTAGGATGCTAATATTGAATTAAGTGACATATGCTTTAGTCTCGAAACAAAACAAATATTAACTGACATATTCTAAAATTAAAAACACCTAGAATCAAAAGAATATATATATTTTTTTTGGTCTATCACTGAAGGGACTTCAGGTCATTCTAGATGCATCAAAACTAAGTCCTTGATTAGCTCTTAAGTTGGATAATCACATTCAAATTGATATATATTTATGTATATATATAATATTTTTCTTGCAGGCTCTCTAAAATTAGAATCGTAGATGATAATTTAACAAATAAGAATAAGAGTATTAATCAACCAAGCTAAAGCTCCAAATTGAATAGTAGATGATATTTCATCACATGTCCGAGTTTAATCTTATAAAGAAGATAAAAACCAGTAATATTTTTATATTTTTATTCTAAAATAATATCTTAAAATCCAAGATATATAAATAAAAAGTTTTAGATTTTTTCTTTCTAATCTAAATAACTCATACTTATAATATAAATTTAAGTACCTTCAAAAACAGTTCTAATCGAAGGACTTAAATACTCTCTAATTATAAAGTTAGTATATTTATAAAAAAAATATATTAAATGACTTAAAACAATAAATAATTTTAAATAATTTTAAATTAGTTAATATTTTAAAATCTATATATTTTTATCTTAAAAGATAAAAAGTTATTATTTTTTCATATAATAGTTCAAGGGGTACCCTAAATTTTATTATTTATCATGTCTTTAATATTTTTATTGTAAATTCATATTTTGACATATAGCTTTAGAATTTACTAATTTTCAAAGTTTTTTTAGTATAACTTTTTCACTAAAATCATTTTATTTGAGAAGATTTTTATTTATAAAAACCTTTTTTTAAAAAATCAATTACCAGTAGCATTGATTTGAAACGCATGGGAGGCTAGCCTTGTAGGTCACAGATCACTCTCTTATTTTTGATTTTTTCAGAATCAATATTCTTTTTTGTTAGAATTGGACCAACTCGGGAGCTTTATGTTGGTTTCTCTGCAGAGATTATTTGAAAGTGGAATGCAGCCTGCAAGCAGATTATTCCACCTTGGAACATGAACACGGTCAACAGTTGAATGAATCCCAAATCCATCACTGATTTTTCCAGTATCCAGAGGATTTTCCTTGCGTAAATAAATTGGCAATGATCTCAGTTTTTTCAAGTGTCAAGACTCGAGAGGGACACAAATCCTTGTCGTACGCAACGTTAATTCTTGAAGTGTGGCAAACACGGAAGGCATCGATGGTCTTGATCAGTGTGCAACTGGTTGTTATGCTCCACTGTTTAACCAGTCGTATGTGTTGCATATGGCGCTGTGATCTGATCTTTACTGTTTGATTATTTGTAAACCAACCAAAGATGTCAATACAGCTGACTAGTTTCATTCATTTTTTTTTTTTAGTTTAATGTGGAAGTCTGGATCAGCTTGCGCGCACCTTGACTAATCCTACAGGCCCTGAAGTGAACGATCATGTAAGCCTCCAGTGACCATCATATGAGCAACCACATGATTTGAATTTATGTACATTGTGTTGATTGTATAATTAATTATCTTTGTCACGTAATAGCACCTCATCTAAACTAAACTTCAACTGTATTTATTGTAAACCAAATTATATAAAATCTTATAGTATTCATCAAGTCTCAAAATATTCTTTAAAATCAATAAAAAAATAACAATATATAATACTTATTGTAATATAAAATCCAAACTTTAAATAAAATAGTATAATAATAAAATGCTATAAGATATAATAAAAAGAAATTCTCGTAAAAATAAGTAAGGCATGCCAACCAAAAAAATAAAAAAACACGAACTCTCAAGATTAACATGCGTGGAACTAGAGATCACTGAGGATCGATAGGAGGAACATCATTAGAACCCATAACTAATATAAAAAAATTACTTAAAAATAACTCGAAGCATATATCATAAAAATGTTACAACTCGGAGATTAGAGACCAAAATATACTTCTAAAATCGAAATATATCCACTCGATCGATCCCAAACATTACCCAAATTGACTGAACCTAACAAAACAGATCAACCCTTACTGCTCGATTAACCATTGATCGAAATTAACAAATCAGTTAACCAAAACCATCAAGTCAATTAGTCAACTGGTTGATCAGGATTTTAAGATCCTGATTTACCAGTCTCCCAAAACTGCATATCCTTAAAAAGTAATTCAACTTGTTTTTATAAAATTGCATGACTCAATCTAGTCCTCATATAAATAATTTGAAACCTAACTAACATTCTAAAATATAAATTAAACATCTTAAATAATCTAATATAATCAAACTTCAAGATATTACCTTAAAAACTTGTGTGTTATAGTATAAATAATTTGAAAGTGACTTAATATTTATATTTTAAAAAAATATACAATTTTTTTTTCAAAATGCCCCTCAAATTTTATACCCTTAACTACTCGTCAAAGAGTATAAATATATGTGTCAATCTTTATGATTGTTTTCATTATATTTGAGAAATCATATCATATATCCGTGAAAAATAATGGTTTGAAACACATCTAAAATCCAAGTTTTCTATATCAAACTTCATAATTTAATATATATATATATTACATAGTAATCTATTCATTAGAATTGAATTTTAAAAATTTAATATTCTAACTTTTTATATAAAATGGTATGGCCTGGAAAGGTTAGATTTTAAGGATTTTAGTCTCTTAAAAATTCAAACTTAATTATGAGAATCTCACTTTTCCAACTAGGACTCAAGAACACCTAACGTGATGGGAAGAGGGTTGGGGGATTCGGATAGGGGTGGGGGCCGGATATGCCTACCGTCTCATGAAGAATCTATATATATACACCTAATTATTTACATCCACATATTTTTTTTCGGTCTTATATCAGCATATTTAATTTTTGGATAATTGATTTTTTAAAATAAAGATCTTATTGGATTTATCTTTCTATTATCTAATTTAAATAAATATCAAAATCATGGTAAAGTTCAATTTTCATTTTCTTTTATTCACTTAATATTTATTTTTATACTATGTATCAGACTAATTTTAAGATATATTACATGTGATTATAAAAAACATATATAATTTTATTAATAGAGATTCTTCGAGGGGGTCTCAATTTCGATGGAGGAAATTTTTTTTTTTCTGTATCCCATGCATCGGCAATAAACAAAGGTGAGGATGGTGGATGTATAGCCAGCTCTAAACCACCATGCTGCTATGCTATCCTCATCCCCAGCTCCCTTTAACCCAGTGGAATCTTTCACAAATATATCCAAATTGTTCTACCTAGCGCATGAGTTCATCAGGCATGGAGGAGGGCCTAGTATTTTATTTATTTTGTCATGATGTATGATGACATACATAATTTGTATCATTCCTCCATCGTGCTATGGTTATCGTAACTCGCTCTGGATTTCTTTCTCTTCTTTTTTACTCCCCGATAAGAGCATAAATAAAGAATCGAAGGGAGACCCTGCATTTAAGTGCTTCGATCAATGGTGATTTTCAATTTTGTTTATTGTCATATATATATATATATATAGGATAAAGTTTTTGATTGTTGTGAAATCCAGGAACAACTCCTAGGATGTTGATAAGTATGATATATATCGAAGTAGTTCTCTGTAACTTCGTAGAGAATGGTCAATGGGATGATTACACTGATCGAGATCAGTGGCCTGTAATTGTCTCCGTTTCCTCAGACACGGCAACACATGAAGGAGCACAGAGGAGAGAAAAAAGAGATATTCTTTGTTTATCTACAAAGTTATATTCAAATATATAAAAGTATTCCGATGTAATGTGATAATCTAGTTTTATTAGCATGGACCGTACATTCATGGCAAGATGAGAAACGTAGAAATCGACATGCAAGCAAACGACAAATACATAGAGTAGATGGACGGATGCCTCTGAATATGCTCTGGGTTTGCTCACCAGGACCAGGACCAGGACCAGGATCTCGATCTCTTCTTTTTTTCCTTTCTTTGTAACTTCAAGTTTAAGACATTTTCTGCAGTGTTCTTAAATATATTACTAAATATATCGGTTCAATATTTTTTTTTTAATCAATGATCTGTAACTTAATTAGTATTAGAATTCCATTCTCTTAAGAAATCTTAAATTTGAATAGCTTTTTTTTCAACTAAAATTTTTGTTTTTGCCATAAACTAAAATATTAATTTCCCGATACAATTTAATCCTTCCAAAAAACCTTGAATTCAAGATCTTCATTTATAATAATAATAAAAAAAAATAGACTATGACCGTTGACCATGCCATTGGATTTTCGGTAGATGGTACCGTTAATTAAACTGAAATATTACCTTAATTCCAGTCTTGCCTAGCAAGAGTCCATAATATTATTATGTTTTCTACTAATATGGGATCTTTTTTTTTAAATGAAACTGTTTGTTTAAAGCTTTGAAAAAATAATATAGGTTATAAAAGTTTTAGAAAAATAGTATAATTTAAAACACAACCGCATTTCTAAATGTTATTTTTTACACAACCCGTAATGAGAAATAACAACTATTTAGACAGAAGTTGAAATGCATGTCTTATGCAAATTAATTCACATACACGAGAGATAAAATTCAAGATTCAATAGCCAAAAAAGAAAAAGAAAATAAGCTGACGAGGTAAGAGAGAAAGATAGAAGAGAAAAAAAAGGAAAAGAAAAATGAAAAGAAATAATAAGTTATCAAAGATGTATCGGGGCTCTATTTTTAACACAATTGATAATATCTCGACGAGACAATTATAACCTTCTCTTGAATGACCAAAAAACTATTCTAACAATAAATTAACCCTAAACAAAATCTATAAACAATATTAACCCTAAAATCCCGAACAAAATGCCTAACCAATTACAATCTTATTTGATGATCTTCTAAGATGTAGTTAGAATCATCTCATTGAAATCTTTTCAACTGTTTAGGTGTGTTGAAAACAAAGCCCCGGTATATCATCAATTACCAATTTTTCTTTCCCTTCCTTTTTTTCATCTATTTCTCTCACGCCATGTCAATTTATTTATTTCTTAATCATTGTATCTTGAATCTCATATCTTGGTTATTGGATCTTCATAAATATTTTGATTGACATTTGTATATGTAAATTAATTTGCATGAGACATGTATTTTGTTTTTTAACTAAATAATCGTTATTCACAATAACAGTTCTATACAAAACTAATATTCAAAAACACAATCGTATTTAAGCCATGTTATTTTTCTGAAAAAAGATTTTATACTATTCTGGCAAAAATTTTACCAAACTATGTGTTGAAACGGTAAAAGAACCCTAATCCGAGTAGCCGATTTCTTTGTGAGAAACAGGGGTCGCCCTTTCTGGAGTCAGAGAAGATCATCTGCTAAACAAGTATAAGATATGATGATGATAATAACAAATAATGTGATTATTATAAAATTAGTTGAAAAGTAATCATAGAGGCAGCCCCAGGCAAGGAGCAGGGTGGGAGAATCTGCAGGTTCATTGATTCATGTTAAACCTAGTGGTAAAGGCGGGATCTAAATTTCAAAAACTTTCCTGTGGCCTCAATTGGCGTTCGGTGAAAAGGATATGGAAAAAAAAAGAAAAAAGATCCAGTCAAACTTTGGTAGTCGAAGTTTCAAACACAACAAAAACAAATGCAAAGTAATTAATTCGTGCTAAAAAATAAAAGGCTTTTCCAGGGTCTCCGTCCCTCCTTCCCTCCCTCTCTGTCTCTGTCTCTGTCTCTCTCTCTCACTAAAAACCAAGCTACCCTTTCTCAAAAACCCAATTTTCTTGTATAAAAACACTCTCATCCATCCTCACCTCTCAAAAGGTAAAGCAAAGCTAACAAGTAGAAATAAAAAAGAAACCTTTCTCCTTTCTCATCACTTGTTACTATTTAATCATCATCTACTAATGAACCAAAAGTGAACCATATATTTTTACTCACCATACATACGTCTCTCTCTATCGTTACCTTTAAAGCTGGTTCGTGTGGAAATGGGTATAAGGTTCTTGAATCTGCAAATCATCCCGTGGTGTTTTCATTTGATGGGCAATCCTATATCATGCTTGCAAATCCAGTCTGAGCCACCGGCAGGTACAATCAAGCTTATAAGATCGGATGGGCTAGTGAAGATCTATGACAGACCAATCTATGTTTCTGAGCTAATGGTAGAGTTTCCTAAACACTTGGTTTGCCATTCAGATTCATTCTATATAGGCCAAAAGATCCCAGCTCTTTCTGAGAATGACCTGCTTCAATTAGGCCACAAGTACTTTCTTCTACCTAAACATTGCTTCCAATCTGTGCTGTCTTTTGTCACTATAGCTTCCTTCGCCAGCTCCTCGCTACAGCCTCAGCCATCATCTTCAAGAAATGCGTTTCTAAAAAAGGCAGCTACTTGCCAACCTTTTGATATTCAAAAATCTCCAAATGGGTGTTTGAGGATACGTGTGTCAGATGAGTTTTTATCACAATTAATGGAGGAAGGTAAAGTCAAGGACAGTGAAGAAGATGAGAGCTCAAGAAATTGTACACCAACAAGCAGAGTTTGCACTACTCCTCAGTTAGAGAAAGATTATACGCAGCTTGTTGGGTCACGCCAATGGAAACCAAAGTTGGAGTCAATAAGGGAGAACGAAAAGAGGAAACTTTCTTCTTCCTTTGGAATGAAGAGAAGTAAGAAATCTCAGTCTAAAGTGACACAAAAGAGTACTCAAGAACAACACCTTCACTCAACACCTACCAATCATAGCAAGTCTTCTCTAAAAGCCAAGATCAATATTAAATCAAGAAAGTGATCATGGATTTGTTTCTAGTCTCTCTTGTTTTCTGGGGTTCTTATCACCCTTGCTGTACTGTGTAAAATGAGTGATACTTAGTTAGATCATACAAAAGAACTGAATGAAAAGGGTTTCAATTTTCCATCTCTCTGTTTGAATATTTTATGCACACTTCTCTTTGTTAAAAATTTCTCATCACGTTAATTATGTTGCATTAATTGGGAATTAACTAGCAATCTGCTGTGAATGTTTTATAAACTAGATGAAAGAAAATAGAAAGGAAAAACTGATGATGGCAAGAAAGAAAGTAGACCCATTTGAACATTTGGTGTGTCTTTAAAGTCCATAATTTCTTTAACAAAACAGCAAAACTATAATGGCAACATGTGGTGGAAGAATGATAGGTGTGGTATAAATCAAAGCAGTTCTCTTAGATATTTTCTTTTTCTTTTTATATTATTTAATAATACTGAATTACAAGTTTTTAATAATACTGAATTACAAGTTTTTTATAGATATAGAATTCAAAATAATCAAGAAATTAAATAAATACAAGAAAATCATAATTTGAACAAGAATTATATTCTGCCGACTGAACCAGTCGCTCATTTCTCAACCGATCTACCGATTTATTAAATCTAATTGGTCGAACGGTTCCTAATTGGTGGACCGGTTCCTCAATTCTTCAAAAAAATCAGAAATCAATTTTAATTTTCAACACCCCTTCTTAAAGTTAATTTCTTCATAACTCTCAGTGTATCTCTCATTTTGATAAAAACATCATTTTTAGAGGTTTTGTGGAGATATTCGCGACTTGGTCTTATGTCTTCAGATACTTGACTTCAACTTCCTTATTTGTAATACAATCTCTTAAGTAATGAAATCTTGTGTCAATGTACTTACTTTTATCATGAAAAACTGGATTTTTAACTAAGGCAATGACTAATAGTTGTCCGCATAAATCTCCGTAGGATTCTATTGTAGCATTCACAATTCTTTTAATAATCTTCTTAGCCATATGAAATAATAAACAAATGATTTAATAGCTATATATTTAGCTTCATATGTTGACAAAGTAACTATAGATTGTTTTTTTGAACTCCATGTGAATGTTGTGTCTCCCATATAGAAAAAAAAAGTTGTAGTACTCTTTCTATCATTCAAATCTCCAGCCTAATCATAATCATTATAACCCACAAGCTCAAAGTTATTAGAATAACCATAGAACAAACTAAAATCAACAGTACATTTGATATACTGGAGAATTCGCTTTAATGCTATGAAATGTATCATGGTTGATGTCTTCATAAACCTACTCACAAGTCCTATTCCAAAAACAATATTTGGATGAATGCATGTCAAATATCTCAAACTCCCAACTGGGTTTTTGAATGTTGTAGAGTTTATCTTATCCCCTTCATCATTCTTTGACATATTCACTCTACACTCAACTAGAGTATTCATTTTTGCATAATCCTCCATCTTGAACTTCTTAAGAATCTATTTCGCAAACTTCTCTTGGCTTATAAAGATTTCATCCTCTTATTGTTTGATCTCAATCCCTAAGTAGCATGTTATAAAACCAATGTTCATCATCTCAAACTCCTTGATTATTGCTTGCTTGAAGCCTCCAAACATCTTTGGATTATTTCATGTAAAGATAAAGTCATCCATATACAAACATACAATAAGAGTATCACTACTCTCTTTGATCATTACATAGATAACATATCCATGAGGGCATTTAACAAATATATTTTTTAAAATATAGTCATCAATGCGACTATACCAAGCCTTTGGGGCTTGTTTTAATTCATACAAGGCTTTGTTCAACTTTAATACATTGTTTTTATATCTCTTCACTTCATATTCCATAGGTTACTCAATGTAAACCTTATCTTAAAAAACCATTAAAAAAAATGATGATTTGACATCCATTTGATATATTCTCCATCTATGTTGAGCAACAGTGACAATGATGAATCAAATGGTTTCTAATCTAGCAACTAGAGTAAATACTTCATTATAGTAAATCTCATGCTTTTGATTATAGTCTTTTGCCACTAATATTGCCTTGTACCTTTTTACTTCTCTTTTGACATTATTCTTTTCTTTGAAGATCCACTTGACATCTATTGGCTTCTTTTCTTTTGGTCTAGGAACTAATTTTCATGTGTCATTCTTCTCAATTGATGCAATCTTTTTATTCATGGCAATTCTCTATTTTTTATATTTTATTGATTCTTTAAACACTATAGGATCACATATAATAAGGTGACAATATAATGTTACATTATCATCAATATGATTAGTTATCTCATATAAGTCATTAAGGTTTTTTTATCTTTTTTGGTAGACTTGGTGGAGTGCCACTACTTAAGCTTCTAATAGAAGAAGAAGAAGAAGTTGAGCACATTTGAGTTTGTGGAGGTTTTTTATCTTGATGATCTTCATATCTTTCCTTCTTTTCATCAAGAATTGGTAGGAAGTCATATTTCTCACCATCATTTACCTTCTAGTCTCATGCTCTTTCTTCATTGAACTCAACATCTCTACTATTCATCATATTTCCTTTATTAGTGTTATAAAGCTTGTATCCTTTGGACTTTTGTTCATAGCCCACAAAGATCATCCTTTTGCTTTTATTATCTAGTTTGGTCCTTACTTGATCATCTACATACATATAGCCAATGCTCCCAAAACCTTTCAAGTGAGAAACACTTTGTTTTTTTTCCACTTCATGCTTCTTATGAAGTCATGTCATTCAAGCTTTTAGTAGGACACCTATCACAATCTACAGCTTTGGCCCAAAACTTTTTAGGTATCTTCTTGATTTTAAACATGCTTCTTGATTTTAAACATGCTTCTTGTCATGTTGATGATGCTTCTATTCTTTCTCTCCACCACACCATTTTGTTATGGGAATCTAGGCACCATTAGAAATCTCTTTATACCATGATCTTCATAAAACTTATTAAATCATTAGAACAAAATTCGCCCTCTATCTATCCTAAGTGATTTTATAGAATAATCACTTTTCTTTTCAACTAATACCTTAAACTTCTTAAAACAATTAAACATATTAGACCTTTCTTTTAAGAAATATACATAAGTTTTTCTACTATAATAATCAATAAAAAGTAGAAAATATAATTTTTACCAAACAAACATGGTTTGATAAGATCACAAACATCGACATATATTTCTTGTAGGGGTTGACTTGCTTTGATGTAGACTTTTTTGAAAAGCTCTTGCAAAATTGTTTGCCCACTAAACATCCTTCACACAATTGATTTGGACGTATAATGGATGGTAGACCCTTCAAAATCTCTTTTTATACCATCATCTTCAAATCATCAAAGTTTACATACCAAGTCTCATATGCTAAAGTCAAGTCTCATTCTTCACACATGTATTTAATCATTTAGGCACATTTATCTCTATGTTTAGCAAGAACATTCTATTCTTTGTCATGTCTACCTTTGCAATCATAGCTCCTTTAGTGTTAAAAAATGTCAAAATACGATCTTTCATCTTATTCCCATACCCCTTCTCTAGCAATTGTCTTAAATTCAATATGTTGTTTTTTACCATTGATATATAATAGACATAATCAATAAATTGATAACTTCCATCTTTTAATTTAATCAAAATCATATATTTTCCTTTAATGACAATTTTTGAATGATTCGTAAAGGTGACATTACCTCTAATTGCATCATCAAGCTCCATGAACTTGTCTTTGTCTTCACGTATATGGTTGCTAGTTTCATTATCTATATACCACATGTTCTCTTTATCTTATATTCTCTCATCATGCACTAGTAATATGTGGTTTCATTTTCTTCTTCTATCACTAGATTTGCATTCTCCTCAACCCTCTTGGTTGAATTTCAGCAATCCGTAGCTTAATGACCTATCTTTTAACTATTATAGCATTTAACTTTTGATTTATCAAACCTGGATTTTGGATTACCACTGTTAGTGTAACTGGTCGACTGATTTGCTTTATGCGGTTAACTGGTTGACCTGTTGAGGCTGTCACGACCTTCTCTTCCAAATCTGCCTCTTCTTCTTCTTCCTTTGTTTTGTCTATGTCCTCTACCCCCTTGTAAATATCCAGAAACATCTTGCTTTGAAAAAAGTGCTCGTGCACCCACATCCTCTTGAATCTCATTGACTCTTTTCTTATGGACTTTTAATTTTTCCATAAGACCTTGGATTGAAAGAACATCCATATTTTGTGACTTTTTTTTTTACTGCGACCACCATATAATAGAACTTTTTTTGCAGCGAGCATAAGATTTTCTCTACCACACTTATCTCTTTCATTTTCTCCTCATATCTTTTTATTTGATTGTATATGGCCAATACTCTTGTAAAGTATTCTGAAATATTTTTCAATTCAAGCACATGTAACTTTTCAAAGTCACCACATAACTTTTATAGATTTACATTTCTCACATTGTCAGCTCCTTGGTTAGATTTTTGTAAAATTTCTCATGCTTGCTTAACAGCGGTTGCATTGGCCACTATCTCAAAAGAAACATCATCCGAGATATTGGTTAATGATTGTTAATGTTTGTTGATCCTTCTTCTGTGCCTTTTGCACAGCCTCTCATCTATAGGCTCCTCAAAGCCTTTTTTAATTGTCTCTCATACATCTTGGGAACTTAGCGATGCTTTTACTCTAATACACCAAGTTTCATAGTTGTTCTTTATCAACCTAGAATAATGAAGTAGAAAGTTTGGATGGACCATGTTAAATAATCAAACTTGAACTCTGATATTACTTGTTGGAAAAAAGAGTAAGTGTGGTATAATATCAAAAAAGTAATAGAAAGTAAAAAACTCAAAAACAAGAAGAAGATTGAGAAGAATATATATTTTTATTAGGTATTTCTCTCTAAACTTTCTTAGCTATTCCTTTTTTTTTTACAAGTTTTTTTATAGATATAAAATCTTAAATGATCAATAAATTAAATTAATACAAAAAAATTCTAATCTAAACAGTAATTATATTATGTGACTAAACTAGTCAATCAATTTATTTAATTTAACTAGTCGATTAGTGTCTAACAGAAGGATCGTTTGCTCTTTTCTTCAAACATCCAAAAATTGAGTTTATTTTTCAAGAGCATATTATTCTACATGGAGACAGAAATAAATGAGGATAGAAAGAGACAAGTGATAATGATATCTTCTGCACATGATGAGCTATGAGTTTTGACCCAAAGGATAAAACATAAAACATGCATACGGTGGATTCCAATTAATCCACAGTGAATGGATGGGATGTATCTGGATATGGGCTGGCTAGCAGTGCTGTTGAACTGATTGGTCTTCGAAGAAGATCAACAAACAAGAAAGAGTGACCAGAGTTTGATCCTTTTCAATTGAAAAGGAGAAGACGACAAACTAACAGTCAAAGAAAGCCATCTTTAACATTTTTGCACAAGAAAATGCTACTGATACTGCCTGCCAAATTGTTTGCGGGCGTCTGCTGTATGACTTAATTTTATATGCTATTAAATCAACGACTAACTCCGTGAGCCCCCACCAGGCTCATACGTCCACACGTGCTCTACACATCCCACTCGAAATCCAAACCGAACCAAACCCACCGATTCTTTCGTCATTTCATTTTCATGTCCTTTCTGTCCGAGTTTAAACATGTTTTTACTGCCTTTACCGTGTCCACAGTTGTCTGCTTCTACTGTTATGGCGATCTTGGAAGTCTGTTCCACCGAAACCCAGGATGGATGGAACAACAAGTTGTGGGTGCATGTCAGCCAATTTATGGTCAGCATTTATCAGCACTCAGCAGCGTGATTGGTTGGTATGAATGCTTGCAAAATAACAGTTGTGGCGGAAAATTATCATCTCTTTCTTTCTAAAAATATAGTACTACAAGCTTTCATTGTTGTGGCCAGCCTATGATCCTGTCTGATCAACCAAAAAAGGAGAAAAAAAGTAATAATATGTTATGTTAGGGAGGAAACCGCTAGGTAAATAGACCTTGACGTAAAAAACTAAAGAAAAAACCTTTTGGACGCCGACTGCGCTAGTGCTTGCTACCATTTTTTTTTTTACCTTGACCAGTGAATTCTTTTGACTGGTTCTAGAGCCCCGCGAGTCGTGCGATAATACATATACTAGACAGTAGTAGACCGATCCAATAGGATATGGGATTTTAGGCTGACTGATAAAGTTGATTAATTATGCCTGACCAGTCGAATTGATTTGGATTAGTTTTTTCCCTTGCTTTTGCTGTATTTGTTGAATTATTTTAGTGATTTGGTCTTGTAGTTTTCTGAATTCAAGTTTCAATTCTAAATTTCATTGCCCTCATAATTGAATGAGGAATGGGAAAATCGCTTAAAAAAAAAAAATACTAGCCATAAAAAATGACTAATCTTCTTGTTAATAAATTCATCTTCAAAAAAATTACTAGCCATAAAAAATAACTAAGCTTCATTATGATTCTAGTTTTCAAATTATAAACTTTCAATCTCTTGGTTTTTTTACAAATTCAATTTTCATTTAAATTTTTTTTTATCCCTAATTATAGAGAGGATAGAGAAAATGGTCGGACTCTAGTGGTAGAAAAAGAAAACATCGATTGACACCGATTTCGACTACAAAAAATCAATTTTGGTATCAATAAGTATGGTTTCTCCTAAGTATTCTTTGCCCTTCACTTTGTTTGAGATTATAGATCTGAACTTAAGAATTATTTTGGTTTCATGTTGATTTTAGGTGTTTGGGTGGATTTTTGAGTTGCTTGAGGCCATTTACAACGGGTTTATCGAGGTGTTTAAAGCATTTTATAGATATTTTTGGTAAAAAAAAGTTGAAAATAGGTTTCTATGTCAAAACACCACTAACCTCAATTTTCCACCTTTATTGTTTTTTAAAATATTTTGGAGCGAACAACATGTCATCTGCCCATTACCTGATAAAAAATTAAGGACCTATACGTGCGAGTATGCCCATTGCAGGGCCACGCTCATATGCCCTTTCAAAATAGGACACATGCTTTTTTTTTAATTAATACCTTTTTTAATATGTATTCTTATGAAATAATTTTTTAATTTATATTTAAATTAATACTTATTTTCTCATATTTTTTAGATTGTTTATTTAGCATTTGTTAAAAATAATAGTTTTTTATTTTGTTTATATTTAATGTCTCAAAAAAATTATTCTAATTCATCTATATTTTTTATGTTTTATATAAATAAATTTTATTTTTAAAAATAAAAAATTATTTATTTCTAAAAAAAAAGTGACCTTTAAGATAAAAAAAAACTAAATCATGTGAAATAATCACTGTGAACCCAAGCATTGTAACCCCTCTCACATTTCATTGTGGATTCACTATGCAAATTTGTTTTTCATTTTGATCAACAAACTCTCTTTTTTGGTAATTTCAACATTTTCAGGCTTAATTGGAGGGCAATTTCATCAAATTTATTAAGGAAAAACAAGATTAAAAGAATAAGAATCAAAGTGAAAATAAAAAAGAAAATAGATGATAATTTTAAAATTGAGTAAAAAATATACCACCCATGCTAGACCACGTGCATATGCTCTCTTTTTTTAGGTCTATTGGTTTATATTGGTCCTCTTTTTTTTCTCTTCCAATTTTAGTTTTTATTATTGAATTTTTATTGAATTTTTTTATTAACTTTTTTCTTTTAATTTTTAAAAGAATTTTACAATTTTTTATGATGTTTTTAATAAAATAAGACTTAATTGTTTTAAAAGAATTATTGTTGTTGTTGTTTTATTAAATAAAACATTGGTTCCAATAAACAATATTATTAAATATAATAAAGTTCATGCCCATAAAAGTTTTTTTTCTTAAAAAAAAAGGCAGTTAATAAGATATAATTAAAAACCAGTATATTATCTTGCATTCGGTAACGGGTCAATAATTTTTTTTTTAAAATAAAAAGAATATTAAAAATATAGAGAAAATTTGAAGTGATTTGAATCTGACAGCATGTCAAACCCAAGTCCGAGAGACTTGGATCTGACAGTCATACATTGACCCAACACATGCTAATAACTTTTGGAATAAAAAATAGAAAAGACAACGCCTATATAATCCTCTGAACATCTACAAGGTGGTTCATAGTGTGAACACTTTATATTTACAGTGTGATTTACAATGCCAATACTATATATAGTAACAGCACAATAATTTTCTCGCACATTTTAAAATATATCATAATAAGCATCAATCTCCCATCTCATTTCTGCATGTCAACGTTATTAGAGCTTGTTTGATGCTAAAATCAAATCATAATTAAGAATTCACGTGATTTTGCAATGATCACTTGTGTGGTAAAATGATTTCTTCAATCTTGGAAATCATTCGCGGGCACGTGAAGAAGGGGGGATTAATTGATGAGGCCCTGAAACTGTTTCGATAGATGAATATGGATGGAATAAAACCGGAGTCGCTTTCGGTTTCTAGTGTTCTTCCTGCCTGCGCAAGAACAATAGCTCGTAAGAATGGGAAAGCGATTCACGGATACTTGGAAATGGAAGAGACCTTAATATCATAGTTCAAAACGCTACTGTGGACATGTAAGCCAAATCAGAACTTGTCGATTGTGCTTTAAAAGTTTTTGAAAGGATGAAGAAGAGGGATGCAATCTCGTGGACTGTGATGATATTAGGCTTTAGCTTACATGGAAAAGGTGAGCTTGGAGTAGAATTGTCCCGCAGGATGGAGAAGGACCAGAGAGCAGAGATTGATCAACTCACGTGTGTAGCTGTCCTACATTGCTGCACTACAGCCTGCATGGTTGATCAGGAAGGAAAGTTTTACTTCAAATGTATTAAGGAACCTAAGGTAGCACACTATACTTTAATGGTATCTCTTCTTGCTCGTGTTTGCCTTTTTGATGAGGCAAGAGCCTTTATTGAGAAGCATCACATTGAAAGGCCCGCAGAGGTACTGAGAGCGCTGTTAGATGGGTGCTGGATCCACCATAGACGAAATATAGGTAAGCGAGTCTTTAAGCAACTTTGTTGTTTGAAACCTCTTAAAACTTCACATAAAAATTGGATTTCCATTGTTCATGAATTTGGATCAAGATACATGAGTTTGAATTGGGTTTTGTGTTTAAACTTGATTTTTCTTGAAAAATAAGTACATCTTTGAAAAAGAGACTAATCAATACTTAAATTCCTAAAAATACAAGAGGCAGTAGAAAAATATAAAAATGAATTGTTGAAGAGTGAAATGTTGAATATGAGAAAAAAAAATATTCCTTCAAGTACATGATAACCTAAGTATTTATAGATCATGATCCCGTCAGCTTATCTTAGTATATAAAGAATGGCATAAAAATTAATTGGTGAAAATATTAGGATTCATTATTGATTAGAGTGTCTAACTCTTCATTGATAGAGAGGTTGGTGATTGTCAACAACATGTTGACTATAAATAATCATTGGTCAAGAAAAGAGGTGCATGATTGCATAAAATATGGCGAGTGTTTTCACTATTTATTGGCTAAAAAATATGATGTCAACCCCACATAAAAGTTTGTACTTATAAGGAATATATCAGTAAAAGCATAAAAATTTTAGGTGTGTGAATGGTGTGCGCGCTTTTTTTTTATTCCTTAGAAATCAAAAAAATATTCAGTATATATGTATTAGACAATGTGTTAAGAGAATTGAAGGGAAAAAAATACATGGGAGTGTAGCTTTTTGGGACAATATCCGAAGAGTGTTTTTGTTTTTATATTTAAAAATATTTTTTAATTTTTTTTTATTTTGAATTATTTTGATGTGTTATATCAAAAATAATTTTTTTAAAAATATATTATTTTAATATATTTTTAAAAATAATACTTTAAAAATAATATTACTACAAATTCAAACATTATTGGAAATTATGAACGTTTCTGCTTGAGTCACGGCCCAACAGCAACAAGCGCGTTGCCTCTTTTTTTTTTTTTTTTTTTTTTTTTTTTTGAATTATGCACCATCAAAAACTGTGTAACTGTCCAACTGCTATGCTGATAATGGAAAAATGGATATGAGCTTGAAACCTAAGAAAGGTTATAGTTGGATAGAGTTCCGAAATAAAATTCACGTGTGGGACTGGAGATGTATCCCACCCAAGTCAGAGAATATATATATATATATACACGGAGTTGCAATTCTTGATGAAAAAAAGTAGAAACTGAAGCACGGAGGCCTTCAGATGTTAGCCTCCATGATGAGGATGAAGAGAGGGAGTGCATTCAAATTGGGTGAGATGCTGGCACTTTCTACAGCCTGGGGCAGCTATTCGCTTCTCCAAAATCCTCCGTTTGTTGTGGATGTCATGATTCTATGAAGTTTATTTCTAAGAGTAGTAGAGCGAGAAATGATAATAAAGGACCCAGATTCTTTCCACCATTTTAAGGATGGAGTTTGTTCGTGGGGGGGGTGTTTGGCGATTCAGTTTCTGACATCTTGATTTTGGTATCTGGGTCATCAAATTGCTGAGGTCAGAATTTCAACTCATATTCTGGGTGCAATCCTGACGGAAGCAGAAACTCCCAAGTTTATGGCAAATCAGATGGAAATGGATTGGCATTCCTGTGTCAATCTGCATGAAATCATGTGAATCGATTTAGAAATATGAAATTTTCATCCTATACACTTCTTATCTCGGTTTCATTCCCACCAGGCTGTCCAGTTGGTTCTAAGTTCTAACCAGATGTGGCAAAACAGCTCCACTGCTTCAGGAGAGAAAAGTGAAGGAATTGTGTCCTTTAAATTAATGTGCAATGAGTAAACTTGGATAGGACAATTAACGAAGATAATTTAATCTGATTATTTTAGGAGTCGTCTAGAAGCTAACTACGATTAATAGGGTTAAACCTATAGCTATTATAATTGGGTCCTATGAGGTCACACACTTAGAGATTACGGACTAGATCAACAAAAGAAAAAATGGTTAATTATTACTACATATTAGATATTATTAATAATAAAGAATATTATTTATTTCTGAAATAAAATAAATATTATTTATTCATATTAGATATGATTAATTATGGAGTTATTCATACAGCCTTTTATTTGATAAAAGGACAAAGTCTTCATTTCTATTTATTGCTCTAAAAACCGTACGTTGGAAAAGGAAATGACATTTTCTATATATTGATGTGCCATAAAAGAAAAAAAAAACGTCTCCATCATTGAAGATGGAATATATAAATGATTTTTAGAAAATCATGTTTTGCTAATAAAGTCTTTCAATGTAACGTACGGGGAAAAAGGCTAATAAAAGAAAAAAAAAAGGGTTTTTTTTTTTTTTTTTTTTCGCTTCTCAAAAATTGTGAGTCGTGCAAGGAGAGACCA
Source organism: Populus x sibirica (assembly GCA_019202695.1). NCBI lineage: Eukaryota > Viridiplantae > Streptophyta > Magnoliopsida > Malpighiales > Salicaceae > Populus > Populus x sibirica. Next base: position 165,329 of record JAGMVL010000452.1, read on the forward strand.
CCATTTTTTTAACCAAGGCAATTTTGATTGCTCCCTTTGTCCATTCGTCCTAGCAGTCGAAGGCAAGAGATCTATTCGGGCTCGTGTGGACTAAATAGAGGAGCAACACGTGGGGCTCTCATCCTTTTAGATACCACCATATCTGGCTCGGTTCACGCATCAACGTGTATTTTCCATGAACAATACTTTGATCTATCAATTATGCTTGAAGATTCTACGATTAGATGTTTAGATATGATCTGAAATTCCGCTTAACGCATCTAATTATTCAACAATGGTATCAGAGCCTGGTTGCATAAATTGATAGGATCAATGAATTAATTGTTAATTTGATGCGGATCTTGATTTAAATTGGTGTTGAATTTTATATGGATAAAATGTAAAATTAAAATGAAGATTTTGATTGGCCCATGGAATTTTATGAATATAATATGGAATTTTTAGGAGGGAGATACACAAAACATATAGTACGCGACTTTTGCTTTTGATCTCCTCTCCTTAATAATAAAATGCCTTTACGATTTTAATTAAAAAGAAAGCAAAATTGTTTTGTTTCCTCCAATTTTAAAATATGCAGACAAACCCCAAGGGAGTCAATATTATATGGTTTATTTTATTGTTTCCTAAAAGTTAGGAAATCCCATTTGTATATTTTTCATACAATTTTATGCTTTATTTATTTATTTTGCATTGTCTTTATTTATGCCAGTTTTCACTTATAAATAAAAGATAATCAAAAACTTAAGTTCCTACAGAAAATTGGGGCAATGCCTTTCCGTGTCATAACCCATGAAGTTTATGTTTTTGGTTGGATGGGTTTCGCAAAAGCGAGGGTGTCCTACCTCAATCTTAGGCTCGTGAGGGTGAATCTATACGGGGGTTCATAAATCTTGATACGGTTGTACCCAACAAGAGACCAAAAGGCAAAGTTTTGGATCTTGAGGCATGGGGATGAATCCTACATTGGATGTGGATCATCAACCAAGAATTATAATAAGTTATAATTAGTAATTGTTACTTACCTTGAATACACAAGAACTAAGGCAGTGCAAAAGTACGTTGGGGCTTGTCTATGATGGGATCTTGGAATCATTTTATTCATAAGGGACAATAACAACTTGAATAAAATGTGCATTTACTTATTTTAAATTGTTTAATTATAAGTATTTGCAATATCAAACATAAACTGATTTGTATGTCATTTATATTTTGTAGATTATGTCGAACGATAATTTGAAATTCTCTCTACGCTCAATTGTTGAGAAAAACAAGCTCAATGGAACGAACTTCCTTGATTGGGAAAGGAATCTGAGAATTATTCTCAGGTCCGAGGGACGTGAGGACGTCCTAGCTACCCCTGTCCCTACTGTGACCAATACCTCATCAGATGAGGAAAAGGCAATAGCAACTCGGGTAAAGTCTGAGGCATTACCTGTAACTTGCCTCATGCTTGCTGCAATGGAGCCTGATTTGCAAAAGAGGTTTGAGCATTCTGATGCTTATTCTATCATAACTGAACTAAAAACGTTGTTTCAGGATCAGGCAAGGATAGAGCGATATGAGACTCACAAGGCTATACTTGATAGCCATCTTGTGAAGGGAAAACCAGTAAGTCCTCATGTGATTAAACTGACTGGGCTTTTCAAGAGGATGGAAAATCTGGGGACCCCATATGACCAAGAGTTGGCCACTGATATTGTTCTTAGATCCTTGCATGATGGTTTTGCACCATTCAGAATGCAATACCATATGAATGGTCTGAAGCATGATCTGAATGAGCTTCATAGCATGCTTAAAAATGCTGAGGGCAATATAATTGGTGACAAGAAGAAGAAAGTTCTGAATGTCAACAATGGGAAGGGATTTAAGAGGGTGGCTAAAAGTAAGAGCAATTACCAAGGGAAAAGCAAGCAAGTTGCCAAACCCAAGGATGGTGAGAAGCCAAAGGTGGCTGCTGATCATGATTGTTTTTACTGCAAAACCAAAAGACACTGGAAAAGAAACTGTCCCAAGTACTTGGAAGACAAGAGGAACGGGACTGTGAGTTCCACCTCAGGTATTTATGTTATTGAGATTATGACAACCAATGTTCTCACATTAGATAATGGTCCCACTTGGGTATTAGATACTGCATGTGGTGCTCACATTACTTCATATGTGCAGGGACTAAGAAATAGGAGACAAGTAAGGAAAGGGGAGATAAACTTGTGCGTTGGAAATGGAGCAAGTGTTGCTACACTTACCGTAGGAGATTTAAGTTTATCTTTACCTTCTCGGTTTAGTATTAGAACTGAATAATTGTTATTACGTTCCTTGCATTACTAAAAACCTTATTTCCTATCTTTGTATTGGATCATGAAAATTTTGAATTTAGCAGTAAAAATGGATGTATTTCTATTTTTAAGAATGATATTTTCTATGCAACTGCTCGAGTGAGTAATGGACTCTTTGTATTAGATCTCAAATCAGAATTATATAACATAAATAACAAAAGGCAAAAGTTAAAAAGTTTGAGTGAGGCCTACCTATGACATTGTCGATTAGGTCACATTAGTGTGAATCGCATGAAGAAGCTCCACAAAGATGGACTTCTAAAAGACATGGATTATGAATCCATTGATACATGTGAATCATGTCTGATGGGCAAGATGACAAGGTCACCTTTCAAAGGAACATTTGAAAGGGCTACTGAACTACTGGGCGTAATACATACTGATGTATGCGGGCCAATGAGCACAGAAGCTAGAGGTGGCTATAGATACTTCATCACATTTACTGATGACATGAGTAGATATGGGTATGTTTACCTTATGTCACATAAATCGGAGTCTTTTGAAAAGTTCAAAGAATTTCAAAATGAAGTAGAGACTCAAAGTGGCAAGAAAATAAAAGCACTTCGATCTGATCGTGGTGGTGAATACTTGAGCCATGAATTTGATCATCATTTGAAGAACTGTGGGATAGTAACACAGTTGTCTACCCCAGGAACACCACAACTGAATGGTGTGTCTGAAAGGAGAAACAAGACTCTGTTAGACATGGTCCGATCAATGATGAGTTTTGCCGATCTTCCGTTATCCTTCTGGGGATATGCCCTCACTACCGCTGTACTTACATTAAACAGGACTCCGTCAAGAACTGTAGACAAAACCCCATATGAGATATGGACTGGAAAGGTTCCAAAGTTGTCTTTTCTGAAAATATAGGGATGTGAAGCTTATGTAAAACGTTTACAAACAGAGAAGCTTGCCCCAAAATCAGATAAATGTTATTTTATAGGGTATCCAAAAGGAAGTTTCGGATATTACTTCTACAATCCAACTCAGCAAAAGGTGTTTGTTGCAAGGGATAATGTTTTTTTGGAAAGAGAGTTCTTTTCCAACAAGTCAAGTGGGAGAAATATTCATCTTGAAATAGTTCAAGATGATGAAGAGCAACAAACTCAACAACAAGAAGACATGGATGATGTCGATGATGAGATGATTACCTTTGAAGGCCTAGGGCCTCAGATCATCCAAGAGCCGGAACAAGAGGATCTACAAACAGTTATGAATCATGTTCCGGATCCAATTGTTGAACAAGTTGAACCCACTCGTAGATCGGAAAGGCCAAGGGTACAACCAAGACGTTATGATGATTTCATCTTGAACGAAAGCCTTGATGTTCTTATGCTAGAACTTAGTGAGCCTTCTACCTATAAGCAAGCAGTGACGGGTCCAGACTCCAAAAAATAGCTTGAAGCCATGAGGTCCGAAATGGATTCGATGTTTGAAAATCAAGTATGGGACTTGATAGATTTGCCAGATGGAGTAAAACCCATAGGAAGCAAATGGATTTTCAAACTCAAAACTGACACGGATGGAAATATATCTGTTTACAAGGCAAGACTAGTTGCCAAAGGTTTTAGACAGATTCATGGTATAGACTATGACGAGACATTTTCACCAGTTGTCATGATTAGATCCATTAGGATAATCCTAGCTATTGCCGCATATTATGACTATGAAATATGGCAAATGGATGTCAAAACCGCTTTTCTAAATGGTTTTTTGGAAGAGGATGTGTATATGACACAACCTGAAGGTTTTGAAGATCCAAATGAAGCTGGGAAGGTATGCAAGCTTAAGAAGTCCATTTATGGACTTAAGCAAGCATCCAGGAGTTGGAACTTTCAATTTGATGAAAAGATCAAAGAATTTGATTTCATTAGATGTGAAGAGGATCCTTGTGTTTACAAGAAGAATGGTTGAAGAAATGTTTCTCTATGAAAGACTTAGGAAAGGCTGAGTACATACTTGGAATTAAGATCTATAGAGATAGATCTAAGAGGCTTCTTGGATTAAGTCAAGGAACTTATATTGATAAGATTCTTAATAGATTCAAGATGCAGGATTCCAAGAAGGGATTTTTACCCATGCAACATGGTATATATCTCAGCAAGAAACAGTGTCCTAAAACACCTGTTGAGCTTGAGAAGATGAAACAGTCCCATATGCTTCGCTATAGGATCTATCATGTATGCCATGGTATGTACCCGTCCGGATGTTGCATATGCTTTGAGCATGTGTAGAGATACCAATCAAATCCGGAGAAGCACACTGGAGTGCAGCTAAGAATATCCTGAAGTACTTAAGAAGGACTAAGGATGATTTCTTAGTATATGGGGGAGATGAAAAATTGATCGTACAAGGCTATACTGATGCAAGCTTTCAGACTGATCAAGATGGCTTTGAGTCTCAATCTGGTTATGTCTTCATCCTTAACGGAGGAGCTGTGAGCTGGAAGAGCTCCAAGCAGGATACAATAGCAGATTCTACAACAGAGGCTGAGTACATTGCTGCTAGTGAAGCAGCAAAGGAGGCCGTTTGGATAAGGAAGTTCCTAGATGAACTCGGTGTTGTTCCTAGCATATCAGTGCCTATCGACATCTATTGTGACAACAATGGTGTCGTAGCCCAGGCAAAGGAACCGAGTTCGAGCTCCAAATCCAGACACGTTATGAGGAAGTATCACCTTATTCGTCGCATCATCACTATGGGTGACATTAGGATGTGTAAGGTGCATACTGATGACAACATTGCAGATCCATTGACCAAACCTATGCCTAGGCCCAAGCATGAGAGTCACACTAGGGCTAAGGGTCTTAAGCACATTGGAGAATGGCTTTGAGTTTTGATTTTATATTACATTATATTTTATGAGTGTTGGACACTAGTTTTATGTTTGACTTGATGATTTTATGATATATGATATTTCATCCTTATTTATATATTGTTTTGATCGATATTGAATAATATGTCCAAATAATTCATTATTAACAAATGGGATCACCTTAAGTGTTCCGGTGAATGAAACCCCATTAAGTGAAATGAAGTTTTGAATTATTAAATGTCTATAGTTTGAAATCATCAAATGGACATAGATGATTTTATAAGCTACTATATTGTAAGCTGACTAATAGCACCAGGTTTCATGGGCTATAGGGACATGGAGATGTCTAGTCAATTACATATATGTGTATGGATGATACATGTAGGACTGACCCACCTTAAGACTCTCCAAAAGAGATTGTAGAGTCTTAAATTAAACCATGATTAGTAGATTCCTCAGACATGAGTATGTTGTGGTCTCACTTGATGATTGGTATCTCTTTGACACTGTTAAACGCTTTCCGTAAAAGGGAGTTATAAAGGCAGTAGTTGGGATTGCCAAAAGTTGAGTGGGAGCCATAGTCATACAAGATTGGAGAAGTCCTCCTGCTTCGTGCATACTGTGATGCATTGAACAGGAATGGTGTCTCGGCCATTTGAAGAGCGAGAACTGAAAATGCATGGCCATGCTCGGATGGATTATTTGAAATCATCCGTTTAATTGACAGTTCAAACTCAGAGTTCAAGAAACATATTTGATAATAGATATGAATGTCACCATATCATCAAATAAGACATTAAGAGACAAAGGTATCTTATATTGCACACTTGTTTAAGGACAAGTGGGAGATTGAAGGAATTGTGTCCTTTAAATTAATGTGCAATGACTAAACTTGGATAGGACAATTAACGGAGATAATTTAATCTGATTATTTTAGGAGTCGTAGTGCTTTGCTAGAAGCCAACTACGATTAATAGGGTTAAACCTATAGCTATTATAATTGGGTCCTATGAGGTCACACACTTAGAGATTACGGACTAGATCAACGAAAGAAAAAATGGTTAATTATTAATACATATTAGATATTATTAATAATAAAGAATATTATTTATTTCTGAAATAAAATAAATATTATTTATTCATATTAGATATGATTAATTATGGAGTTATTCATACAGCCTTTTATTTGATAAAAGGACAAAGTCTTCATTTCTATTTATTGCTCTAAAAACCGTACGTTGGAAAAGGAAATGACATTTTCTATATATTGATGTGCCATAAAAGAAAAAAAAAAACGTCTCCATCATTGAAGATGGAATATATAAATGATTTTTAGAAAATCATGTTTTGCTAATAAAGTCTTTCAATGTAACGTACGGGGAAAAAGGCTAATAAAAGAAAAAAAAAAGGGTTTTATTTTTTTTTCTTTGCTGCTTCTCAAAAATTGTGAGTTGTGCAAGGAGAGACCACCATTTTTTTAACCAAGGCAATTTTGATTGCTCCCTTTGTCCATTCATCCTAGCAGTCGAAGGCAAGAGATCTATTCAGGCTCGTGTGGACTAAATAGAGGAGCAACACGTGGGGCTCTCATCCTTTTAGATACCACCATATCTGACTCGGTTCACGCATCAACAGGTATTTTCCATGAACAATACTTTGATCTATCAATTATGCTTGAAGATTCTACGATTAGATGTTTAGATATGATCTGAAATTCCGCTTAACGCATCTAATTATTCAACAAAAAGATACTGAAATCTATATCTCCACTCAATTTCCCAAGTATGCGATGATGAAGGGTGTGGAAGATGAAATTGTCTTGAGTTCGTAGAGTGGGTTTTATGCAGCCATGTAATCCAGCAATGGAAATTGGAGCATACAGCTAATCGAGCAGGGTGCCATGAACATGTGGTGCTACCGCATCCTCTACACTGCAGCTGAAGCAAGGCATTAAGGAGATCGTGATCTGAGACTAGCAGGGCTTTGAGGCCAAAAATTTCACCGAGGGATCGTACTTTGTTTTGAGCTCTTCTATGGCTTCACAACAATGCATACATCGCGTTTACGAAGTGTCTGACCACATGGTTTCTAAGAGAATGAAAACTAACATGATTTCAGACAAATCTACGGATTACTCGTTTGAATTTAGTTTTAGTTCACCAGAAACCGGTTACTATTGGTTCTCTGAGATGTGCATTATCGTAGTTGTGTTACTGCGATTCATACCAGTGCCTTTTCATTAGTTATTCTTGATCTCGAATGAATTTCGGGTTGGCGGTAAACCTACGAAGTCAGGGAGCTCCATCCGGCATATAGAAAGGCAAAAGCTGCACAAGTTTGGATTAAGAAATCATATCTTACAGTTAAAATTACATCACCATGTGATTCAAATATAAAGATGAACATGATAGCACCATTTGTAAACTAATTCAGCAGCTCGAAGATGTCATTTAGAAAGCAATCTAGGATTAGAAACAAAGAGTAGGCCTATCTATATATACAAATGCCTACCTACTTCAAGTTTCCCTTCTTGTAGCCCTCCTACGAGGAGGCACAGCAGCATCTTCATCCTCATTCTCATCCTCACGTTCCCTCTCTCTACTGCTTCCTTGGTTGATTGGAGTCACAGCAGCATCAGGACTGCTTGTTTCGGGGACATCAACCTGCAAAATTACAGAGAAATTGTTTCATGTATATCAGACCGTGCAACAGCGCTTTCAAGAAACGTCACTGGTCTTCTGCCACCAAATAGTATTCTATAGAAAATTGTGAAAATAACAATCACAAGGAAGCAAGGATGCCAATAGTTATATTGGGCTGTTTTTCTCCCTGTTCAATGAGGTCCTGCAAGACAATTAATTCCATGATAAGTTATTCACATTAAGCAGAGATACAGGACCAGTTCTATAAACAGCCAAGTTTGTTCACTCACGATGATCTTAGGCTTATAGGCACCTAACAAAGGAATGTCCCCTATCTTGTAGAGAAGGTTAAAAATCTTCTTCTGCAAAAAACAAACCAAGAGAGTTTGTTAGGATGTGAAATAACCGCAGATTAGTACAATCATTTTCCAGCACCAAAAAACAAAACAGAACAAAGATGTATGGTTGAAATGAAGATATTACTTTGAAGCTGGAGATCCCATGTCCAGCAGTTGCTTCTTCAGCCTTCAGCTTCTTTTTCTCAACTTCAAACTTCGGTTTCCATGTTGTTTCTCTGTATGTGTCTGCGACCTTCTCATCACTAACTATCAGAATTTTGTCAAAGAGTATGCCATCCTGCATGGTCCAAATCTCAATACCAATTGCAGCAATAGGCTCAAAATCAGGTTTCTCAAGCTCAAAGTATGCAGGGTTTGGGATCTCTTGAGGTTTCCATATACCCTTATAATTTGGGTTGTCAATTAGAGGAGCATGCCATTTTCCCTTATAAGCAGGATTTCTCTTCATCGGTCTCTTCCACTCACCACAGCCAGGTGCTAGCTCACACTTAGGATTGTCATTTTTTGGTGGCTCCCATTCACCATCCTCCTCCCCATCCCACTCTCCAGGCTTTAAAGCATCAGGATCATCAATTTCCTCAGGCTCGTCATCCAACCACCCTGCTGGTTTCACGGCATCCTCGTCTTCTATTTCCATTGGTGCATCCTCATCCCAATCATCTGGCTTCACTGCATCTGGATCTGGAATCTTTGCCCGCTCGTCCCAGTCCTCTGGTTTCCTGTCATCTGGATCAGGAATTGTCTTGGGTGGAATAAGAGCAGGCTCAAAATCTTCTGCAGATAGGAAATTTGCCTTCTTCTTCTCCTCTCCATCTATTAGAATCTTCAATTCATTATCTGGTTTCAATATTGCGGTATAGACATGGGAGAATTTGTCAGATGGCACTGAAGGGGGGTGCTTGAGATGGTGCTCTACAGACTCCCCACTCTTGGGGTTCTTGAGTTTGAAGATGAAGTGAACCTTGTTGGTGGAGCCACACTTGTCAGGTCCAAACATTATGGAGTAAGGAGACTCATTATCGAATTCCTTGGGTTTCCATCCAACCTCCTGGGGACGGAGGTACTTCAAGTAGGCACCACCACACTCAAGTCCATTTTGCAGCCGAACCTCAAACTGTAGGACAACTGTTCCATCATTGAGACTAAATACACTGTCTAGCTCTTTCACAATGGCATACCTTTTGGCCTTCTCACTGACAAGAAGTCCATAATCATCGTGTCCCTCGCTTTTCGAGAGCTTCCAGACACCTAATACAAAATGGATGCCATTATAGAACCATAAATTGCAAAAAGACTATACCAACCATAAAGTAAATCATGATACCTGCAACATATTCAAGTTTATACAGAATCAATATATTTAGGCAGAATTTTCTAACACCATACAGATTCTTGTACCAGAATCAGCCTTTAGTTTTTACAGCTGGAACAATGTACAAGAATGATTACAATGCAACTCTATGAAACATATTTTCCCTTCACATTAGAATTTGCCTTCGTGACAAAAATCACAAGTAGACAGACCCCTCGACACCAATGAAGTTACATTTGTTAGCTTGATAACTAAATTAATCTCATACATCACACAGAGCAAACCTTTATCATTACCCATCCACCAAGTTCAAAAAACCTAGGCTGATGACTGTCCTTGTCCCCTATAATTTTTCTTCAGTAACAGATTTTTACTGACAGTTATATAACATGCTCATTGAATTCTAAAAGAGAACCAAGCACAACCATACTAGTTTGCTTAGCATTCAATTAACCAACACATCACGCGTAGTTCATATATATTCAGTTTTGGCGCATGAGAACAAGTCCCCCCACAGTCAAGCCTTGATTAGGTCATCCACGCTCAGATTAGTGTATTGGTTTCAGACATCGTTCATATTTGAGGTCAACACAAACAGACACAGACGCAAAAGAAAAGCAATCTCTGTACTTTCTAAGAAAGAAAAAGATGATAAGCAAGCTTTATAGCAAAACCCAAAACAGAAAGCAAGTCAAGTGCTATGAATGAAAAAAAAAAATCATCGTTAGATTTCTATAAATAAGAGCAACAAAAAATAAAAAAATGGATATAAGAAATGAAAATGCAAAAAAGAAAAGCAAAGCAAACCTTGATAGTAATCTTTCTCAGAGAAAATCCACTTTCCTTCAAAAGATTCATCAAATGGCTCGTAAAACATCTGAAAACACAAGTCAAGAACACCAAGCTGTATGAGATTATTATTAATATTATAGTAGCCATAGTTATTGATTTATGATGGAAATAAATAAGCTGGGAGTATCAATGAAATTAAAAAAGTAAAGAAAGGAGTGAAATTAAGATGGATACCAACCACATCATCATAACTAGCGCAGATCTGAAAGACAAAGCAAGCAATCAACAGAAGCTGAGGAATCAGCTTCCAGCTCCTTCCCATTTCAATGGAACCTTGCAGCCAGTAAAGGCCTTACTCTCTGGTTGTATTGGACTCCCCAGAATAAAAAAAAAATGGCTACTTACGCCAACCAGGTTTTGAGGTCTTTTTAGACATTTTACTTGGGCCCCACTTTCTTTTCCTGTTCTCTATTTTGAGACTATAACGTAGTCCCTGTAATATAATGAAGCTAATTAACCAGTCCTATTTCAGAGACTATGTATGTAATCCTTATATTTTTTAATCCGTTTCCCTTGGATGTTTTTTTTTGGGTCAAATTCATGTTCTTTTCTGAAAAATAGAAAATGAACTCAAATAGTTCAAACCAAGCGGATCTTTTCCTCAAGCAAACAGTTTTTTAGAGACTACATGCAAGAGGGCATCGGAAATGAACCCATTCCCTTTCAGAAAACAAAAGCGTCCGCATGCATGAAAATGCATTTAGATCCTGCGAGAATTTCTTTTAGAATTTAAATCCACAGGTACAGTTCTCCAATCTACTTGGAATTGTTCGAACAAAAATATATAACGAATGTCACCCGAAAAAAGAGTTACGCCTCAAAGATATCGCCAGAGAAATTCTTCTGAAAATCATTACTTTTGTTGCTCCTCCAATACCAACCATAAACACTGTTGAAATTCTAACTAAATGATTAGCCTAATCTAATGATGTGCAACACATTCTGATACTGTTTAGTGTCTTGGAAGGAGATGTCTGATCATTCGTCGTTCTTCATCCAACTTGAAGTTGGCAGCAGAAAAATCAGTACTCGAGAAGAAGGGTCTAAGATCACTGATCCCACGCTCTTCAGCCTGCAAAAAATACATCAAAACTCGAGGTCAATAATAATCAATGCGAGGTACAACCCTTTTGTGACGAAATAGGCAAACCAAAGTACTGGTCTCCGTTACCATGTTCAGCAGATCATCTACTTTCACGTCTATGTGGGTAAGCCCTGACGCCGAGCCAGAAATGATTTCTTCAAAACGCAGTGCTCTGTTCACAATCTCTTGTAGAAGATTGAGAAGCATTCTATTGTAATCCATCTTGTAAGTAATGTACTTTCTGAAACTCTGCATTAGTATATCAATTATTTTCAGTAATCAACCTCTAAAAACACTAAAATTTATGTAATCAGCTAATTCCCCTGGTCAACATATTCAGGGTGTCATGACATACATGTTGCAGCGGTAGTGAAAGAGTACAGAACTGGTTCTGAGTTATAGGCAAATGGCGAGCAACACAAAAATGATGAAAGATATCCAACAGTTCAGGGGAGCAAATCCAGTACAGGGAGCTATATCCAAAAGCTTTAAAATCGATGATATGTTTTTGATTTGCAGGGATTTCTAAGTGCAGCATAATCCAGTCAAAAGCATCGGGTAACAATAGAGTTGAAAATATCATACTTGAAAATCTAAAAGTTCAGTAACCACAATGACTACTGACCAGTCGAATCTTAAACATATTTCCATCTATTATAACCTATTTCTAACAGTAGCGCATTCAAGATGTCGAGTATTATTACTGCTGTCAACATAGAAAGAAATAAAAGTAAATCAGGGTAAAGAACGTGGCAGCTTCGTATTGTGCACTCATGCATCTCTCTCTCTCTCTCTCTCTCTCTCTGTTTCTTTCCTTTTCACGATGGACAAACTGATGTGGGTATTAGTAGCATGTCAAGAAGTGCAGACAACATAGAACAAAAGGAAGGTTTCATAAAAGAAAATAACAATTTCTTAATGTACCTTTTGCAGAGCCCTCTGCACCCCGTATTTTTGTGTCGAAATGAATGAATTTAGCAAAACACTTATTGCCATGTCCACATCTTCTTCAGTGACATGCTGTCTGAGGTGCATTCTGGCATGTGCTTCAGACATCCGTATCATTGATTCTATGTGCCTCACTGCTATAGGTACACCTTGTCCATGCTGTCAAGAGATTGTTAATACAGGATTACCACTCAAAAATCATTGAAAGAAACAAGAGCAATGAGTCTCACCGAAGATTCTCTCCGCAGCTCAGCATAAACTTGTGTGAGTTTTTCCATGTCAGAATCATGAAACCTTGGGAATATGTTCAACTTGGCATAGGTAAAGTACTTCTTCAGCAAATCTTGAGAAAGAACCTGAAACAAGATGGAGAATCTCTCTATGATTAAAAATCAAAGGAAAAGATGACAAAAAACAAACAGAAAAAAGAAGACGATGGTAAGAGCTTGAGCATGCCACCTCTGGATCAACTGGCCTGGCAGAGGCTTGATCTTCCTGAGACTCGCCATAGGACCTATCATCTATATTAGCACCCTTGGCCTGTGATTTGAAATGACTATCAACTACAAACTCTGCAAGCATCTCATCTGCTATGGGGTCAACCACATCCTGCAATTAATCAAACTTCCTTCCTGGTAAGATTGAGTAGACATTTAAAAAAGAAAAATCAGAGTTTGTAGAAGAGTTACCTTGACAACACAGAGGATGTCAAAACGAGAAACGATAGGATCTGTCAACTCGACATTCTGTGAAAATGTTTTGGAGGAGTCGTATCTGACAGGTTGATTGAAATAAGAAGTTAATACTTGAAAAACTTGTTGCAAATTCAAATGTTTTCGCATTTGGCCCACCTGATGAGTATCCCATTAAGGGAAAAAAAAAAAAACTCTGCATGCTTTTCCTCGACCAATTTTCAGTTTTAGAAACTAAATAAATTTATCAACTTGAATACCTTCCTCCAACAGGATTTGCAGCGGCAATAACAGAGCACCGAGCCTGGAGAGAAGTAACAATGCCAGCCTTGGATATACTAATACTCTGCTGCTCCATTGCTTCATGGATGCTCACCCTGATCATGGGTAGATCTTTATTGCTCACAACAGCAACAGGAACAGGAACTCAGATTACCAAGAAATAAACAAACGTTTCCATACCTGTCCTGATCATTCATCTTGTCAAACTCATCAATCAGGCAGATCCCTTTATCGGCTAGAACAAGGGCTCCTCCTTCAAGGGTCCACTCTCTTGTCACTGGGTCCTTGTGCACTGCAGCCGTTAGACCAACAGCAGAAGCCCCTTTACCAGTAGTATACACGGCCCTCTGTCCAGTCTTTTCAACATACCTGAGAAACAAATATCATCCTTCGTTAATGCACCATTGCCATTATACCATCTCAAGAAAGAGACCGTTTAGAATTGTCCAAGCATAGGTCTTACTTCAGAAATTGAGATTTTGCCGTGCCAGGATCACCTAGGAGAAGCACATTGATGTCTCCTCGCAGCCGATGTTTCCCTTCAACATTTTTCTCTTGGCCTCCAAACATAGCCAGAGCTAATGCAGTTTTTATGTCCTCGTGTCCATAGATGGATGGGGCAATAGACTTGATAATCTAAAAATTCAGTTCAAGAATGTAATCATAAGCAGTTTTTTATGATATAACAGAAGCCATGGTCCACACAAAAGAAAACAAAGTAAACTCACTCTTTCCCCTATCCTTGGGTCCTTAGACAACTTATCAATTTCTTCTTTGTCCTCCTGAGTGAGCTTGTATGCAGAAAAGAGATCCTGCTTCTTTGTGACATAGTTTGCTTCGATTACAGTGGAAAAGACAGGAAATCCATTCTTTGTGTTCAAAGACAAGTCAAAATTATTTGTATATATGCCAGTGACCTCCTGAGAAATACATCACGTGGAAAAAAAAGACAATGAGGAAGCAGCCACCAAGAAAGCAAGCAAGCAAAAACAAGCAAGTCCAAGAAAGGGATCCTACAATTTCTTCCCCAGGGCGTGCACAGTCAATCAAATCATTCAACAGTATCACTTCCTTGTATCTTGGAAGCCGACCTGCAGGCACAATTCCAGGGCTTTCTTGGAGTGTAAGCTTCTGGTAATTTCTGTATATTGTCTGCAGCAAGACGTAGAAAACTATGTCAACGAGTTTCAAGTCTATGAATCTACTCCATACAACTGCAAAAATAACCTTGTCGAAAACTAGTTAAATTTCTTAAGATCATATTATTTCTGGTTATTAGGACAAGGAAACAAAGATGCTCAACTGAGACTAATACAACAAGGAATATCTGAAATACAAGATTAACGATAATTTCTTCATCCTCTCAGACATTTCAGCAAGGGAAGGGAGAAAATTGGACAGATATGAGATATTTACCTGCTCAATGTTAACAGTGAATGGTCCTTTTGATTGGCATTCAGGGCAAGAACCAACCTTGACTTCTGAATAAGAATTCTGAAAGAATGGTCCCAAAATTGCTCCACACTTGTTGCAATCATATTTTACCTGCTGCAACTGAGGGAAGACACCAGATCGCCTAGTCACAACTCCTCCAACACGAATCATAGTGTTCAAATGAATTTGCCTGAAAAACACAATGTACAAAGTTGAAACCTCATGGCAAAGGGGAGAAAAAGTCATAAAAATTAAATAACTAACAATACCTAATGTTTCTGATCTGATCATAGACTGGTAAGTTGGTGATGCGGACATAGATCTTCTGATGGATATTTTTGTAGTTAGGATGCAAATCAAAGACAACTTTCATGGCTACTTCTTCCATGACCTCTAGGACAGATTGAGGGGCATCAGCGAGCCAGATGGCAATATTGGGATGGACATAAATAAATTGTTTGTAATCAATCTCCAAGCTACACTTATTGGCTGCAGATGTAACATTAAATAAGTTCAATGATTAACAACAGCGAGGGCCTGGTCAGTGCATAAATTGTTTAGCATACACAATCACAAGCTAAGATCACATTTGACAGATGTTTCACCTGACACCATTTCATTTATCAGTCGAACATATTCAAAATATCCATCTTCATTCTTTGGATTCACATATGTTAGTAAGAATTCCTTAAACTTCTTAGCAATGAAACGACGAACTTCATCTCTAGTAACCCACTCCCTGAGAGTTCCTTGGACACGGTACATCTCAAACTCGCCTTCATCGCCATCTTCATCCTACATAGGTATCACTTTGGTAATGAGAAAAAATAGCATAATGATTCGTATGAAACAGCACAAAATTATCTCAAAAATGAAGCGAAAAGATTAAATAATACTGTTCATCACCTCATCTTGATAATCCTCTGTTTGATCAGTCATAGGCACATCTTCCCTTGAATGTCTACTCTGTGATCTACCTGGTGAGCTCTGCAAACCATCATCAGTATCAACATCATCATAGCTTCTTGGGGGCCTGAAATCAGCTCTAGACCTTTTTGAAGGCCTGTAACTGTCATCATCCGTGTCTGCAACCAAATTTCCAATCATGAACAACTTTCTTAACATCATACATTCAACAAATTTCTGAAGAAACAGTGAAATTTGAGTTTCACCAAAAAAAGATTTCAAGTACCATTAGACATGCTAAGAGAAGTGAAAGGCTAAAATTTTAAAATGTACTTACTGTATAAATAAAATGTGTATCACATGATCATATTAGCTCATATTCGTTATTTGAAGATATTAACTTTATATAAAAAAAATATCTCTTAACTTCTAACTATAACACAGGAACAAAATATCCCACAAGAACAAGACTCAACAATGTCAAAAACAGAGGCGCAGCACAATGACATCTAATGAAATTAAGGTATAAACTATGATACAGGCAGCTTCAAAAACATAGATCGCGTTGAATTTGAATCTATAAACCTCTCAATTAGTTATGACAAAATCAACTAACTTAAACTCACAGAGAGCAAAAAAGAAACTGAATTTGTTTTTTTAAAAAAAAACAGCCAACTTTAGGGTTTCTTTTTTATTTTTACTTTTGCATAACAGCTACAAATTAGTGAAGAAGAAGATACCATTGTCATGTAGAAGCTGAGGGAGCTTCCGATTCGAAAATCTAACATCACGAGCCTCGAGCTCCAACTCAGCCTCCCTTCGATCCTGAATCACCTGATCAGGATCCCTATCATCCTCGAACGATTCGTCCAGCCCCACGGTCTCGTACTGATCATGCTCATCCATTCTCCGATAATCACTACATTTCATCCCACGTATAAATAAACATTCACACAAAAAGCAAATAATCATCATAACAATAAGAGCAATAATTAGTAAACTGACTCCATAAAATTGTCGTTGAATAGATCCTCTCCTTCCTCTTCTTCTTCTTCGGGTTCTTCAGGCTCTTCAGGGAGGATTTGGGGATCAACGGCGGCTTCATCGTCGTCGTCGGTGTAGTTCTGGCTGGTGTTGTGAGGGAGCTGATCGGTGTTGAATCCCGCAGATGTGGTTGGAGAATCCGGCGATAATGGTGGATTTCCAGAATTGCCAGACGCCATTATCTCTTTCTAGGGGGGTTTCTGGAAATGCAAGATTTGGGGAATTTCTTTTTTCTCAGCCCATACACTGTACTTATGAGAAAGTGGCGGGGGGCGTTGTTTTGGCGGGAAGTATTGGCGCCAATTTGGCATACGTGGCCGCACTCTGGGTCTGGACTATTTTATTAGCTATAGAGCCCAAGTTCATCCTTAATTTTGGGTTAGGCTAGAGTATGTTTCGGTCCATTTCAGAAATTCGGACTTGAAAGCCCAAATGTTAGATTTGAATTTGGGAAGGCTTCAAGAATCCGCAATTTGACACCGAAAAAAAATAACTGAATTGCTTCTTTTTTTTCCCCTTTATTCTGACAAGAAAGTTCATGTTTATGTTTATTTATAAATAAATAAATAAATTTTTTTGATGGAATTTCCAACTCAATCATGCCGATTCAAAAGGCAAGACTAGCGTATAAGAACTCAAATGATAGATTCATGATTTGCTTTCCACATGAAATGGTTGGATTTTTTAAAAACAAATACCGAGTTAACTGTTTCAGAAAATATCACATTAATAAAAGTAAAAAAACCATCCAAGAAAGAAAAGTGATGATAAAAAAAAAAAAAAAAAAGCAGCTAAGGTAGGTCACGGTCTAAGAGAGTTCCTATCTCTTCTTCCTTTGTCTTATTTTTTTTTAGTTTTGTATCGTCTTATTTACTATTCATGAATAGTATTTATTATGCAAAGCTCGTTGAAAATAAATCTTCATACTTGATAAAACCAGGCTTCACTCTCTCATCTCTTTTGCTGATTCAGTGAGACGGAGTCTCATCTAATTTTACTATTCGTGAATAGAAATATGTAGAAGGTACTATTTATGCACAGTACTAATCATATTATCTATGAATAGTATTTCAACATGTGTTTTTGTATATATTTTAGGGGTGAGCAAATTCGGATCGGTTCGATTTTTATTTAAAAAACTAACCAAAATCAAAATTTGAAAAACTGAAAAATTCAAATCGGAACCGGTTTAAACCGACTGGTTTCGGTTCGGTTCGGTTCGGTTTTTTAACGGAAAAACCGGTAAACCCGTATTATTGTTTTTTGGGCTTTTTTAGGCTTTTTTGGGCTTTCTAATGGGTTTTTTGATGGGCTTGTAATTAATGTAAATATTATCTAATTTTGTTACAAAATTCTATAATATATTTAATATTTTTTGTCACTAAATATTCATTTATATTAAATTATTAGTGCTAATATTGTGTTTAATATGTTGCAAGTCTTTTTAATATTTGTGTTTTGGACTTCTCATGCATCAAAGTTTAAATATCACACACACCAAATTAAAATTAAAATTACAAAGCATTGCCTTCAAAAGAGTTTAAAAAATACAACAAATAACATTGCCATAAAAAATAAAACAAATAACATTGCCATAAAAAATAAAACACTTCATGCAAAAAATATAAATCTTCATTGTGCACATCATCCCAATCAAAAAACACATCAAGATGACAAGAAGAATGCACTTTGATCCCGTAATACCATTAACTTCAAAACCTGAAAATCAAGATCTAAAATTATAACATGATAAAATAAATTAGAATATGTAAAAATAAAAAGTAGTAATTTATCATCAAATTAACTTTTGAACTAATTTACCATCAGTCTATTTCGAGATGCAATAGGAACAGATTTACATACTATATTATAAAAGCAACAGATTCTTAGTCATTTCGGGAAATAGCAACAGATTTTTATAACAATAAGTTCACTGCCAACTGCCAAGCCTAAGTCTCAAATTTACACCATCAAATTTTCCTTCATTAGATTTCAACAGATTTCTTTTTTCCTTTCTGTCTTTGAGGTGTTGTTTCAACTTTTTGTAAATAGTCCGGAAAAAATCAACAACTAGTGACAGAATTTTAAATATCCATTATGTTAATCAGAATTATTCACATAATTAGTGACAGAATTAATGAAATTAATGACTAAATATAGGACACATAATCACATTACACAAAACACATTACAGTATTACACAGAAATACAGAATGAATGGCAATGAGGGGCTTTACACATAATACACATTACACAGAACACACAAAAACAAAAGTTATAGAATCATACAGAATACACAAAATGCACAAAAAAAAAATCATCCCTATGCTAAATCACAGAATACACACACTACACAGAATAACAGCATTTATTAATGCAGAAAAAAATCAACCAAAATACACGAGAATGCTCAAACTCGATTTTTTTGTAAGGATATACCAACAAATACACAGAATCACAAAGCATATGTAAAAAAAAAATAGAGATTGACAGAAAAAAGAAATCATACCTGGTGTGAGTTGGGACATAATTCGAGTTCGGGTGTGAAAGAATGAGGGACTGGTTTGCTAGATTTGGACTCTGGAGATAGAATGCACAGAAAAAAAATCATCCCTGCACTAAATCACATAATACACACTACACATAATAACATATTTATTAATGCAGAAAAAAAAATCAACCAAAATACACAAAATGCTCAAACTCTGATTTTTTTTGTAGGGATATACCAACAAATATACAAAATCACAAAGCATATGTTAAAAAAAAGCAGAGATTGACAGAAAAAAGAAATCATACCTGGTGTGAGTTGGGACACGATTCGAGTTCGGGTGTGAAAAAAGGAGGGACTGGTTTGCTAGATTTGAACTCTGGAGGTTCGGTGTGCCGATGTGGTGTGTATCATGCGACTCGTGGTCGTGTGGGAGAGGGATGTGGCTGACTGGCTAGGTTGTTAGTTTTGAAGATGAAGATGGCGTGGGAGAGCCAGAGAGGGATATGGATGAAGAATCGAAGGTGGATTAACTTGATTTTGTTACAAAGTGGGTGAAAATGTGAATTGTGTGAGGTGTGGCTGTGAGGATTGAGGGAGCGACTGCAAGGAGACGGAGTCACGGAGTGTTTAGGGTTAATTAGGCTTTAGAAATTAGAATATGTTTTTTTTTTCGTATTTATAGTACCCCTTAAATCGAACTGGTTCGGTTCGGTTGTGGTTTTTTCGGTTTCAGGTTTCGAAAACCGAAACCGAACCGAAAATTTTTTGAAAAAAAATGATCGGTTTTTTTTTCGGTTTGGTTTTTTTTTCTCGATTTATTCGGTTTACTCGATTTCTTGGTTTTTTTGCTTACCCCTAATATATTTTTAAGATACTTGTTGGATACTATTCAAGCTATATATTCTTAGGTTTTGAGAAAGAGGAGGGGGATCTAAACACTTACCCTTGCATTTCTTCATTATACAGATAAAACGAAACAAGGAACACGCATCCCTTCTCTTCGTACAAAAAACATCATTTTTATCTTCTTGAATTTTCACCTGTTTATCACTAGATACGATGAGAAATTTATTTTACAGGTACGATGTAGGCCCAAAACTTATTAGTTAAGGAAAGTCATTGTTTTTTTTTTTTTTGAAGTTTTTTCATGACTTCATCAAAAATATATTCTTTCATGAAAAGGCGTCTTAACTAAGGTTATCAATTTCATTTCAATTGGCATTATGTTTTTAATTGAAATAATACATTTTGGTTTCAAAGTATTTTATCGTGTTATTGCGGGGTTATATTGTTCATATGTGTGTGTGTAAAAAAATAAAATATTAATTCAACATATATAATTCAAATTTAAATCCAAAGATAAATTAACTTGAAATTATGCAATTGAAATTTTAAATACAACATCATGTATCTAGATATAATTTCAAAATTTAAACATTCACATTTAGTAAATACGAGATTATTGGTTTGTGCTATGCTACAAGTCAGATCATTTTTTAAAACATAAGAAGAAACATTTATATTTTATAGTAGAAAAAATTTTAAACAGCGTAGGAGTTGACCTCATCGACTCGATGGGTCTAAAGATAACTTGATGACTGGTAAAACCGTAGTTTGACTATAAAAAATTCAAGACCATATTTAAAAAAAATATTGAGACGATAACATGTTAGATCAACTTGATACAACCTGAGTTAATCTTTCAAATCCGTGATTCAGGTCATGAAACCATGATAACCCCTATATAAAACAAATTGAAACAAATTATAAAGTTTGATTCCCAAAAAACTCATTGTTAAATAACGAGATTAGGAAAAATTCAATCTAAAAAAAGGACATAATAAACTGACATAAGTCTATACGAGTTAACTCGCAAAACTCCTAATTCTAGTCATGAAATTGAGATAACTTCATATAAAACAAACCAAAACAAATGACAAAACCTAATTCATAATCAACCAAATATTGAGGATGTTGAATGATGAAATTGAAAACAAAAATATCAATTAAAAAAAAACAAAAAAACACTCGAGTCAATCGTATTAACCAACCAAACCTATATAAATATAATTAGCTTCTCACATCAAGTATATAAAATAAAATATCACGGCAATACTGGTATTTTAACAAAATAAAGTTTGATAAGAACTTATTATAATAAGTATAAAAAGCTAAACAATCAATAAAAATCATGTTATGAAGTATATTGATTTCACAAAGATTATGACATCCTCTTTGACTATTATTCTAGTTATCGCAAAAAATTATAAACTAAACAGGGACTATCAAAAAAGCCTTATTATTGTTGTTCAATAATCATAAAATGATTAGATGATTACACATATAGCATAATTGTTTAGTTTATAATCATGCAAACATGTAAAAACATGGTAAACTTGTAATTATTATAAATATCTAGCTAGCATGCATGTTGAGCAAATATATAAACTTGCAAGAGATATATAAAAAACAAACCTAGCATGTAAACTAAACAAGTATTGAAACCATACTTAAACAAAATTAGTTCAGAGTGCTTACTTGTTGAAGTCTTTTGAAAAAGAATTCAACCTGAATTTTTTGTTATTGTCAAGGATTAATAATTTACCCTCAAGGTTTTATTGCCTCGCACTTTATACAAAAGGACTAACTTTAATAAACCTTCAAAGATTCCAACAATCTCTCCTTGTTCAGGTGCACTTCTAAATAAGGTCTAACGAACTCAAATAAATTATACTAAATATTTATATACAAAGAACGAACTTAAGCTCTAGAATAGAAATCATGAATATAAGAATAAGTCTAAGAAAAACCAACAACAAATGAAATAACTCGAAAAATTCTTTAATCTACTTTCACCCATTCAAGACACCTATATACAATCATTCTTGTCACATAATTAATGCATTAGTTCATGTACTAAGATATTTTAAGAATTAAAAAAAATTACTAGATTTAATAACAAAATATTTAATAGCTTTTAGCATTCAGTTAATACTTTAAAAACTAATATCACAATTATTTTCATGTGTTCTTTTTAGAAGCTACAATTACAACTAAAAGCCATGGCTTTCTCAAACGGAGCCATAGTGTCTTACATCGTGCTAAAAGTCACATATGGTCCCTTTACTCTTCAATTAAAGGTAAAAAGAAAATTATATATAAAACAAGTAAGTAACTACTTTATTCTTCCGGGAAATCATTTTTCAAACTTTCCTGTGTTTATTTGCCATTAGAAAAGTTGGTCAACGGAAAACACTTTCTGGTCAAAGAAAAATTTGGCTTGGTTTCCAGGAAAGTGTTTTCCTTTTATTTTGGGCGGAAAACACTTTCTGGAAGTTGTGAAAAATTTAAAAATGTCATATTATTTGCCGATTATATCAAATTTGGTCCTCAAACTTTTGATTGCTATATATATATATATATTTTGTTTTGAATATTTGTTTTTCAATTTCATCCCTTAGAATTTAATTTTTATATTAACTTTGGTCCTCATTTTTATTTTGCTTTTCCCTTATCATCTTTTAATTGAAATTTTTTATTTATCAAATTTGGTCCTCATTCTTTTGATTGTTACTTATTTTATTTGAAATAATTTATGAAATGTTAATTATTATTATTTAATTTCTTCATTTTTCAATTTTTTATTTTTTATTTGATCTTTATTATTTTGATTATTATTTGAGATAATTTAAGAAATTATATTTTTTTTCAATTTTATTCTCATTCAACTTTTTAATTTGTAAGATTTCTTCCTCATTATTTTAATAAATTTGAAAAAAATAAAACATTAATAAGTTATTTTCCAGCTCATTTTCCATGACATAACCAAACACTGGAAATGGTTTTCTAATTTATTTTACATTACACTACTAAATATCAAAAAATACTTTTTTGGAATTCTCTTTCCAAAAAAAAATTACTTTTCAGTAAATAAACAGGCCAATAAAAAGGTTAAAAAAACAACTCTCCTGCTTAGAAATAAAATGTCCTGAAAATTCTTGCTTCCATTATACCTTTTGTATCTACCTTTGAAATGATGATTCAATTTGAAGTCGAGGGTTTGTCGATCAAAAGTGTAATGTAGAAAGCTTTTTAGCCATCAGTTATGATTTTGCGTGAGGAGGAGGAGGAGGAGGAGGCAGTTACCGGAACTTCAATATTCATGTGTGGCTGGCTAGATCAGCACGCTATCATAATCTCTTTTTGTCAGTGTGGACGATGATACAATAATGCCATCCAAGCCAAAAATATATATATATATATAAAGCTTTTTGGGCAAGAGACGACGGTGATGTATTTTGGACCATTTTTTTTATATATATAAAAATAAATTAGACCGGACCACAGCATAACAAAAGCCATCTATCTGGAATATTTAAAACTAAAAGCCTGTCAGTGACAAACCTTCCAAATGGTGGCGAATAAGCTTTTGAAGACTGGGCTAGGATGTGATCGGCTAACTAGACGAAATCTTGTTGGATAGCCCCGGTGGGTCCAGGGTATTTTGAGCTTCAAATATTTAGTAAGATAATATTTAAAAAATTATCTAATTTTGCATTTTTTAAAAAAAAACTATGATAATATTAATAATTTTTTCATGAATAATTGTGTATTTTTAAAGTAATTTGCTCATTAATATTGAGTGAGACATGTATTTTTATATTATAATTTTTCTTATATATTTTATTTATATTTATGGCTCTTACATTTTTCATATAAAACAGTAAAAATTATATTATTTGTATTTTTTTTTACTAAAATTTACTTTCATAACCATAATAAGTTTTTACTTAAAAAAACAATGCTTTTCATAAGAAAAAATAAATACATAAATAAAAAAACCAAGTTTTTTTATTAAAATTGTACATGTTTTTTCTTTTCTTTTTCAAATCACTATGATTTCTGTGAATATTTTTGCTGACTGTTATTACTTTTTATTCAATAAACCATGATGCCAATAAAAAAATCATTTTGTTGTCAAAATAAAAAGATTACACGTATAAGAAAATAAAGTTTCGATGAAAAAAATACATTTTTTTCCTCTATAACTCTATTCTTATTTTTTTTTCCTTTCTACTGTGTGATTAAATTTAAAAAATAGATTTAAAAAATATCATCAAAAATCATAATTGTAGCTTCTCTCTGTTAATCTAAAGAGAATCCGAGACAAGGAAACAGCAGATTAATGCATAAAGGAATTAAAGGAGGAAATGCAAAGGAATGGAACTGCTAAAGTCGTGCTTCTAATTAATCCAACAAGAAGAGCCTGCCTTACTGGTTCGTTCGTTCGAGTGAGGAAGGCAAATGAGAGGTGTCTTCTTAGTTCTTACGCAGAGATACAACTATGCATTTGATTTAGAAGAAAAACTCGTCTAGACAAGACATGCCTAACAAATCCTTAACTAAACGCCATGATCAATAGTTGCAGTCAAAGATTCTACCAACCAATTTCCATTGGAATTGGTCAAGTTTTGTGCAAATTGTCTCGTCAATTCCTTGAGAAAGAATATACAGTCGATTTGACCTTCTATCGCCAAATTTTCACGGTTGATGGTCAGTGGACCATCTGATAGTCTGTCCGTCCACCTCAATCTTGTTAACTAAGATGCCTGTTTCAATTACAAGCTTCAGCCATGATGAAGAGATAACAACTAGGCAGCAATCGATCTGGGAACGCTGCTTGTGAAATGGAAGCAAATCTTGATGCCCTGGCCTCTGCAAAAGAAGGAATCAGAGAGAAAAGAACTGGCATTCCTTTTTATTATGTATGAACAGATCGTACTGGCAGGAGCAGTACTTAGGAAACATGTCAGGCATAGCAAAAATTAGATCACAAGTCCCTAGCTAGTAGGCAGAGGGGGGTTGTTTCATACAGAAATGAAATCACATCAGCCACCGGCCTGCAAGTGAAAAATATCAACACCAACAACCACTAATACTGCTAATCTAACTAGCTAAACATTACATCCCTGATTGCCCAACCTCGAGGATACCCACATGTTCCGCAACCATACTCTGGCGTCTTTGTTGTGTACCGATATGAACCTGGACTCTTCTGTGTCAGTGGCGATGGATATTGATGCTGATGCACTCCGTGATCCACAGCAACTGATGGTGGAAGTTGTAATGGAAAGGTTGGCGGAGGCATAGTGTAACATCCCTTTACTGGATGAGATAACTCCATTGAAGGCAACCCGGTGCCTGGTGAAGGGGAACTGAAGCTGATATCATCCAGGGAAGGGTATAAGCATGCGTTCCTTGACTTAACATCGACCTCTACCACTACGGATGGATAACGAACTTTCTTAGGTGATGAGAAAC
The DNA here is from genome assembly GCA_019202695.1 of Populus x sibirica. NCBI lineage: Eukaryota > Viridiplantae > Streptophyta > Magnoliopsida > Malpighiales > Salicaceae > Populus > Populus x sibirica. The sequence continues at coordinate 190,850 of JAGMVL010000452.1, forward strand.
GAATTCCTGGTGGCAAATCAACTTTTGGACTATCAATTCCTTCCTTCTGGACTTTCTCATTCACCTCATAGGAAAGATTCAGGACACCATTAGGCTTCCCATCGCTGTTTCGGACCTGATAGCTTACAAACCTGACACTACCGTTAAACTCCTCAATCAAATCCTTGAATGGAACACAAACTTCCCCGATAGCTTTGTTACCAAAGATGGCACCTTCGCAGCGCAATTCAAATTTGAAAAAGAGATGATCACCATGACCAGGAAGTGAAGTGGTATTGAGATCAAACTGCATCATATGATTCCATTGAGGATTGCTACCTCCTTCTCTGTCCGCTGGTGTCTTTTGCCGCTGCAGAAGTTGCTGCTGTTCGTTCTTCTGTGCTTCATCGTTTAGAGGTGTCTTTTGCCACTGCAGGCGTTGTCGTTGCTTTTCGTTCTTCTTCAAAACACAACTAAGAAAGTCCACTGCTGTCTTTTGTCGCTGCTGTTCATTCTTCCTTGGTTCATCGTTAAAAACGGAGACAACAACATAGACTGAGAGCTTCTGGAAGAAATTGAACGCTTTGAGATCTCTGCAGGAAATTACTTTCAATTCTAGAGAGACCCCCTCCATGGTATGTTCTGCTTTCTTCTCTACTGAGCTATTGTGATCTCTTTCAACACCACATGAAAGGAAGCTCCCTTTTGGCATAAATCTAGCTTTAGGAACAAGAAGCATAATAAAACAAGGGCAGAAGCTTCAACCAAGCCTCTAAAGTATCTATCTGACACGCTATTTGACTGGCCCACTAAAAGAGCTTTCAAGTGTTCGTCGAGAATTAAGTGAAGCGATGGAAATGCGAGAATTTTTTTTATAGTATTTTTTATTGGAAAATATATTAAAATAATATATATTTTTTAATTATTTTGAAAGTATTTTTAATATCAGAATATTAAAATATCTAAATACACTAAAAAAAATTTTAATTTACAAAAAATTTAAAAAATTTAAATTTTCTTCAACTAAATCTCTTAAGTATGTATTTATAACGTTATCTGACTGACCTATTTAAGGAGCTTTTAAGTGTCAATTTATCGAGAATTAAGAGGCCTATTGCGAGTGTGGTAACTATTTTTTTTATAATATTTTATTTAAAATTATATTAAAATAATTTTTTGTGTTTTTTTAAATATTTTTAATATCAGCATATCAAAATATCTAAATATATATAAATAAATTAATTTAAAGAAAAGAATAAAAAAAATTAAATTTTTTTAAAAGTATTTTTTTTTAAAAAAAAAAAAACAGGCTCTAATAAACGTATAGATGAAGGCTTGACATTGACCCAACCCAATAACAATGATGCGGTTTCTAATGCTATGGAGCTCATGTTCTATGTTTTTACTATCGATCAATATCCTTTTTTTTTTTTTTTTTTTTTTTCCTGAAAAGGTATATGCATAACCGTGACAAATACCCCACCATTCCAAATGGTGACCTAAATTTCTAGCAATCACAGGCAATCCGTACAAATTAGTCTACAGATTCAAACTTCGAGGGCAGCGTGTTTTGAATTGGCCTTCTATTTTCGTGGTACTATGATGTGAATCCTAGCAGTCAAGTCGCCTTGTCTGTCCATAACAAGAGAGAGAAAAGAAAGAAAGAAAAAGAAGCAGCCACTTTGTCCACACAGAATGCTTAGCTTATAGATTTGGACGCTGCAATTCGATAAAGTGAGATAACTTGAAACGAACCCAAACTAACGTACCGCTCAAGAACCCTAAGAAGGCACAAGAAATTTTTACCAAGCGATGAAAGGACAACTAATAATTGATGCAACAACATTCATCTTCTCCATAAAGTTTTCCGTGTTCATTTATGCAATTATCAGCATACCTAGGAAAATGAAGGATACTCCACAGTACAAATACAAGACCCGTCCATAAAATAAACAATCAATTAATAGACACAATCATTCATTTAGTAGATAGAAGGTGTCCAGTAATAAGAATTTAGAACTAAAAGATTTGCTTTTTCTGTAATATCAAGTTCAAACCCTGTGGCTACTAATATGATTGTCACTGAAAGCTTACAAGAGTTTGGAACCAAGAAATTTGCTTCCCTTGTGATATTAAGTTCGAACCCTGTAGCAGCTAATATAATTATCATTGGAGGCTTATATGATCGTTAATTTCAAGACCCATAAAATTTATCGAGATACATGTAAACTGATCCGAATATTTATGTTAATTAAAAAAACAAAAATAAACAATCAAGTACAGTAAGCTTTAGCAATAGTGGGAAATCCCACTAGTGGCAGTCCAAAAATCATTTCAAGGAATTCATTTACAACGTCCATCACTTGGGAGATGAGACCCTGCTTTCAAACCTCTTTTTGGTCAAAAAGGAAAAGAGAACCAGTAGATTTGTACCTTGGAGCATCGAAAATAGAAATTGCTCGATTGCGTTTGGTATTCTGCGAAGAAACACATCATTCTCTACTTTCAAACTCCTAAAGACATTGTATGATAACCATATAAGCTGTAAAATAAAACTAAAAAATGATGCCGCTAAGCAAACAGATAGCCCTAGTAAAATGCTTCACATCCACCAGCCGCATACTACAAATGAAGCTCACATCCATAAGCATGGCATGGAATAGAAGGTAGTTGTGTCAGTGCAAACAATCTCTGTGGAGCAATTATTGTTGCTTGAGATTTGGAGGTCTATGTTGCTGGTTGTGATAGTTTAATTGGTTTCAAGATTACAAATTTGATTGCATAAATTAACAACATGAAATAAAATGCACAATAAAATCTCATACTCTTATCCAACCAAGTCTTGGTATGATATAATCTGTATCTACCTCAGTGAATTTTGGTCTTTTTCTGGCCTTGAACTTGGACTGCTGAAAAAATCTTGTTCCAACAACGAATAGCGATGAGTGAGGGTATTACAACCCAGGAGGCATTTGCACCGATATAGTACACATAATAGTGATATGAACTTGCAGCAAAGTGATCACTTTCCAAGTAGGCGGTTAGGAAATACACAGCTGTTCCATAGAGCTGTCCCAAAGAAACGGAAAACTGAAGTATGTAGCTGTATGATTTTCCTGAAGCAATAGCATACCTGCCAAAAGTCAGCAAGAAACACTGTTTAAGAATTAAGGGATTGAAGGTAATGGAAGATGATATGAAGTCTGTTGACACTCGAACAAAAAAATGAATCTCGTTGTAGATACCAAGTCAAGTGAAATCATATACTGCCAGGAGGCTAGCTGGACCCTCAAAAACAGCAGTCACTCCTTCAACAGTAACCGTTGCAGCATCCCTTGCAGCATATCTTGAATCACCTTTGCTATATTCTTTCCCTGCCAAATATATAATGAGTACCATTATTTACCAAAGCTTTACAATTCCATATTCTGTCTCTAAAATAAAGGGTTGAAATGGCCTCTCAATTGTAAGTAATGCTAAATGCCACAAATGAAAATAAAGTGTATATGAATAAAAGAAAAAAAGAAGAAGTACTTACAAACTTCAGCTAGATAATGAGCAGTCTTGTCCTTGTAAAATTCTGGAGAGAAAACAAAATAACCCTCGAGAATCACGTGTGTGAGACCAGTGAAAGCCCACCAGCACATGAGCAATCTATCAATTTTGGCTAATTTACGAGACCTTCCTGAAATCGGAGAAATGGCCTATTGGAATTAATTAATTAATTACTCAAAAAACATTCTATTCTATGGAAGTAAGTTCATTAGATTAATAAAACGAAGAGTACCGATTATCGAATGCACTAATTGTAGCAAATTTGTTAATATTTTCTCAACCACCATCAATCACCATGACTTTTAACCACTATATTTATTATAGTAGTTAGGAGTTTTTTGTTTTTATTGGTTGCTGCCAAAACTCTTATTTCTCCTAAAAATGGAGACAAAGAGAAAGCAAGAGTGTAAGAAGTAGAGGAAGTGTGTGCAGTGAGTGCAAGTGCAATTTTAAGAGTGAGAAAGAGCAGATTTGAGAGAAACACCAAGTGTAAGAGTGAAACACTGGGTTTACTGGGATTGTACCGGGTTGAGTTGAGTGTTTGTATCATTCCTCCAATAATATACAATCCGTTGCCTCCGTGGACGTACCTGGTTTTGGGGAACCACGTAAATTTGCTTGTTTGTGTTTTATTTGTGTTTGCTTTCGGTCCAGTATGCACAACAAATTGGTACCATAGCATTAGGGAAGTTAGAACACTGAAAAAACACGTTTTTTCAGCTCTCGGTTCGAAGTTGCAGAATTTTCAAAGTTCATAAATCTTGATTTTAACCATTTGCGGAGATTCCTCTCGTCGATACAAGTCCGGCGATATAAAGATCATCGAAATCGGAGTTGAAACGAGCCTTGTAGAGCTCGCCGAAGTTTCGCTTGAAATCTGCTGGAAAAACAAGACAATGCCGGAATTCTAGCCCGAGAAGACTATGCCACGTCACCGGACACGTTGGCGCTCGAGTCACCATCCACGTCATCAACAGGGGGGTTCACATTGTCATGTCATCAGCCACGTCATCTAATAATAACAGAATATTCTCTTAATAGAATAAGAATATTCTGTTAACAGTAAGAGAATACTCCCTTGACTGTGACAAAATATTCTTTATCAGAGACAGAATATTCCTTTCCTAAGTCAACCCGGTCAGATTGGTGTTTTTGACCAACTCAGTGATTTTTTGACCCATTTTAGCCCGAGTCAAGCTTGTTCCTAGCATTTTCAACTGTTTCGGACGCAATCGTGGTGTCCATTTTGTGAAACAGCAAGCCAAAGTTATTGTTTTGGCTCTTTTGAGCATAAAAGTGCGTGTTTTAACAATTTCGGGAGTCCATTTGTAATCCAAAGACGTCCTAATGGCTAATATTCCGGAAAAGAAATATCGGCGGGGAATGCTAGTATACCTTCACAATACATCCGGTATCGAGTACCAAATTTGAGGTGGAGAAGTTTGATAGGAAAGGTAATTTTGGCATGTGGAAATGTGAAGTCATCGATATACTTGTCCAAATGAATTTGGATTTCACTCTAGAAGATAAACCAGAGGATTTGGATGATAAAAACTGGAAAAGGATAAATCAGTTGGCCTGCAGTTCCATCCGACTTTGTCTTGTAAAGGATTAGAAGTACCCCTTTTCAGAACAAAACTCTGCAAAGGAATTATGGCAAGCACTAGAGGACAAGTTTATGAAGAAGAGTATAGAGAATCGTCTCTACTTGAAGAAAATGATCTTCCGTTTTCAGCACAAGAAAGTTACTTCCATTAATGAACATCTGAATGATTTCAATAAAATGATAACCGATTTGTAGCAAATTTGTCAACATTTTTCAACCACCATGACTTTTAACCACTATATTTATTGTAGTAGTTGGTTGATATTTATTGGGTTGCACATGGATTGCTACCAAGGCTTTTATTTCTCCTATAAATGGAGATATAAATGGAGACAAAGAGAGAGTAATGAGAGAGAAGAAGTAGAGGAAGTGTGTGCAGTAAATGCAAGTGCAATTTTGAGAGTGAGAAAGAGCTGATTTGAGAGAAACACCAAGTGTAAGAGTGAAACACTGGGTTTACTGGGATTTTACCGGGAAATAAGTGCTTGTTAGGGCACATGTGATAGGAACATGCAGAATCAAGAACCCATTCACCAGAATGGTTTTCTGGTGATGAGACCATGAATGCAGAGTCTCGTTCATCTTCATCTCGTGCAACGTTCACAGTTGGTTCATCTTTTTTCTTGTTGCCCTTGATTGTACAATCTTTCTTTCAGTGCCCTTTTTGTGACAAAAGGCACACTCATCTTTTGCAAGATATGGTCTGTTTGATGATTCTCCTCTGGATTTTGAGCGAGATCTCCCTTGCCCTCAAAATCTTCTAGGGTTTGTTCTGCCTCTAACTGTCAATGCTTCTGACGTTGACTCATTGTGAACAATCTGGTCCTTCTTCCGGTACTCATTGTTCACCAAAGCATTGGACACGTCAATGAATTTAATCTTTTCTTTACCATACGGTAAAGTGGTGACGAGATGTTCATATGTGTCGAGCGGTGAATTCAATAACAACAGAGCTTTATCTTCATCATCAATTTCCACATCTAAATTCTTCAAATCGCCTATCATTTTATTGAAATCATTCAGATGTTCATTAATGGAAGTAACTTTCTTGTCTTTGAAAACGGAAGATCATTTTCTTCAAGTAGAGACGATTCTCTATACTCTTCTTCATAAACTTGTCCTCTAGTGCTTGCCATAATTCCTTTGTAGACTTTTGTTCTGAAAAGGCGTACTTCTAATCCTTTACAAGACAAAGTCGGATGGAACTGCGCAGCCAACTGATTTATCCTTTTCTAGTTTTTATCATCCAAATCCTCTGGTTTATCTTCTAGAGTGAAATCCAAATTCATTTGGACAAGTATATCGATGACTTCACATTTCCACATGCCAAAATTACCTTTCCTATCAAACTTCTCCACCTCAAATTTGGTACTCGATACCGGGATGTATTGTGAAGGTATACTAGCATTCCCCGCTGATATTTCTTTTTCTGGAATATTAGCCATTAGGACGTCTTTGGATTACAAATGGACTCCCGAAATTGTTAAAACACGCACTTTTATGCTCAAAAGAGCCAAAACAGTAACTTTGGCTTGCTGTTTCACAAAATGGACACCACGATTGCGTCCGAAACAGTTGAAAATGCTAGGAACAAGCTTGACTCGGGCTAAAATGGGTCAAAAAATCACTGAGTTGGTCAAAAACACCAATCTGACCGGGTTGACTTAGGAAAGGAATATTCTCGTCTCGATAAAGAATATTTTGTCACGATCAAGGGAGTATTTCTCTTGTTAACGTAATATTCTTATTCTATTAAGAGAATATTCTGTTATTATTAGATGACGTGGCTGATGACATGACAATGTGAACCCCCCTGTTGATGACGTGGATGGTGACTCAGCGCCAACGTGTCTGGTGACGTGGCATAGTCTTCTCAGGCTAGAATTCCGGCATTGTCTTGTTTTTCCAGCAGATTTCAAGCGAAACTTCGGCGAGCTCTACAAGGCTCGTTTCAACTCCGATTTCGATGATCTTTATATCGCCGGACTTGTATCGACGAGAGGAATCTCCGCAAATGGTTAAAATCAAGATTTATGAACTTTGAAAATTCTGCAACTTCGAACCGAGAGCTGAAAAAACGTGTTTTTTCGGTGTTCTAACTTCCCTAATGCTATGGTACCAATTTGTTGTGCATACTTTGGACCGAAAGCAAACACAAATAAAACACAAACAAGCAAGATTTACGTGGTTCCCCAAAACCAGGTACGTCCACGGAGGCGAATAGATTGTATATTATTGGAGGAATGATACAAACACTCAACTCAACCCGGTACAATCCCAGTAAACCCAGTGTTTCACTCTTACACTTGGTGTTTCTCTCAAATCTGTTCTTTCTCACTATCAAAATTGCACTTGCACTCACTACACACACTTCATCTATTTCTTCTCTCTCATTGCTCTCTCGTTGTCTCCATTTATAAGAGAAATGAAAGCCTTAGCAGCAACCCATATGCAACCCAATAAATACCAACCAACTACTAACTACTACAATACATATAGTGGTTAAAAGTCATGGTAGTTGATGGTGGTTGGAAAAATGTTGACAAATTTGCTACAATAAGCTCAACTGAGAACTGAGTTTGAAATGAAGGACCTTGGAGAAGCTAAGAAGATTCTTGGCATGGAGATTCAGATAGAGAAGAAAAGGCACAGTTTGTTTGACACAGACCCAATACTTGAAGAAAATTCTACAGAGATTCAGTGTAGATGGTAAGACCAAGCATGTAAGGACACCTTTAACTCCTCATCTTAAGCTAAATGCTTCAATGTCTCTATGCACAGAGGAAGAGCGCAAACATATGGCTCAAATTCCATATGCAAATGCAATTGGTGCATTAATATATGCAATGGTTTGTACGAGACCAGATATTTCACATGTTGTCAGTATGGTGAGCAGGTATGTGCATGATCCGGGAAAGGGTCACTAGTAGGCAGTTAAGCGGATTCTACGATAAATTCATGGCACAACTGATATTGGTTTGAAGTTTGAGATGGATGATAGACTCAGACAAAATTTAGTTGGTTATGTGGACTCGGACTATCTTGGTGACTTAGACAAGCGTCGCTCCACAACAAAGGCTATGTGTTTACACTTGCTAAATGGCACGTAAGTTGGAGGTCAACGTTACAATCAACAGTAGCTTTGTCAACAACCGAGGCGAGTACATGGCAAGAATCGGAAGCTTTCAAGGAAGCTATTTGGTTACATGGGTTGATTGAAGATTTGGGAATTGTTCAAGAGCACGTGGATGTCCATTGTGATAGTCAAAGTACTATTTGTCTGGCAAAGAATCAGGTTCATCATTCCCGCACCAAGCACATTGATGTTCGATTTCATTTTGTTCGAGAAATTGTGGATGAAAGGGATATTCTGTTACATAAGATTGGTATTGCAGATAATCCAGCTGGCATGCTCACAAAATGTGTCTCAAGGATCAAGTTCCAACATTGTTTAGACTTGATCAACATCTCTCGGTGTTGAGCACCTTCAAGGTGCAGCACCATATGGCGCATTAGAGGCAGCATTAATTGATCACGAGGATTGGATAGAAAAATCTTGTCAAGGTAGAGATTTTTAGCAAATTTGTCAATATTTTCTCAACCACCGTCAACCACCATGACTTTTAACCACTATATTTATTGTAATAGTTAGGAGTTGTTTGTTTTTTATTGGTTCTTTGCCAAGACTCTCATTTCTCCTATAATTGGAGACAAAGAGAAAGCAAGAGTGCAAGAAGTAGAGGAAGTAAGTGCAAGTGTAATTTTGAGAGTGAGTAAGAGCAGATTTAAGAGAAACACCAAGTGTAAGAGTGAAACACTGGGTTTACTGGGATTGTACTGGGTTGAGTTGAGTGTTTGTATCATTCCTCCAATAATATACAATCTGTTGCCTCCATGAACGTACCTAGTTTTGAGGAACCACGTAAATCTACTTGTTTGTATTTTATTTGTGTTTGCTTTCAATTCAGTATGTAGAACACTAATCACAAAGGAACATGATGCAAAACAAATTTTGTTATAAAATCTAGGATGGACCAAAAAATATGCTAGAAACCAAAAAACTATCACTGGTTAGAGAAAATGTTGCATTTGCAGAGGTAGGAAATCTATAATGAAGATTAAAAAAATACATCTAAACAAGAAACGGTCTGTAACCTTTCCTTTTCGTTACTTGAAAGGGAGCGAGAAAAGATAAAAACATTGATTCTCCGTTGGGAAAGAACTGTAGTTCCAAATCCAAAGTGAACAAGCCTTAATACCCTTTCCAGTCTACCAAGTGCAAACACGGAACAAAATTAGATCTTGAACTACATATATAAAAATTGGAAAAAAGATCTCAAATTTCAATTAGCAAATGCAGAGTAGAGTGGAATAAGTTCATCTCCTTTGATTATTTTTTATTTCTCATTGAAGATTTTGTTTCTGCCAATGGGTAGCCCAGCAAGGCAACAGCCATTAATAACTGACCAGTGAACTCTGTGCATAGAATAATTAAGTGAGAAACTGAAAGCCAATCCCTCTAAGAAGATCCTTTAGCTTCTGCAGCCATAAGAATACTCTGAAAAACATCTAGTACATGATTGAAAGTTGAAATCAGAGTGGGCCATACAGAATATGCATGCTTCAAAATCTATGTTTACTGCTACTGCTAATAAACCAAAACTACAAACTGCGGGATTTTTCAAAGGGAATCTATAAAATCTACAATCCAGTAAAGTATAGTTAATGAAAGCCCACTTTCAGTCTTGGAAAAAAGACTGAAAAAAAGAGTGTAAAAAGAGGGCAAACCAGAGAGGATCCAGATGAGAGAAACGACGAGAAGGGAGGAGAGTCCATAGACAGAGACAATGGTGAATTGAGTGAGGAAATTAGGAACATAGCCAGGCAGTTTGAGATCTGTTGGTGCGTATGGATGCGGCTGGCCCTCCATTTTCGCTTCTTTGCCCCCGCCTCTCTCTTTCTCTTATGTGAGTCGTCGTGATGCCAACTATGTTTTTGAATTTCTATTGGATTGGATTAGAAAGGAGTCAGACGCAATGGCCTGTCGTTCTGTGGGATCTTTGGAGTGGGCGGGTGGTATTCAACTCTATCAATCTTTTTGTCTTTTTTCTTTCTCTGGTTTTTGTTTGTTCACATGATTAACTTAACACTTCTTGTTTTAGAAACCGCACGGCGTTTTTTAAAAATTAATTTTTTTTTATTAAAATTTAATATAATTTATATATTTTGGATCGTTTTGAGGTGCTGGTATTAAAAATAATTTTTAAAAAATAAAAAAATATATTAATATGTATTTCAATATAAAAAATTATTTAAAAAACAATCATTATTATATTACCAAACATATTCTTAATTTTTAAGGAGTTTCTCAAGTGGAAATGTTGATGTCAATTAACAACGCTTTAATTTGGATTAGTAACTTGTGAATGGATTGTTATTTAATATGTTATTAAAAAAATTTATATGGTATATTTTAGGTTTTTTTTTAAGAATCTATATTTTTTAGTTTTTAAGAGTGGGCGGTAACAATTGATTTTAAAAAAATAATTATAAATATATTAAAATAATATTTTTATTTTAAAAATTTATTTTTGATGTAAATAAATTCAAAAAAATAAATAAAAATTATTTTTTAAAAAAATATTGTTTTGATCGCAATATCAAACACATTTTTAGTCAATCATGTAAAATTTTTTTAAAATGATGTTATAATTTTAAAAAATTTACTTTAATCCTTGTATAATTTAATTATTATGCAAGGATTGTATAAAAAAACAATCAAACCACCACCTTCATTCTTTTCTCCTCATCGGAATCTGGCCATTCAAACTAAATACACAGAGAAAACTCCCGTCAGAAATTGGGCAGATCACATCTAGATGCCCAAAACCAGAGAACACTACCCCCAAAATCTCAAACAAGGTAAACAAATGGCAGATCTTGAGCATCAAGGATAAAAGATGGAATGCCCATTTATGGCTTGCTGATGCACGTCCACAAGCATAGCACTCATCAAAATTAAAATTAAAAATAAAAAGCTAAAAGATAAGGAAAAGTTATCTTAGCGCAAGAGACGGTCCACGAATTGACAAAATTACCTCTGAATAATAAAACTTTGAATTAGGTAGTGGGAGCAAGTTAATCTTCGTAATGATACAATTATTTTTTATAAATTATATGATATTAGATTAATTTTTTGTTTTTTATTATTTAGAAAAATTACTATTTTAACTCTATAATAAAATAATATAATACAATGCCTATTACTCATGGGTGTTTTAATTATTTTATTTTAAAAAATAGTGTAATTACTTTTATGTTCTTAAAGACAAAATCAACCTAACTCTTTTACAAGGACTAATTTGTTATTTTATATTGATTTTATTATAAATTTGAAGATTATTCATAGGTATTATTGTAATATTCGATATATATTAATATTATGAAAAAAACATGTTGGCGTGTGCGAGACTGTTCATCCACCAAATATTACTTTTTGTGATGACATTTGAAAAGTCTAAACACCTTCAATGAGATGTGGTGGCGCGTGCCCTAAACGCTCCTTAGATTTGGCGCAAATGATTTTTTTTTCCTCTCATTTTCTCTCTCTCCACCATAAATTCAGCATTAGCCTCATCAAAAATTCAAATAGGCCCTGCAATTTATTTTTTCTTCATATTTGGTCGATGTCCAATTGATCACTTTAAAAAAAAATTAAATAATCTATAAAATTACAAATATTTTTTAATTTCACTCCTTATAATTTTTTGATGTATAAATAATCTATCAAATTATAAATACTTTTACTTTCACCTCACCGTGATTTTTTAAGCTTTCAAATTTGGTTTTTATTTTTTTATTGTTATTTTTTTTTTTATGATTATTTTTAATTTTTTTTTTACAATTTCATCATCCTTGAGTTTTATCCTGTCAAATTTTATCCCCTCTTTCTCTCTGCTATCTTTTTAGCTTTTACGAGTCTTTTTTATTAATATTTTTCATAAAAAACTAAAATTTTATTTTACAGTTTACCTTTTACAGGGATAGCCCTAAGTTCATGACTATAATCACTAGTTTTAAAGATTGAAACGAGTAAACTTTTTTATGTCATTTTTTAAATTTTATTTATTTTAATTTTATCACTCAAATGGTTGTGAAGTTTGTGATAATCTAGATAGACTTATTAAACATGGCTTATTTATTTATTTATTATAATTTCAGTAATTAATATTGGGTTATTTGATGATGTAGATGGACTCGGATATAATTCTTTTATTATTTTTTTGTTATTAATTTATTTATTTTTGTTATATTTATTTATTTATATTATTTAAATTAACAATTGAATAAAAACTGTATTGGATTTTTTTATCGTAACATTCTCTTTTTACATTCAAAGAATTTGCTCAGCCCACAGGGGAGGGCGGGGGCAGCAAACATGGCGGGTGTTGTTAGACTAGATTTAAAGTTTGTTTAAGAGTTGCTCAGCCCACAGGGGAGGGCGGGGGCAGCAAACATGGCGGGTGTTGTTAGACTAGATTTAAAGTTTGTTTAAGAGTGCGGTTGCAGTTATTTTTTAAAGTGTTTTTTATTTAGAAATATATTAAAATAATATTTTTTTTATTTTAAAAAATTCAGTTTTGATATCAGCGCATCAAAATAATTTAAAAATATCAAAAAAATATTAATTTAAAATAAAAAAAATTAAAATTTTTTTAATTTATTTTAAAAATATTTTTAAAATAAAAAAACAAATAGGTTTTCAGAGCTACACGAGCAAGAGTGGCACCTGGTCCTAGTAAACTTTGTGTGTAGCGCATAGGATTTACTATTCAAAGAAACAGAAATTCAATCTTGCATGAGATTGAACTGAACAGAACTATTTGTCACGGAAAATCAAGTTAGCAAAATAAACTCTTCTGGTCATTCTTGATCTCTGGAAAGTGTATACCTAATTCTGATCTTTTGCGCAAGAAGAAGCAGTTTAGCTCTCACGATAACAAAAGCTTCCATGCTGAGTTCAGTAATAAAAGTATCGCCATGAAAACATGCTTAAATTTAAGCGGCCCTGCATCTATTCTTAAAGTTTATCATCATTCAGATCCAGATTTTTTTATATAAAAAAGGGATTTCTCTACATTTAATTTCGGGTTTTAAAAATATTTTTTTCTGAGCAACTTTCATGTTGTTTAATTTTAAACCTGATCTAGATAAATAATTGGTTTAAAAGATTTTTTCTAATAATTTCTTTTTTTTTCTTTAATTTCATTTCCAAATCCTTTTTTACTCGTTGATTGGGTTACTTTTATGCTAGTTATGTCAATTTAGATCATATCATGATAATTCTTAAACGATATAATTTTAAACCCATATAATAGTTTCAAGGTTGACTTAGTGAGCTAGATTTAATAACAATCATAATAATTTTTATGTCCTAAACATTTTTTATTACATATTTTTTTTAAAACAAGAGTATTAACTGGTATATTCTAAAAAAAACAGTATATATTCGCAAAATCACATGTCGGCATGTTGTCAAATTATTCATACAAATGAAGAACACTTACAGGTTGACATGTTGTCTTCCATTTCCTCTCATACCCTATCTATTACTTCCTCTCTTTTCTTTTCTTTTTTCTCTCCTTCTATTTCCTTCCCTATTTCCTAGCTAATTATGGTCTAGGTTATGAGTTTCCCTTTTCATATCTGGATCAGATGCTCCTGTGAGAGTGGAGCAGAAGCTATTGGATGACCTGTCGGGGAGGGTTCTTCCCTGTGTTTGTGCTGTTTAGTTCTGTGCCCGTTTTCGAACAATATATATACATATCTTAAATCTGGAGAAGAATAAAATAGTTATAACATACATGAAATATACGAAAATAAAATTATCCTCGTACTCGTATTTAAAGTCTGAATAGTTCTAATATCCTATTTTTTTTTTATTTTAAAAGTATTTTTTAATAAAAATAAAAATAAAATTATTTTTTTACTTCAAATTAAGTTTTTTTTCCTAATTATTTTAATATATTATTATTAAAAATAATTTTTAAAAATAAAAAATACTTTTAAAAAATAATTATTATCACATTCACAAAAACTCCTCCTCAACCATCTTCCCCTGTCTCAATTTTTTAAAATTCGATGAGTCCGTCTTAATCGATATCCATATCTACCATCATCAAGGTATTTGAATTCGAACAAAATAGATTGGAATCATAGTTGCTGCTACCTACCGACAACAGTCACAAGACTCAAAACAGTTATATTCTTTGTAGTGATAGATACGCAATAGCTGGGATTCAACACAACAAGCATATTATATAGTTAGGTGACAGGTTTAAAAATATATTAAAATAATATTTTTATTTAATTTTAATATCAACTATTGAAAAAAAAAAGATAAAAAATATTAGTTTAATATATTTTAAAATAAAAAATATTTTAAAAAACAAAAAAATAATGCAAGAGGAGAAACACCAAGACAAAGCATATTAAAATTTTATGTTTAACTCTAAGGGATAACTTAAATGGTTAGACCTTAGGTTTGCTCCTTAATGGTTACAAATTCGAGTCCTCTCAGGGTCACTAGAGGTTTATATGATCGTTAACTTCAGGGTCCGTGAAATTAGTCAAAGTGCGTACAAATTAGTTCGGACACTCACGTTAATAAAAAAAAAATTTATATTTACCATTTTCATACAAGCATATTAATATATAAAAATCTATTTTTATAAAATTATAATCATAAAAGTTACGCAATACTAAACATACACTTGTCAATATCAAACCTACAGCTAAAATTTTTAAAATAATTTCTACTAAAAATTACGAACCGGTAGAACTAAAAAGGTTGAAATTTTAAAATGTAGTGTACGTGTTTTTCTGTAAAAATATGATTGGAAGTGTTTTTGGCATTAGTATATTGAAATTATTCAATTTTACTTTAAAAAAGTATTTTTAATTTTCTTTCACTCCAAGTACTTCGAAATTCATCAGCAAACATAATTTTAATGATCCACGACTTAGACATGTAAACTCTTGTTGGTTGGAATATGGAAAGTCTTGTTCGATACATTTTTATATATAAGAAAGAAAGAAAAAAAAACCCAACCTTTGTTCAGAAATCTCCAAATTGTTTGCAAATAAGAGATTATCATGCAATAAACATCAGTTTCTGTAATTAATTACAGTATGCATTTAAGCAGATCCAGCTGTAATGCGGGCAACAAATAGTAGCTAGGCTCATTTCTGCTTCTTGAAGTTAGGAGTTAGGACCATTCCTCTTCACAGTTCCCAGTGACAAGACACGTTTGGACGTCTTATCAAGTGCACCGGACAACCACCCAGCACCAGCCGAAACATAGTTTTCTGCTGCCTGCTCAGCATCATAGACTGCTGCTCTTGTTTGGAGCGCTAGTGTTCTTCCTTTCTCTGACAGCTTGTAATTCTCCTCTAGTTCTCTGGCCTTGCTCAACATTTCAACGCTTTTCAAAGCCACTGTCTGCATCGCAACTTGCACTGCCGGAACAAATCTGGACGATCCATGGTTCTGTAAATGAATAATAGAGACTCAATTTTCCAGGTCATGGCCAGATGGTTAATTTTGAACTATTTGAAACTGATTACAGTAAGCATGAAAGATGAAGGTCGTGCCGAAGAAGATGCGCAAAAATACAAAATTACTAAGGTAATTGCCGGACTAAGATTCAGGCCGATTGATGATGTCGTGGCCTAGGATGTCAGACCAAGCATGACCCTAGCCCAACACCAACTGAAACTAGACCTACTAGAATAGGTTGTGCCCAAGCCCACATGATATAGCGACGTGAACATAGATATGTGCATGGTAAAATGGAAGCTATTCTAACATTTTCCTGGCTAGTAGTAGCGATTAATGAGCCTTAATTCGGCACTCCAATTTCATAATGATGTCAGTATTGGAGCAAGCAGAGGAGAGCATCGGTTATCATAAAACACAGAGAGATAGAAAGCACCTTTCTTATATCTGGACCGGTGATAGGGATCTCTATATCATGCGCAGACAATATCCGAATTGGTTGCCCACCAAGGAGAGCATCCTGCAAACAGTGATTTCTACTTTGTAATTTTAAAAATTACATTAAAGAGTTTATTGAGAGGGTGTTTAACATAGCAGCAGATGAAAGATCTTGACCGTAATCAAGATTTACTTCCCATGGGCTAGTCTTGACAGAAATATTATGAATTGAATAAAATATATTTGGCAATTGAATTTTTCTCTCTAGGTTTTGAGATGAATCTTTCATCAAGAGTTAGAATCGTGGGCTTTTCCTTAAAACAACATTTGAGTTAGAATCTATGGATAACTAATGGATTTGAAAGCGAAATTCAACCAATCAAGTATTTTATGTGATGATTTGTTATCTTTGAGTTTAAAATGAAGTAACTTGGATATATAATCAAGCGAGAGGTACCTATCTATTTACCAAGGCTTTCAGTTAGCTTGGAGAAGTTGACGAGTACTTACTCATAGAGACCGTGAAGTAGAAAGAAAAAAGAAAAGCCCTTTTCTCTACCTTCAATGAACAGCATGAATATCATATTATAAAGATCAAATCCATTCTTACACTCAGGAGAAGAGCAGTCTGAAAAGCATATGGCTGTCTGAAAGTCACTAGAGCTGACTGCATTTGGTCTTTGTCTCTGCTAAACACTCCAAAACATCAGATCATAATAACTACTAGAAAGAAAGAAAAGAAGACATTTTCAGAAAATCAAAATTAAGAGCAGATCATAATGAAACTGTTTAATTACTTCTGAAGCTCAATCTTCTCAACAGTTCCACAATAAGAGAAGAAGGTATTCAACTCTGCGCGAGTCACACTGGGGGACAGGTTGAGAACTTGAACAGTTAAATCTGACTGAGCCATTATGCTTAAAGCTTCGACCTCACCACCCTTCTACCGAAGTCTATATATCTGTTGTTACTGCGCACAAAGATGCCGCCAGGTAATTGAATGGATAGGTATGGAAATGTGAACTTTATAAGGGATATATTTACATGGCTGAAGAATAAAGGGGAAAAGGATATATTCCTCTTTAAAAGATGAAATTGTTTCCAGGAATTCCTCAGCGGATGTATTCTGCATTAGCACCTGAAAGACTCTAGCATCACATGTACATGTGTAACATGACAGGAAGACATTTCCGGGAATTCATATGAAACCACACTGTAGCTATAATGTAAAAAAGCATCTTAAATACACAACTCAAGACTTTGTAGCTGATAATGTTTTCTACTTGCCCGCAACCTTGGGAGCATATCAACTCCAACATTGAAAGGGAAAAAAAAAAAACACTAAAAAACTAAAACAGTACCCAAAAACTAAAACAGTACTCAAGATTTTGTTGAGGGGTCGTTTTAACTTGAAACGCAGGCATCAGAAATGGGTCTTCTTCAATTTGGTTTTTAATGAAACATTACCAAAAAGCTAATATAGTGCAATATATGCTCCAAAATTCAAGATTTTCTGGTTTTTTTTCTACGAAAGAAAATTGTGATATGGATATAAAACTTGTCAAAGATTAATATTATTTTTGATTTTATAACATATTTGATTATGTGATAACAATTGTTTTTAAAAATATTTTTTACTTGGAAATTTATTAAAACAATTTTTTTTTATTTTTAAAATTTTATTTTTGACATCATCAAAACTATCTAAATTTTTTTAAAAAATATTAATTTGATGAAAAAATTATATTTTAATTTTTTTAAAAACCATTTCTAAATCACAAAAATATGGTTTTAAACATAGAATCCGCAAATAACATCTTACTATTTTATGAAGTCAGAAAAACTTAAATGATTCCAGGCCTTTTTGCAACTATTTAATAGGCTTTGAAGATTTTTTTTTTGAAAGTTGGATTGAGCCGTTGGTTATAGTGACTCTAGCTAGCCTAACCTAGTTTGGCTTGCGCTACTATTAAAAAAAATGAGAGTTTCCCAAAACAGGAGAAAAGCGAAAAGGATTAATGGACTTATTAGAGTTATTGGGCTCGGTTTGGACGCCCTTTTCTTTTACTCTTGAATTGGGCTTGATTAGCCCTTGTTTTTTCTCTTATTTTCCCCCTCCTCCTCCTCCTTTCTTCCTCTCCTCGGTCGGGCCTGCTTTTTTCTTATTTTCCCTCCTCCTCGATTGGGCTTAATTTTGTAGCTGGGCTGGGCTGTATTTTCTCCTCCTTTTGTAGTTCGGTTGGAATGCCTTTTCTCCTTCCCTTTTGGGCTTCGTTCTGCAGCCTGGTCAATAACCATATATCTATCCATATAATTCGTCTGAAGTCCACATATTGGTCCATAAAACGATTTTTTTTTAGCTTTTAATCAAAACATGAACCTCCGACATAATTTGGGCAAGTTAGGGTTGCAATTATAGAGATTCATATCATAGGTTTCAATCGCTGAATTCTAAGGCCACTCGAAGTAATTCATCATAAAATGATAAATATAAGAGTGTGAGCTTCACCTGGCTGTGGAAAAATTGATCATGTTTTTGTTCAATAAAAGTTTTGGCTCGATAATATTTTTATTGGATTATGTAGATATTTGCGGATGTTTTTATAAATTTTATAGGATTGCATGTAAAACAAGAAAAAGATACAAAGAAAGAAAGCCTAGGAAAAGTTGGAGGCAATTTGATGCCCAGCTCGCATAGACCAGGCCGAGGGCGAGGCGAGCACACATCCATGCTTGTCTAGCTCGCCCGAACTAGGCCATTCGGTTGAAACCTTTTATTATTGTTTGTTATTAAGTGTTGGTACTACCACTTGAAAAAAGCGTTGTCGGCATGATGGGAAAAAAAATCTAGTCGCGTTTTAAAATTTAGAGTGTGTTTGGTATTGCGGTAACTGTTGTGGTTGTGGTTTAAAAAAAGTTGTTTTATAAAAAGTATTTTTAGTTGTGGTTGGTTTGAAAAAATAGGTGTTTGGTTAAACTGTGGTTGAAATTGAGGTTGAAGAAAAAAATAGTTTAATGTGTTTGGTTAAGAATGTTTTTGAAATTGAGGTTATAAAATAATTTTAAAAAATATAAATTAATATTGATGGTTTTTAATTTAAATATTGTGGATTTAACTATTGCGGTAACATTATGAAATAAATCATACTTTATATAAAAAAATTTTATTGTTCTATTAAACTATCTACAATTCCATCACGTACAAAATTTATCTAACAAGAACTACAGTTTTCATAATTTTTTAACGTGTAATAAAATTAGATAAAATATTATCATGTATAAAATTCACTCTAAACTAGTTTTTTTTTTTAAAAAAAACTAAACACACTAAAAAAAAAAGACCAAACCGCAGTGCAAGTGAACAGTGCAAGAGAATTGCATTGTTCACTATTTTAAACATGAACAGTGCAATTATATGAACAGTGCAAAAAAGCAAGCAATTGTTGCTTTGCAAATACTGCGTAGTGAACAGTATACCATAATTTTTTGTAACCAAACTGCTGCAGCTGCGTTTTAAAAAAAACACAGTCGCAGCCGCAGAGCCAAACGGGCTCTTAATGTACTTATTAATGATGTTTTTTTTTTTTAGTGTTTGGGTAGTGAATTATCAAATATTTATATCAATATTTCATTCTTTGAATATCATGAAGTTGATAATTGATGATAAAAAATATAACACTTATAAAATAACTTTTTTTTTTTTTTATGAAATTAAGGGATTATTTGATGTTAAAGCCAATGATTTTTAATAAAAAAATTATAATAAATAAAAAAATTAACAAGAGATTTTAAAAACAAAAGTGTTTGTTTGTTAAGATAAATGCTATAAAAATAAAAATAAAAATATTTAAAGAATAGAAAAATATGAACTTTTTAGGGTATATATAAAATTGAAGTGTTATTTTTTCCTAATAATATTAATAAAAAATAAATATTATTTACACAGTTTTTTTTTTAGGGTATATATAAAAAATAAATATTATTTATATACCTTGAGATAATTATTGTACGGAGCCTGTAGTAATGATCACCGGTTCCACTCGCATTTGGACAAACAATGTACAGAGTCCGGTCACTATCGAGTAAAAAAAATATCAAGGTTTTTTTTTTTTTTTTAAAAAATAATGTACAGACACGTAATTTTTATGAATGTTTTCTGGCTCGGGCAGGTAGAAAATCCAAGACCTAATTTCAGTGACTTTGAAAAGGGCCGTGGCAGCTCGGCGTGAAGAGACAGCTGCCCTCCGTAGAAAAAGAAAACACAGATGGAAAAAAGAAGAGGGAGACGGAGAATGGGGCCCAGACAGGAAACGAAAGTCGAAAGATAAAAAGAACGTGCCACTTTTGGAGCCAAAGATTCTCCAAAGAACACTTTGGGAGCTGCGATTGCATCGCTGTTCTGTAATTACTCTTTGACTCCTTTTACTATAGCTATTCTCGTGCCCACGTCATCATCCCTCTTAATTTCTTTTTCTTTTCCTTTTTAACAAAAAATAAATAATTAAGAATCATGCAAATTATTTACATCTTCAAAAGAAGATTAGGACCCGTTAGAAAAATAATTATCGCATTTTTATTATTATACAAATATATAATTTAATTATTATTATAAAAATTTAATTTTTTTATTTAAAATTAATTTTTAAAATCATTTAGATAGATTAATATTAAAAATCAATTCTTAAAAAATTAAAAATATCATTTTAATATATTTTCAAATAAAATATATTTTTAAAAACAATCATAACAATAAATATATTAATAATATAAGTCCATCATTAAATCCGCCGATTCAAAAAGCTACGTCTATTATTTTTTCTAGTTAAAATGAAAAAAATGGCCACGAAAGCAAAAGCAAGGTTCTTCTCCTTCTTCTTCTCTCATCAGCTGTCTTTCCCTGTTTTTGCCTTGCCTTTTCCCTCCGCCCCCCTCTCTTTCACCTCCGGTAGGGAGATTTTCTCACCTCCATCCATCCTTTCTTACCTCCAGGTAAAACAAGAAATTTCCTTTCCAACATTCCCGCCCGTTTACCTTGCCTTCCTCCTTTTGCCTTTTGTCTTTAATGTTTCCTTTTGTTTTTCGCTACAGGTTTGAAAAATGATAATAATTCCCTAGATCTCCTTGTTCATTGTAAATGGGGAGATCTGAGGGTGAGTGAAAGGGATATTTTTTGATGGGGGGCGTTGAGAGAATGCGAGGAGGAAGTGGAGGAGAAAAAATGTACAACACGTCAACTCCAATGCCTACGCATCAACTTTCCGATTCTAATCGCCGAATTATGGGTAGCCATAACGATAATAGAGCTCGTAATCTTCGAGTCTATCAAGCTTGGAAAGGCAACAATGTAATACCTTCTTTTCAACTTGTTTCCCCTTTCACTTGTATTTTCTCTCCCTGTCTTTACGTGTTTGTTATTATCATGTTTTATGTTGTCCGCTTTTCTTTTTGTTTTTGGCTCTTACCCCGTTCGTTTCTTAGCTTTCAAACCAATTTACAACTTTTTTACCTACAAAATCAGTGAAAATAATTTGCCCCCCAAGTAATTTTTTTCTCTCAAAATTCTATCTTTTTTTCCCCTTTCCAATTGCTAGTGTTTCTGCAGCCTAATGGATCTTTATGTAATCTTTTCACCAAAAAGTCTTTATGTAATCTTAAATCCATCTTAGTAATTAAATGTTTCATAATAAGTATTTTGCATTACTAATTATACTTCCTTTTGAATTAATAAATTCATGGAAACATCAATGCTACAAAGTTGGAAGTCATTAGGCATGTAAAATGCACTAATGTTTATAAGCAACTTCATAGTCAAGACCCAATATCCAACTATCCGAGTAAAAATCACTGCTTTAGTTATTACAAGTGTTATGTTTGTTCTTTGTCCATACTGTGCTTCCAAAAAGAAGTTTTTGTTAACATATAATAGGTGATAATCTAGCAGAAAAATCATTTTCCTGCAGCATCTGTTGATTTTTCGTTCTGTGGTTGCTTAGAACAACAGAATTTCTAGAATGCTTATTGCATTTGTAATATTTGTAGTTTGTACATAACATGTTCTATTTCATGTGATTAACTTTTCAACATGTTTCATTGGTTGAATCTTTCACAGTCTAAGTATGGATCCTTCGTTTTATTTTCTTTCTTTTGAATCGAGCAGGGTGGTGTATCATTTAATTCATGTCTAGTTATAGCTATCAAGTGTGCTGCTTCATGTTTACCGTTTACGGCTACAAAGCATGTGAAATGTATAGATCATGAATTAAGCAAACCTACAACTGACTCGATCCTTTAATTCTTCTGCAGATATTCTGCCTTGGGGGTAGACTAGTTTTTGGTCCAGATGTCAGGTCGCTATTCCTTACAATCCTTCTAATCATGATTCCAGTAGTCTTATTTTCCGCTTTTGTTTCTCGAAGGCTCATTGAAGACTTCCAACACCAGCTAGGTGATTATATTGTAGTTATATGTGCCGTCTTGACAGCATACGTGAGTCATTCCTCTTTTACTGATCTTCAATTAGAGCTGTTTCATAATATAATACCATCACTTCCCAGCATTGACAAAGTTTTTTTTTTTACCAAAATGAACCTAAATATACCAATAAATAGATAAATAAAAAAAAGAAGAGATCATTGTAAATGTCATAACAGGTCCCTGTATCACCAAATCTATCCTGAAAGATGTTGGTAAAATGAAGCAGATTGATGTAAAACATAAAATGAAAGGAGCTGTGGAGCTTCATCCAAATTGATTTCCTGAAAGTAGTTATAGTTAAATTTGCTTATAGCCACACTGGCCCCACAGCCAAAATCTTTTGAGACTTGAGTTCTGAGAAAACGGTGGAAAAGGAGTTTGGAACTGTATTGTAAAATTGAAGCCTTCTCAACTTGGCTAAATGGCTGTACAATTTCTAGTTGATTTATGTTTCTCATTTCTTGGAGACTGATATACAGCCTGTAAAGGTCTGAACTTTGACATTAGACAAAAAGGAATCAAGTTATTTTGATTCAAAGGTTGAGAGAAACTTGTCTTGCTTTTCCTTCCCTTGAGTTTTGACATGGCAGGATAATGGTCATCAATCAAACATGAAATCGTATGATATCTCATACTTCTTTTGTTGCTCTTGCTCTGAGCATTTTGTGAGCTAAAACAGTGCTAACATCATTGCTGACTGACCTTATAATGTACAAGTTCTTCCATATTCCAGTGAATTTACTTGGCAATTTGGCTTTTGTCATTGGGTTGTCAACCTGTTCAGGTTATTATTCTTCTCTTCCTTACTTCTGCAAGAGATCCAGGTATTATTCCTCGTAATCTCCACCCTCCAGAAGATGAAGGCTCAAGTATATCTGCTGATTGGCCAGGAAGTCAGGTTTCTGGCCCAAGTTTACCTCCCACAAAAGATGTTATGGTGAATGGGATGGTAGTCAAGGTCAAATACTGCCAAACGTGCATGCTATACCGCTCACCAAGATGCTCTCACTGCTCTATATGCAACAACTGCGTTGAGCGTTTTGATCATCATTGCCCGTGGGTGGGGCAATGTATTGGCAAGGTATCTTCCAGTTTAACAGTGTTCTATCATGCATATTTTGATTTAATTATGGATTTGGTTCTTATCTTTTCTTAATTTTTTTTGTACATTCACATTTTGGTTGAATGTATTGCTTCCATCAATTTTAAACCTTTTGGCTTGCCTAGGGTCAATATGATGGCCTCCAACTCCCTCATCTATTAGTGCATCCTCCACCACATATATCAGATAAAATGGTTTGAAATGCTTTTGTAGTATATACCCAATGACAACTGAATATACTGTGATTAGGCATGCCACTGTGGTAGTTCATGGTGAGTACATTTATAGTTATGCGCTTACTGTGTGTGACAGATACTGAATCCCCTGGCTTTCTTTGGATGTTTTTATTGCCAAAATGGACTGGAAAAAAAAAAAGCAAAAAGATTGAGCTAGTAAAGAATGCATGATTTTCTTTCTTTCTTTTTCTATACACAGTAGATATTCTTGGAGCTGGCCATTGTGTAATATTTCATTGGAATTTCGAAACTGAATTATTTGGAGAGGAGGTTTGGGGGGTGATTTAGTTAGGAGTGATATGTCAAATCAACAACCTGTTAAATGATCATATTCATGCTAGTAGTTTGAACCTAGATCATCTGGCATGAACTTTTATGTTTCAAATTTCAATACTTGATAAGTAATCTGAGACTTGTGTCATTTTTTTTGTTCTGTAATTTGTTTTATTTCGGAGAAGATTTTTTTTATCGTAGGATTGCACAATATAGCTAAATAAGCATTTTTCAGAGCTTCCAGGTTGACTTTGTGGGGGTGCTTGAGATATAAGGCCTGGGCTAAAGAGCTGAAATATTCTGCAATCTGGATTGACTGACTAATGATGTTGATTGCACTTAAGATGATTCTTTAATGTTTTCAATTATTGTTTGTGAAAACTTTGTTTTAAATGGCACGGAGAACTAATGATATCCTGATCCTCCAGTAGGGAAAAAATAGATAGATCTGATCTCTTAAGATCCTACTGATTTTACTTTACTGGGTTTTGTTGTAAAATGCTGTCTGACCTTCATAGGCCTAACTGGTAAGAGTGTTCTGTTGACAGAGGAATTACAGATTCTTTTTCATGTTTGTGTCTTCCACAACTATTCTATGCCTCTATGTTCTTGCATTCTGCTGGGTCAACATCAGGAAGATAATGGATACAGATCATTGTGATATATGGAGGGCCTTTCTGAAGTCTCCTGTTTCAGGAATCCTGGTATTATACACATTTATATGTGCTTGGTTTGTTGGAGGCCTCACTGCATTTCATCTGTACTTGATATGCACCAATCAGGTTGCAATTTTCTCTTCACCCACATTTTCTCTGTTGTTCCAAATGCTTTTCCTCATTACTCAACCTGCAAGTTATTTTATTTTTGTGCAGACAACATATGAGAACTTCAGGTATAGGTATGATGGAAAGATGAATCCTTACAACCTTGGTTGTGTTCGTAATGTTCTGGAGGTTTTCTTCACAAAAATTCCAAAATCAAAGAACAAGTTCCGTGCAAAGGTTCTGGTTGATTCATCTTCTGGCTATGCTGCTTCAATGCCGATGAGCCATGTCTTGAGCCCAGAGGTGCCCAAAAGGAGCTTTGATATAGAAGTGGGGAAACGACAAGCTGTTGCTGATGAGGATTTTGAAGATTTACAAAGTCAGATTGATAGTATTGGTGGATTGGAGAGGTGTGGAACCCAGCCAAGACACGCAAATTGGGATCATAAAGCCAACTGGGAGATAACACCAGATATACAGGTGTTGGCTGCTGAGTTTGGAATGGAAACTGGTTTGGCAGATGGGCATAAAATTTCTCGTGATCATTGAAGTTTGTTTCAAGAAGCATGTTATAGTGAGTGGAAAGTTTTCTGATCCAAGTCAATATGACATCTCTAACGGGGCTGATTGAAACTGGTCCCTGACATGGCATTCAACTCAAAGTGCCCATCGAAAGGATGTTATATGCTTCACGTGTGGAAGGAGAGAATGCTCTTGTTTGTTTAGGTATGAAATGGTACATGCTGTAAATTTTTCTGCTTTGATAGTTTGGGATTGTTGTTGTGCTATTACGTGTTCATTTTTCTGGAAATTTCTTGAGTGTTAATACTTGTCATTCGTAATGTTAGACAGAACCGTTGGCCTCTTACATAAGCTCTAATTCAGTCATTACTGGTAGATTACAAGGGATACTTTGTTGGAATGGGGGAACCACTCCCTGTTTTCAGAAGGTGGTGTAACTTAGAATTTATTATTTTTTTCTTAATTCCTTCTTACATTTTTGTGCCAGCGAAATATTTCGCTAAGCTGCAATGTGTTTGTTTCCAGGGAAAACTGAAAATAATTGGTTAATCAGTGAACTAATCTGAAAACTGCTGAGAATTGCTGGTCGACAATATTTGTATAAGCCTTCAGTGTCTCTATGAGGGTCCAAGTTTCTCACCTCTGTTCACGTGATATCTTGAGTCATACGCCATCGGGATCATTGAGAGAAACTAGTTCGCGAATTTGATATTGAGAAATCTCTACAGTCACTACCAGAAAACCTTTTCTTGTTCTTTCAAATTGAAAAAAGGGAGAGCGATTGTATAGTTTTAATTTCAACTGTTTTATGAAAAAAAAGAAAAAGAAACATTCATCTTAAAACCACCCTCGTTTTCAAATAAATGACTGCATTGTGTAATTAAAAAAAAAAAAGAAGCATACAGTACAGATGTCAGGTCGAATCCCTAAATCCAAACAATACAATTATTTTTAAGAAGGCATCTTGTGCCGACAGCGACGACAAATGTTACCAGTGACCAGCCACAGAACGATGCAATTCTGATGGTAGACATGCGAACATGGCAAGCGTGTGGCAACAGACCCTACTGAAATCTCGCCTAAGCAAACTGTCCATGTCAAACATGATTCTTGGTCTCCAACCTTTACCTTATCCAGACTTTTAGTGGAATCCTTGCTCGCGGGTTGCATGTTCGGTGCTTCGTTAGCACTTAGCACTGATATGCTCTGCCAGCCTGGTCCAAGCATCATCTTTATTATGAAGAATAGGATTAAGATTTGTTGTGTGTGGGTTTTGTCATTTAAAAGACGCCTTGCTTGATGCCATATAAACAACTAAAACCCTCGTTTCCTAACCGACATGGTGATGTGGGATAATAGTCTCATCTGTCTCGGAATTGGGGTTTGGCGGTTGCTATTGCATGGATTCATCAAGATTGTCACCAATAAATAAACCGTAAAAAAGCAAAGCAGCACACTATCTGATTTTGAGTTCTCTAAACCAGAAAATTCACACCATGTTATCCAAAATCTAATATGAAAATTACTAGAAATTTAACAAATAGAAATAGAGATACTAATAAAATATTTTTTATCAATAGATTATAGTAAATTTTACCGACGGACTGCTCCATCACTGTATCTTCAATAGATAAAATAATCCTAATAAACACTGCATGATTGTGTTTATAAATAAGATAGGCAAGGCAAAGTTGTTAAGAAGCAGATAAAATTATATTCCGTTAAAAACACTATAATTTTATAATTTTACTATTGAATCGAGTTTAGATTTTGTTAGATGATTTTACAAGTTTAATTTTATGACGCTTGAAAATGTGTTTTTGTTGTTTAGATTATTTTACTACATAATTTTGAATTTTAATTACTTTTTTCTACTTGGATTTTTTCATTTTTTATCTAGGACTGTTATCTACCTCCCACCAGCTACGTGACATCTTAGGAGCAGAGAGACAAGCCAAATTGTGAGGGAAACAGTAATGAAGAACAAAATAAATACAGGATTAGGAATAATCCGAATTGAAAACGGAGAAACCAAGGGCCTGTTGGTTTAAATTTCCAAATTATCGAGCTTTTGGATCATGTTTCCGAATATGTCAGTGTAAGTTTCCGGATCTGCTCAGGTGTTTTCAAGGAAAAAAAACAAAAGAAGAAGCCCGAACGTTTACAATTCTGCTTATCGTTCCCGAACTTTCTTTTGTTTATCAAATTCATACAAATGTCTGTTTACATTACTAGATAATTACAAAAACTAGTTACAAAACTTCCAATAAAATTGAATATATGAAAATCGCTTTCATAAATAATGTTATAGTATCATAATTTCTAGTTTAATTGTGACTAACAGATAGGATAAATCGAATTTCTTTTTGTTATTTTTTTTAAAACATTACCTCATCTTTTACATTTTTATTTTGTTATAACAAAACTTGTATTATATATAATACAATTAATTCAACAACAACAATAACCAAGTTTAGTTCTAAACTAAATAGGTAGTCTGTGTTATAACGCAAGTCGAGTTAAATTTTTTCTAGGAAATATCTTTTAATATCAATGTGAAGTATGAAATTGAAAAAAAATATCAATTAAAAAATTTATCAAGGTAAAAATAATAACAATTAATAGAATGAGGATCAAATATGGTAGGAAAAAAAATTTAAGGAGGGTGAAATCGCAAAAAAAAAAAAAACTCACTTTTAAAAATCACCTCAACTAAAACAAATATCAATCAAAAGAATAAATACTAAATCTGATAGATAAAAAGATTGAAGGAGGATGAAAATAAAAAAACTCTAATTTTATAAATCATTTCAAATAAAAAAAATAGTAATAAAAAAAATGGATTGATTACGAAAAAAAACAAATTAAAGAGCTATTTTTAAAATTTAAAGGGTCAAACGTGAAAATAAAGAATGAAAAAGAAAACCAAACTAAAAGCTGGTTGGTAACATGTGCTACAATCACGACGGAGAGATTTTGATATATTCAAAAATGGTCTTATAAAGCACAATTTTCTTTAAATATTAAATACCATTTTAATTAATTTTTATGATAAAATGGATACATGTCAATTATTTGCTTGGTCAATATTATTGATCAACAGTTAACTCAAGTGGAGGTACCATGTTATAGACGTTATATAAAAGTATGACTTAATTAAACAATTCGAAGATCTCAATACCTTGTAGCTTATAGAGATCAGGAGCCTAATAATAATAATCATATTTAAGCTTTTGAACTTCTTTGAATTTGTTTACACTCTTCCCCGCTAGTCAAAGGACATGATAATCTGCAGGAGAGGATGGGTCCTGAGAGATTTTAGTTAACACAAGATAGGTTAGGCATTCAAAACTTTGAAGTTCAGCAATAAACATGAGTGCGGGGCTTGGATTCCCTTGACTGAAAAATCTATTGAAATTCTTGGAGCTTATGTTAACCAAATGCTAAAAGCAGAATTTTTTTTTTTTATCTTCTCTGGGAAATAAAGTACATTTATGGAAGCAGCCGGTCTGCCTGTGCGAGTGGAATTCTTCACTGGTTTACCAATCTGAATGCAAGTTGTGCAAGTTTTGCTGTGCGTTCGAGTATCCTGACCCCATTATGTTGCCTTCATAATTTCGCTTCCTCCCCACAGCTGAATGACCAGTTGGTGGTTCCACTCCTAGGAAATCAACTGTCATTTTTTCACTGCCTCCCATGTATGCTTCACCGGCCAGTGCATGAGCTACATTTCCATTTTCTATGTCCATAAGGAGTGGAGATTCAAAAAACCCAGTTTGACAAACTGAATTTCTTGGATAACCTGGATCCAAATTCTTGTCAAACATCTCTGTATCTCCCAAATATATACCGTTCATATTTGCAGCATGTGGTCCTATGTTGCTACCATCTATTGAAGAACCCTCCAAGACTGACCCAGATGAGTTCATGCTGGTTGTAGAGTATCCATTAAATCCTTTAAAGAGTATTGGGGCGATTGAGTTGTCGCTGATTTTTGCACCCATTACTGCAGCCTTTTGTAAGAGAGCTGTTGCTGACGTATAACTAGAGCCAATTGCCAAAGGAGAAGTATTTGATCCGTCCAAAGAGCTAAAACAAGCCAGAGGCAGTGAAGTTCTTGGATTTAAATTACTCGACATCACCATCCCGGATGAGTTTAAAGATAACGGTCTCAATGCACTGTCAGAGTTCTCGGCAGAAATCGTGAGATTCATTGCTGCGCTTTTGTTTGTGCAGGCGTCCGAGCTTGGCATTGATGAACTGAAAGGCTCCTGCGCTTGTAACATTCCTCCTGTGGCAGCGAGATTCTGGTTCACTTTGTAGTTCTCCTCTGCCAATGCATCACAAAAGGCTCTATGTGTGACAAAGCTGTCCTTCCTGCACAAAACATTGATGAAAGTGTAACTACATTTTTTCTTATAATCTTCCATCATCTGTATTTTCTGCATCTCATCATTGAACATACTATTTTTTTTTTATTGTTGCAAGTAGCTAGGAACTAAAACTCGGACATTAACTTAAGTCAGAATTTGATCTTTCTACAGCTGAAAAAATTATAATTCACATAATATCATTAAATTTCACCTTGAGAAAATTGTACCGCAATCACAACGATACTCTCGAGTTCCACATATCTTGGTGTGTGCCTTCCAGTCTGATTGAACAGCATACCGTTTCGAGCATTTGTCACACTTCCATTTCTTCTCTCCATGCTTTCTGCAAAAGTGCTTCTTTATGCCAGTCAGGTCACCGAGAGCCCGACTTGGATCGTGATGGACACAAGTTGGCTCAGGACAAACATACACCCTCTTCTTAGCCTGTGTGTTCTGCCTTTGCTTGAGTTTCCAAGGCAAGTTGTGTCCTCTCCTGTGAAGCTGGAGATTCTGGTCTCTCTGGAATCCTTTATGACACACCTCGCAAATGTACCTATTCGTTGCCATTAAAGTCCTTGGTGATAATGCTACAACCTCTGCATCCGGGTCTGTAAAGTTGCATTGACAAGAACAACAATTTAGTTTGGCAATTGGATAGCTTCAGTGACCCAAGTAAATAATTCCTCAAATGCAGTTCTGCGAGTATGTGCTTGGAAGTCCTCTGAACGAATCTTTACAGGATAAATAGAAACTTTGACCTAGTGATAATTTCATTGAAATTAAGACCTTTCTTTTTATGAGGCTACCGACTCTGTATTGTTGCAACCAAATGAAAGGAAGGATCAGCAAGTTCAACTTGCCTCTTTATCTTTTTCCCCCTTTTGGATATGTAAATAAATTTGAAGGGAAGACTACTTAAATCGACACGGGATTATCATACCAACAATTAACATAAAGATATACATGATTTTTTTCAACAATTGCTTCAGAAATTAACAAAATAACCTGGCACTAGAAAGTTAGAAACAGGTTAAATTGAAATCCTATGAACCGAACTAGATAAGGTTGCTTGTAAAATACTGAACTCTTGACAGAAATGGAAAAGGCTGAAAAACTGTGTTAATATATATAGGACGGGTGCCCAAAAAAGTACCCATGACGATAAGCAAATATGATTGGATTGCTAAGACTTATGAGAATCATGTCATTAGAAAAAAATTGCATGCCATGACTTTTACTTGAAACCTGTATTAAAAAAGTTTCGAGAGGTAATTTTTATAGGCTTCAATATTTTTGCAGGGGGTAGTTACTCTCAAGACTCAAACCTGCACTCTTAGTGTCAAAAACTCAAGGATTCCACTTTTACACTGCACCAAACAGTTCATCTTCTGAAATCTGTCAATATTGGACTTGTTTTTCCATAAACAAAAATGTCACTAAAATTTACCAAAAGAGTACACCTCAACATTGTTAACAAGATTATCTCTAGTCAGGTTCTTGTGTTAATTATTGTGTATGTTTTCCTTAAAACCTGCTAAACATTTTCGTATAAATATGTTGTTGTCTTGAACGTATCCATGGCATTTAGATAACAAAATAAAGAGATTTTTCTTGCCTGGATTTCCCGGAAGATTCCTTTTCTTTTTTGAGGTCGTCGAGGTGGTAGGAGTTGAGCCACCGTTTTCAGTAGGATTAGGACTGCAGATAGAGTGCTGTGAGCCACCGGCACTTTGGAACTGTTCGTCGTCTTCGAATTCCTGAACAAAGTTTGACATTTTTGAAATTATCTGATCCTCCTCTTCCATGTTTGGATGGAAGGAAGCTAATAATATATGCGGAGGGAAGGTGAAGTTTTGATAGCAGACAAAAAGCAGAAGAGATTCCATACCACCCTCAATCAAAGACCATGGTCCATCTCTTAATATTATTAAAAGTTGAATTAGAATCATTTTTCATTCTCAAAAGTTCATTTAGAATTCTTTGATAACGACATTATCCTATGAAATGTTATTAGCTATAATCAAATATCAATTAGAATAGATTTTTCAGCTGTTTCCATTTGTCCCGTTTGAAAGGTGTGGCAATCATGATCAACTTTCTTGTAAGAAATACCCCTCTAGAGTCCTTTTATTTGCATAAATAAGTTGACTGTAAAAATATTTAGAATCTCTAGAGATACAAGAATTGGAACCATGTCAAACCTTAAGTCACTGCCAAGTCACTATGGCATATGGCATTGCAGTTTAGGGATGTGCATCTTTCGAAGGCATTTGCCGATTATGTCTTGGCACTGCAATTGGTTGCGCACGTGTCAGAAAAGACACAGAAGAGGATGCCAAAAGAAGAGATCCGTATAAAGAGACAACCTGGGCCTTCTACACCAATTATATAACATGTTAATCTTCACCTGCTTCCATAATCCACCAAGATTCTAATCATCATTCGACATGCAAGTGGTTGTCGTTTCCAGTTGTCTTTACGTACCGCCTTTGAATGAGTTCACACATGACATTCATGTATACCTGGGAGAAAATTCACAGGCTTATTGCCTGGTCAGCTACTTTCCAACTGTTTCTGAGGTTTAATTATGTCTGGGAAGAGGGAACATTTCTACATATCGAAAATATCTAAGCTTCTTGTAGCTAGCCCAAAGTACAAGCAGGGTCTACTGTAACTTCCATGAAAACCAAACTTTTTTTAAGTGTTGTAAAATGGCTCAAACAAAAATAGATCCAACAGAGTTAAACGAGTACTTTTTGGTCACCTAGGAAGTGAAAGGATTGATCCTGTTGTCGCCAGGTGGTTTCAACTACGGTCATAAAGTTTTGAAACGTTCGCTTATATCTTCAAGGAAACTCACCAGTCGTGGTTTCATTCACTCACCAGTCGTGGTTTCATTCTGAATTAGTTACTAATTACAATCAGCACTAAGTAGTAAATTCCTTGCTGAGTAACAAATGCTTCAGGTTTCCTTTTCCGTCTGGGCCACAGTTTGAATATTCGTTTTCCTTTTTGGAGAGAAAAGAGGTGATTGCATTAATGTCGAGAAAATACACAACCAAAACAAGAGAGCTGGTGCTTGTAAATCAGGGAAGCAGCTGCAAACATGCGGCAGGCACCGTGTGTTTTCAAAGGATTATAGATTCAGATCAGTAATGTGATCATTTGGCAACTGTACAAGCACAAAATAGAATGGCTGTACCGGTTAATTTCATCATTCTTTAAGTTTTTCAACACAACAAGTTCTCTTCTTTAAAAATTAACCCCACGAACGCTGTTCTTTGCATTAGCCATCTGAAAGAGAGGGAGTTCTTTAAGATTAAAAGAATTACAATGGAATATATATCTTCCTTTTATACTATTCCATCACAAACATAACTGTGTACCAACTAATTGATCTTTATGACTTCAAGTAATTGAGCAAATATATTAATAGACACTAGTAATCTCCCTTAATTTTGAAATATTTTATTCTTTTTTTTCTTATAGCGATTCTCTTATGAACTATTCTCAATATAATTTGGATAAACACCTTCATCCTTAATAGAAAAGCATACCCATCTGGGCGCGCGCGCACAAAAAAAAGAGAGGATAAGTTTATATTCAGTAAAAAGAGTTATTATAACTTAGTTCTTATAGTTTATAAAAATAATTAATTAGTCCAAGTAGTATCAAGAATAATTAAATGGTTCCTTAACTAGTACTATTTCTTTGCTCTAAAAATACCTTTTTTTCTTTCTTTTTTTATAGTCTAATCTTCCCGTTAACTGTATTTCGTTTTTCAAGAAAGAAAAAATAAAATGAATATGAAATTTACAAAAGGTAGTATAAATTTAAAATGTAGGGATTAAATATAATTTTTTTAAAATATAAGGATCTATTAATTATTTATACTAAACAACAAGGACTAAGTTACATAAACTCCACTCAAGATAGTTTCCAATGATACATGTCTCCAGGAAATCGGCACAATTCTTAGGACCTAGTGTTCCAGTTCTTACTTTTTAGCACTTGGCGCATTCCCGGGACTTGATGTACTTTTAAAATACTAATTCAGTGATATACTAAATGATATATTTTTTTTAAATATTAAAAAGAGAACATAATATATTAATTCAAGTTAATTCTGGTTAAATAGTAAAATTTATAATTAAGATTATAAGATTGTGATAACTTTACATGAAACAAATTAAAAAATAAATCATAAAAATTAATTTTCAAATAACAAAAGTTCAAGGATAAATTGAATTTTTTTTTTAAAATAAAAAAACAGCTTGAGTCAACCTAGATAAATTGATAAAATTCGCATCATGGGTGATGCGAATTATATAAAATCATAGAAAAGAAATAAAAAAAATTACGAAGGCCAATTTTCAACCAACTCAATGTTAAAGATAAAAATGAAAAAAAAACACTTAATTTAAAAAAAACAAAAAAAACCCCTAGCCAATCCATGTTATCCCTCCAAACCCACAACACAAATCATGAAAATGGGCCAACTCTAAAGAAAGCAAACTAAAATAAATTACGAAACCCAATTCTTAACCAACTCAATGTTGGAAGACAAAACTAAAAAAAAAAAATCTATTTAAAAAATGACTAAAAAACATGAGACAACATGAGCTAGTCTGCTAATCCATATCTTGGATCATGAGATAACCTTATAGAAAAAATTTTATAAAAATTACAAATCTCAATTTCCAATGAACCTTATGTAGAAGGACAAAATTTATAACATATTGAGATAGTGACATATTGGATGAAATATTTTTTTCTTTAAAATATTAAGAAGACAACATATTGGATTGATCCAAGCCAACCCTGGTTATATAGTAAAATTGACTACTCGAGTTATGAGATCAAGATAACCTCATATGAAGCAAATAAAAAAAAATTATGAAACTCAATTCACATAACAACCAAAGTTGGAGGAAAATATTGAGATTAAAAAAAAAGAGGATAAAAAAGAAAGCTCGAGTCAACTTGAGTAAACATACCGAATTCACGTCACATGTAATGAGAACAACATAATACCATAGAAATCAAATTGAAAAAAAAATTATGAAAACCAATTCTCAACCAACCAAATGTTGGAGGATGAAAATTAAAAAGAAAACATTCAATTAAAAAAATATATAAAAAGAATCGGGTTAATCTGGATTATCTCTCCAAACCCATGACACAAATAATGAGAATTGACTACCTTCAAAGAAAGCAAACTAAAAGAAAATACAAAGACCAATTCTCAACCAACTCAATGTTGGAGAACAAGATTGATTTTTTTTAAATGACTAAAAAAATACCAAGACAACATATGCTAATATGCTAAACTTATATCCCAGTTCATGTCTTCATGAGATCATGATAACCTTATAGAAAGGTAATTGCAAAAATCACAAATCTCAATTCCTAGTCAGCCCTATGTCAAAGGATGAAATTCGTGACATACTAAGATAGTGACATACTGGACAACATCCTTTTTTTCTAACTATTAAGAAGGCGACATATCAGATTAACCCGAACCAATACTGGTTAAACAATAAAATTCACGACACGAGTTATGAGGTCATGATAAACCCATATGAAGCAAAAAAAAAATAATAATCATGAAGCTCAATTTGCAAACAATCAATGTTGGAGGATAAAATTAAAAAAAAAAAATTCACTTAAAAAAAGGTGGTTTGAGTCAACCTGGATAAATTGGATGAATCTGCATC
Source organism: Populus x sibirica (assembly GCA_019202695.1). Lineage (NCBI taxonomy): Eukaryota > Viridiplantae > Streptophyta > Magnoliopsida > Malpighiales > Salicaceae > Populus > Populus x sibirica. The sequence continues at coordinate 226,447 of JAGMVL010000452.1, forward strand.
ACGTGTAATGAGAACGGGATAACCCTATAGAAAGAAGATTGAAATTGTTTTACTAAGGTCAATTTTCAACCAATCCAATCTCTGAGGATGACAATGAAAAAAAATTCAATTAAAAGAAAAGGATAAAAAAAAGACACGAGTCAATCTAGGTTTTCCCTTTGAACCTGCGATATAGATCATAAGAATAGGCTAACCCCAAAGAAAGTAATATGAAAGAACTTACAAAGCCCAATTCCTAACCAACTCAATATAGAAGGATGAAATAAAAAAAATAATTCTATTTAAAAAAAGACAAACAAATACCTGAGACAACATAAACTATTATGCTAAACCCATGTCTCGGGTTATGAGACTAGGATAATCCCATAGAAAGAAAATTGTAAAAAATTACGAATCTCAATTCTCAATCAACCCTATGCTGAAAATTAAAATTGAAAAACAACTCAATATAAAAACAAGACCTGGAAAAAATATCTGAGTCAACCCAAGTGAACCTTCCAAACACATAACGCAGGCCATCATACCGTAATAACCTCATAGATGGAAAATATATTTTTTAACGAAATTCAACTCCTAACCAACCCAATATTAGAGGATGAAATAAAAAAAATCTATTTAAAAAAAATGAAAAAAGAGACCCAAGTAAACTCAAGTCATCCAAACAAACTTGTGAGTCGAGTCATGAGACCATGATTGTCCCATAAAAGGCAAATTAAAGAAAAAACACCAAGCCCAATTGCCAACAAACATAATATTGAATGATGTAATTGATAAAAAAAATGGTTGGTAAAAATAACAATCAAAATAATAAGGATCAAATTTGACAAAAAAATAATTTGGCAGCCCAATTTGTCTTTGGAAGTGTGATAGGCGTGAAAATCAAGGTGAGAAGAGAGAAAAAAAGAAGCAAAAAAAAAAGGAATGGTGTGTTGGAGCCCTATCATAGCTCATCCACCAACATACGCTGCATATGGAGGTAGAATATGACGTGACGCTTCGAAAAACACCATAGAAGGGCTGAATCAAACGCCTAATGTTGCCACACGCGCTGCACCAGTGTGACAGCCTCTCCTACGCCCTAGCACATACTTTTGACGTGCCAACAATTTTTTCCAATTTTCTTTTTCTCTCTCGTTAAAAGCAGTCGTTGAGCAGGAAAGATTCAATTTTGTCCTTGAAGCTTTAATTATTTTAAATCAAAGAAATCAATTTTGTTTTCTAAACCAAGTGTTGATTTTTTCCTCGACAACATGATAATCCCATGTAAATCCAAATTAAGCAAACTATAAGATTGGATCATGAGCTAAACAAATATGAAAACAGATGAAATTAAAGAAAAACTTGATTAACTAAAAAAAATTGTAAATTCATTATTGTACTACAGAGTGCATATAAGTCCTATGCTAACATATAAAAAAAAAAGAATTGTTCTAACTCTTTTAGTCTCTTTTAATAATAATAAGGGACTTGACACCTTCTCAAAAGTTGATACAATTGAGTGGGGACTTTGTGCCTATTTTGGACATGGAAGAAAACATAGAAAAAAAGATATTATTCATTTAATGTTGGGTTTAAATTCATTTTATATCATTTGTCCTATGATATGTATATTATGAGGCTTAATATAGGTGAGATGTTTTTATAACACCACTTCTGCATTGCCGATCATAAATTTAGAATTAAAGTTGTGACATTTATAACAATGATTCCACCAAAAATCATGATAATTATGAAGTGATTTTAGCACAATCATGTGAAAAATGGACCAAGATTCCTGGCATGAATATTACTATGGTGGACCAAGATTCTCCACCATATGCACAACCATGTGAAAAGTATATAAAGATCCCTAACATAGCCAGATGCTTTTAATCCTAAAACTATAGGGTTTGAATGCTACAATATCAATCAACCTGGTATCACTTGCCAACAACATGCAAATGTTTATACTAAATTCATACCTTTCATGCATATTTTTTTAATGTTATCCATTACTTATTCCTCCCCTTTGTTTTTATTTTAAAGTTATTTTTTAACAATATAGTTGTTAAAAATTTACCTAGAGGGAAATAATGATGGTTGAAAAAAATATCTCATACTTGGTTGGGCCAAGGCTCAACCGAATCCTAAGACTCAGTTGGGCCTCGGTCCAACCAAGCCTTATATCAAATTCAGTTGGGTCAAGGCCCAACCAAGCCCCCTCTGCCCCCTCTTATTTTTTTTTATTATAGGCTATAACTCTACGTGGAAAAACAACAAAAAATAACTTGGTCAAGTCTTAGATGTATTCCATAGAAGTCACCAGTTCGAGTCTCGCAAACTTCAGGGCCACTAGAGGCTTACAATATGATCGTTAACTTTAGAGCCCGTGGGATTAGTCGAGGTGCGCGCAAGTTGGCCCGAACACCTACGTTAATAATAATTAAAAAAAAACAGCAAAAAATAGGATTTCTACCTAGAGCAGCTAAAAATGTTTTCTAGATTTTTTCATGTTTTTCCAACTATATATTTGCAAGACAAAAGCAAGATTTTTCCGATCTAAACATATATGAAAAATATCCAACTCTCTCTATCACTGTTTTTACATAATATCCTAAATTGAATTCAGCATTGGGGAGTTTTTTTTTGCAGTTTTATTCAGCCTATCATCATTCGCGAAGAAAGCTCAAATACAATGAAGTTTTTCGAGCTTCACTGGTTACAATAATACAGTTCATCAATGACATTATATATCAATCTAATGTTAGTAATAACTTTTATCAAATTAGCTTACCTTGTCTTAGCGATGAGAAAAAAGTCATTCATTAATTTGTTTCTATGAGAGAAAGGAAAAAGAAAAATCAATTATAAGTAGCAAGACCGATTCACTAAAATACGATGCCACTCTTAGTGCTCGATCTTGAGCCATTCTTTTGAATTACATGTAATAAAGCACTCTTGACAACAATCATACAAGTGTACATTTTGTTTTCAACCCCCCCCCCCCCAAAAAAAAAAAAAAAAAAAAGAAAGAAGAAAAGTCAGTAACTTCTGCTGCTATGAAATGAACAAGCTGCAACAGAAGTACTGGCACCATGCACGCACACATTTTCTTTCCACACCAAAGTTTCAAGCACAATATCATATCTCATATGTCATTCCAACCCTGAGAATCCTTGTTCGTGGGATTGCCAAAAATTTCTCCCCTTTTCTGAAGTTCTTCCTCAGGAAAGAATACACGTGGTTAACAACTAGTCTCTTGAACCAGGATGAGTTTGGTTCTGCCACCACTTCTGTTTCTCCTAGCAGATAAACCACACCTCTCTCCATGGCTTTTTGTACAAACTGGATCTCGTCTTCAGCACCTTTAGAGACCTGGGCAGATGCGATTCCAGCAGAAGAATTTGACAAGTTGATTCCACTGATGGATCGGATGGAACCTGATGAAACACGGGGTGCTCTGAATGACTGATTAGGCTGTTGTAGTGATTCCTCAATATGAACTGTTGTTGATCGTCTTCCTTTTCCATCCTTCTCTACAAGTAGAGTGGAATGTTGGATGTTCTCTGGTTCAAATGTTGATTCAATGTTGCCTGCTTCATGAATGAAGTATTCGTGGCGGATGAATTCTTTCAAGTGTTCTACCAGCTGCCTTTCAAACTCATGAGACTCCACAATTGCATCTTTGTATCCATACCTCACAACACATCGGAACATACGGTACTCTTGTGGCTCGATTTGTCGGAACAGAAATCGCTCCTCGATTGCTACTTTACTTATTGGAATAGACTTAATTGAAACAAACACTAGAACTGAATGAGTGGAAGGTATGTTGGAAATGAAGTGAGGGAATATTGGAGGAATGCCCTGGACAAGCTCAGAGTACAAAAGTCCTATTCCCGGTAGCTGGTTCATATTTGCGTTTGTCGCCAATTGCCTGATATATTCACTAGAGACCTTGTTTTTAAGCTCGTATAGGTACCTTTCTCTGTGCACATAATGCCAAGTCCCCATGGCCACCATTAAGACAAAAGATAATGCTAGTGGAAGGTACCCACCTTGTTTGAATTTGTATAGTACAGCTGATAGATAAACGACCTCTATAGTACCAAATACAAAAAAGAAAAGAGTAACCGATAATATCCTTGCCTTCCATATAACTAGCATTATAAGTGTAACCATACAGGTTGTCATAACCATAACAGCAACCACAGCAATTCCTGCATGCAGAGAAGTTTGTCATTCATTTCACTAGCTTGTGAGAGAGAAAAGGCATATCTTGAATAATAGCCCTTCGCATCTTAATGTTGTGTTTATTAATTTTAGTTTATAGGACATAATTTTCGGCTGTGTGAGTACTGAACTGAAGATCACATCTTGAGAAATCTATTGATCACAGGCCTATATATCAATCTAAACTAGACCAATAATTTAAAATCACAACTAGGCACGTACGATTCTACTAGACGTGCACAATCTAGGCTAAAAAAAAAAAAAACCGAAGGACAACGCCTAGTCTGTAGCCTTACACTAGTTTTGAATCAATTTCGCTCTCATGAAGGGCGCCATTCTTAGCACTGCAGCTCCTCTATTCGTAACTGCAGTACTGCAACCCTTCACTATCTTTTACTTTTTCTCAAAAGAAAATTAGAAATTTTTGAATCCCAAGAATATGAATTAAAGCTCTTTAATAAAACAAATTAAGCTGCTGAAATTGAATTTCTGGTTGCTTACCATAGGCATGCCCAATATTTTCAGTTGTCCTGAATGCCAAAGTGACGATTACACAAGCAACCATAAGCATGTAGTTGATCTCAGGTATGTAAACCTGACCCTCATACTTAGCAGAAGTATGAACAATCTTAACCCTGGGAAAACAATTGAGACTCAAGGATTGAGCAACTATTGAAAATGCTGCTGAAATCATGGCTTGGCTAGCAATAATTGCAGCAGCAACAGCAACAACAAACATTGGCCAATATAATGGATCTGCACGCCAACGAAAAGTGATTACTCTACTAGGAATTTATGCTTTCGTTTTTCTACAGCAATAAATATGACCAAAGAAAGTACTTCATCCATAACGAATAAAAAAAATCGAGATGGTTGATTGCAGATGTTTTTCCTGGCCACTTGGTTTTTACCTGGCACAGACTTGTAGAAGGTTTCAGACACGTCATTCGGGAATTTGGAAAGGTATGCTGCTTGCCCAGCATATGCAGCTAGTAATGCAGGAAACACTATGCAGGAGAAACTAATCTGCGAATAGAAGCACATAAGATTTGTCATCTGTAATGATATGAAAAGGATTCTAATCGTAAAAGGTTTTTAAAATTAAAAATGATTTGTTTTTAGAATCCTTATTGAAATAGTTAACTATGTATGTGTTTTTTAGTGTTTTCAACATAAATTGGCAGAATAATGGGAGTCCGGCAATAGGTTATATCACAAATTTATATTAGTCTAGTAGTCATAATTAAAGCTATATTCTAAATCATGAATGTATGGCCCAAGGACATGTTCAGTAATTCAATGAATCTTGTTCTCTCATGTTCGATTTTCGGATTCCTAAGCAGGTTTCCATTGCTAAAACTGCTGAGAGCTGAAAGAAAATTAGAAATTAAATAATGCTTATGTATCTACTCACTTGAATTGCCCTGACGCTAAAGTGACCTAGATCAGCAAACATAGCTTCAGCCCCTGTCATGAACCTACTACGTTAGAGAAGAAAATTTACAAGGAAAAAAGAGGAAAAGAAAAAGAAAGAAGAGAGAACTTCATAACTAGACTGATCACCTGTAATGCATAGAACTACCCCACCAAGTGAAATCCATCCTTGCTTGCCATTTCTTTTGAAGTAATCGATTATATATTTTGGATTGAAGGCACGTAATACACCAAGATCATACTTGAACAAGTTGAAAAGACCGATTCCACCAATGAATGAAAACCACAAGAAGATAACTGGGGCGAAAGCGAAGCCCACTTTATCGGTGCCCAACCGCTGAAGAGTGAATAGGACAATCAGGATTGCAATTGAAACACCCACAACGGTATCTGGATAATTAAACAAACGCAATGTCACTGAAAGAGGGAGTCCATGATTGTGACTGAAAGTCAAATCTCATATATACAAGAAGACTAATAGGCGGATCGTAAGCCGTGTTGTGAGAGGGGTGGGTAAATAGCACCAATGTGTTTCAGTTTAAGTATCAAATATGTGTATTTCCCTCCTAAAAAAATCCATGTATTCTAGTTCCATTGATATGCAAGTATTTGAAAAACATAGTAGTGAAGATCATGCATTCTAGTACGTACCTTCACCAAGGGACTTGATCCCACTCACTGCTGAAAGAACTGCAAAAGAACATTTAATCACAATTATTCGGGATTTGATCTCCGGAGAAACACTAACCTGAAATTATATATTGTCTGCGCACAAACCTGAAATGCATGGAGTTAGGACGCCATCTCCAATGACCATAGAAGTTCCCAGAATGGTTACTAGGAAAAGTATGATTTTAATGGTTTTACTACTTTCCATCTTCTCTTTAATCTCTTGAGCCCGCCTCAACTGACTAGATGGCGTGTCAAGCTTGTAGTTGGATAGTTGACTGTCCTCTGGCTGGTCATTTGGAATTAAGCTCACCTTTGCATACCGGCATAACAACGAATAGAGTGCAAATGTTCCACCTGTTCATGAGTACATCTATTAGTTTGTAAGATAATACAGTAATGCAACCTTCACATCTACTTTTCAGCTCCTGAATGCCCAACAAGGCAACAACATGAATGGAACAGTTCCAACACGATGCTGTTAGTCATTGAAACGGCCAGGGTTTTTGTTGTCTAACTATTGCATTCGTCCGCGTTCCGTTGCGGGTCGGGTAAACTCATTAAATCCATGAATAAGGTAATTCAGGTTAACATGTCAAACCCACAAACCGGGTAATGAACTCAATTTGAATTAATAACTTGTTTTTTTTTCTAAATTATTTTTTATTTAACTATATGATAATTAACAAAAATAGATAATTGCAAAATCGAGCATCAAACCAATACTGTGATTTTTTTTTAGATTATGATAACCTCATAGAAAGAAAAAAAATATAAAACTCAATTCTCAATCAGCTCAATATTTTCCCCACATCTTTTAGCTTTATAGTTAATTTTAATACTGCGATAAATATATAAAAAGCAAATTAAAATAAATTATATCTACTCTAAATTCCTATAAACACATCATATAAGGATTAAATTAAAAAAACATCGATAAGCAAATGAGAAAAGGGGTCAAAATGTAATAATAATAATAATAATATAAAAGCAGTGTTTTGCCCGTAACTTTTAGCTCTATAGCTAATTTAATAGCGCGATAATCATATAAAAAATAATTTAAAATAAATTATCAACTTTAAATTTCTATAAACACATCATATAAGAATTAAATTTTTTAAAAAAATCAATAAACAAAAAAAAAGGGTCATGATAAAATAAAAACTATAGATTACTATAATAATCTAGATATATAAAACAATGTTTTTACCGCAACTTTTAACCTTATTCTTAATAGTTAATTATTTTTTCAGCGTAAACAAAGAGTACATAGTAACAAGGAGGTCTATAATTTATGGCACATATCCCTTTGAAAAACATGACCGATTCATACATATTATCTTGGTACAATGATTCCTTATACATGCCAGCCCATTTTCTATATTACATAACTGAATTAATTATATGTTCTCTTTTCTTAAATATTTTAGGTGATGGAAAAACTTGAGTAGAGCTTATGTACCCTCAATCCCTGTGTTCGTTCTAATTTAATTTCTAAGGAATGGAAATTGTCCCTGATATTGTTGTCAATAAACATTAACCTTGTTCTGTGAATATTCTTAAGTAGATTTGGTAACTTACCGTCACCATGATCGTTGGCTCTAAGCACGATGAAGACGTACTTAATCATGGGCACGAGCACTATGGTATAGATGATTAGGGACAATACCCCGAGAATGTCATCGTTTTCGTGAATAGTGCCGTCGGTGAAAGTGCTTGCATATACGTAAAGTGGAGAGGTTCCTATGTCTCCATAAACTACTCCAACGCTTTGAAATGCCAAGCTCAACGTCCTCTTCCAATTGATCTGCACATTTACGAACACACACAAGAAAGGTTAAATATTATCGAGAATGCATGATTGGCAGAAAACACGGCAACACAAAGGTGATTGATATGACAGACCTTAGAGGTGTGGCTACGAGGCGTGGAAACTCTTCCAGCCTCCAAATTGAGGGAGTCGACGCGACGCAGCTTTGCCCATGATAACTTTCGATCTTTCAGCTTAGTTTCCACTTCTGTTGTTTGTGCTTCTTCTGCCATTTCCATCTGGTTTGTTAATTCCGTCATCTTCTTCTTACTTCTATTGTTTCCCTTCTGAAAGCTGCCTCGCTGCTTTGGATTTATATAGGCAGTACTGGACTCAGAGATGATTATTCTTTTATTGGTGATTGTCTCATAAAAAAAATCTAAATAAATACTCAGTGGAGTCGTGCGTGGTAGTTAGATCATAGCAGTATTTCTTTTTTCCTTTATTTAATTTCCTTCCTCCCTCTGATTTAGCTGTTCCTATTATTTAAATCTATGGTTTATTTGCATTTTGTTTTGCCTACAAAAGAGCGCGACCCCGTTACACTCAACACCCTTGAGCATCTACATGCAAAGACTTTGAAATAATAATAGACACCATTGAAATATATATATATATATATATATATATATATATATATATATATATATATATATATATATATAACTTTTTACACGATTGCCTCACACTTATTCACGCTTCCCATTTCTAAATACATGAAATCTCATGTTCATCGATGTAATTCAACAATTTCATTTTATGATTATATCCAAAATCAATTGGTGAAATATTTTCAAAGGAACATAATTAAGTATGATATGTTTCCCTGATACCACTATTTGATTGTTCAATATTATTGTAGTTTTTAGACGAAAAAATCAGAATAATTGCAGAGGAATATATATATTTATATATCTCAGAATGAGGCTTCCAACGGCCTGGTACTAGAATTATAGATTGGATATGTCCTATGTTTCCAATTTGACTGGTTCATTATTGTTAATTTATAACTGCATTATTTGTGATACCCTGCTATCAGCATTCCTTTAAACAATGTAGGTTTGAAGCTGATGTTTTGTCCTTTATGCTGCTATCACTCTGCTCTCAACAACTTCGTTAGAGAGATTTAACAATACTATAAGATTTTATGGGGAGGGAAAATCAAAGCACAGTAAATTGAATTACTATTGTTCTTATGATGCACTAATTTCTTGATTCCAACCACTCGGGCAGTTTCTTTTGACAAATTCACCCGCTTTAATACTCTATGTTTATGTTAACTCGACAAATCAGATCCTATGAAAAAAATTCACCAACCCTATTTTTATAATTTGTTTTACTTCATCAATGCAACCCCACTGAACTAAATTATCAACAGAATATGAGGAATTTACTATATATAGAGAGAAGTATATTGTTTATAATTCAATTTAATTGGATATTCTTGATGAAAAACAAGTGAATTTGATGAATTTTTTTAAAGATACTTCTTTGTCAATTTGACACAGATATATACAGTACCCTTTTTAATTTTAATAGTAGAACAATTGAACAATTAAGATTTAAGTTGAATATGAAAATCTCGAATTCAGATCTTAAGAGAGGGGAGGGCTACCGATGCTAGACACCCCGGTTATTAAGAAGAAAAGAAAATCCAGCTAAAGGAGTTACTGGATTTGCTAAAGTGATCGGTAACATTGAGTCAGGAAAAGGTGTTAATTACGTAAACATTTCTCAATTCTTAGAAGTTAAAGAGAGAGATTGATATTGGAGTAGCTTCTCATTTTTACCCAAGAGAAAATTTATTTGATTATTCATATAATTTCTATTTTTTACACTAAACTCCACACATAACTATGATTTAAACCTTAATTTTATAAAAAATAAAATAATTTGTTTTATTTTTTATTTTTTTAAATCTATTTTTTATTTATTTTGCATAAAAAACTCATCTCATAATAATTTTAATTAAATACATTTTTTTTAAACTACAATTAAAAATATGCTTTTTTTTATAAAAACACTAAACTTTTTTTTTTTTCAAAAAGTCAATGTCGTTATCGCTCGGGAATCCTGGAAACGTACGGGGATGTACTTCGGAGCAGCAATTATTAGAAAACTCAAATTATTGAAGTAATTAGTGTCTATATATATATATATATAATACTAACCGAAGAACATGTATTCAATATATTATTTGAAAAGAGAAGTCAAGACCCGGCAAACCAACCAAAAAAAAAAGAGTATTATTTCCTAATTCAAGACGTCATCGTAGCTTAAAAATCTAACAGGCCGACTTTTTATACTTTTCTACCACTCCAAAAACTGGGACGACTATATATATATATATATTAGTAAATGAAACATTATTGCAATAATTGGCAATATTATATTAGTTTAACGAAGTCAGAGACACTTACGTCTAAAAATAAACCACCCGTAACAAGAGGACATTAATTGGAGTTGAGAATTTCATGAAGATGCATGGGCGGTTCTGTCATAACTCATAAGCAATCTGTGTGTGTGTGTGTGTGTTGACTAGTTGAGATTCTTCAATTCATGCCAACTAAAGGTGCATCCATGGGAAACTTCATGAACTGTCAGATTCATGCATCAAGTAATTAATTTCCTTTTCTTTCTCTGTCAGGATTTGTCTTCTTCTATATTTTCAACCAGCCTACTGAAATTATAAAACAAGGAATTAAAAATTAAGTTTGTTATACAAGCTTTATTTCTATATATAAAAAAAAAATTCTCGGACCTAATTAACTTCCTTCATTCGTGCATTACAAGTTTTCATATCAACTTATATGAAATTTATGAGTTTTAAGTTTTTTTATGGTAACATTAGCAATTACTTTATGAATAATTATATATAAATCTACCATTGAATTTTTTTTAAAATAAATTACTCATGAATATCCAATGAGAATAAAGTATTTATTTTTCTATTTTAATTATAATTTTCTCAAACTAATTATTCTTTTATCACATATAGTCATATAAAATTAACAAGATATGATTTTTTGTTTTTTAATCGAAACTTACTTTGCAGATCATAATAAGCTTTTAAAAAATACGTATTTTGTTAAAATTGTTGTGAAATTGATTTTTGCATAAAAATAAATAAAAAACATATTTTTTTATGAATGAACAAAAATGACTTCTTTGTAAGTAGAGTTGAAAGATTTGTTGTGCTGGTGGTATTGTCGGGTGAAGAATTGTATGATATGGTCTCATAGTACAAGGACATTGTGTTTGGTTTTCAATTTGGTAAGTAGAAGTGTGTTTGGTTTTCAATTCGGTAAGTGGAAATTTTCTAGTTTTAGTTGGGTAAAACAAATTATTTTTTAGGAGCTTTCTTATTGGAAGACTAATATTCTCCACCATAATCTGGATGTCATGCTTATTGGAAAAAAACGTGTTAGAAAATATTTTTAACATGGTGATGGACATAAAAGGGAAGATAAAGGACAACATGGATGCTATAATGGATATACCTTTGTTTTGTCACCGTAAAAATATAAAGTTCATTTATGATGGGGTCACGGGTCGCAAAACCCAAAGCCAGTTTCGCCTTAGATAAAAATATATAATTACTTGTCTACCAATGTCTTAAGAGTTTATGTTTTTCTTATGGATATGTTTTGAACAAATCCAGATTGTTGAATTTAAAGGATTGCAGATTGTATAGAATGAATAGTCATGACTGTCATGTGTTTATGCAAACACTCATTTCACTTTCTCAAAATGATCTATTGCTAAAAGGGATATATGATTCACTCACAAAGATTGGTCACTTTTTTAGAGATATATGTTTTAACAAGTTGCATACCCAACACATGGAGAAGTTTGAAAGGAATATCGTCTAAAAAATCTGCAAACTTGAGAAAATATTATCTTCATCTCGTTTCAACTCAATAGAGTATCTACCCATACATTTACCGTTTGAGGCAAAAGTTGGAGGTCTTGTCCAATATAGATAAATATATCAATTTGAGAGGTTAAAGATTACATATGTATCCTAAATAAATTTCTATTGTTTTTTTAATTAAAACATTCACTTTTTCAATCTTTATTTAACTCTATGTAGATACTTGTCCAACCTTAAGAAAAAAAAAGTTAAAAATAAGATGCATGTTGAGGCTTCGATATGATGCTTATATTATTAAAGATATTTCAATATTTATCTCAAACTCTTTTAAGTCTCACTTGAGAACAAGAATTAACCGTATTTCAAAACATAATGATGATGGGGAAGTGACTTTGAATGAGAATTGTATGATATGGTCTCGTAGTACGAGGACATTGTGTTTGGTTTTCAATTCGGTAAGTAGAAGTTTTCTAGTTTTAGTTGGGTAAAATGAATTATTTTTTGGGAGCTTTCTTATTGGAAGACTAATATTCTCCACCATAATCTGAATGTCATATTTATCGGAAAAAAAACGTGTTAGAAAATTTTTTTAACACGGTGATGAACATAAAAGGGAAGATAAAGGACAACGTGAATGCTATAATGGTGATTAGTATTTAAAAATACATTTTTATCAAGGTTTTATATCATCATATTACACTTAAAGTATCATTAAATTCCCTAACTTAAGCATGTTTTATAATAACACGTCTGATAATATAATATATCTTTAATTTATGGTAAATGCTCATTTCAAATGCAGGCATGTTTCACAATTCAAAGGAGTAATTGATTTGTTTAACTATTAAAATTGAGAAGACAAAGAAAGGGCTAAGCTTGGAGAAGAGATGCTGGTTCAATTTAAATTGGAACACCATTTGGTTATTGGATCATAACTGGAGCTGTAAAACTTGAATTTAGGTTTGGTTTATATAGATGGAAAGCTAAGACATAGACCTAAAACTTTCATGAGAGTTTAAGATTCAAAATGGCCGTTTTCAAGTTCAAATTGTAGCAATAAAAGAGACGTCGGAATCTGTCCTGCAGCCCAGACACTGCTCAGTGTTCAGCCCATATCTCGAGTTTTAGAAGTCTAAATGAGCTCATTCTTGTTTTGTTGGAAAGATGAGACAATTTCCCAGAACTTTTATGAGACTATCTGTTCAAATTCTAATGTTAGCAATGATGTTTTATTCAGACAAGAAGATAAGGGTTGTCACCAAGTCAAAGAGGTGGCCACTCACTTAACAATTAGTCATCAAATCAACAGTTCTGAATTTTATCCTATAAAAGGAGGCATTTGCCACACATTTAGGCATCTTGGTGTTCAGATCAAGATCACACTCTCTCTTTGTATTTTGTAATGTTCAAGTTTTATTAATCTCTTGTTTATGCTTTTCATTTCCTTTACTATACTTAGCTAACTTATATTATGTTTATGTTCTTATATTGTTCATTTATGTTTTTTTTCTTCATGATGTTTAGTTAAGTTAATTTTGTTAAGGTGAAAAGAGTACACTAATGATGTAAGAATAAGTATAATATAAACTCAATATGGACTTTAATGTTTGATATTAACATGTTTTGTATTTGTTATCTTACCCACTCTTAATACCTTGCTTGTTAAATGGTTAATCTAGATTTGTGTTGTACAACCCTTGGTACAACAAATACTTAGCACTTTCATAGCTTACTATATGGTATAACCGACACTTGTGCTATGAAAAGAACTTAATTTGTTGTTAACATAAGTTATCACCATGAATACCTGACCACATTTACAAGTATTGACATTACTCAAATAAGATAATTAATATAATCATGTTAATAATTTATAATCCGATTGGAACCTCCTTTGTGTGTGGTTTCCAGTTGAGTAATAAAAAGAGTTTATACTATACTTATTTGAAATATCATTAGTGGATCCTCTAACCGTGACAGTTGTTTTATCCTTGTTTAATCCTTACATCAATATCACATCTCAAAAATTCTCTTTAACTCATTTTCATTTGTTGTTACTTCGACCTCGGTCTTGCCGGTTCTTTATTACTTCGACACTCCTGCACTTGGGATAAGACATCAATCTTTTGATCGTGTCAAGTTTTTGACGCCTTTCTTTGGGAAGGTAAATTCCTGTATAAATTATAATATTTATTTTATTTTCTCTTTTCACTTTTCTTGTATCTAACTTTTGTTTCTTTTGTTTTGTTTTCTTCTTCTTTTGTTTTCTTCTTCCTTTTATTCTCTTCCTACACGTGTATGAGAGTTTGGTCACGTACATTAAGTGGTAGACTTTCTAGGAAATCCTCATCATTTTCAGAAAATATGGCCGAAGAGAATAATCAGTCGTTTTATAACGAGAATAATCGAGTTAGAACACTGAGAGACCACATGAATCCTACAAGAACAAGTGCACCATCATGTATAGTTTTTCCTCCTGATGCATCGCACTTCAATTTTAAGCCAGACATTATTCAACTTTTACCTATTTTTCATGGCTTAGAACTAGAAAATCCATACTTGCATTTGAGAGAATTTGAAGAAGTTTATAACACTTATAATGACTTAAATTGTAGCATGAACACCATCAAATTAAAGCTTTTTTTTCTTTAAAAGATAAAGCTAAAACAGGGCTATAAAATTTGAGATCGGGATCTATTCGTGCTTGGGATGAAATGCAATAACAGTTTTTGAAGAAGTTTTTTCCATCTCATAGAACAAACTCTTTCAAAAGACAAATCACCACATTCACTCAAAAGTCAGGAGAAACATTCTACCAGTGTTGGGATAGGTATAAAGACTTGTTTAATACTTGTCCTCATCATGGTTTTGAAACATGGAGATTGGTTTCATATTTTTATGAAGGGTTAACACTAAAGATAGGCAAATAGTGAAATTGATGTGCAATAAAACTTTTGAAGATAAAGACCCTAATGAAACAATGAAGTACTTAGACTTATTAGCTAAAAATGCTCAAAATTAAAACACTACAGGTATTTATGAGGCACCGGGTAACTATAATTTAAACCTTAATTTTATAAAAATTAAAATAATTCGTTTTATTTTTTATTTTTTTAAATCTATTTTTAATTTATTTTACATAAAAAAAACTCATCTCTTATTTTAACTAAATACATATTTTTTTAATCTACAGTTAAAAATATGTATTTTTTAATAAAAACACTATTATTTTTTTCCGAAAGGTCAATGTCGCTATCGCTCGTGAATCCCCGAAACGTACGGGGATGTACTTTGGAGCAGCAATTATTAGAAAACTCAAATTATTGAAGTAATTAGTGTCTATATATATATATATATATATAATGCTAACCGAAGAACATGTATTCAATATATTATTTGAAAAGAGAAGTCAAGACCCGGCAAATCAACCAAAAAAAAGAAGTATTATTTCCTAATTCAAGACGTCATTGTAGCTTAAAAATCTAACAAGCCACTTTTTATACTTTTCTACCACTCCAAAAACAGGGACTAATATATATATATATATATATATATAGTAAATGAAACATTATTGCAATAATTGGCAATATTATAGTAGTTTAACGAAGTCAGACACTTATGTCTAAAAATAAACCACCCGTGCCGTTGGACAAGAGGACAATAATTAGAGTTGAGAATTTCATGAAGATGGGCAAGCAATCTGTGTGTGTGTGTGTGTGTGTGTGTGTGTGTGTGTGTGTGTGTGTGTGTGTGTGTGTGTGTGTGTGTGTGTGTGTGTGTGTGTGTGTGTGTGTGTGTGTGTTGACTTGTTGATTTTCTTCAATATTTGCTAATTAAGGCTCTGTTTGTTTGCTAAAAAATAGATTTTTTTTTTAAAATAAATTCCAGAAAAGTGAATTATTTTTTGATATTTGGTAGTGTAATGGAAAATAAGTTGGAAAACACTTTCCAGTATTTAGTTATGTCATGGAAAATGAGCTGGAAAATAACTTATTAATGTTTTATTTTCTCAAGTTTATTAAAATAATAGGGAACAAATCTTACAAATTAAAAAGTTGAATGAGGATGAAATTGAAAAAAAATATATAATTTCATAAATTATTTCAAATAAAATAAATAATAATCAAAATAATAGAAATCAAATCTAAAAAATAAAATAAAAATGAAAGATGAAGAAATTAAAATAATAATAATTAACATTTCATAAATTATTTCAAATAAAATAAGTAACAATCAAAAGAATGAGGACCAAATTTGATAGATAAAAAATTTCAATAAGAAAATGATAAGGGAAAAGCAAATAACAATTATAAAAATGAGGACCAAAATTAATATAAAAATTAAATTTTAAGAGATGAAATTGAAAAATAAATATTCAAAAGAAAATATATATAGCAATCAAAAGTTTGAGGACCAAATTTGATATAATTAGCAAATAATATGACATTTCTAAATTTTTCACAACTTCCGGAAAGTGTTTTCCGCCCAAACTTTCCAGGAAAACACTTTCCTGAAAACCAAGCCAAATTTTCCTTTGACTGGAAAGTGTTTTCCGTTGACCAACTTTTCTAATGACAAACAAACACAGAAAAATTTGGAAAATGATTTCCTGGAAACCACTTTTCGGAAAACAAACATGGCCTAAAGGTGCATCCATGGGAAACTTCATGAACTGTCAGATTGATGCATCGAGTTGTTACTCTCTCTCTCTCTCTCTCTCTCTCTCTCTCTCTCTCTCTCTCTCTCTCTCTCTCTCTCTCTCTCTCTCTCTCTCTCTCTCTCTCTCTCTCTCTCTCTCTCTCTCTCTCTCTCTCTCTCTCTCTCTCTCTCTCTCTCTCTCTCTCTCTCTCTCTCTCTCTCTCTCTCTCTCTCTCTCTCTCTCTCTCTCTCTCTCTCTCTCTCTCTCTCTCTCTCTCTCATGATTTGTCTTCTTCTATATTTCCAACCATGCCTACATAAATTATAAAACAAGGTATTAAAAATTAAGTTCGTTATACAAGCTTTATTTCTCAAAAAATAATAATAAAAAAATCTCGGAGCTAATTAACTTCCTTCATTGGTTCATTACAAGTTTTCATATCAACTTATATGAAATTTATGCATTTTAAGTTTTTTTTATGATAATATCAGCAATTACTTTATGAATAATTATATATTAATCTACCATGCAAATTTTTTTAAAATAAATTACTCATGAATATCCAATGAGAATAAAGTATTTATTTTTCTATTTTAGTTATAATTTTCTCAAACTAATTATTCTTTTATCACATATAGTCATATAAAATTAACAAGATATAATTTTTTGTTTTTTATTTGAAACTTACTTTGCATATCATAATAAACTTTTAAAAAATACATATTTTGTGAAAGTTGTTGTGAGATTATTTTTGCAGATAAAATAAATAAAAAACATATTTTTTCATGAATGAACAAAAATGACTTCTTTGTAAGTAAAGTTGAAAGATTTGTTGTGCCGGTGGTATTGTCGGGTGAAGAATTGTATGATATGATCTCATAGTACAAGAACATTGTATTTGGTTTTTAATCTGGTAAGCAGAAGTGTGTTTGGTTTTCAATTTGATAAGTAGAAGTTTTTTTTATTTTAGTTAGGTAAAATGAATTATTTTTTGAGGGCTTTCTTATTGGAAGACTAATATTCCGTCGGTAATTCCGTTGGTAAAAATAGCACGTCATTATTTGTTTGCTTTGTTTTAATTATTTTTTTCCCACTGTAATTCCCTCAGGAATATTTCCGTCGGTAAAATTCGTCGGCAATTTACCAACGAAAATATTCCCTTGGTATTTCCGTTTGTATTTATCGATTTTCTGATAGTGTTCATTAAATACCATTCAGTTTTAAATTTATTTTCAAATAAGATTATAATATTTATTTTTATAATATTAGCATTCATTCTTTTTACACAACACAAATTAATTATAGTTGAATAAATTAAATTATTTTTTATATATTATTTTATTACATATCAATCAATTCAATATTAATTTCCCATTGCTATTATTGCTATTGTTTTATGATGTTAGCAATAATTTTGTTAATTATTTTTTATGGTCTTTCTATGCATTTTTTTTTATTCTAGTGGTTGAGGAAATTATATAAAAATAAATTTCAATTTATTATATTTATCACAAATACTCTTCTTTAAACTTTGTTTACTTTTTGTTTAATGAATTATGGTTCTTATGAAAAAAAAAATCTTTTAGTAAAAAAACAAGAGATATCACATGAATCATTAAAGATGTTTTTGAAAATTGAAATACATTTTTATTTGTTTTTAATATGAATATCTTTTTTTGTATAATAGTATAATTAGTTAAAACATTAAACGCTACCAGCACATGAACATTTTTTTTACATTAAAATAAATTTCGGCCTAGATGGGGTGTGGCACTGACACCAATCTAGGTTTTTTTTTAAAAAAAAAAAAAAATTCGTCATCTGTAAGCTAGTTCAACTGTACCAATCGCCATGCCTATGAACAATCTACTGTTGCTAATAAAAGTCAAGAGTTTGTTAACATATCTTTAGATTCGCAACATGTTTTATCAAGAGCACCAGTACAACAACAAACCAACGCCTACCATACCCTCCATGAACTGCTTTTCCTTTTTAGGTACAAGATCCTTCGTCTTGCTAAGAAGCAGACGTACGGCAGCAAACAACAGGGCAACTATAATTAAGCAGACCACCATTTTCTTAATTATATCATACTTCATATGTCATTCCAACCCTGAGAAGTCTGGTTCGAGGGATCGCCAGAACTGTCTGCCCTTGTCTGAAATTTTTCCTTAGAAAACCATACCCATAATCAACAACTAGTTTCTTGAACCAGGATGCTTCTGGTTTTGCCACCACTTCGGCTTCTCCTATGAGATAAATCACACCTTTCTCCAATGCTTTCTGCACAAACTGCATCTCTTCTTCGGCACCTTTTGGGACAGAGGCATGTATCATTCCACCAGAAGAATTTGCTGATGTAATCCCATTCACTGACTGAGTGGAACGCGATGATGCATTGATTGATTGAATGGAAACTGAAGAAATACTGGGTTGATTAGGCTGCTGTGGCGATTCTTCAACATGAACTGCTGGAGATACTTTGGTTTTTCCGTCTTTTACTGCTAGTAGAGTGGAATATTGTTGGATGTTATCTTCTTCTGGTGCTGATTCGTTGTTGCCTCCTTCACGAATGAAGTGTTCATGGCGGATGAATTCTTTCAAGTTTTCAACCAACTGGCGTTCAAATTCGTGGGGCTCCTCAATGGCATCTTTATATCCATACCTCACAATACAACGGAACATCCTGTATTCTCTTGGCTCGACTTGTCGGAACAAGAACCGCTCCTCAAGTGCCACTTTACTTATTGGAATAGACTTAATTGAAACAAACACTAGAACCGAGTGTGTGGAAGGTATGTTGGAAATGAAGTGAGGGAATATTGGAGGAATGCCCTGCACAAGCTCAGAGTAAAGAAGTCCTATTCCTGGTAGCCGGTTTATATCTGTTCTTGCCGCCAGATCTCTGACATATTCACTAGAAACCTTGTTCTGAAGCTCATAGATGTACCTCTCTCTGTGCACATAATGCCATATCCCCATTGATATCATTAGGATAAGTGAAAATGCCAGTGGAAAGTACCCACCTTGTTTAAATTTGTATAGGACAGATGATAAATACACGGCCTCTATAGCACCAAATCCGAAGAAGAAGAGAGCAATCCACCAAATCCTTGTCTTCCATATAACTAACATTATGAGTGTAACCATACAAGTTGTGATTACCATAACAGCAACCACAGCAATTCCTGCATTCAGAGAAGTTCACCACAGCAATTACACTAGTGGTAGAGACCAATACGGCATTCAAATATTAGTTCTCCCTTGAACTATCATCTTCGTTACTTTAAGATAGAGATAAATTTTGGATTGTGCGAACCAAATCAATTTTGAAATGTCTATTTTTCATTTTTACTGAACCAATTGTACTTGATTGTGAGAGGCAAGTCATCATTAATCACAACCTTGAAGTGTTTCCTCATGATACTTTATTTCATAGACATTTGTTCCCAACCCAGCTGTGAATGTAAATCCTATACAAAGTGGGTCGATAATTTCAATGAGTTTTGTTGGTTATATAGGAATTCTTCAACCCGAGAATTAAGATTAATAAATTCTTCAGTAAAATAAACAGAGCTTTCAAGTTTGAAGATCCTAGGAGCTTACCATATGCATTGCCGATCTTTACAGTAGTCTTGAATGCAAAACAGACGACAACGCAGGCAACCATGAGCAAGTAGTTGACCTCAGGTATGTAAACTTGACCCTCGTACTTTGCAGAAGTGTGAACAACTTTGACTCTAGGAAAACAACCAAGACTCAGGGATTGAGAGATGATTGCAAACGCTCCTGATATCATGGCTTGGCTAGCAATAATTGCAGCAGCTACAGCAACAACAAATGTCGGCCAATACAATGGATCTGCATGCCAGTTAAAATAAACAACTCAAATCAGTTAATGTTTTTTTCCTGATAAATGATAAAGAAAAATCGGATCATTTCTCGATAAAGTTGATGCTTATATTTCTTATTACCATTCCAATTTCATCGAATATCCTAGAGAGGACAGTTGTTTTATGCTGCAAGTTTTGTATGTGCTGTAGTTATGTATAAAGTATTTTAGCTACACCAAGAAGTAATTTGACATGGTTGCAGTAGTTTTTTCCTACTCATCAGGAAATACCTGGAATAGACTTGTAGAAGGTATCAGACACGTCATCTTTGAATTTGGTGAGGTATGCGGCTTGCCCACTATATGCAGCTACTAGTGCCGGAAAAACGATGCTGGAAAAACTAATCTGCATAGGAGTAGAAAAGAGGAGGCGGTTGTGACCTTAAATTGGCAAAATAGTAGAGTCTAACAAGTAGAATACATCACACAAGTATTATATAATCAGTCTGGTAATCATGATTAAGGCAACACCGACTATGAATCATGAGTCTGTAGCACAAGGACATGGTCCGTGATTCAATTAATTAATCATTGTAAGTTTGGGTGCTTGCTTGGTGTCCTCTCATGTACAATTGTGGACCATTCTAAGCATTCTTGGATAGCTAAAACCGAGAGGTGAAAGAAATTTGGAAATGCACAGACACTCACTTGGATCGCTCGCACGTTGAAGTGACCCAGATCAGCAAACATAGCTTCCGTTCCTGTCACCTAATCAGTTAGAGCAAAAAGTATACATGCCGTCTAAAAATACACGACTCAATCTGCGAAACTCTTACTCACCTGTTATGCAGAGAACTATTCCGCCAAGTGAAATCCATCCTTGCTTACCATTTCTTTTGAAGTAATCAATCATGTATTTTGGATTGAAAGCACGTAGTACACCGATTTCATATTTGAACAAATTATAAAGACCGATTCCAGTGATGAATGAAAACCACAACAAGATAACTGGAGCAAATGCAAAGCCCACTTTATCGGTGCCCAGTCTTTGAACAGAGAATAGAACAATCAAGATTGCTATTGAAATGCCTACAACAGCATCTGCACGTATAATTAAACAAGCTTAACGCTGTTGAAAGAAGTAGTGCTTGATAATAACTATCACCCAAATGCTATAAAATTAAGACCAGTAGTATTAGTGAAGTTAATTATAAAGCGTGTGATGGAAGAAAATTAAATTGTGCATGTTTTGAAAATCATGTATATTTTCTCTCGCTCTCCCTCTCTCTATGAGCTATGCATAATAGTACCTTTGCCAAGAGACTTGATCCCATTCACAGCTGAAAGAACTGCAAAACAAAATTTGTTAATCTTACAAGTCAGTATTTCTCTGAAGTACAGTAACTAATATGCTCAGATAAGCTGAAAACATAGTTGGCTGCAGAAAAACCTGAAATGCATGGAGTGAGGACACCATCTCCTATAACCATGGAAGTTCCTAGGATGGTGATTAGGAAAAGTATGATTTTAATTGTTTTACTACTTTCCATCTTCTCTTTGATCATGTGAGCACGCCTCAACTGATTGGATGGTGTGTCGAGTCTGTAGTTGGAGAGCTGGTGGTCCTCTGGCTGGTCATTTGGAATTAAGCTCACCTTCGCAGATCGGCATATCAATGAATAGAGTGCAAATGTTCCACCTGTTAAAGGGTACAGCTACTCGTGATCGAATGATAACTAGGTTTACCGAAACGTAAATGGACTTCCTGGCTAGCCATGTAAAACAGTTTTTTGGATAGAAAAAATATTTGATAAATAATCTACGACAATTTAATTTACAGAAACATGTGTAAGAACAGATTATGAAAGCATCCATTCCCTCGCTTCCATGATTATATATTCAAAAACAGCCGTTTATTTTGAAGCACAACAAAACTAAATAAATCCAAAATAATTTATTTTTTTTATAATAGTCAAATTTTATTTGCATAACTCCGTTAAGTATACGAAGTTCTGCTTAAAAAAACGTTGAAGGTAGATACTCCAGTCCTAAATCCCCTACGATAGTACTTCTATAGCTATTTGATCAACATGATACTTATTAATTATTGAAATCGTCAGGTTTTTAATGAATAACTGACAGCCAAAAAAAATATTAGCAAGGCAAGCCTCTAGTAAACAAATAGCCTTGTCTACATGAATACACCACACACACACACGTATACTTACTGATTTCTACACATCTTCTAAAGTACACTCATTTATAAACAAATAACACCTTATTTTTTGTTTTTATTCGACGGTATGAACGACTTTTTGAGAAAAACATAATAGAATACCAAGTAGGCCAATAAACTAACGGCACTTGACTAATAAATAATAAAAAAAATACTGTTATATGATCAAGTCATGCATACATGTCATCTTAGTACATTGATTCGTTAATCGGAATCTACACAAATAACATATACATGGCATGCATCACATAATTAGGTGCCTTCCGTTTTCCGTTCCTTTAATATATCAGGTGACGGAAATACTATAAATAAAGTTCAGATTCATACATTTCCTTAATTTCCATGAAAAAACCCCAGCTAATTCTATGAGGAAATGAACTATATATATAGTGTTCCAAAGTGAATACGGTCGTTTTATCACAAACTTTGACAGAGACAGATGACAAAGATCATGTCAGAAAACACTTAGAGTTTGTATATATATGGTTAAGCAGCCAAGATTTAACTTCAATGATTTGGGATTCTTATATTAATGAGATTTCGGTTAGCTTACCATCACCGTTGTCGTTGGCCCGCAGAACAATGAAGACGTACTTAAGCATAGGCACCAGCACAATGGTGTAGATTATTAGGGACAATACCCCAAGAATGTCTTCGTCATGGTTAATACCCTCGGTGAAAGTGCTTGCATATACGTAAAGCGGAGAAGTTCCTATATCTCCATATACTATTCCAATGCTCTGAAATGCCAAACTCAACGTCCTCTGCCAGTTAGTCTGCACATTTTTACGCATATAACAAAGGTTAAATAATTAACGAGGATTTCTGGTTGGTTGGCATGCATATATTATAAAGCACAAGTAAATGACCTTAGAGGTGTGGGCACCGTGGCTGTGAGACATGGAAACTCTACCAGCCTCCAGGTTGAGTGAGTCGACGCGACGCAGGTTTCCCCATGATATCTTTCGACCTTTCAGCTTATTTTCCACCTTTGTTTCTTCTTCCATTTGCACTTGGTTTGTTTCCCACTCTTGCTCCGACATCCTCCTTTAACTGCTGTGTTTCTGTGAAGCTGTTCAGCTTCTTGGATTTATAGGCGCACTGAAATCAGAGATGATAATTAATTAATTCACCATTATTCCAATGATTCCTTCCAAATTCTAGATAGTGAGGTCAGAAATTAATGTATTAATCAGTATTCTAATGAGCCCTTCCAATGCCACTTTCAAGTCTCATTCAGTAGATAGAGACGTGTCGGATAGCTAGATCCTAGTGGTATATATTATTTTCTTCATTTCACCCCAATGATTTAATTTATACTAATAATGAAGTCAAATACTGCATATGATGATGATTTATTTTATCAACCATTCCATAATATTCCTCGCTTGACACAATAATGAGTTTTTGGTTTCCATTTTTCTAATTACGAAAAAAGAAGAACAAATGAATACAAGCATAAACAAATTAACGTGCCGAGCATGCAAGTCACGGCATAATTAATGGCTGTTCAATTATGATTTTAACTTGAAGTACATGTAGTATGGTTTAATATTAATTAAAAAATAATATAATAGAGATTGCTATTAATTACTAAATGAAAGAGAAAATGCATTCCTTATTAGATGTATTGAATTCTATGAATACAAGGGATTTATTACACTATTATGATATTAATATTGGAAATATAATCAAGGAGATTTCTATTATAATTTTACAGATATATATATATAGACACATATAAGATAATTATGGGGTAATTATAATCATCTAATATACTTTGACTAACTATTTTGTAATTTTCCTTTTCAAAATTGGATTTGAATTATTTTAGAATACAAAACTGACATAAGCAAGTATTTAAATAAGAGTTTTCGATTATTTCTTTGCGAGGAGAGTCACGACAGTAGCACAATAATTTTTGCATGTAAAATTAATGAAAAGAGGTCTCTATAAATAAAAATTATTTTATTTTAATTTCTGAAAAATTAAAATTTGAATATCACACATGTGAAGCCGTGGTAAGAAAACTAATATATGAAAAAAGTTGATTTTTTTTTTAAATATCAAATATGAACTTATCATTCTATAAAGATCGATTGTAATAAAACTCCACTGTTTCTTTTATTATTAAGAATGGACTTAGTGATCATTAATTTTTAATGATTAAAGAAAGAAGTTATATAACAATGTATTCAACTTTTATTTATTTATTCACATTTCTTTTTCAACAATTATATTTAGTGCATGAGTATTAAAATACGTTTAGCTTTATTCAAATTTTATTCCTATATAGCATTTTATTAGATTTAAACTCTTGAATTGTTTTTCATTTTCCTAGTAATGATTTTTACATTTTAATTTTTATTGATACACAAGCTAATAAAGGAACACTTACTCGAAGGGGTGTGTGTGTGTGTGTGTGTGTGTGTGTGTGTGTGTGTGTGTGTGTGTGTGTGTGTGTGTGTGTGTGTGTGTGTGTGTGTGTGTACACGCGCTTGTGTGATCCTAATTATCACGGCACGCGCAATGTCAAGAACGCATGGTTTGTCTTCGAGATGGTGTTAAAAAGAGGGGTTTTGGGGTAATTATAAACTGTATTGTTATTTGATTGTTTCTTTAGATCGTGTATTTGTCTATTGGTTATCTAAAGTTCGAAGTAGATCTCCTTTCGTGAGGAAGTCTTTACCTTATTGGATTAAAGCCTAACTATTTTAAGGTCTAAATTTTAGCCTCATATTTATTTCCTGAATATAACTAATTCCTAACATTCCAAACAGAATAATTGTGATGATTTTTTTATATATATATTTTGGACAAACTTTAATGAATAATCATAAACTGGTTATTACGATATCTATTTTTACATTTTTAAAACATAATAAAAATGCGATTTTATCTTTTTTAAAAATATGCATGAAAACTTTTAGGATTTGGTTGTATGCATGAAGACAAAAACATATTTTTTTGAAAGACAAAATTAATTTTATTTTTTTCTGAATTTTTTATTTTTTTTTAATTTTCGAAGAAAATCAGATATTTTTAATATCAATTTTGTATCTTATAGTGTAAGTCTACAACTCAATATTATGCAAAATTATTGGAAAAATATGCGGGGACCCTGCCCAACCATTTGGGATGGGCTAAAATAGATCAAGCTTGGTTTGGTTAGGTCGACTAACGGTCTAACAACCTTTTTCCTTTTTAAAAAAAATATTGGGCTGGACCCGGCCCAACATTGGTTCTGCATGCAAATGACTGTCAAATTTGTAGTCAGGAAGGGGGGGAGAAAGCTACCAGCTGTAAGGGGTGGCTAATTGGTGGTGCTGGGGAAGCCCAACGTGTAACTGGTGGTGGCAACTATAACGAAGGTGTGGTGGAAGAAGAGGGCTGGTGGAGAAAAAAAAACTAGGAAACAAATAATTTTTGGCCAACTTAGCACCCAAATTTGTCCTCCCTCAATGCTTGAAATCCAACCCTATTTATATAAGGTGGAAGAGGGATACTTTTTCTTTATTAGAAACAACTCTTGGCCCTTAATTCAACCAATAAGGATCATAACTGTTGGCTCAAAGATGCAATCATGAACTAAAAAAGATGGCAGCTAAAGACTACATGAGTTGGGCCCTTTGGGGTGGTGTCGTGGTAACTGTGATGTCAATCAACCGGAAAGAACCATATCGAGGTGTAGTCAAATGTCAGGTTATCATGGTGGTGTATGTTTTGTCAAATTTGATGAAGAGATGAAGCATTAAATACACCTAAAAAGTAGTCACCTAAGCAGTCTTTTTCAGGCAAAAGAAGAAGATGATGAATAGTAACCAGGCGATGTGTTGTCTGGTCTGTCTTTTTTTCTTACTGTTTGGGTAAAAAACAATGTCGTTTTGGACAAAACACGCTGTTTTATTTAAATAAAACGGCGTTGTTAGGATTTTATAGTTTTAATTTATAGATTTGGCCAAAGTCCAATTTAGTTTTTTAGCTTTTGATTCCTTTAATTGCACCCCTAATTGACATAAATTTTTTAATTTTATGTAATTTTACCCTTGTCGAACTTCAACACCAGCCCTGAATTTCAACACCTTTTTTATTTTAGTTCTTGGTGTTGAATTTATGCAAATCGACCCTCAATTGACCATTAAACTTTCAAATATCTTCAATTTCACCCGGAATATCAATCAATTTAATCCCTAGAGTTTGGTGCCTTTTTCACAAAGGTCATTAACTGTGAATTTCTTCAATTTAGCCCCCAATTGACCCTAAATTTCAATTGTTTTTGCAATTTTACCCCTGATTTGAACCGATTGACTTTATAAAAATTTAGTTTGGTCCTCTAAAATTTTAAAATTTTAAATTAAGTTCAAATTGGATCTCAAACTTAATTTTTCACCAATTAAGTCCCTAATAAAATTAATTTGATCAATTTAAAGTATAATTAAGTCTTTGCACTTAATTACATCCTTTAATTTGACCCAAATTAATTCTTAAGCATAATTAAAATTTTAATTTGGCTCATGATTAAATCAAATTGACCTATTAAGAACCTAATTATATCATTTAATTTGACATTGAATCTGCATTATCTTTTCAGTCTTGGGTATAACGGGATGTAATTATGCTCTAAATTTATCCCAAATTTTAGCATGACTTTTTTGTATGTACTTGGGATCTTCTTCGGCTAGCTTTTGTCATATCACCAGTTCTCTTGCTATTATTATTTATTTTTTTATTAAAAAAAAGGATAAATTGTAGGGGATAATCCAAAAATAACACTAATACCGGAGAACAAAACAACGTGTATTCAATATATTATTTGAATTGAGAAGTCAAGACCCGGCAAATCAACCACACAAAAAAAAAAGTATTATTTCCTAATTCAAGACATCATTGTAGCTTATAAATCTAACAGACCAACTTTTTATACTTTTCTACCACTCAAAAACAGGGGCAATATCTATATTATTAGTAAATGAAACATTATTGCAATAATTGGCAATATTATAGTAGTGTAGCGAAGTCAGAGTCACTTATGTCTTAAAATAAACCACCCGTGCCGTTGGACAACAGGACATCAGAGTTGAGAATTGAAACTTGCAATTCATGAAGATGGGCGGCTCTGTCATAAGCTATCTCTCTGTGTGTGTTGACTTGTTGATATTCTGCCATTCATGCCAATTAAAGGTGCATCCATGGGAAACTTCATGAACTGTCAGATTCATGCATCGAGCTGTTAATTTCCTTTTCTTTCTCTCTCATGATTTGTCTTCTTCTATATTTTCAACTATGCCAAGGTATTAAAAATTAAGTTTGTTATACAAGCTTTATTTCTCAAAAAAAAAATATCACCTAAGATTTCTCGGACTCATTCGTGCATTATGAATTTTCATATCACCTTGCATGAAATTTATGAGTTTTAAGTTTTTTTTTATGATAATATTAACAATTACTTTACTAATAATTATATATGAATCTACCATGCAAAAAAAAAATTAAAACAAATTACTCGTCAATATCCAATAAGAATAAAATATTTAATTTTCTATTTTAGTTATTATTTTCTCAAACTAATTATTCTTTTATAACAAATAGTTGTATAAAATTATTTGCTTCGAAACTATACTATTAATATTATTATGTTGTGTTGTATTGTATTGTGACTGATTATTTTGTTGCGTTGTTCGATGCTATGCTGTGGGGTAAAAATAATATTTAGTAATTTATTATTATTTTACGCATAGAAATAGTTTAAAATATAAAACGATCTATAATTAAGAGCTCGGCTAAAAATATTTTAACAGATGCACTTTGTTTATTTTAAATAATTCATGACTTCTTAAACTAAAGCAACTTGTGTTCATAGTTTTTATGAAATAATTATTAAGTTAGAAAAGTTGAATAAAGCAATAATATATATAGACACATCATTGCAATAAAATTAATGATATAAGAAATAGAATTATGTATAATTAACACTAGCATATTAATTTGATATGTATAATTTTAAAAAAAATAACGGAGAAAGTGTTTATATTAATTAAAAATTAAGGACCTTATAATTATTAACCAAACATTGTTTTTAATTAAAAGGAAGTGATACCCTACTTTGATTTCAAAACAAAATAATTACTAACCAAACATTGAATAAAGCAATAATATTCATGTACTGTGGTTCCCATCATCTGTTGATCGGTGCCTGTCGACACACTCTTTTCACACGGTCTAGGTCTTTATTGTTTAATTTCAGAAGAAGGTTAAAATACGTCGATTTGTGTTTTTCGATGATCAGAAGTGACTCTTTCAAATCGGAAAGGAGATGCACCCATTTATGGCCCCAGTCGGCATCGTCTAATTGGCTTGTTAATTAGCCTCCATATTCAACTCAGTAAAGTTGATTAATTCAGTTGGGATCTAGCTTTTATGACCCTTTTTTTATTTACAGCGAAGAGGCTTGGATACTACCCGATGAGCAATAAAATTCGGACTATTTTTTAATTAGGAGTTGACTTCTACAAAATATATTTATATGTCATGTCATATTTTATTTTAAACGCAATAAATTTATTTTATTTAACTTCACTATCTCCATCTACACGACCTCCACATGTATGTGTGCGTGTCAGGAAGTGGATCCTGTAATTAAATTAAATAAATATTTCTTATAGGGTCCAGTGATCGTTTAATTATCTGTGTATACACACACACATGGATTAGACTGGGTCTGATGTGTCCGGGAGTCAAGCGCGCCGAGGTGGATTCTATTTGCTAGAGAGTCAAGATTGTATTGGTTTAGTGAAGTGTTTGTTTGATATTCTAGTAATTCTTGAGATTGTGGTTTAAAAAAATTAATTTAAAAATTATTTATAATTATTGTCTTAAAAATTATGTTTTAAGATTAAAATTGTCTTGAAAATTGTTTGTTCAATAAAAATATGGAATATTAATATGATTAAAATAAATTAAGAGTAAATAAAAATTAATATAAAAAACATTTAGTTGATATATTCTTGTGAAATTTAAGATATTCTATTAAATTTTCTTTTTTATATTGGAAAGTTGAAGAGTCATAGTACGTAATACTTAGCAAATTAGTATGTATTTAATTCATATGTACACAGGCTCGGGCCACAAGCCTTGAGAGTTTGAGTTTATTTTTTGCTAGCTTATTTTAATCTTAGATTTAGAATTATTATAAAATATTTTTTTGACCCGTACAAAATTATTTTTATTAGTTTATTATTTTATCTAGTCCAACTCATGAATTTAATCAGTTTTTTTCTAGAAGAGTTTCTTTAAACTTGAACAAATAGCTAAAAAACATAAGATTTAAAGCTAAAATATTTAGATTTAATTCTAGATTTACAACGAGTAATCAAATATGTTAATAGGGGAATTATAAAAAGAAATTACCAGGCACACCAAACATGGATTTTCTTTCAAGGCATGAGACAAGTTTCTATGGTAATTACTAAAATTAATTCTTTATCAATTTTAGTTTCAAAATCTATTATAAAACACGGGGTGAATGAAGAGTTTTTTGCACTATTTTTCCTGATTTTATACTCTTCCTCACCTTTTTTTTATTTTCTCTCTTAATCTATAGCTTAGATTGTGTTATGTTGACGACACTTAGCTTATTATCTTTGATGTATATATTTTATTTAGAAGTGTATCTAAACAAGATAGTGATGCTTGGTTTTTGAGAAATTTATTGCATATATCTTAGTTGCATCAAGTGAAGAGCAATAAAGCTTTTGAAAAAAAATTACTTGATAACAACTACTTTCAACTCAATTGAAGTTTAAGAACTGTAATAATAAGTAAGTGTTTTTATTTGTTTAAATCAAATTCTTAATTTTTTTGTTTGTTTGGAATGTATATTAAGATTTTATTTTGATATTAATTATAAGTTTGAATATATATTTAAAATCCATGCTAGAATATTTATGTAATCTTATATGTTGATTGTAAATTTACCTTAATTTATTATATTGCATACTTATAATCATAAACATATTTGAAAACTGGTCTTTTCTTGCCTAACCTTTTAATTAGTAAGCTTTTGTCAAGATAAGCTAAACAATTCATGTTCATTAATCTAATATTTTGGACATCACAAGGCGCTTAGATTTTTTTAGCTCGAGACATGATTGTTGGATGCTCGAAAGCCAAGATTGGATAAGAACTAAAATTGTTCATGAGAGTTGGTTGGGTTCTTGCCATGCCTAGGTTAGGCTCTCCCTAATTTTTCTAGTACCTAGACCTCAATATGCCTGCAACAAGCTCGAGATTTCGAGTTTATTAAAAAGAAACCAAACAAAATCATGTTGGAGATACTTTACACACCGAGTAAATGTTTTTAAATCCAGCTCGGTGGTCATTCTGGATCAAGATCCGGGTCACGGGTTTTAACCGGTCATCCGGGTCGATTCTAATTTTTTTTATAAATCAAAACAATGTTTTTTTGATAAAAAATAAAAAAAAATCAACGGATTCCAACCGAGTTTTTGACCGGGTCTTATCGAGTCAACCGGGTTTTTAACTATCTTTATGTTTTTATAAATTCAGCCTAATTCTAGTTTAAGATCAACCGAGTCTTGAATCAATCTACCAAATCAAATTGATTTTTGAAACTATACACATAGTACAAAATACAAAATTAGTACGAAATTGGTCAGGTCTATAGGTTACAATTAAGGATGATAAAATTACCGCCTTGATGATACCCATCGAAACCTGATCCGATAAGGTGGGTACGAGGGGTTTTTCTTTCCTATAAGCAAACAAGGATGAAGGAAGGAAACATGCTTACTATTCCATGAGAAACCCAATCTGAACGTGATTATATATGCTTACATTTTTATTTTCATCATGTATATTTCTTAAATAATTGACCTTTTAAAATAAAATTTTGTTTAAATTATATTTTGATTATTTATATTATCATTATCATTATCAATATAACTAGATCTTGGGTTTTTTCTCCATGCACTTCAATATATATATATAAACAGCGAAACTCCTCACCTCATTCTTTTTTTTTCAAATTTTAATTTCAATATTTTTTATTCAATCATTTTAGGACCTAATTCCATGAAATAAAATTTTAAATTGTAATAAAAATACAAAATTAAAAGAAAAAGAACCACAATGAAAAATACATAGGAAATACATAGCCAAACTAAAAAAAAATTAAATTTCTATTTTCATCCAAAATATTATTTTGTTTATTTTTACATCCCTGGATTTGAGAGAAGAGAGAGAAAATTTTCTTGATTTTTAATGGTAGGAAAATTAAATAAAATACTTCTCGACCTTGAAAAATTCTGGGATTTTTTCTGGAGGTGGATTGGATTTTTTCCAACCTCTGTGCAAAATTTCAGCTCAAAATACCAAGAAATTAATTTTTTTAGAGCGGGGTGACAAGCGGGATCTAGTAGTATCTACCCCTACCGGAGCTGTAATAACACTTGTTGCTCTTTAGGGGGGTGCCCCTTGACTAGCCATGGGGCGTGCTGGCCTGGCGCCCATAGGCCTGCCGCGGGGGCTTTGCGAACTGTTGCTACACTAGGACTAAAATGGGGGGCCTCATGGCCCGAAGTATCGCCGACATCAAAAGTAGTGTTTGGTTAAAACTGTAGTTTAAATTGTTGTTGAATAAAAAAATAACTCAAATGCCGTTTGGTTAAAACTACTTTTGAAAGTGATTTTGATAATAAAATAACTAGAAAGGACATGCAATAATTTTATAGTTTTGAATTATATTATTATAAATTGGATTATTAATACATCATAAAAACAACAATTCTTTATTAAGGTCCTATTTTTATTGTCTCATTAAACTATTTTTAATTCCATCATATACATAATTCATACGAGAAGGCCTTTAGTATCCATGGCTCTCCGAACATGGAACAACATCGACTAAAAAGTTATCGGGAACAAAATTGAGATGACAATTATATTCTACAAATGTCACATCTTTTGGCGAATCCCTTCTAATATAGTTATATAATGTCATTAATGCCACTATAATTTAAACTTGTATTTTGTATGAATAAACAGACATGTTTTGCAAAATTTCCTATCTCTTTTTCCACACTCCAAACTTAGGCATTTTTTATTCCCTTGGTAGGATATAATATGGTTTTGAGAGTCCATTGGTTAAAAAGGCTTAGGGCCTATATTATGGGATTTCGCTAAACTGTTTATGGAATTAAATTTTAATGGAGCCTAAATCTGTCTTAATGGGCTGGAAGTTTAAGAATCTAAAATCAATTACCGGCTAGACTTTATTAAAGAGCTTAAAAAGAAGAGCCAAGGATTGGAGCTACAAATCTAGGCCATTGAAAACCCTTACAAGCTATTCGAGGATGTTCCAGAAAAGGTATTGAAGTTGTTAGAAAAGTTCAAAAGGATTTTAGAGTACTTAAAGGGTTACCATCGGCCAGGAGCCCTGACCATCAAATAATTCTATGAGAAGGCACCCCTCCTATTAGTGCAAGACCCTATTGCTACCCTTACTACTAAAACATAAAAATTGAAAAGATTGTGAAGGAGCTACCTGAGCTAAGACCAATCAACCAAGTCAAAGCCCCTATTCCTCACCTGTTTTATTGGTAAAAAAGGCTAGCAGTTCATGAAGAATGTATGCTGATTATGGAAAAGTTTTTGGAAGAATTTTATGGTTCATAGTATTTTTTAAAGTTGGATCTTATGTCAGGTTATCATCAAATTTAATGAAGTAGGAGGATATCCCTGAAATTGCATTGATGACTTGTGAAAGGCATTATGAGTTCCTAGTCATACCCTTTGGGTTGACTAATACACTCTCTACATTCCCAAGACCTTATGAATGAGGTATTTAAACCTTACTTGAGAAAATTCATGCTTATGTTTTTTTTTTATGATTTTCTTGTGTATAGTTAGTCAAATAAAGAACATAACACCTAAAGAAAGTCTTAGAAACACTAGCTCAACATAGATTATATGCTAAAATGTCAAAATGCAAATTTACTTATAAGAAGGTGGAGTATTTAGATCATATTGTATCTGATAAAGGGGTTAAAACAGATCCTAACAAGGTGAAAGCTATGGTTAGATGGCCTAGACCTACTAGTGTTAAGTCTTTAAGAGGGTTTTTAATACTAACAGGGTATTATAAGAGATTTATTAAGGGTTATGGCTCAATAGTTGGTCCATTAACTCAACTACTTAAAAAAGAGAATTTGAGTGGAATGAATCGGCTAGGCAAATCTTTAATGAGCTAAAAAAGACAACTTCATAACCTCTAATCTTGGCATTGTCTAACTTTTCTAAGACTTTTATTATTGAGTGTGATGCTTCTGAGTTAGTATTGGAGTTGTTTTAATACAAAAAAAGAGATTTTTGTCCTATTTAAGCAAAACTCTTAAAGATAAGGAGTTGAGCCGATCTACTTATAAGATGTAATCATTTGTTATTGTTATGGCAATATATAAATGAAGACTTTACTTACAAGGATAGCTATTCAAAATTAAAACTGACAAATAAAGTCTTAAATGCTTGCTAGAGTAAACAATAGGGATACCCATTCAACAAAAATGAGTTTCTAAACTTATAGGGTATGAGTTTGTGGTTTAATACAAGGAGAATATGGATAATGTTGTTGCAGATACACTATCCAGAAGGATGAAGGGTGTTGAAGGTGACGAACTATGGGCTATATTAGCCTTTATTGTGGTACGGGTTGATGAACTTTAAGTGGAGCCATGAGACTTGATGTAACTGGATTTGTGATAATAAATGATTTTGAAAAGTAAAGTATGGATATGTCATAACTAAATGACGATCTTCCTCGTAACATCTAAAGTGGTACATGTTTCCGCACAATAAGTCATGAAACTGCATAGGTTATCAGAGAAAATGGCAGCTAAAGGGATATTAATAACTCTTTAGCATTCAAGGAGTACAGGCTCACATGTCAATTGTTTATCATTCATTGACAAATGGACAAACAAAGTTAACTAATAAAACCTTGGAAACTTACCTACATTGTTTTATGTTTTATAGGGGATGATCTTAGAAGTTGATCTAAGTGGCTGTCAATGATGGAATGGTGGTACAGCACCAATTTCCACCTATCATCATAGAAGATATCTTTCAAATCTTCTATAGATATGACCTACCCAACCTAATCAACTATATACTAGGACGAACTTAGAATCGGGTAGTTGCAGATCATCTCATAGACAGAGAAAACATATGATAGAACATAAAATCAATATATTGAAAGCTCAGGACAGATAAAAATCACAGGCAGACAAGTACAGAAAGGAGCATAAACTCAAAGAGAACGGTTGGGTGTATATAAAGCTCTAGCCACATCATCAACTCAGCGTGCAACATAGAAAAAATAAAAATAAAGTTAGAGTTGTGGCTTGTCGTTTGAAATTCTCAAAGGAACCAAAGCTCATCTAGTGTACCATGTTTCTCAATTGAAGAAAAGAATCAGCAATAACACACAGGTAGTTCAAGACTGATCAGCTTTTTAGGAAGGATTACCCACCCAGAACCAGAAGAGATACTTAACCAAAGAGAGAAGATGAATCATCGAGGCAACATCAAGAAAGTTTTGGTGCTTTGGCATTGATAAAAGGATGAAGATGAAGGCCAGGTGTCTAGGAAATTGTTAGCATAAGCATATCCTCACCTTTAAGGACAAGGATTTTGATGGGTGGAGGAGTTATAGCAAAAAGACAAGAGAGAAGGACAGGTCGAGGGAGGCTAGGGTTTGTGTCTGAAGTCTCTAGATTATTTTTGCTATATATTTGGTACATAGAACGGCCTAGATTTCTTAAATCTTCAGATCAAAACATGTGGATTTGGGTGGAATACAACTAGCACCACGTGGATTAGTGTGCATGAATAATCCAACCGTTCAAATTATTATAATACACATATGAATCAAGTTTACATGATTATAATTTTTCATATTCCTATTGTTCTCTTGTAACTTGGCCTTTAAAAAGAATGAAAAAGAAAAACATTATTGAACAGAGAAAATTTACAATACCATCTGTAATCTCAGTTTATATGAATCAAGTTTACATGATTTTTGTTCTTTTGGACAATGAGGAACTGGCTCTTCGGGCAGTGCTTTTACCAAAGGCTTACAAATCTCTGGATCCAACGGATGAGGCCAGGACCTGGATATGCAAAAAGAAAAGACATGGCGCATCAGTCATTACCCTCGGGCCTCGCCTCTATATTCAAACAGGAAAGACATGGTATCTGGTTCATCTGCACTCTGCAGCGACGTCCCCTGTTTCGGATTGATAGCAGCTGGTAGTGGTACTCTCCTTCTCTCTCTCTTTTTTTTTTTTTTAATTGCTGATGTTGCCTTGTGCATTCACAATATATAGTTGGTAATGTTTCTTATTTTAAAAGCTTATTTATGAGTGGAAAGTTTAGCTCACTTCATATCATCTGAAATCTCAGAGAAACTAGAAATTAATGCATATATGGTGAGTATTAAGAACCTGTAGTTACAATACATTTAACACATGGATGGCCTCAAAAAGTACCGAATTAATATCAAAATCTCAAATTATACATGTTTAATTGCTTGGTGATGGTTCCTATACACTATAGTTAAAAGTCGTTCATGACCTCCTCCTACATGTGTTTTGTGGTTTAAAGAAAAGAGAAGAGAATTCACACATTTTAGAGTATGTCAATTTGAGGATTTTACTACTAGCTGTTGCCATCTTAAGTTTTCATAGGCTAACTTAATCGTTATTTAATTTTAAAAGAGGTAAATTCAGAAATATGAAGATTGCTCTGGAATGATGCTCATCTGCCTAAGCACTAGAGCTACTTTCTTTTTAAGTACATCATCATGGAGAAGCTGGATGAGGATCCTCTCGGACTTTTGAAAAAATGGTTCACTGATCTGTGTGTGCTCTATGATTTTCTGGAAGAGATCCAGGGCTTTTCTTTTGGCCGATAAGCTTCCCTTCTCCAGAACTTGTAGAATGCCCACCACTCCCTGGTTGTCTACAATTGCAGCAGTTGCATGGGATTGTGTGTTGTGGTCAGTTAGCAATGTTTCAAGTGCTGTTAAAGCAGCCTCTGCCACACCATCCTCTGTCTCGCTCAGTGCTCTAACAAGTGGCTTCACTGCATCTGCCTTGACAAGGCAGAAGGTGTCTCTTGGTGAACAGGCATCACCATGAACAGCACATAGACCTTCGTTCACTGTTGAGGTTGAGCAGCACCAGGACATGCTGGGTAACAGGTTCATCACATGTAGCAATGCCATGGAGTTCTTGGGTTCCTTTGCCATGAGGGTTGCTCCAGGCTTTGAGGAGCTGGTTGATTGGGATATATGGGCTAGTGCAATGGCTGTCCGCTTCTTGGAAAGTGAGCTGCCACTGGAGAGGATTCGAACTAGTGATGGATACACTTCAAGCTTGCCCACTTGTCTTTGAAGGTCCGGTTTGGTGGGCTCTGTAAAGTGTAAAAGTGCCGCTAGAGCATTCTCCAGAAGAGATGAGTCTACATTAGCAGATGCGCGGATTCCCTCATATTCCTCTTCTGTGCAAATCACCTCACGAATGGCTTTTAATGCTTCTGATTTCTTCAGTATTTCATCAATAATGATATCATCCTTGGGAAGCTGACCGATGATTGCAGCGGCAATGGACCTTTCTTCAATATCCAGTGAACAAGTGAGAATGGCTACTAAAGTGTTGATGGCAGTTTCTTTCCAAGGAGATGGTGGGAGAGGAACTCCATCAGGGTGATTATCAGAAATACAGCTTACGAGTTTCAGTACCCATCTTTTCACCTCACGCTGATCACCATCCAGTGCAGCGAATAGTTGAACAATTGCATCCCGATCTGATCGGATTAGGTTTTGAGCTGTATGAGATTTAGAGCTAAGTTCAAGTAGCAGGTGCAAGAACTGAATCTTAGTTTCAGGATCAGAATTGAAAACCAACTGCATAAAGAGGCTCACATTGTGCTCTGATTGCAGCTCCTGCAGGCCCTGATGCATCTCGAATTCAGGATGCTGACAGGCTCCAACCAATAGAGCAAGGATCTCACCAGCTTCTTGTTTCAAGTGTGAACCAGATCCTACATATGAGATGAGGCCTAGAAGAGGCGGTATCATCACAGAATCTGATAGAAGCTGCTGTACAATATGAGGGTATACCATTAGCTTCTTAACGCATTTGAGGCATACTGATTTGTATGCTGGAGAGTTTGAAGAGAGCATCTGTATCAGACTTCGTATAAATTTTCCATCTTCCAAGTCCTTAATGTTATTTTCTTTAAGTTGCATCTTTATCAAATCGGCTGCCATCAATGCTCTGCTTTCTTGGGGTCCTGCGTGAAGATGTTGGTTGAGTGACTCATGGGAACAGTGGTAGAAAGGTATTATGCCAGGCATGTCTCTTTAAAAAAAAACAGAGAGAGAGAGAGAGAGAGAGAAAGAAGAAGAAAAACCTTGGTTGAAACGAGCAACAAACGGTTGAAAATGTCCAGCTTCAGCCATCTTGATTACAAAAGAGGTGTTGGAAGAAAGATTCTGCAACGTGCCCTGGGCTTTCTGCGACACATCTGGATTGTCATTGTGGAGTAAAGAAACCAAAAGAAGAATGCAATCTTTTGTTTCCCCTATTTTTTCTCTAAGAGTTTCCTTTCTGGACAACTCCAACAAAACTGCAATAGCATCTGGTCCTTTTTCACCTCTGTAGATCTGCTTAACAATGCGGCGAACCACACCTGCTTCTACCATGACTTCCTGCAATTCCACATAACAGGAATTTACACAACAGGTCAAATTTGAAATGCAAGATAGTCAATGTTCAAGCTCTGCATACCTTGTGATTATCACAGTGCTTAGCCAGGTAGTAAAGACATTTCAGAGTTGCCGAGGTGTCCAGTCTCTTGTGCTTTAAGAATTCCACTAATTTTGGAACGAGTCCACCCTCTGCAACTTTGACTGCATAACGGGGAATTTCCATCAGAAATTGCATGTTCTCTAAGGCCTTATTTTGTCGAGAATGGTCATTGTTATTGATTCCTGAGACTGCAGCTTGAAATTTTAAGTCCAACTCTCTTAGCTTCCACTCATCTATAGAGCTTCGGAGATTAACATTTGGAGTAAGCTCCAAAGATTGTAGCTCCTCTCCACAGGTGGGACAGTTCCTCTCTCCTCTGTTGAAGCAGTCCTGAATTGCCTTTCTTTCAAAGCTGTGGCCACAGAAAATTGCAACAGGGTCTGTCATCATCTCATTGCACAGTGGGCATATGAATGAGTTGATTGGGTATTGCTGGTGGTACATAGAAATTTCCTCATTTTGCGGCCTTGTAACAATGTCAGTGCTGTATAACAACTGTATCAGTTGAGCTAATTGAAGTGCCTCCGCCTGCTTCTTTTGATCTTCCATCTCCTCCTTTTCCTGCTTCAGAAGAGCCAGCTCATTTTGCACTAGGGATGCATTTTCTCTTGCACCAACAGCTTCTGCAATCTTCTCAAGAAGTTTCATGGAATTCTCTTGGTTTCGGCTATGCTGAGATATTGAATTTTCAATCTCAAAAGCTAATGTTTCTGTTGCAACTGTTGATCGGAATTCGATTGACCTCAGATTGTTGATGATCTGGTTGATCATGGTTTTCAGGTTCAGTGACATATCAAGATTGACCAGCTGGAATGAGGAGATAGTCGTGGCCATCTCTTTCGACAAGTTTTGCATCTGCAAACGTATTGAGTGTGAGTGAAGTAAATGGCGGAGACAGCTCCCAGATTTGTAGCCTTTGATAATCTTGGCAGCTTCTCTCAGCTGAGAATTCAAGGTCTCTAATGCAGCTTTTGTAGATTCTAAACCCATTGCTGATTCAACTCTTTTGGCATCCAAAGCCCGAAGGAGGGTGCTTAGCTCTGAGATGCTTCTAGAGAATTCTTGCAAGCTGTCCTTTTCAAGAACCACATCCCTTGTTTCGGTAACGATCTCCATTGCTTGAAATGCCACCTTGTTCCACAATTCCTGCAGTACTGCCACCCCTACATCCTCAATTCCAATATTGAAATCCATAGAAGCCGTTGGAAACTGCTGAGTCTTTGCAAATTTGATTCCAGTTTTATGGATTTCCTGCTATATCAGTCCATTCAATCAACAACTAGTGGCTTCTCCATTGGCATCCTGACCTATAATCCACTGAATCCAGGACAGGTTAGAATATGAAGCTGTGGAACAAAAATTTGGATACATGAAGGCCTTCCACCA
Organism: Populus x sibirica; assembly: GCA_019202695.1. Classification (NCBI taxonomy): domain Eukaryota; kingdom Viridiplantae; phylum Streptophyta; class Magnoliopsida; order Malpighiales; family Salicaceae; genus Populus; species Populus x sibirica. The sequence continues at coordinate 266,426 of JAGMVL010000452.1, forward strand.
CAACCAGAAGAAATCTTTTCCAATTTGCCTAGTTATTTCTTATTTGTGGAGGGTGGAGCTAGCAGGTTTCCATATGATGGGGCAGAGAAAGAATTTAATTTTTTCTTCTTTTGGGGGTATTGATCAGAACTTAGGATTGGGAGGGATTGAGTAACATTCCTGCAGTTTAGCAGCATGATATCGAGGGAAATTTTGTCAGCCAGCCTCCCACCATTATTGCCACTTGACAAAGTAGTTTGCTACAATATTTGCTCTGGTTATCATGCAATGAATAATGCCGTCTGTAGCTATTGATTATTGCCGGTGAATAATCAGCCATGCAGTTTATATCTATCATTAACCGGAAGATTTTGAAGTCACAAGACTTGGTTGTGACTTCAAAATAAGTTGAGCAGAAAGCTGTATGAAACAGAACGCTATAAAGGGACTAAGCACATCCAAGAGAAGAGGAAAATAAAAGAGGGATCAAGTTTTGACCTGATGAGAAGCTCAAGCCAAACCAGCCTTAATATCAACAGCAGAACGAGTACGGAATCAGTTTGTAGGAATTCCCTTTCTTCGTCATCGTGAAGGAAGGGAACAGACAGATAAAGTAAATGTGAAACAATTTGGTCTCCAGTTGCATGGAAGAAAGAGAGCAGAAATTGAATAGAAGACTGGTAATGTCAAAAGTTTAGTCTTCAAAGAGGTGCGCTCGTTTTGTGTATGTTGACTGGGGATAAAAGCTCAAAAAGTTTTCACAGGCCCAATGGCAGGAGTGATCGTGACTCGTGAGAGGTGAAGGGTAATTTACCGCGAAATGTCCAAAAACCAGATGCCTCCTTTTTAGTGGCGAAGGCAGACGCAGCTTGGAATGGAAGAGGTACCTTTGCCAGGTATCAAATATGATCAACCTTATAATTTTTCCACCTTTCAACAACATACCGTTCAAATATTTGTTCCCATTTTTCCACCAGCTATATGACGTGCTATTTGTAGAAAAAAAATTATATTTAGTCAAGTAAAGAAAAAATCAATATAAAACAAAAAAGAAAATAAAAATGATAACTCGTATTTACCTATTAAACACTTATGACTCAAATTATTTGATTGAAACAATAAATTAAAAATAAAAACTTGAACCTCACAATATTTTTTTCACAAGTTATTCAAAGTGTTTTTGTCTTGAAAAAAATATTGAATTGATGTTTTTTATTTATTTTAATATGCTAATATTAAAAATAAAAAAAAATCTGAAAATATAATTTTAATATATTTAAAAAAAAAACATTTCATAAAAACATCATGCACTATTAGTGTTTTAGCCCTTTCTGATAGAATCTCATTGGCTTGTAAATTAAGTACTCTCCATCCAGCCCATGAGTAGAGACCATGTACAAAAGGGCTGAAAATGTCAGCGACAATATTAGAATAAAAAATCCAAAGCCTCTCACCAGCAGACAAAGGAATTTCCTGGTAAAGTCCAGGGCTGGGGTTTTTCCATCACTGAGTTTGCGTTTCTATAATGGCGATGACGAGAGTGACATAACCAATATGAACGCGTCAGATAATAATAATAATAATAATAATAATAATAATAATAATAAGAGTAACATAATTGCCCACGTCATGGAGTTTGTCAGAATTGCGCCAACTCGCTTCCGAGCCCCATGTTCATCATCTCATTATTTGCAAACTGCGACTAGTTCATCAAACTCGCTAGTTTTCTGTTCAAAAGTATAATTGTAGTTGTTTTTTATATTAAAATTTATTAAAATAATTTATTTTATTTTTTTAAAATAACTTTTTAGATCAGCAGATAAAAACTAATCAAAACATTAAAAAAAAATTAATAATATTTTGATGTTACGAAATCTCTTTTGTTATAATATTTTGGGTTTAGAATTGTGAAGTAAATTGATTTGTAAAGTATTTTTTATTTAGAGATATATTAAAATAATATTATTTTTATTTTTAATATTAGTATATTAAAATAACAATAAAAATAGTAATTTAAAACTAAAAAAAAAAAAAAAACACGCATTTGACCGTAGTCTCCAATCCCACATTTATATTCCCAGAAAAAATAAATAAACCTTGTCGTACACGTAGCTGAGACTTGTAGGGCCCTAATCGACAGAGATAACTAAAATTGTGGAGCAAAATAAACGAAGACTGGCTGGCTATTCATAATTTCTAATATTAATTAGTGTTTCCATTCAGTTGACTGACTTCACATGAGAGGTTGAGACGAAATACAGCTTTTATAATCAAAATAATACACTTACAAAGAGGTTATACGCAGCAATGGAATTGCATTTATACGTACGAAGCAAGTCGATTTACATTTACAAATCCAGAATAAGGCATACAAATTGCATCAAGATCAATGCTTCATGGATGCAATAGGCTATCTAACACCGTTAACATTCTCAACGCAAGATAACAGAAGACAAGAAACTTTAAGGTAACAAAAAAAAAACACCGTCAACCCCCAAAACATTGATTATTTTTATGATAGGTGGGTTTATAAATATGTGTGTGTGCTGCTATAGTAGTTAAAAATAAAAGGTAGATGATGAGCCCAAATCAAACCCGTCTGTGACCGTATTCGATACCGATGGCACGATCCCAAATAACGAGCCGTGCAGCCCAAAGTCATTAGAATCAAAGCCCAATATGGACCCACTTACTTCAAGCCCATTCACATCATCTAGCTGTTCCTCTTGAAACCCGAGAAACCCTGTGTCATTCCAAAATTCACGACCCATATCACACCCATAACAGCTAGAGTTGACATCAGGAGGCAAAGGCGGGAGCTCAATGTTGTCCGTGTTAGAGAGATAGTTAAGCCCACTAGCGACATCCAGACTGCCAGCACTGTTGGGCTCATAAGACCCACAAGGCCCATCTCCAACCCCAGCTCCAAATCCTTGAACCCAGCCTGCTCCACCTGCTAACCAGTTGCTATTACTGTTACCATAAGCATGAGCATTGAAGGGATGCTGATCCTCAGAGAAGTAGAGCTGCTGGCAGTTGGTGTCATTTTGATGAGTATTGTGTTGTGGAGGAGGAGCAAAGAGGGCCGAATTGTCATGTTGTGACTCTTCTGGTGAGATAATGCAAGTTACAGAGGAGGCAGGAGGCATGTCTGAGTAGACAAAGTTGGTGCGTGCTTTGGAGCCCCGCATGGACCTGGCTGCACGGTCATAAGCCAAGGCAGCTTCCTCAGCTGTGTCAAAAGTACCAAGCCAGTGCCTCTCTTTTGTTGAAGGGTCTCTTATTTCTGCAGCATATCTACCCCATGGCCTTCTCCTTACCCCTAAGAACCTCACTTCTTGTTGTTCTTGTTGGTTCTGCTGCTGCTGCTGCTGCTTTCTTTTGGTCTTTGAAGGAGAGGGTGATGAGTTGGTTTTTGTCGAGTAAGTAAAATCCATGATAAATAAAAAGGATATATAAGTTGGTTTAGACAAGGTTTTGTGCTCAGATTAAAGGGAGATTCTGTGTAGAGAGAGAGAGGAAGGACCGGAGAGAGAGTGGCGCTTCTCTTCTTGTGCAAGAAGATTAGATAGAGATGATGGAGAGAAGAATGAATAAATTGTAGGGCTTGTTTATCAAGCGTTGCATGTTGGCGGTATAAATAAGGAATTAGAAGAGACTGTGCCTGTGCCTGTGCTACCAACCTTTCATATTAATTTCACCAGAAAAAAAGATGAAGCTGTATTTAATCACCATAGTTGCCCCTCATAGATACATACATACATACATTACTATATACCGGTATTAAATTATTAATAATATATCCTCCGTTACCAAATGATGATAATAATTGATGACTTCAATCCATGCTTGCTAATAATCTAAGAGTGGGCCCATTCATGCCTGATGCATAGAATTCCTGTAATTTAATGAATTTCACCGGATCCTTGTCATCAATGCTAATTACTTTGTATGAAAATCGTTTTAATCTATTACTTAATGTTACTATTCACTTGACACACTTGCCTAGTCACCTGGTTAATTTTCAAGAGAGAATTTTTACGTGGAGAGTCTGATTTTCTTTTAAATTAACAATACGATGTCCTTAATTTAAATGTGTGTAATATTACCAAATACTTTTTATATATTTAGGGATATATGTGTGTGTGTTAAATGATTTGGATATCAATTCTATCAAAAAAGAAAAAATTAAGTTGTGAGATGTTTTTATTATAGTATTTGCATTGTGCTCTCTCTTACAAATTAATGTAGATTGGAATGTCAATTTTTTTAAACTTCTTAACTTGATTTTCATACTTATTTTTACCCAATTAAGCAATTTTTAACTAAATTAACACCAAATTGCTTTTTTTGTTGGAAGAAAGTGTTGGATTAAAAGATAGAGAACCAAAGTGAAAATAGTGGATAAAATAAAAGGCGACTTCAGATTTCATTTGAAATGTTTATTTTAGTTCCCCATCTTTTTTAGTTATTAAGAGGTCGATCCCTTTAGTTGTTAAAAAATTAATTTTAATACCACACTTCATTTCTTTTATTTTTAGTTTTTTTTTTGTGAGAGGAAAGAGAGAAAGACTCGTCAGATTCCAGTGTAGAGAGAAAGTCGTCATTGATGATTATTTCAGCTATAAAAATGATCGATGACAATGTCAATAAGAGTTTCACCTCGATATATTTTTAATTCTACTTGCTTGAGGAGTCAGATATGATTGTGAGAGTTTTTTGGGTTGAATTTTTTAGCTGTTTTTGAGTTTTTTCAGGCCATTCATAGATTAATCAAGGTGTCTTGAGTAAAAAATATATTGAAAATAAGGTTTTTAGCAAAAAATAACCTGAGGCCCCTGTTTTTGGCGACATATAGTTGTTGGATTCTGCAAGAAGCATATGACACGTCATCTAATTCTTTCTCAAAAAAATCATGGTGGATAAAGAAATAAAAAAAAAAAGAGGTTAAAGCGGCCTAGAAGGCTCATGCGACTAGGCTGTTTGTTTAATGCCCAAGCATGTTAGCCTACCAGGCCCCTCACACGCCTATCACAAAAAAAAAATTTCTTTTAAAAAAATGTTTCATGTTAAAGAATTATCATGTACTTTATTGTCATATAATTAAATGAAAAATAATTTATGGGATAAAAAATTATTGAATTTGATGACATGCATGACTAGCATCGGGAGTTTGCTTTGTTGACTCGAGTTCATTTAGGTTTTATTTTAAAAAAAAATAATCACACCATTTAACATTAAGTTAATTCAAGAGTGAGCTTTCCAATTTGTTTTTTTAAGATTCTCCTCACGAGTTTTGCAGGTCAACCAAGTTAATCCATGTAGATCCAATATGTTTCCATCTTAAAATTAGATAAGAATATCATTCAATTCATAGTCAAAATCTTTTTTTTTAGGAGACACATTATCAATGTCTTTATATTTTTTTTGCTTAAAAACTTTTTTACTCTGAACTATGGCATAGCATGAGATAATAGGCTAGTTCTGTACTAAAAGAAGTTGAGTGCACCTACTTTATTGTTCCTCTTTTTTTTCCTTTTCCTTTTTCTTTTTTTCTTCCAATTTCTTCTTTTTTTTCTCAATTTCATACTTTTATTTTTCTATTGGTCGCTTGGGTTGCCCTTTAACTGGTCAAGTCGAATAGATCATGTTAGATTAACTCCCATACGGTTTAATTTTAAACCTAAGCTAGATAAAAAATTGGATCAAAAGATATTTTTTTGTCAATTTTGTCCTTTATTTTCTCAACTTCATCCTAATAATTCTTTTATTGGTTAGTCAGGTTGGTTTTGGACCAGTCAAGTCAACTAGGTGACGTCGAGAAAACTCCTACGTACACAGTTAAATTTTAAACTCGAGCTAAGTAATGAATTGGATCGAGAGGTTTTTCTGTCAATTTCATTATGTTTTTCTCAATTTTATTTTTAGACTTTTTTTTACCAATCAGTCAGGTTGTTTTTTATTCATCCAAGTCGATTAAGTTATATTAAGACAACTTTCATATAGTTTAATTCTAAACTCATGCTAGACAAGGAGTCGGTCGAGAGATTTCAAGATTGATCTCTTGTCGAGTTTAATAACAATACCAAATAATTTTCAACGACTTGAATATTTTTTATTAATTAAAAAAAAATGATTTAACCTACAACATAGTACAGGCATGTAAACTTGTATAAGTATAGATTTGTATATCAATTAGAAGTAACTAAGTTTTTTTGCCCCAAGCAATCTCAAACATGGATTCTCACATCAAGCAATTGCATTCAAAATAATAAAATCACCTTCATGTTCTCCTAATATTGATGATTTGAATCTAGTTTAGATAAATATGTAGTTTATAAATATGTTCTCCAAATATATATATATATATATATATATATATATATATATATATATATATAATGCTTATCTTTTTATTTTATGCATATTTAGGTATCAATCTCAATTCAAATTAATGGATAATAATAACATAATTATATTGTGACTACTTTTTCATTTTTTTAAAAAAAATTAATTATTCTTATCCAGCAATTGAAAACTAGAACTTTCATTTGCAAAACATTTCGATTTTCGAACGGGATTGATATTGGTTCGTTTCTTTTGTTTTTTTTACCATACATATTGGTTAGTTTCTATTTTCTCAATTTCATGATATTAAATACTAATTAGACTAATAATTAACTCAGAAATGTTTTATATATTTCCATATTTGTAACTTTTTAGCTAAGCAAAGCATGAAATTGACGCGTTAACTAGCTAGATTGCTGAGATGGGGCGAAAATCGATCATATCCCTACCCAATGAAGTATGTAATAATCGGCATGGCTTCGTAACAATCATTGGCTCTCACATTGAATAAGTACTTTTCTTGCAAGTTCATCTTCTCCTAAAGTTCCATCTAATTGGACTTTATTAATATTTTCCTTAATTATATCATGAGTTATAATATTGGCATATCTAAATAAAAGTTCCTCACATGTGAACTCATGAGAGAGAGAGAGAGAGAGAGAGAGAGAGATTAAGGGCCTTGCTTAATTAAATCACTGAATCAGGGACTAATCATGGATTGTACTCAAAAAATGACTTGTATTATTATTGTTATTATTATCATTAGAGACTAGAGAGTGCATGCCTTTGAAAAGAAGTACTTTATTCAAACCGCAAAAGTTCTCGCAAAGATCAACCCTGCACCATATGATTGTTCAATGCATGGAAGCAAATCAAGCTATCATTCCCATTATCATTCGGTAGTTAGAACTCATCATCCCAACACAATTAGATCGCTTTATTTTTCCTTAGTCTTTTTCTCTTTTTCTTAATTTATTGCCGAATATATATATATATAGCAGTATAACTTCTTCTTCTTCTTCTTTTAATTTATCGCAAGTCGTTCCATTAATGAAGTGTTAAAAAGGGATCATAGAGTCGTCTTCTTAAACCCTGCGTGATAGTCTCCACGCACATGAGCTAGCTAGCGAAAGTATATACCCTCTGTTAAGAAACTAAACTTACAATTCTGCTATAAGTATTGTACAGTAGGTTTAAGTCTAACACATAAAACTTGCTGTATTTATTTTATAGATAGATAGAAAATATACGCACGGGTATAAAAGGTCATGTTACCCTATGCCTATAGTAATGCATATATATGGAGCCTTTTACGTGGAACACAAAGGGAATATGATTATCTCAGCCATGTGCATCCAATCTGAGCCAAATATAATGATATGTTCCACAATCCTTCTCTCAGCTTTTCAAAGCTAATGGCTTTGCTTTAATATCTTTTCATAATTTTATAATTTTGTGAAGCATGGAGAATTGGTAAATATGAACTCGATCACTCATAGACCTCCAAATGAGGGGAAGGCATGTTGGGTTGCATGTGAGGAGTACATGTAGATTGGCATGCTTTTTCGACTAAAACAATCACTAGGAAGACGACCTACTTACAAGAATTAATAAAATAGAGGAAAAAGGAACTCATCATGGCCCGGCCTCATGATCCATCTCAATTGACACATATGATGTTGATCAAGAAACTCCATCATCTCAATGGATATTGGCGCTATTATTGCTATGTACAGGATCGATCATCAGTCTCTTCGAGTCAAATATTTGAGCTATCACCGAAAAAAGGAAAAAATAGCCGAACTCCAATATCTATACATTTATGTAGCTAATAGTACTCGCTCCCTTTTTTGAGGTAAATTTTGGTCAAATTTGGAACATGCATGATCACTGAGGGGCATAGTGCTCAGATGCCGAATGACATCTCTGAAAACTAGGAAGTTCCATTTCAATGTTTTTCAAACAAAATAGAAACTTCAGCATCCCAAGTTTAAGAGCTGCAGTCAAACTTCTGATCGCAAAATTTGTTCCCCATTTGTTGTCGAGGTCACAACAGGTCAAAAATGGACACTGACTTTTGAGGTTGGACGGAATACTTATATTCCAATCAGGCTCAAAAATTGATATAAAGTTATAAGTGAGTGACCACTACACTGCATGGGAACTTGGATTAGAAAGGACTCACACCATTACAAAGTAAATGAGTATTGTTGTAGTTGCTATCTGATTATTATTATTTTTATTATTATTATTATTTGGATAATAGTAGACTTTTTATTCATCAAAATTAGCCATTTAGATGATGCCTAACAAGGGTACAAGGAAGAATATTAGGGGTGTGCAAAAAAACCGGAAAACCGAATAAACCGAGAAAACCGAGAAAAAATTAACCGAAAAAAAAAACCGAATTAACCGATTAAAAAATCACAAAAAATTTCTGGTTCGGTTCGGTTTCGGTTTCTAAAGTCTGAAACCGATTGAACCGAACCGAACCGAACCGGTTCAACCAGCCAACACTTAAAAAAAAATAAGTATAAATACAACATTTTCTAACCCTAAAATCACTTTAGCCATCGACCGCCCCTTCCCTCCCTTTAGCCCTCCCTTCCCCTTCTCTGCATATCCCCCTTCTCTGCATATCCCTCCCTCTCTTTAGCCCCCTCTTCTCTGCATATCTCCCTTCTCTGCATATCCCCCCTTCCCTTTCTCTGCATATCCCTCCCTCTTCTTTCTCTGCATATCCCTTTTAGCCCCCCCTTCTCTTCATAATATCCCTCCCCCTTCTCTGCATATCCCTCTCCTTTTCCTTTACTCTCATTTGCTTTGATTTTTCTCCCCTCCCTTTACTCTTTGTAAACCTAAAGTTACAGGCTTTATGGGGTGCATGCATGATATGGGTAAGTGCCAAGTTGTGGATTTTTTTTCCTTTCATCCCCCCTTTTTTTTTCCCTGTTATCTTTTGCTGGCTTGTGTGGCTGCTGGTTTGGACAATTTGTTCATACAAGTTTCAGCAAACAAACATGACATCTTTTCTTTATTATGCGTAGCAGAAGCTTTGGATTTGGAAGCTCTTGTGTTTAATTGTGGGCGGTCGGGGCACAGAGCATTAAAATGCCCAAACAAGGAAAGATTTTTAGTTGCCTTCTTCGACGCAGGGATTAGGGATTTTTTTGGGACTGAACAAGTTGGAATAATTTCGGTTTGAACTGGTTTGGAAGAGAAAAAAACCGAACCGAACCGAACCGAAATTAATCGGTTTGAACCGGTTTTCAGTTCAGTTCGGTTCAAAAAATTAAAAAAAATAAAATTGGTTTGGTTGTTTATTTTGGTTCAAAACCGGACCGAACCGGAAATGCTCAGCCCTAGAGAATATAAATAAAGAGGGCGAAAGAGAAAAGGAGAACATGAAAGTTACCTTAAGCTTATGCATCGGTGATCGTGAATATTATTTGTACATATTAGAATTCCATTTGCACATATTAGTAGATCACTATCTCTATAAGTCGGGTTTTCTGAAACACAAATATGTAGTGAAAATAATAAATTTAAAAAAAATCAGGATTCCCAAGATCTTATTAAACACATCCAAGATTATTAAGGGTTTATATCAAGATGACTTGAAAATCAGATGTTCTTTTCAGCTTTGAATAATTGCTTCAAGGTTTAATTGTCGTAAACCACAATTCGTTCAAATATTCAGCCTTTAACAATAATACACACAAACCACCTGTGAGAAACTCCTAAATCCTTTTGGGAGAGATGAGTTGTTATGTATTTAAGTGCTAACTCTTTTTTTTTTATGTTTTTTCAAGTATTTTGTATTGTGGCGTGTATTACTTAGAAAATAAGAGGCATAGCATTATATTTATAGAAAAACCTGAAAACCTTATAAATGAAAAAATATCAATTTTCTCATGAATAATATTACATATATTATTTTAGGATAATTTTAGAAATTTATTCAATCAAGTCCCTACTTTATTTTTCTAGGTCTAGAATTGTAATCGTTTGTATAAATTAAACTCTAGTCTTTAATTTCTAAAACTTATTTACAATCAAGTCACACTTGATTAATCATCCCATTTTAATTTTTGACTAATGGTTCTTATGTATGTGGCCCATTAGGTTTCCTAATATGTTGGCCTAAAAATAAGTCATAATTCTAAATAAAATAAGATTAAACAAATTAATTTACTATCAATTCAACAATTAATTAATTTATATTTGAAGATCAAGTACAATATCTAGCAACATGTCAAAATCTCACAAATATTAGAAAAGTCATGAGTGATTTGACTTAACTTTTTAGTGACCAGTTTTTCAGTGTAATTATTATTCATTCATCAACAATATTTTAATTTAGACATTATAGCATAGGATGTGTCTACTCTGTCAAATCATGTTTGTTCTCAATACCATAGTCATTGATTCTTTGAATAAAATTTAAAACTCTTTTCAAATCTCATCCCACTTTACACAAGAATTTACAATCAATACTATTTAAGAATAGATAAAATATTTTTCCTAATTCACATAGGGTGATGAATCCTCTCTTGATTACTTAAACACTTTCATATAATACATGTTATACCCAATATTTATCAATTTGTTACCCTTGAATATGATAATATGTAGCATGATCAAAACATAACTCTTCCTATATAAGATAGCTTAGTGATCTTAAGTCTGGGATCACTTATAAAATCATCACGTGAGTCTTTTCGTAAACACATGCTATCTATTTATATGGAATTCTCATGCGAGCCAGTTCAGTGTACATGTCATTTGATAAACACCTATATATTAGTTTATGAGAATAATTGCTTCCTTTTATAAAGAAAAGAACATAATGTATAGGTATCCCCTATACCTTAGTTTATGAGAACAACTGCTTTCTTTTATAAAGAAAAGAACATAATATGTATTAGTCTCGATAGCTCTAATTAATATCTAGTCTTAATAGAGAATTTATCATATATATTTTAGGACTAATGCTTTGATGCAATATAAATCTCATAATTATAACTTTATAATTTTATTTGCAAAAAAAAATTTATCCCAATAAATTTACCTTTACTATATATTCATTAACCAAATATTAAAGATAAATAAGTCTTTATTAATAAATTAAATTAAATATATTTACATGTACAAAGTCAATGTCACATGTAACTAATTAATTGGTTACAGAACATATACACTAACAATATAAACAAGAGTTTCTTTAGAATTCCTTAACCATGCAGACAAACAATAGAGAGTTAAAGGAAAACATGATTCCTAATCTAGCTATATATACCTAAATATTAGGTTATTTCTTATTAACCAAATACCCTATGCAATGTTATACTTGAATATACATGACAGACTGGATTTATAGTCCAAAGCTCTCCATCAAATAGGGAGATAAAGATAAATAAAGGTAGAGAGAGTGTAGTCAAAGTCATTTCTAATTATGATAATTAATGATGTTCTAAAATTCAATATGCTCATGAATGAGGACTCTGAGTGTTTGGATGGAGGGTGATCACGCGTTCACATTAATATTTCCTTTTTCAAAGTTCACAAAGTTGATGATTGGTGATGAAAAACCCGACACTTGCAAAATAGTCTTTTTTATGGGATTTAGGAACTCCCCGATGATAAAGTCAATAATTTTTAATAAGAGATTGCAATAAATGAGAGAATTAACTTTAAATTCTTACAATAAGAGTGTTTGTTCTTAATTGTGTATGATAAATGCTCTGAAAATAAACTATGAATGCTTAGAGAATAAAAAAAAATGTGAATCATTTACCTGGGTGGTTCGGAGCGTATATATAGTCTCTAAACTTTGTCATGTTGCTTGAATGGAGGGGTTGGAGCATTATTTTCTCCTGATAACATTAATAAAAAATATATATTTCTTATGCAATATTAATTAAAGATATATACCATTTACACAATATTAATGATGGAAAAATATCTCTTATACTATATTAATGCTTGATGAAAATATGGTAGACGCTTAAGAGACTTTTATGCACCTATAGATATATGAAGATAATCATTCTTTACTTTAACATTTTATGTTAACAGACATAAGAATAAACAAATGAATCTCCATAACCTAATATGTGGCTTAAAAATATTTTCAATTTCACGTTTATTTGGACATAGAATCATTCGAAACTCAAGGGTGATGGATTTGGCAGCTTGTCGGACCCACATGTAATTGGGTTTAACACGTGGTTGAACCCAAGCGTGTTGGGTATGGCAGCTTATCAAACTCATAGGCACTTGGACTCAACACGTGACTAAACTTAAGGGTGTTAGATCTGGCATCTTGTTAGTCCCACATGCATTTAAGCTCAGCGCGTGGCTGAACACAAGGGTGTTGGGTCTGGCATCTTGTCACCCTCATATGCACTTGGACTTAGCGCGTGATTGAACACAAGGGTATTGGATCTAGCATGTTGTCAAGCCCTCATGCATTTAGACTAAGCTCGAGGTAAATCTAAAGGTGTTGGGTTTGACATCTTGACAGACTTGCATGCACTTGGGCTCAACTCGTGCTGAACTCAAGGGTGATGGGTCTAGCATTTTGTTAGACTCGTGTATACTTAGGCTCAGCACATAGCTGAACCCAAGGATGTTGAGCCTGAAAGCAAGTCAAACTCATGTCATCTGGACTCGGTATTTTTCCAAATCTAAGTATATGTGGCTGAACCCAAGCATGTTGGGTATGGCAGCTTACCAGACTCATATGCACTTGGGCTCAGCGCGTGACTTAACCTAGAGGTGTTGTGTCTGACATCTTGTCAAACACATATGCACTTAGGCTCAGCGCGTGGCTGAACCCAAGAGTGTTGGGTCTGGCATCTTGTCAAACTCATATGTACTTAGGCTCAGCGCGTGGCTGAACCCAAGAGTGTTGGGTTTAGCATCTTGTCAAACTCATATGCACTTAGACTCAACGCGTGGCTGAACACAAGGGTATTGAATCTATTATCTTGTCAAGCTCTCATGCACTTAGCCTAAGCTCATGGTAAATCTAAAGGTGTTAGGCTTGGCACCTTGTCAGACCCGCATACACATGGGCTCAACTCATGCTGAACTCAAAAGTGTTGGGTCTAGCATTTCATCAGATCCATGTACACTTGGGCTCGGTACATAGCTGAACCCAAGGATATTGAACCTGAAAACAAGCCAAACTCATGTTATTCGGACTTGATATTTTGTCAAATCTAATTACGTTGAGTTATTAACATGTGTTTGACCTTTCACTCGATATTATGGTCTTTTGAGCAAAAATATCACATTTACAAAATACATTTATCCATAAATAATTAATTGAGGTGATTGTAGAGGTTAAAACACGAATCAATGAAAAGATCATGATGACGCATGCGGTCCTTTCACTCGATAAGGATTTGAACCCATGCATTTACCACCGTGTTTCCAGTAAGAAGTAGCTCCTTTATAAGGAGGATACAGCAGAGAGTGGTAGAAGAAGTTCAAAATTGTAATTATATTCTATCGAAGTCTAACTATTAATAAAATACTAGTAATGAGAAACAAAGCATACGATATCCATCTGCCTCCTCTTGATGCCTAACCTTACTCGAAAACTGGGAGGCGATGGAAATTGGCAAAAGAGAGCTTTAACTTGTAATTATTGACTTTTATATATATATAAAGATTCTAATTAACAATAATTAAAAGATGGGGCATGCACTTGAATGATATTCCCTTGAGGAAGGCTTTTTATTTAATAATGGTGCATTTGACTGGGAATTTGTATCCATTGACTCACTAGGATACTAACTAGATTTTTCCTTTCCTCGATCTGTGAGAGAGTGATAGCAATACATATGGCAGGATTGCTAACAACACCTATAATGATCCTTATATATAGTAATGCGGTTGAAATTATTTTTACTCCAACCATAATCCATGAAGTTTTTTTTTATTTTATTTTTTGAAATTACCACAATCCAGGAAGTTATTTAATAAATCTATAAATACAGCTGAGCACAAGTTGGTGTAAAATGTTGTCTTCCTTGAAAAATAAATAGTATTAGATTTTCTCAGGCTTTTTAGAAACAAATAGAAAAAAGAACAATAATTTCATGCTGCTCAAAATTATAGGAAATCCTCTTGTACAATACACGGGAGTCCCTTGTATCATCCGCATATTGGATTATATTTATTATTTAACAAATATATTAAAAATCCAAATAATCATAATACTAATAAAAAAAGAGTAAATCTTTTTATAAACAAAAGTATGATAAAATAAAATAATGAATGCTGCTCATATATACATATGATAGTTTGAGAAACTATCGTGTATTAGATAGGAGAAGTTCACAGCAAAGAATTGTTATTCTAAAAAAAATACTAAAAAACACGTCCTAGGGATGTATTTTTCCTTCCCTTTAGATTTGAGTTTTAAGTCCTCCGATGAATCCTATTTACCAAAAAAATATATATATAGTAAACTTCAAAGAAAGGTGCACTTTTGTGTAATGAAACGAAAAGGTGGTGTAGCTCCATAATCATGATTCAATAGTCTCGCAATCACGAGCTGCACACCTCCACCATAGCTGGCCCACGAATGCAGGGGCGGAACTAGCATGGCTTGAGGGAAAACTGTCACTCCCAAAGTTTTGAAATCTTTTAATTTAGTCCTTATGTTCGAAGACTTTTTCATAGAAAATATACATTTGACCATAGTTATTGAACTCAATCCGGACCTAAAGGTCAACCCGGTAAATTGGAACCTAACTCGAGCTGGGTCTTACTTCAAACCATTTTAGATATTGATCTAATTAAACTTGAATATATTAGATAGTTGATCCAGCTAAACACGGTGAGATCTGGTCGGGTCAACTTCAAGAATTAAAAAAAAAATGAAACAATGTAACTTTAAATGAAATGATGACCTAGGTTGACTTGATGACTCATTAATTGACTTGAAGATCCTAGGACTCGTGAGATAATCCAAAAACCATGCATTCTAAACAAAATCAGACATCAAGCTAAGTCTGACAACTATACATTTGACCCCTTCAATAATAATTATTTTGTTTTAATTTATTTTCATTTTATTCTTTTCATTTTATATTAACAATCTCACTTATGAAACTTAGTTTTTCTCATAAAATTAGAAAACAAAAAATAAAAGTTCACAGGAGTTAAGCTTGATATCGAAAGATGGTTCATTTCATTTTTGTATGCATGGAAAGCAACAGTCTTGTGTAAAAGGAGCACATGCTAGATGAATATGAAGATTCACGACAAAAACTCCACTACTACAATGAAATCCACCATTTGGTACAATTTTCTTTAAATTAAGCGGTACAGACAAATTACCGAGAAAAAAATTGTCCAAGACTAAATTTGGTTTCCACTATAAAAGATCATGGCTAGTAGAGATCTTATCTAATTTAGAAAGACTCTAACGAGAAGAATACTTTACATTCAGCATAATATATAGAAACTCACTAGCTCTATATATATACACATATACATGTGGATATCTGGGTCAGTTTGCACGCACCTCGACGAATCTCACGGGCCCTGAAGTTAACGATCATATAACCTTCAAGTACCCCCGAGATTTGTGAGACTCGAACTAGTAACCTTTAGAGAGCAAACCTAGATCCTAACCAATTAAGTTATACCTCTCAGGACATACTCATTTTATATTAACAATACAAGTGTGTGTTACTCAAATATTAATGAAGATGAATATTCAAATTTTTTATTTGAAAATAATAAATAAAATATAAATATTTGTTTGGAAATAGATATAGGCATGGATATAGGAAGTTTTCAGCCCTTGTTATCCTAACAAAAAGCTCCATCTCCACCTCTCTTGTGATTCCAAGATTGAGCTGGGAAATGGAGAGGATCTCTAGAGAGAGCTCTAAAAATTGATTCTAGTAAAAAGATTTTTTTTTTCTCCCCTTGGAGAAGAAAGCGAGCTTCTCTCCCAATAAAATTAGAGGATGTTGAGTGGGATAGTGATAGTTTTTAAAATTTTTAAAATTAATGTATTAAAATAATATTTTTTATTTAAAAAAAATTATATTTAATATTATTACATCAAAATGATATAAAAATATAAAAAAAATTAATTTTAAATAAAAAATTCAAAATCTTAGGAAACAGTAGTTGCACCGCCCAACCAAATACTCTATGAAACAAGAGGGGAAATACTTTCTGACTTATTAACATTACGTTAAAATTGAAACAAGATCATTTTAAATTTCAATGTGATATGATAATTTGTTCATGTAACTTAATTTTAATGAGTTTGTGCAGAGTGGTAGGTATTGCTAGCTAGAATACTGGAGGGTTTTCTTTTTCCAAGGAATCACAGCTTCACCAAGTATTATTTTGGTAAGAATTTGGTGCGTGCTGATAGGCCTTCGATGGTAAAGTTTTCAAATCAATTTTTGGAACAAAGTTAATTAATAATAACTGGAAAGGGCCAAGGAACATGATGGGTGCTGAATCCCATGAATCTCCAATTCCTATGTATGCATAGAACAGATCACTTGTGTTAAAAACGTAAGAGAGTCAAAGGGAACTGCCTGGTTTCACGAAACAAAAGGCAAAGAAGCTTGATAGAAAGAGGAAATCCATCTACACAAAGCCGAATTCCTTGCCCCCTTTGCCTTTGTTGCTCTTTCACATCTGGCTTCTCTGCAACTATACTGCAAAACGATTGCTGTAGCAAGAAACACGTTTTGGCAAATTAACCCTACTCAGCCTTCAAAGTTCAAAGTCAAGAAAAAATATGAATAATTAACCCTAAAAAATGTAAGTAAACTGGTTAAATTCTAGATTTGTTTTTTAGAAGTCACCAATTCGAGTCCTACAAATTTTAGAGTCACATGATATTTACATGATCATTAATTTTAAAATACGTGAAATTAATCAAGATACATGCAAGTTAATCCGGAAACTCGAGCTAATAAAAAAAACATATTGGTAGTATTTCATCCCGGTTTAATGCCGTGCTATTAAATATTAGTAATCGAAGAAGGTTTTTCGAGGGAGCGTGAAAGTAATGAAGAAGGTCATTCTGCATCGAAGATCATGAAAATCCCCGGTTCATACTTCATGCCTGTTTTTTCTCGAAGCCTATACGCTTCGCCAATTTTCATTTTAGTTCCTAGAATTTTGGGTGAAAGTTATTTTGGTCCTTAAACTTAGTATTTTCTTGCATGTTAGTTCTCAAATTGAAAGATTTGTGTCCTCAATTTTTTGAAAAATATATTTTCATCCCTGAGTAAAAAAATTGAATTGGTCGTTGTATATCAAATATTTTTAGAAAAAAACTGGCTGGTATTAGCATAGAACGATGTGATGCCCATACCAGAGAGTCATGTTATTGAAATATGTTAGTCGGTGTGCCCACGTGATGTTGCAGGTAGTTTTTAAAATCTAATTTTATTTAATTCTAAGATAATTAAAAATAGTTATTTGTACAAGAAAGCAACGGTCAAGATGAAGATTCTAGAGAAAAAATATTATTTTTTTTGGGAAACTTTTATTTTTCTTATCCAAGTATATATATATATAAAACACGTTGTTTTTATTAGCAAAATATTTTTGAAAAAAAAACTAAAAGCAATTCAAATAAATATTCACAAAGATTTTAATAAATTAATTTTTTTAAAAAAAAAACATATCTCTCCAATAAAAACTCTATGTCATTGCATAGAAGTATTGTATTATAAATAAAGACTTATCTTGATTTGAAAAGTAAGTTTTAATATATATAAAAAAAACATGGCTCAATAATTCCGGTGTGGTTTTAGAAAAAAAATAAAATAATAATTAATCTAAAAAATTATGTAAGGAACTTATAATAAGAAATTAACAAATAGATATCTTATTCTTGTTGAATATTTATTTATGAGAAAAAAATTAAATTTTATATATTAAGTTTAGATATAATAATTCACGAAATAATTGACATTTTGACAATTGTCTTATTCATTCCGTCTGAATGATATATGGAATCTGTACAAATGGAATCGACATTTTGACAATTGATGGTCTCAGTCTCATAGGACTATGCGTTGCGCTCTCTACCCCATTATCAGAAACTGGGATCATACGAGTCTCTCCCAGATCTTCCCTTCTGCCAAGGTCCTTGTTTCTCAAAAGAGAAGCAGAAAGTGTTTCAGAGCATCCCTCATCCAATCATACCGGCAGCATTCAAATGCTTCGTTTACAGTAAGCTGTAACAGATGAAATAAAAAAAAAGTACATATAGATAAGGAATCATTGTAAGTTCTCATATTTCCATTACAAGTTCACGAGAAACACTAACCCATTTTCTATTGTAACTAGCCTGTCCTGGCCACTGGTCAAGCTCCTCGGTCACCTGCAGCGCAAACATGTAGCCTCGACAACCTCCAGCCAAGCTGCAGCTATTCTGGCTGCTCTTGCTTCGGAACTCCCAAACTCCCAATGGGTTTTCCTGTAGTAAACATAAACCAACTTTCATTTTGATGCATGCCTGGAGTTGTAACCTCCTGGATGTATATATACCAGTCAGAGGAGTGAGATTTCCATCACAAATTCGTCAACCGGCCTCTCAATAAATAGGTATTAATCATTTGTTTATACATGATTCCAGCAAACCATATGCAATCAATCATCTGATCTGGGCTCTTAAAAGAGGGTGTACTATCCTACTAATAACAAATTTGAGAGCATAAGAAACTGAAATCTAGTAGCTTCATGGAAGAAGTTTTGCCTCGGACAATTAAGTATCTCAAGTCTTTCACAGTAACTTTACCGTGCCTCTCAGAGTAATACATATTTAACAGGGTAATACGGTAAGATGTTTATATGCAGCATTTGGATTATTTCACATACAAGATGAGGGAATCAAGGCAAGTCTTCTACCTGAAATGTATTCGTTTCCTTTCTAATTAACAGCAAGCTGTTCTTTTTACTCAAAGAAGCCGATGTGTCCGATGAAACTGAATTGATCAACACCGACAGATGTGGGAAATAAGTTCTATCCTGACTTGATCCCAGCAATCCAAACTAAATCCAGGGCTTAAAGGCAACATGGAAGGACATGATCTTAATGGTTAAACATCTCAAGAAGTAGTTCTCATTGGAAAGAAATAAGAGCAACTAGATAGAAATATGTTGAAACCACCCCAATTAGACGATTAAATGAATATTTTTCATTTGATGATAACAAAGCATTTGAAACAGAAGAATTGTGTCTCTCACAGGGAAAAGAGACCTACACCAAGAATTCCTTTCACTCCAGCTTCCTCGATGGCCTCACGACATGCAGCTTCGCCAAGGGTCTCATCATTCTCCCATCCACCCTGGTAATAGATAGATGAGATCAGAATTAATGACTCTGAAAATTACGTTGACAATACAATCCATGCAGATTACAAATGTGAAAATTGTTATCTCAATTATCGAATATAAAAAGGAAGAAGATATGTACTTTTGGGAACACAAGATCACTACGATTTGGTGTCGAGATCATGAGGATAAGAACCCTGTCCTCCCCATTGCAGCCTTGATCCTCGACATTCTTGTCAAGTTTGTAAGGAATGCACCTTGTTTTTCATAGAGCAATCAGAATGGAGCGATGAAAGAAAATAGCAGTAGAAAAAAAGTAAGATCTAACATTTTCGTAAAAAGCCGACTAACACAAGAAGCACACACTGATCTTAAAGCGCCATGTGTCAAGTAGTCCACCAAGTCAATTGTCAATATCAATGTGAACAACATGACAGCAAAGCTACTATGATTCCCAAACTGTTCAGATCCCAGAAAGTTCATAATTTAAGGGGGGATCTGTCACTAAGCTTGAGAATTTTGTTAGGCAGACGGAAGCTTCCCAGAAAGATATATTTTTAATCAGCCCTTAATGTCACTTGTTGCAACGAAAAACTTTTTTCTTTTATGAAGAAATCATTCTTCATGACTAAACTAGCAGAATCTTTCGCATCATGTAGCTTTCCTACTAAAATCAGTGCTGCATACAAGGACAAGGTAGCTCTAGTCAAAAATATATATATACCCTTCACTGAAAGTCTTTCACAGCACAGAAGAATGATTTGGACAGCCATCTGAGCAAGTAAGAGAGACATCTTGTCTGTCCATTGTATATGAGTATCACGATTTGGATTTTGGAAGAAGAAGATAGCCACGTAATTCTATAATGATTAACATTCCTCAACCAAAGACTTGTACAACAACAGAGTAAAGAGGAGTCGATGCTTGGAGTCCAGGTCTATTTATATGTTTATCAACAAAATTTTACGTAAAGAATCTGCTTAATTACACCATAATAACAGTATTAACATCGCTTCTTCTAAAGAAAAGACAAAATCATCACAGACAAGCCCCAGAGTTGAACTTCCTATAAACACATTAAAATATTCGTTTCTTTAAAAACTTTTTGAACGCGGTAATTAGCCTGGATTATGCACAAAAAAACGTTAAACCAAAACAAAAAATTAAAATTAAAATGAAAGATGAAACAGATTTAAAGAAAAAGTTCTCATACCCGGCTACAAGCCTAAACTGATCAGCGTAACGTTGTCTGTGTCTTCCTGTTCTTGCTAACAAAGTAGACATGATATATCCTTAACTTCAGTTTATCTAACAGTAGTAAAGATAGCAGCACAGAAGATGAAAAGAAACAGGGGTAACAAGTTCAAGTGCTGCATAAATTAAATGCTTGCCTTGCCCTTTTCCTTTTAATGGTGGAAGATCGAACTAGTACCTGTTTGTAGCAACCAAGGATTAAAACAAAAAACAAAAGGTAGAGGTTGACACCGACGAGGATATATGAGAGAAGTAAGCTAAATGAAAGAGATTAAGGGTGTTTATAAAGGGAGAGTACGTAGCCGCGCAGTCAATAATGGCAACTGAAAAACTGAACGTTTCGACGTATCAAACAAGATGCTCAACATGGAGTTGTTGGCTGTGCTCCTTCAGGGAAATAGGGGTTTGTGCATTCTCATTAGACTCAAATAGCAAAAGGAAAAGGCTCACAGGCTTCTTCAGGGGAAGAGATCAACTCTGCCCTCTGGTCGCTGTTTATTACTAGTAAAATGCTAGATAGGCTGTTGTGTGGTAACTGCATGACTAGGACTTGGAAAAAGAAAACAGCTCCCTTTATATCACCTGATTTTGACATTTTTGTTTTTATTCCTTTCATTTATCGGTCATGAAAATAAGAAGGATTTAATTTACTCTATTGAATTATCTTTGCCTTAACGATTATTGGCATACATGTTGTTAGCTAACTTCAAGATCACGTCCAAGAAAACCCAATGAAGCTCTTATTGGTGAGAAACAAGAACTTTGGATGGAGCTTCTATTGTATGATGAAGATGTGTTGTTTTGTTTCTCAAGAGGCTCAATATAAATTGGATTTACATCCTTCGAATTTCACTATCTATTTTGAATTAAATTATTAAAAAAATATTAAATAATTATATTTTTACCATTTTTAACATATAATTATAATTAAAATAACATCCTTGATAGTTAAGTTTTCAATAAATTTGGAGAGGCACGGAAAATCTTAATCCATTTTCTTTTTGTCAGGCAGTATATTTATACGTGACTCTATAACATAGCACGTAGCATAAAAAGAAACTAGAATTTCTCAACCTTTAAAATTGTAATTCTAAAATGTAGAAAAAATCTCCTACCTTCTAAAAATATTTGAAATTCAATAATAATAATCTTATTCTAAAATAACATATAAAATTGTTTACACATAGTTTAAACCAATCTTGTTAGAAAAACATAAACTAAATAAAACTTTGGTACCTATTTAAAAAAAAAATTACTATGAGTATGAGTGATTTTAGTCAATTACGATCGATTTTAGTTAATCATGATTGATTAGTCTATCAAAATCGATTTTAATCGATGTGTCTTAGACATGATTAAATTTTTTCTTGATTTTTATATTTTTCATATATATTATCAATGTTCCACGCCAATGTGCAGTCTCTCACTTGGGTTTTCAATAATGTACCATATTAGTTATTTCTCCTACCATTTGCATCTTTCCATCCTTGAGCTTTATACAAAATAGAGTCAAGAAGTTGGAATAAATTAATAAAACGGCTCAAGTGCTGGGATGCTGTGGTGAATGGAACTATACATGACCACAAACACTACAGATGATGCAATAGTGGACCGCATAAATCACCCTCAACCTCAAGGGAGGAAAAATTAAATAATGCAAATTGTTATTAAAAAAATAACAATAAAAGAACAAAATGAACTTCACTTTGCAGTGAGGAGGAGACGACAAAAAACTATGGATAGATGGGTGGCTCCCTCCACCCCCAACCACCAGCCTCGAGAGGCATAAGACGTAAGCACTTATCCAATCCAACAGTTAATTTATACATTAGCTCAAAAGCATGTCAGGCGGCCACGTCAGTTTACTGTCGTCTAGACATCCATGTCAAGTAAATAGAAGTCAAAGACGTCATATAAATATCTTAAATTTAGTACAAGTTCCTCCAAATTTGAATAAATGTCAAAGGCGTAATATTTTATGTCCCAATCTTTAATTTAACATTTTTTTTTATATCTAAGTTAATATTTGGATTTACTTTCTGGTCGGCTCCACAGACATTATATTCTTGCAACCTCTCTCCAAGAATATTACATCTAGTTCTTACCATGAATTTATTCGAATCAACTTCACATTATTACCAAAACTCTAAGATGCGTTGGCAAATTGTTGTACAAATAGATATAAAAAAACAATTCATTACTATAATAAAATTACAATTTTATTCTTGAATGAAAAAATAAAAAGTCTTTGTTGTGGGGGGTCATTTGGTTGTTTCCAATGGTTCATTAGTTATTAAAGTATTGTCGTAGATGTAGGTTTTTTTTTTTACGTTTTTATAATAGTAAAATAACTAATATACCCCCCAAATAACTAATATACCCCCAAATAAAAAAAATAAAATGGAATTGTTGACTAAGGGTATTTATATCTTTTACTTTTAGAATATGATATAAGGATGTTTTTGCCCTTGAAATAAAAAAAATTCAGACATTCATGTCAAAGAACCATCTCAACCCAATAACTTAAGTTTAAATTGTTAGGTGAGTTTCCATGATATGATTTATATTATTCTCTAACACGCCCCCCTCAAGTGAAAGCTTTTTGGACTTGAAACTTGCACATGCCTACATTACCTTGTGCTTAATTTTTAACAAATAAATGGGGATGGTGAGATTTGAACTCGTGACCACTAGGTTATCAAAGCTCTGATACCATGTCAAAGAACCATCTCAACCCAATAACTTAAGCTTAAGCTGTTAGGTGAATTTTCATGATATGATTTATATTATTCTCTAACAATTCATCCATGAGAGTTTTTATCCTTTCACATAGGTTTTTGTTGTTGTTGATTTTAGATTCATGAACGACGTTAATTTCAGTTTTTATTCTTTTATTTTTAATTTTTTTTTCTTTGGGATTTTTGTTAAAGTTTTATTGGTTTTCAATTTCATCCTTCAATCAAAATTTAGTCAATTTTTTTGTCTTTATTTTATTCAATTTTTTATTTTCAATATTTCTTTTCAAGTTATCATGATCTTTTTAATTATAAAAAAAATTGTTTTTTTTACTATCATTGTCTTTTTATCATCTAATTAAAAGTAGAATCAACTTGTTAAATCCAATAAGACTTGTAAACCGGGATGTTTGTTTTATTAATTTTTTTTTAAATGCATTTGTGACTCCTGGACCATTGCTGTCTTTTTCTCTTTTTTTTATTCTAATTGTGGTTTTTATTTTATTTGGTGCCTTTT
This sequence comes from Populus x sibirica, assembly GCA_019202695.1. Classification (NCBI taxonomy): domain Eukaryota; kingdom Viridiplantae; phylum Streptophyta; class Magnoliopsida; order Malpighiales; family Salicaceae; genus Populus; species Populus x sibirica. Next base: position 290,600 of record JAGMVL010000452.1, read on the forward strand.
TCTAATATGTGTTTTCTTAAAATAATTTTTTTAATTTATGTTTTAATTAATATCCCTCTTCTATGATTTTTTATTTTGTTTATTTAACCTTTTTTAATAGAGGTTTTTTTAAAATAAATTTGTATGTGTTTAATTTTTGAAAATATTATTACTATTATTCATCTAATTTTTTTATTTTTATATAGATCAACTTTATTTTTAAAAATAAAAAATATTTATTTTTAAATAATATTTTTAATATGTACAGTCTTGCATTTTTTTATTCAATCGGTTTCATGTGTTTTTATTTTTATTAAATTTTTATTGAATAAAAATTTAATTTTGATAAAAACAATTCAGCAAATAAAATCTAATAAATATTTCATATCGTAGGATCAAATATTCTTATCTGTTTTTATGTTTTAATTTTTTCAGATTTACTTCTAGTTATTGTCAATAATTTATTTATTTATTTATAAATAATTATTAATTTATTTAATTAGATGCTTGTATAAATTTTATTTATTTATATTTAGAGTTTTTTATACATAAAAATGTATCTCCACACATCTAAGTTTTTTTTTTTAAATAAAAATAATTAACATGAACGGGTTAAATAACTGGTTACATTCAAAGCGTTACTAGTGGGTCAACTTTTTCCACACATGAGACGAGGGAGAAGTGCAAATTTTCCAAACACGAGGGAATTCTGGGGGTCCGTGCCCCTGTCCACATCTAATCAATCACAACTTGTAAGAAGGACCGATCGAATAGGCTCGTGTGGATCTCTTTTAAGTGCTCATCAAATCAAAAAGGTTAAACGTTAAGGTATGATAATGGAAGGATTCCTGTCAGGGTGCTTTTTGTGTGTCATTTCGGATTACCTAAACACTTAAAAAAAAAAAAAAAACGTTAAAAGTTTTAATTTTTTTAAAACACTTTAATATATTTTTTTAATTTTTTTATAATAATTAAATATTAAAACTGAGTTTATTAAGACGCGCGTGACAAGTCAAAACGTCACGAGTTTGAGCATTGGATTTTACACTTAATTTCTAAATACCACAACATACCACTTGCATTCAACTTAGTTCAAATCTAAAAGAAAAGGTTTATGAAAAGAGATTTCATTGAATGCATGAATGGTGGTATATAGAAAATAACATCTTAAACATCGAAATGAAGGAAGATACCATCTAGGTCCAATCGAGAATAACCTAGCCCAAACTACAAAGCGTACACATTATTTTAGATGAGGCCTCACTTCTAAGCATACGGCACAGAACTCTGGTTATCCGTCCGCAAAATGCTAGTCTGAGAAACAGTATACCCAAGCCGATCAGGAAAAGAGTTTTTTTTTACTTTACGCCATTGGATTCATCGCCAGGACTTTGGGTTTGGATACAACCATAGTTTTACAATGGCAGTAGCATAAAAGTAACCAGAGCACACATTCACACATGCAAAATTAGAGATACCATCTGTTTTAAAACAAGGATGGAACACTCAAAAGGTTGAAAAAGAAAATAAATAAGTAAATTCACTGAGAGCTGCTGTTCAAAACCATGGATACAAATCAAAGTGCATCGAACTATGATAAAACAAGCAACTCTTACAAGAAAATGGAGGCAGAAACTGTGGAAGTTATTAATGAAATCACATTTTGTTGAACCAAACAGAAACTACCACAGCAGGCAAAAACAACATTGATTTGGACAATAAGAAAAAATTTACATATCAGAGATGCAATTGCCAAGTACCACACAGCATGCATTTCGATGGATAAAAGAAACTATAAGCTGCTGCAAAATACTAAGATATTTACGATAATTCTACTAATTTGAGAGAGGACATTTTTTTTGTCTATTCAGATCATGATCAATGCTCTTCCTCCTAGATGGAATGCATTCGTTTTTTTAAACAAGTTCTATGGGATTTCAACATAGAAGGATATTGATGCCCATATGGTTCCTACTTCCAGGATGAAAAACATAAATCCATTACAGAATAAAACTAAACTAAATTCAAGAATAGTTGGGAGGATCCATGTAGGGATTGTTTTCACAGTAGATGCAAACTATAACCTTATAGCCTGCTACAAGTCCTCTCCAAGGGGCATGGAACCTAATTTCACTTACAATCGATCATTATACCTAAATTAAATAACACATGTCAACCAAGGTTAACAGCCTATTTTAAAGTTCGATACCTTCATTCCCTAATGACAGTGATGCCATCCCTAATCGAGAAACATAGAGACCATGTCATGTCTAAATTCTTCATGACCTAAATTACCACCCAGAGTACTGTGCAAGGACCTAGTAATCTCAAATCAATACAGGCTTTATCACAAAGAAACAACACAAATCCAGGAAGACATACATTAACCTTCAGTTGGGGAACAAGTATCCCCTAGAATGGGAAATCCATAAACAAAAAAAGCCATGCAGAGGCATGTAAACTGGGGGAAGTCAAGAAACATTATTACAGGTTGAACATTGCACAGGACATAGTAGATGTGTCTTCTAGGTGCCTTGACTGGACTATCATCATTCATAAAACGCAAAAGTAATTCTCCAAAATCAAGTAGTGTGTGAGCTAGAACGCTAAGAACTCCATTTCTCTCGTCAAAACAGATTGCCCAAAAACTACGTGCTAAACTAATAATACTACCATGGTAAAGGCTATTTAAATATCAACATTCACTACCATACCATCAACTAGCTACCACAAACTCGTGGATAAAAGGTTGAAATGCACAATGCAGCTTAGTGTGGAAACCTGGAGCCTCAAAAGAGGCATACACAAACTATAATCAACTACAACATAATAAAAGGCAGTAACAAAACTCAAATTCTACATATTAGACTTAGATTGATATTCAAATCATTTCTGAATCCAACAAATCCAAAATCTCATGTAGTCATTGATAACCTAAGACAATCAAACATTAAACATCAAAATCAAAACCCCAGGTGTTCAATGCATCGTCATCATTCCTAAGAAAGACCTCTAAAACAATTTACCAAACAGGGCACGAAAATATAAAGACAGTAAATTATCATAATCTTCACTCGCTCTTCTTCCTAAAAGAGCACCCCTCTGTAAGCTTGGCACGACCACCAGTTGGTTGGCACAGCACTGTCTGGCAGTTCCCACACACCACAACAGTTTGCGAGTGACTAAAAACAGTTGTTCTGCACACAACATATTAATTTAATTAAGCAAACACCCACAACCCAATTTCAATCTAAATAGATAAGAGCTTAAATAACAATTCAGAAAAAAAATCATCAAGAAAGATAAAAAGGCCATGACAGGACTTACATGTTGAAGCAACCCTGACACTTCACATCCTGCAAGGTTTTACAAGAAAATATAATCATAAATTAACAACATAATCAGACGGCAAAAAAAAACGCGAATGTACGATAATTTTAATTACCATGAAAAAAGAGTTTGGAGACTGAACAAGACGCTTGAGCTTGTGCTTCCTCTTCTCTAGCTCAGCTGGTGGGTTAAGCAAATCGATATCGTTTTGGAGAACCTTTCATTAACAAGATTCAAAAAAACAGATCAGTTGAAGAACGAAACAGATCATAGCAGAGTAAAACACCTGATTCACATGGACTCACCATTTTGAACTTTGAAACAGCTTCTTTCCTTCTTTCTTTCTTTCGCAGGATTGAGAAACCCTGGACTAGAAACCCTGGAGAGCGAGAAAGACAGGAAGTGCTTTGTGGCTGGTAGAGAAAAATATAAAGGGCTGAATGAGGATTGTGAGCCGTTGATTCCGACCTATGTTACATCTTGGCCTTTCATCTCGAAGGGTCTAGGGCAACATAAAAAAAACAAGGGCATAAGCGTCCATTTAATGATATTTTCACTCTTTTTCACTTATGTCGGTTAGTGATAATGTTTTTGGTACCTGCAGTCCTTGCAGTTTGCTAACGTGGTCCGTCTTTTTCATTTTCTCTTAGCTTTATCCCTGCAATCTATATTTTTCATCAAGTCTGTATTATTGAAATAAAACAAATTACGTTTGGTTATTTGAATTTATGAATTGAAATTTGGTCTAACTCGAGATATTAGTAAAAAAATATTATAATATTTTCTATATCCTGACTCAAAATACTATTTTATTAACATCTTTTTATTTATTTTATATAAAAGTGCAAATGAATTGTTAAACTCGTAATAATTTAAATTATTATATTGCATGTGTTATTCAAACCTTTTGTAATTTTTAGCATTGTAATATTTTAATAATTGTGTTAGAAAATATCCTTAAGAGAGCTAATATGTCATTTAGTTTTTAAATTAAAAGATAATTAAGGTTTAGAGACCAATAAATTCATCATCCATTGTATTATAGTAACGGGTTAAATATATTTATGATGGATGGAGGTGAAAAATTAGTTTTTATATAAAGAATTTTTAGTCTAACCAAAAAAAAGTTAATAAAAAAAATCTATGTCTTTCATCCACATAAAATAACCCTGAAAATTACTTTTTATTCTTTACAACATAAAGATTTTTTGAACAATTACTTCAAAATTTAATTAATAATAACCGGAGATATGTATCATATTAATTTTTCATTACGTTTATATGCTTTACATATTAAAATTATATTACATGTTGTATTGTAATCTCTTTTTTATTATATTAGTTAGTGTTAATTTGATTACATAAACCTTAAACTTGTCCCTTTTTATTGGGAATTCAATTATTGAGGGGTCTTTGATGAGTATTTTCTCGGAGTAGTATTTTTTAAAAAAACATTCAAAATAAGTTAATGCGCCTATAAAAATCGGTGTGGGTTTGTAAAATAAAAGTTTTTCAAGTCTATAAATATTGTAACTTCCAAATACCCTTGTATTGTTATGAAAGAAATAAGTCAAATTAGTTTTATTTAAGTATAATTTCAATACTTATTTAATTTATATAGTTTATATGCTATGATTGTTTTTTTCTGTATTTTTTACAAGTTTATATATTTAATTAATATCCATGCTAGTTTTTTATAATGATTGCAAGATTTTTTTTTAATGTTTACATAATTATAAACTAATCAAATAGATGTAATTGTTTAATCATCTAATTATTTTATGATTCCTGATCAACTATAATTAACTATCATATATTAATATTATTTTCGAGTCTATTGGATGTTTCGATATTATTTAACATAATCTATTATATTTATAATTAAACTTTCAAAATAGTCAATAAAAATATTACCACTCCCATCAATAATTATTTATAGGTATTAAATTGCTTTAGCTTCATTAGTTATTTTTAGAATATTATCGTTTTCTCTCCATCTGGATGGTAATTCTCTCTTGACGAGATAGCTTTAAAAAAAGAGGTGCATCAGGGAAAAAAACAAAAATAAGTAAATTATTTTTTTTCACTACTATCTTTTTAAATATTCAGTAATTTCAATTTCTATTCTTATATTCATATCTAAAATATTGATTTTAATTAATTTAATTCTCACTATAACTAGAAAAACATAAAAGCAAAAGGCATGAAAAATTATATATTTGTGATTAAATTTCTACCTTTCATTTCCAACTATATTAGATTTAAACCTTGTACTTGCACCAATATTTTATTTGATATATAATTAATTTAATCATTAAATGTATTTAGAGAAATAATTTAATTATCTTTTTAGCAATGAATTATGTTTTTTACGACAATTACAAATTATTTTTAAATATAATTTTAGTTAGTAGAGAAATTATCATTTTAATTTAATTAAAAAATAACATTTATTATAAATAAAATTGAAAATAATGATCTCTATTTATTATTCTTAATATTGTAAGTTTGATGGTATTGCATATCAAGGGTAAAAATAATTATAGGTGTTTACTGGGCCTGGGCCACCTACCCTACCCCTTATCCTATCGGCCATCCTTTAGTGGACCCTGGCCCAATTGTTTTTCATATTTTGAAGTTCCATTTCCATCTTGTTGGGCACCAGCCAGCTACCTCGAATTTGGGTCATTGCCTAAAGTTGGTAGTAGCTAAAAAGGCTAAGTACACAAGTTCAAATGATTAACTCGTAACTCGTCTTGAACATAGTTATAATATCTAATTTGAGGTTGATTTACTTCAAGGACTCCGTTATGGATGTTGACTCGTGAGTTGATGAGTCAATTCAAAAAATTTCTAAAATAATGTTATTTATTAAAAAAAATAGATTTAAAATATACCTTGATTCAAAGAAAATACCAAAAAAATATCATCTATTTAACCTATAAGTCTACACGGTCAATCATTAGATTCACACTTCATCATTATTATTTTTATTTATACATTAATTTATATGAGATTTTAGTATGAAAAGTTTAGTAAATTATTTTTTTTATAATTCATAATTTTAATGGGTTAACTGGAGGTTTCTTTCCTCTCTTGACTTTTTAAGTTTGAATTTAAAAATTGATATTGAAAAAAAATTAATTTTCTGACTGTACTCCTCCGATATATTTTTAACACTGTCTTGGGGGAAAAAAACACACTTAGTTTTGGACCTTTGGTAGAAGGATATGCCGGAAAGAAAAGACTTCTGGCCAACTTAGCTATTACTATATTATTGATGTTTTATGCTAAAGTATGTTCACTTTTATGGAGAGTGAGCAACGCAAGATTCTGCAACGTGGGTCTACCAGCTTCTGTATTTGAAAGCCAACCATTGCAGGTGTTTAAGAATGTAGTTGCGGTTATTTTTTAAAATGTTTTTTACTCAGAATGTATCAAAATAATATTTTTTTATTTTTAAAAAATTATTTTTGATATCTGCACATCAAAACGATCCAAAAACACTAAAAATATATTAATTTTAAATAATTTTTTTAAAATAATTTTAGGGAACGGCGGGTTGGACCGCGTTCCCAAACGGTCCATTATAAATACACATGATATCAACTCAACTGGCTCTCAGTCACCGTCCTGCATGGCCATTAACAAATACAACGGGTCACCTTACACCATGCTCATGTGATCATGCTTTACTCTGTTTTTTTAATGCAGATTCTTAGTTGTATATATCCATAATTTCCCAACTTGACCATTTTATATTATGATCCTCTGGGTCTTGGATCTGGTGAATTTCGTCAATGTCTTGTGCTCTCGATATTGATCAGAGAAAAACCATGTCAATGCCAAACCACTCATTGACGGGAAATTGAAAAATCATGTCATCATCTAACATCTAATCGAGGCCACTCCTCTTGCCTTTCGGCACATGGTAAGGAACTCGATAGGTTCTTAACGTTACATTGAGTAAAAACAAGGATTGGATTCAGGTTTTGTAATTAATGTAGTTCGAACTAGCTAATATAATATAGTATTTGTAAGAATTTTCCGATCAAACGGCGTATTATGATGCAAACCACGGGCAGACATGTTTTAGCTTTTATTACCAGATGTTGCCTGTTCTACTTTGAAACTTCAATATGCAATATGTGAATAAAAGGGTACGAACTAAGGATGTCTGCACCAAGCATGACTGATGAGTGAGGCTTTTTAACTCAGTGTCTTCATGTTTCGAAAGAGTTTATGATTATAAAAATATTTTTATCATTCATTAATATTATTATAATGACTTTTCAGTACTTTTAGTTCAAAAAAAATAATTTTAGGGATTATAAATATCTCTAGATAAAGGGTTCATATTTTCTACTCCCCAAATATTTATATTTTAATTCTTACAGTATTTATTATACAAAATAATAACAAACATTCTTATTCTTAAAATTTAAAGTTTTTTAAAAAATATTTACTACAATCCCACTTAAAATTATTGATTTTATCATTGAAAAATCCATAAATCCAACTAAGTTAAGTTTTAAGACTATGATAACAACCACTTTTGTTCTTATATTGGCTTGGATCAACGATCAACTCGTGACTCAAATCTTATCCTGGATCGACCCTCGAGTTGGGTCTTAAAATTATGATAATAACTACTTTTATTCTTATAACCCGTGTCAACTCGGGTCGACCTAACCCGTGATCTAGGCTTTGCCCTTGATCAACCGCCGAGTTGAGTTTTAAAACTACGATAATAATCATTTGTATCCTTACATTTCTTAGTTGAATAATTTTAGGAAGTTGTTTATAATGATATTTTAGAAATAAAAAATAAAAAATATTATATCCAGATACATGTCTCTCATACCTCTTGTTTTAAAAGTATATAAATTCACTTAAAAATTATCATAGGAATAAATTTATTTTTATACCAATATTTTTATCTTTTCAACCAAATATATTTTTATCTTTATTTTCACAATATTTTTTATTCTGAATAGTAACTAAAAATCACTTATCATTTATTTTTACTTTTAAAAAAAGCAAAATAATATAAAATAGGCCCGTAACAAGCATTCACCCAACGACCTCTATGTGATGGTTTTGAGATCAGCTTAATGTGGTTCAAGGAACAGCTATTTCAGTATGTATTTCCCAATCGAGCAATGGTAATAAACAGGCAATTGACCAATGTATTTATTATTTTCGGGATCCACAATTTATCATTTATTATTCTACACCTTTAAGCGTGGTTTGTTTTGTTTTGTTTATAACTATTTTTCTTTCCAATTGTTTTTCCCGATCATTTTTATCAAGAAATCTGGCTCCAATCCTTCATCTTTAAACTCGAGGATGCTCCAGAGAGCCCAGATTGTGATTGTTTTGCTGGCTAGTCAACAATGATAGTTATTTCTAATGAAGAGAGGCCAAGTAAAAAAACTCAACGAGCCTCCTGCCCTTGTTTCCTCCTCCTCATCTGCCCATTTCAAGGGTATTCTGTCCCCTCCAGAGCGCCCCTGCATTGTTTTATTCCTTCGAACATGAAAACTCTGAAACCAAATCTAGCAAATCCCGATATACATGTCCTAATATCTTTGATTAAGGATTAATGTACTATTTTTCTTCTCTAATTCAATGATCTTATCGAACATCGTTTCACAGATTTTAATAGGGATCGTTGCCTTGATATCACTGCCTGCTTTTTTTAAGTTACATTAACATTAATTGCTTTTATACATCTTGAACCAGCCCCATCCAGTAAGGTTACAAGTTACAAGCAAGGCCGAGTAACATTTAATTTAATTCAACAAAATGCGTTTAGGGAAAACAATCTTAAGCCTTTGGCAGCAAGTCAGAACAAGGAGTCTCCCATTTGCAAGAAATATTCGAGCCTTCCATATATGTTTTTTTTTCTTTTTTGGCGATCACCAAAAACTAAGTGCCACATTGCGGCCCAATTAATGTTGAATTAGTGAATTAATGATATTATTTAATCATTAAAAGAAACTAAAGTGGTTGTGATATTTATTTGGCAATTTTTCTCGTACCATAAGAGTTACACGAGAATTGTGAATTACAACAGCGAAATAGTGAGTTGATAGTGGTTTTTTAGTTAGTCATTTTTTTTTTATTTTTTTTTTATATTTGTTTGATTCATGATCGAACCTCATGGTTTGCTTCGGCTAACTTTGCGTCATGATGTCAGGAAAGAAATCTGGCACATGGTTGATGCTCGGTTTAGGTAAAACAAATTTGATTTCATTGATTTAAAATAATTAAAGCTTTGGGGATGAAATTAAAACTTGTTAATCTAGGGACTGGTTTGAAGGAAAAGGAGAAAATTAGAAAAAGTAGATAGCGCTTGCGTATCAAGTGCCAACATGTGGGAGAGGCCGCCATACTTAGCCGGCGCAAGCAGTGTCTTACTACATCCGATTCTGCCCAGCCTTGATGTCATCCAAATCATCTTATCGCAGTCTACCTCCATGTGTGACACGTGTCAATGGAGGGGCTTTGCTTTGGTTCTGGCAAACCATTTTTCTTTTTTTTTTCCTCTTTCCTCACCTCAATTTCCATCGGGGGACAATCTAAGAACTAAAGTGGATTGCCATATTTCTTTGGTGTCAAACTTGATCTTTATTTTTTTGATTGCTATTTTTACCAACCATTTTTTTTAAATTTCATCTTTCAATATTGAATAGGTAGGGAATTGAGATTTGTGATTTTTTTTAATTTGTCATCTACTAGGTAATCATAGTCTTATGATCTAGATCGCAAGTTTGAAAGGATCGTGAGTTTGTGTGATAACTAGATTTTATTTAAAATACTACTAGTAATAGCATAAAAAAGAAAACAATTATAGATGACTTAGAATAATCTCTTCAAAAAATAAATGTATATAAAATAATTAACAATAATTGTTATTTAAAAGAGAAAAAAAAAAGAGAAGAGCCATTAACTTAAATTTGAAATAAAAATTATTTTGAAATATACATATAAAAAAGGCATAAATTTGAAAAAAATAAAAAATAAAATAAAAATAAAAAGATCAGGCATTGTTAGGCCTGATAAGCCACTAGTAAGGGCACATATGCTTGAGCCCTTAATTGTTTTATGGCAGTTGTCGTCTGCCCAAAGTTTTCTTTAAAAAAACTCATGACACATCATTTGATTTTGCCTAGATTCTGGCTATTGTGATGACTGGAAAATTAAGGTTGAAGGTTTTGTGATCTAAAAATTTATTTTTGACCTAACACACCTGAAAAACATCATAGACATCTTGATAAACTCATTCATGGCCTTAAAAAACCTAAAATATCATCTCAAAACCCGAAATAAAAAATCTTCTTGAGCTCAAATCTATTTTTTAGGAACTTTCAAGATAAAACAAAACACCCAAGTTGAACTCCCCTCGTCAAATGAAACTGTTTGACACAAAGATTGACCATTTTAGTGATCGGAATTGGTGCCAACAACATTTTTCCCTCTCTACAATCGGAATCGAGTGACTTTCTCTTTCCTTTCTTAAACTAGAAACTAAAAAAAATAGAAAATAAAGTTTTGCATCAAAATTATTTTTTGTTGAAACTTCAAAAATTGGAGGGATCTAATTTTTATAATTAGTAAATAATAAAGAATAAGTTGAACAAAAACACCACTCATCTTCTCCATGTGTTTCATTCTAGTCATTTGTCTTTCAATTTCGCCACTCCTTAAGAATTTTAGCCAAATTAGCCTCCAATTAGATCCTTAAAGGGAATATATATATATATATATATATATATATATATATATATATATAAACTCTTGGGCATAATGCATCAAGAATGCTAATGAGTCTTAGTCTATAGTGTGCCCCCTTCCCCCTCGCCTTTTAGAGTTCTCTATAACTAACTATTTGACATGTGTTATTTCATAGGTCATATATTATTTTTTAATAAAAAAAATAGATACATTTTTTCACACATAAAAGATTTAAGGTGTATATCAAAAAGTTTATTCAGACATCTAATTAAATAAATCAATAATTATTTGTGTAAATAAATAAATAAAGAAGTCATTAACGATAACTAAAAACAAAACTAAAAAAAATCAAAAGATAAATGTAGATCAAGATATTTGATCCCACAACATTAGACATTTACCCAGTTGTGTTTATTAAATTTATTTATTAAAATCATTTTTTCATTCAATCAACTGATTATAGAAATAGACATACATATGAAATTGATTGAATAAAATAAAAAGGAAAACACATTATGCAAAGTTGCACATATTAGAAATATTATCTAAAAATAATTTTTATTTTATTTTTACAAATATATTTTATCTATATAAAATATAAAAAAAAATTATAAATGAATTAGAATAATATCTTCAAAAATTAAATACATACAAAATAATTTTTAAAAAACCTCTGTTCAAAAAAGGTTAAATAAGAAAAATAAATGGATATTAATTTAAACATAAATTAAAACTTGTGACTGGGTCATGAGATTGGAATAAACCAATACAAATTGTTTTTGAACAAAATGACAACCAATCTTTAAAAAAAAAACAAAATAATGGCAAACAATGAAATCAAAAAAGAAAATAAGTTAGGAAAAAGATGTTGATCCACATCAACTTTTTAAACTCATGATCTGGGTTATTAGACCAAAAACACCACGCATAGGAAAATAATAAAGGTCAATCCTTAGCAAATCAAACGTTGAATGATGAAATAATGAAAAAAAATCAATTACACTAAAGGATCTGAAAAAAATATAATTAAAAGAATGAGGATGAAAATCAAAGTAAAAAATAAATTAGAGAATAGCCCAATTTCTTTTATTGAAAGGTTAATTTGAAAAGAAAATTAACTTTAATAAAAAAAAAATATTAAAAGAATGAGAACCAAATCGAAACAAATAATACACCATAAACTTGTATTGAAAGATGAAATTAAACATATAATTATCAGTTTTTTTATCATCAACCATTAATTTTATAAAATCTAGAAAAAATATTAAAATGAACATATAACTACTTATTATTCAAACACTGCGAAAATCTAATTACTGAGCATATTGAATATTTGTACCATTATCCTGATCAAATCTTGAATGCGAGCTACAAGTTTGGATCCCGACAACATTTTGCTTCGACTGGTCAGCCTCCAATCATAATTTTGCTAATATCAGAGTAGGGTCCTTGAAAAGACACATGATTCACTGCCATGACAAACCCTTGCCACATTCTTATTTTCTTCTTCTTCCTCCTCTATTTTTTATTAAAAGATTACTTGCAATCAATAGTATAACATATACTAGTATTCTTTAATTGAATTGAATTGAATTTTCTATGTTATCTTTGACGACTAGATCTGGTTTTCTGTATGAAGTTATCTGGAATCAACATTCAATTCGTTCGTTTTTGCTCAAATTAGAGACAAATTGGACAATACACACACACACACACATATATATGTATGTATGTATGTAATTCGTCCACCCAAATAAATGATTCATGGGGTTCCAAATTTATTATTGGTGATAGATTAATTAATATATAATCTTTTCAAAAGCCTTTGGAAAAGAGAAAAAAGAAAAGGGTACTCAAGGGACCATTTGTGCCAGAGTTTGCTTCTTTAATGCCAGTAATGAAGATCTACATATGGATAGCTAGCGCCTCTGCAAAAAACATATCCGGATTGTAGTGGTAAATAAACTGTTCATAATTTCATGACTGAGATTTTTCTGATTATGCCTTGTTGATGCCCACAGAGACCTGAAAACTTGATAAAATTATCTTAAAATAGCATTGCGGTTTATATAAGCACACTTTTCCCCTCAAAGTTAGGTAAGAATGGGAATGGCCATACGCCTCATTTAAGGCTCACCATCCCAAGAAGGATTCCACCATCATGTGTGCGAGGGTTGAATTAGAGATGGCAACAGCTCCTAGAGGCTTGGCCTTTCACCAAGTTATATCCATTTTCTTTTTCTCTCTTTTTTTTTAACAAGTTGAGAATACCTTCTAGTTTTAGATCAAGCACGAGAGATTGATTTGAGAGCATAAACAATTAATAACGAGGAACATAAAGTCAGTAGCTTGAAAAGGTTTTCATTCTCCTAGAGGCACAGAAGTCTATAATGTGGGTCTCAGCAACATGCTTGGCTGTGGATGCTTGCTTCCATGTCCCATTACAGACACTCCAAGCAGACCCCTCCTCGTTTTCTAATCCGACGTTTAGCCAAAATTGTGACGAGCAAATGCTAAATAACAGTAGTTATGCGAGGTTTTACTCATTTCTTGAGTTTTACGAGCTTAGACTTTGGATTGACTCATAAATTAAATTAAAGATATCATTGCCGGAAAAAAAAGAAGAAGAAGAAAAAAGAGAGAGTCATGACTCATGAGGTGTTTTTGCATGCAAATTTCCCTGTGTGGGGCTGCCTAAAATCTACACCAGCATCATGAACTAACTCTACAATAGAAATACTTGCAGATTCGGCCCAACCCACCCTCTCCCTCTAGAATGGTGTTTGTTTCCCTGTCAGGATTCTTTGACCAGCAAAAGAGCTGTAAAGCAATCGTCTCCATGATTGCCAATTGATCACAACATTGTCCTCTTCTCCCATGGCTTACTCCTTAGATTTAATGCATGACTTTATTAATATTGTTAATCATTATATTTTGCCTCATTCCACCTGCCTGATCTTATTATATAGCATGAGAGGTGGACTCTGGGCAACATCGGATACTTACTGAACAAGCTTATCTTAGCATACATACAAAGCCAGTGATTGGGTTTGAAATTCTACAAGAATTTATTCTTATTAAATTGTGTAAGAGGCTGATTTAATTTTTTAAAATAAAATAAAAATACATGTAGCTTATATAGGTAGTTTGACCAATAAGAGCTACATCTAAGCGCAGGTTACAAGACAAGGCCACGTGTGTAGGACCTCCATAACCTCTACTTCCCTTACATTTCCTCCTCTTTTTCTTTTTTTTTTAATGGAAATCTTGAATATACATCATTTCCCAAAATCCCCTCCAGAATCTGTTATTTATTCGTTCCCTCTCCACCTCCCAGCTACCCAGAAACACATTCCAGTTGTGACATGTGAGTGGGAGAGAGGGGAGAAGCCTTTTAAGCATGAGAAGCATTAATTCCCATCAAGTCGTTCTCTTCCTGTTCTGTCCTGACCATTCTCTTTGCTCTTGCCTTTGGCTGCCAAGCTGCTGCTGCTGCTTCTTTTTTTAATCTAGTTGAACAGAAAGAGAGCATAAACTTGTAACAGCTTAATTTGGTTACCATTTAGCCAAAGAGTCATATGACATGCTGTAAGGCTAGCAAAAACTCTTACCAAAAACTTACATTTCATTCTAGCTTTTCCATTGTTGCAAAAAATGTTGCCAGTCTTTGATCCAAATGATAATGAAGCTGGCTTAAAGCTCTTGGAGGACCTGACCAACAATGCATGCCAAATACAACAACAGGTATTGGAGGAAATCCTCGCCACCAATTTACATACAGAGTATCTTAAAAGCTTTCTCAATGGTGATTCTGGTAAGGAAAACTTCAAGAATAAAGTTCCCATTGTGAATTACGAGGATATCAAGCCTTGTATCGAGCGAATTGCCAACGGAGAGCCTTCATCTATCATTTCAGCTCAACCAATTACTGAGCTCCTCACAAGGTATAAATATTTATCAATTATGCTCTCATATTTCTTCAATAAATTCCCTTGAAAGTCCTAATCAAGTCAATCTTTCTTTCTGAGAAATTGATCAAGTTATATGCAGCTCTGGTACTTCTGGAGGACAGCCAAAAATTATGCCTTCGACTGCTGAAGAACTGGAAAGGAAGACGTTCTTTTATAACCTCCTTGTGCCTGTAATGAACAAGTAAGATTACTCTCTCCATATTCTTGTTCTTTTGAATTTTGCTACTGCCTATAAGATAATGGAACAGTGCAAGCAAGGTGAGTAGACTTAAAACAGCTTTATTTTTCTTTTTCAGGTATGTTGATGGCTTGGACCAGGGTAAAGCAATGTATCTTTTGTTTATCAAACCCGAAATTAGCACCCCTTCTGGCTTGATGGCAAGACCTGTCCTAACCAGCTACTATAAGAGCAACAACTTCAGAAACCGGGCTTTTAACCGTTATAATGTTTATACAAGCCCTGATGAGACCATCTTATGTTCTGATAGCAAACAGAGCATGTACTGTCAATTGCTATGTGGTTTAGTACAGCGGGATGAGGTTTTAAGAGTAGGTGCAATCTTTGCATCAGCTTTCCTGCGTGCTATCAAGTTTTTGGAGGAGTATTTGAAAGAATTATGTTCCAACATAAGAACAGGTAGTGTAAGTGATTGGATTACTGACCCTAATTGCAGAAATGCGGTATTGTCAATTCTGAGCAAACCCAATTCAGAATTGGCTGATTTAATCGAGGATGAATGTAGTGGGAAATCTTGGGAAGGAATAATCAAGAAGCTTTGGCCGAGAACAAAGTACATTGAAGTTATTGTTACAGGTTCTATGGCCCAATACATCCCAACCCTTGAATTCTATAGCGGTGGGCTTCCATTAGTTTCAACAATGTATGGCTCTTCTGAATGTTATTTGGGAATCAACTTTAAACCACTGAGCAACCCTTATGATGTCTCTTACACCCTCCTTCCAAATATGGCCTACTTTGAATTCTTGCCTGTTGATAATAACCACAAAGAAGTGGTACCGGACGTCCAGTGCAACGGTGTTAGTGTTACAGATCGGAATGGCAAGGAAAAGGTTGAAGCTGTTGATCTTGTGGATGTCAAACTTGGTCACTACTATGAACTGATTGTCACCACTTTTACAGGTGAGTTTTTCCTTGAGCTGACTTTTTTTTTTCCTCTTCAGAATCTCGATACTGTAACATGCCTAATTTTGCTCATCTACTTACTGTATCATTGATTTCAACTCATTGATCCCAAATCATCCTTTAAATAGAGTAACAAATTTTATAGATGCTTTTGATTATGGATTGCAGATAAAAAGATGATGCCTTGTTTATAGCTCAGTCTCTCACTATTTTGTTTATTCTTTTCTCAGGATTGTATAGATATAGAGTTGGAGACATTCTCATGGTGACCGGCTTCTACAATAATGCTCCACAATTTCGTTTTGTGCACCGGCGAAATGTGGTTTTAAGCATTGATACTGACAAGACCAATGAGGAAGACCTCTTAAAGGCAGTGACACAAGCGAAAGTCCTCCTTGAGCCACTCGGTTTCCTTCTAACTGAGTACACTAGCTTCGCTGACACTGCCTCAATCCCAGGTCATTATGTACTATTTTGGGAACTTAAAATGAGAGGAACTAATGATCTGCCAGAGCTTGATCCAGTTATAATGGAGCAATGCTGCTCCATTGTTGAAGAATCACTCGATTCTGTTTATAGGAGGTGTAGGAAGAAAGACAAATCAATTGGACCCCTGGAAGTAAGGGTGGTGACACATGGAACGTTTGATGCGCTCATGGATTTTTGTGTATCTCAAGGGTCTTCAGTTAATCAGTACAAGACACCCAGATGCATCAAATCCGAGGAGGCCTTAAAGATTTTAGATTCCAGGGTGGTGGGAAGATTTTCCAGCAACAAAACTCCTTTCTGGGAGCCATTCAGAATTGAAACCTAATGAATAGCTAGCTGTTCATAGTCTTTGGCACACTCTTGGGGGATTATCTTCGCGTCCTCTACATTTTGATTTCTAGTCTGGTTTGTCCTGTCCTTTTCCTTCTATGTATGCTGAATTTGTTTTGAAATTAGACTATTTAGCCAACCATGTCTTTAATTACTTGTCAAAATTTAAACTACCTATCACTCTTTTTTGACCATCAAGGATAGCTTTTCACTAATGTTTTTATAATCATTGAATTTGTCAATGATGAAGCAAATAATCACTTCCACAAAGATAATAGACTAGCGTGCCGACATGGGCTGAAAGTGTGGTGTATCATTCTGAAAGTGAAGATGATATCTATGTTCTCATTAACCTAGGGTTCAATTCAGAGTAATCTGGAAAAGAAAGACGGTGCCTTTCCTCCATTAAATTCAGATGAGGCTAAGATCTGCTTGGAAAGTGCCATTACACAGTTGCACTATCACTTTCAAGCACTGCTGTCATTATCTAACAGCCTGCATGGAGCAATTAATACTGTAAGAAAGATACTCGCTAGCTTGTGGGAAATTAAGTATCAAGACTTGTCAAGTGGCAGGAGCAAAACCCATATGCCTTCGCGCATCCAAAAAGTAAAAGGTGCTGCCGTCAATACTGAGCTGTGGCTGATGAGGGCGATACATACAAGCAGAAGGAAAAACTTACAAGCTTTGTATAGCATGACTTTGTCAGTGGAACATAATAATGATGATCTTATTCATCCAAAAGAAAAGTGACAATACGAATTTGGAATGAATTGAAAGTAACAGCAGAATTTGGAGTCCAGCAAATACATACTGGAGTGAGTTTTGTTTTTATGAAAATCTTGAAATTTCAATTTCTTTTACCTAGTCAAGGGCTTAGCCCCGGTGATGCAGAACAATAACTAAAAAAAAAATAAAGCAGGAAATAAAGAAGTTATTAGAGAAAAAAGCCAAGAATTAAAAGTAAAGAAAAAAAAACTATAAAAGAGAACAACGGGGTTGGAAAAGTCTGCAACTCTGTAATTTTTATTCAATTTATCAAAACTCCCTTACATTTTAAAAATTTTGATATAAATATAAAACTCTAACTAAAAAAGAAATTGAGTGTATAGTCCACTAAATAAAATATTCAACAATAAATTGAATCCAATAAAATCTAATTAATAAACATCAACTAAAAATTCAAGTAAATTAAACTAAAACATAAGTTATAGCCCAATCTCTCAACGGTTTGGGTTATCCTTCATCGTTTATGATCATACGAGTGCATAAATAATGTCTCAGGTCCAATGTCCCACCAACTCTCATGGGGTTGGAGAAATTCGACCCCGTTGAGTGTAGTTCAAGGTGGCTCAAATAATGCTCCTACATATATAGTTTAGACATAATTTGAAACTGATCGTCTAGCTCATCTATTAGGATTTGTTGAAGTTCATTATCCCTAGTAAAAATAACATGTGCATTCAAAGTAGCATTGAGATATTCTTTTTTTGCCAAAAATAAGGATAATGAGGTAGGGGTTTTAAAGAGATCACCAGGGATAAGTTGTTGTGTTTTATATATAACAAGGTCCTTCATGTCAAAAGTAGAGTTAATATCATCAAAGTTTAGTGACAGGTTAATGATATAATTATTTAATTCAATCATTTTCAACATTTTGAATGGTCTAGCACTACTCACTTACAGTTTATGATTGGCTTTCAAAGGACATCGTTTAGGTCTAATCTGTATCATGAAATAATCTTCAATATTATGTGCATTATGATACTTATGTAAACCATCTTGAAATTTGTATTGTTCATTACTTACTTGAATATGTTTTATGATCTCGATATACAAATTATAAACTTTACATGCAAAAGACTTAACTGAATCGGACATTTTAAAGTGAGGAGACATAAAAAAAAGATCTACAGATTTTCTACGTTTATAACTATGAATACTGCATGATTAAGGGTGTGGAATGGAACAAACACTATTGAAAGTTTTAGTAGATATAGTTTGGTAATAACTTAGATTATTTTCATCTTTCTCTGTGTCAGAGGTATCAAGAACCTCAGCATGTTATTTTAAACCTGTGACATATTTAATGTCAAGTATAAGAGGGTAAGAAGCATATTTATCTATTTTTCTTTGTATGTGATAATCATATAAATATATAAATAATATCTTGGATCCGATGTCTCTACCAACAGTTTCTTGTACTTAATGTCAAGTATAAGAGGGCGAGTAGCATATTTATCTATTTTTCTTTGTATGTGATTATGTATAAATAATGTTTCGGATCTAATGTCCCTACCAACAGTTTCTTGTACAAACTTTAGCCGTCATGGTTGAAACAAATTAATTACTAGAATAGGTGCGGAAGTAGCTTGAAATTTAGCAAAGGTAAAAAAGCAGATTGATATCCACATTTATATGTTGTTAACTTTAAGCAAGCTGGAGTCCTTTTTATAGCGATGCAGGCAAGGGCCAACATGCGGCCACGAGTACTGGAAGTTAGGCGGGGATCCATGGACCATGGACATGGAAGGGGGACAGTGAGAGCAACCCAAGGAGACAAATTAAACTGTACAAACAAATAGGGAAGTCTGTATAAATAGAAGCCTTTTGGCTTTGTCTCTTGCATTTATGAGAAACATGTGGCCTTAACCACCACCAGCTCTACCCCATCCGGGGAGGTTAGACACTCTCCTCATCCTCTCTTCCCTCTCCGTTCAATATACTGCAATGTGGCTCCACTTGCATTTCTTCTTCTTTCCCTTCTTTCCCCTTTTTTTCTCGATTGGAGCAATACTTTATCTTCCAGCAAGAAAATGATGTGGGAAAAATACACCACGTAAAGTTTCTACAACTTTAAACAATTGAGCAACACATTTCACTCGAGAGAATGACCTGAAATTCAAGCAAATGTGAAAAATAATAATAATGAAAATGATTTAAAATATCCAAGCATGCATGATATGGATTTATAAAATTAAGCTGCAATGAATCAACAAATCACAGCTCAGTGCATTTCAAAACACTTGAAATTATGGTATAATGCAATGTTTAAAGAAATCTCGTATTTACAGTAATTAATTAACATGATCCATCTTATCATGTTGCAGGGACCATTGCCTAGCAGACTGCTTTCTAGTAAAGTAAAAAGGGCCGTTCCCCTCCGTTTTTTGTCATTCAAAAAATTGCTCTTCTTACTCGCTTGGCATAAGGGTGGCTGCTGATTAGACATTTTACTATGGGTCTGCTGCTCACACGTTGATTGAACAGAGAAGTTAGGGAGTACCCATCAATATGTAAAGTGGAGTCGGATGCGTCTCAACCCTGATATATTGTGTAATGTGGTAGGCATTTGTCAGCTTATTAATAGCTATAAAACCAGGCACACGAGTGGTGGACTCATGTTGGGGACGTTTTAGAGAAAGATACAAGCTCTGTAGCTGTCTTTGACTTAGAATCCCGGAGGGTTGTGTGTCCTTTTAATGGTGTTACGACCCTACTTCAAAAAATGCAAAATAGAATTGAGTTTGGGACTTTTCCGTTGCCCTTCTTCGAGATAAGGCCATGTCTTCGTGCTTTGTGGTGAAAGTGAAAGGACCTTAAAAGTGGGTCATTGCTGCTCTCCCAGACTGAGTAGCAAGTGTTGCAGGGAAATCCAGGTATAAGGATATGATTGGGACTTTGTTCCTGCAGGCTGCTAAACAAGAATGTGATACTGGAACGCTTGGTTTTCAAGGATTGACGTATTTGAGACAATTTACAGGGATCATGCTGAGCCTTATTGGCTTTTTGTTCGGACTGATATGCCGAGTACTATGCATCAGATCTTTATTTCAAAGAGAGGTGGAAGATAACTCTCTGGTCACGATCACCTTACCCTGAAACCATTGGAGACTGTGTGAGTGTTAACCAGCTTGCAATATTGCGAGGACTACAATAAAACGAAAACCACGTTTAAACGCAGCCAGGAGCCTTGATGGCATCTGAGTATATGATTGTTGACGCCAGAGCCGCGAACATATCTTTTTAGTTTTTAGATAGTTGTGATCAAGAGCCAATCCCCTTCGGCCTTCTGAGTACTTCTTGTTTATGAAAGTTAAGTTTTTAAACTCGACTCTTTGGATTCCACTACTGTGCTCACATTCTCCTCGAAAGTTTACTGTTAGCTTGACTTTACTCAAATATGATCAGCCTTAGATTTTTTTTTTAAGGCAGAAAACTAGATTTGATTTTAATTTTAATTAATATAATAAATTAGAGAAGTTGATCTCTAATCTATTTTTATACTATTTTTAAAAATTAAATTCTACTTTAAATTGAATGAAGAAGATTTCAAAGCAGAGTTAATTATGAAAAGTTTTTTAAGAAGCTGCAGTTGCGGTTATTTGAGTTGGGCCTCCGATTGAACCTCCATGGCCTGCCTTCAAGAGGCCGAGGTTCTTGCTCGTGGAGATATTTCATCGTTGAATTCGCTGTTTTTGGGTATTTAGCCCAGAATTACATGGAAAACTCAGAGCCCCTGCAAGGCTACGCCTTTCAATTTCTTTCGAATTGATGTTCCAGCATCTTACGTTGTAATAATTAAGTGTTCTGCTGGGGACATGGTTATGCGATAAATGGCTTGTTTTTTTAATGAAATTTTCATTTTAACGGTATCCATTACTTTTAATTTTTTTTTTATTTTTTACTTGTTCTACAAAAAAACATAGCGTATAAATAATAAAACTTATAATAATTCTATAAAAAATTTGAGTTCAAAATTAAATATGAAACAAAAAAAAAAAATACAAAGGAAATATAGATAGATGATTTTTCTAAGGTTTTATAAGTAAAAAAACATTTGAGTTTCAAATCTCATCAGTCTGTCACTCACTATTTATTTGTCAAAAAACCCTACTTTACTCTATTAATAAAATGAAAAACAATCTTCAAATATCTAATATATATTAAAATTTATGTGCATTTAACATTGTGTTTTAAAAGTATTTTTAAAAATATTTATTTTTTTTACTTTAAATTAATATATTTTTTATATTTTTAAATTATTTTGATGTGCTGGTTTTAAAAATATTTTTTTAAAAATAAAAAAAATATTATTAATATATTTTTCTAAATAAAATATATTTTAAAAAATAATTATAACCACGTTTACAAACATAATATAAGACTCCGTAAGAAACATGTCTCACGTTCGGAGAGTAAACACTAAAGGACGGATGTGCAAAATAGAAATTAGCTTAAAATAAAATATTCTTGGTGATCCTCCAGGAAGTCGTAAAATAAATAGTAGAGAAAAAGTTCACCATTGCAAAACACAAAGAATTTTAATGGTAAAATAAATTTTTGAGGTGGTGATAAAGATAAAGAAATAACAAGAGAAGGAGACAAAAGGAGACTAGATTAGAAAAATTATTTGATAATTTGATGCGGGTCAAATAATATTTTTTAGTGAAAGAATAAATATATTGGCATTTCCTATGTGTTTTTTTATATAAAAAATCTCATTTGTATATTAAATATTCTATACATGCATTTGAAATAATAAATTATAAAACCTAATTTTTAATAATCAAAATTAATAAGCCAAATAAGTGTCATGGATTCATTCAAGTTCAATAATTTTTTATATAATTTTTTTATTTAATTATATGATAAGAAAAATAAATGATCGTAAAATTAAGAACAAACTAAATATAATAGTGTTTGTTTTAGATTACGATAAATCAACAAATATCAAACCAAAACAAATTATGTTGTCCAATAAAAAAATCAACAAAATATTAAAAGATGAGATTGGAAAAGAGTTAAGCAAGAAAAATCAATAAAAATCTAATTGTGAAGGATCAAATTAAAAAAATAAGTCAACCACAAAGGATCAATATGGAAAAAAAACAAGCCAATCCAAAAAAAAAGGCAAATTATCACGGGTCAATTTGAAAAAAAAATATAAAAATATATATAAAAAAAATAACAAGAAAAAAAAGAAGAAAAGAAGGTTTATTACAAATTTGCACTTGAACCTAAAAAAAAAAATGGGTGCGTAGGCCTAGGAAAACCCACACACATGGACCTACTAATTCTTTTTATATTTTTTTTATTGTCATGTGCCCTTGATTTGTTTGGAAAAAAATAGCAGGTGAATTGTCGCATGCACGGTATAGTTTTTGACAACCAGAGATAGCTAAAAATTCGGGTGTTCAGCATCCAAAAAAATTCAACTTCTAATCATTTATGACCCCAAACACATCTAAAAAACATTTTAGATAACTAAATAAGTTATAACTGCATTGCATTCAAATAACTTGAAACACGAAAATCAATCTCAAATTCAAAAACTTTTTAAAAGTTATATCTATTTTTTTCATGTAATTTGAAGGTAAAATAACAATTTATTAGAATAATTCTCATCAAATGAAACAAAAAAGTACTATGATTGACTATTTTTATGGTTGAAATCGTTATTAATCGATATTTTATCTTTTTACCATTAAATTTAATGACTTTTTATCTCTTACTTCGAACCAAAAATTAACAAATAAACAAAAATAAAATTTTGTACAATAAATAAAATTTTGAAATATGTAATGACTGAAAATTTTTCATTTTGAAAGTAAGAGAATCAAAATATACTTTTAATTTCATTTTTTAAATCACCAGCTTTTTTCTTCTTGTTTTAAATTTTAATCCCCTTTGTTTTAAATATGTCTCTCATTAATAATTTTTTGTTAAATTAGCTATGAATTTTGACATAAAAAAACATGATTGAAAAGAAACAAGGATTGAGAATCAATTTGAGAAAAAAAAAAGACACCGTGAATTGTAACAATAAAAAATCTATGTGATTTAGATTTTCTTTCAATAAAAAATAGAAGATAGAGGGTAAATGTAGACTTAAGAAGAGAGGTTATTTTTCCTTTTTTCGTCAAAGAGGGTGAAGATGGTGGGATGGATGGAGTGGTTGAGACGGCGGAGGTAGAGGAAGGAAGGAGAGTGGAGGAGGAGAGACCAGCAGCGGCAAATGTGGGAAATGGAAGGGAGGGAAGAGGAAGGGACTCTAAAGAGGCATTCTAAGAGAAGATCGTCTGAAAGAGAAGAGAAAGTGGTGGTGGAGACTGTGGTGATTGGGTTTGGAGATAGAGGGTTGGAGCTGGGGTTTTGCGGGTTTGGGAAGCAAGATTTCATTAGCCATGAGAAGGGGCGAGAGTTGCAACTTTCTGGCATGAAGTAGAGTTATGGGGGGTTTAATGGAGGAGAGAGGAGATTTGCGAGCAGGTGAAGCAGTTATTTATTTATGTTCAGCTGCTTGGTCTGCTAGCTAACAGGACATAAATATATTGAACAGATTTTTTTTTAAAAAAACTAATTTTTATTTTGTGTTATTTTAAAAAATTAATGATTAACATTATTTAATAGCAAATATCACTACATAAATTAGAAAAAGATCGCATAATGACGTAATATTTGTAGAATTTGATCGTAATTTTAATTTTATTCCTGATGATATTTTATCTGATGTTGTTGCACGCTTAAAAAATCATAGAAACTGTAGTTATTATTGGTTGGATTTCGTATGTGATTGAATTATAGATAATTTAATGAAATAATAAAAAATATTTTATATACAGTATTATTTATTTTATGATGTAATAGTAGTAGTTAAATGTATAATATTTAAATTAAAAATCATTAATATATATATATATATTAGTTATTTTATAACCTCAATTTAAAAAGTATTTTTAACCAAACACATTAAATTACTTTTTATTCAACTTTAATTTTAACGATAGTTTTAACTAAATATATATAAATACCAATCAACCTCAATTAAAAATAATTTTTATAAAATAATTTTTTTCAAATTACAACCATAAAAAATACCAGAATACCTATATCAGTAATCAAAGTATTTCACTGAAAAAAAGATAAAATATTGCTTGCCACGTCATCCTTGACGTGTTAACATTGAACGGACACATAAGAATACCTTGAACAGCATGAAACTAAAAAGCAATTGATTGGACAGCTATGAGTCTATGACACCCAGGCGTGGATTTGGCCCACAGTTTGGATTGTTGAGTCTATCTAAATTATGATTTTCTTAAAAAAAAAAAAATTATGAAATAATGCTATTTCATAACAAGATATCCACAGTTTGAATTTTTAAAAAATATACTTGATTGCCACATCACATTTTAAATTGATGAAATATTAATTTGAAAAAGAAAATAAATAAATAAATAAAATTAGTAGCTTAATTATAAAAGTGGTAAGAGTTTAGACATTTGCATGTCTATTACCATTGTTATTAACTGGATGGTTAGTTAGATAAACTCGGTGATCCGTTAATCTATGCCTTAGGTTTTAAAATAAATTCAGTAAAAATTAACTCAACCAAATTCAGTTAAAATATAATTTAATTATTTTTTAATCGAGATTAATGCAATTGATTGATCAGCCTAACTCGTGATGGGTTCAGGTTTCATAGATTTGCCTGGTACCTTCGAATCCTATTATTCTCTCGCGCAAATAATAACAGAAATAGGACCAGCTAATCCATGATCCAACGACTGTTACTCCTCCAAATAGGTCACGCATTCCCCAAAACCCAAACCCAAACCCACCCGTGATTTCCTCTCAGGTCCTCTCCGCTTTCCACTCCGTCATCACCACTACCACACTCACTCTTTCTGGTATCCAGGCGACGGCCAAAATGATACCGCCGGAGCTCCAACCGCGGTCATTCCGCCCTTACATCGCCTCCTCCGTCTCCTCCGTCTCCTCCCCTTCCTTCTCCTCCTCCTTCCCCACCGCCTCTCCTTATTCCCCCAACTCTAACTTCCCTTCCCCTTCTACCTCCTCTTCTAGATCTCGTTTCTCTGCTTCTTTTTTCGCTCACAACACTCGCATCGCCCTCGCTCTCGCTCCCTGCGCTGCTTTCCTCCTTGACCTCGGTGGAGCTCCCGTAGTCGCAATCCTTACCCTGGGTTTGATGATTGCTTACATCATCGACTCACTCAATTTCAAATCCGGTGCGTTTTTCTGTGTCTGGGCTTCCCTAATTGCAGCTCAGATCGCCTTCTTTTTTAGCTCCTCATTGATCTTCACTTTCAATTCGATTCCTCTTGGTTTGCTCGCTGCGTTCCTCTGTGCACAAACGAATTTCTTAATCGGGGCTTGGGCTTCACTTCAGTTCAAATGGATTCAATTAGAAAACCCTACTATCGTGCTCGCGCTTGAACGTTTGTTATTCGCATGTGTTCCTTTCGCTGCTTCTTCGATATTCACTTGGGCTACAATCTCTGCTGTCGGTATGCAAAATGCTGCGTATTATCTGATGATTTTTAATTGTGTCTTCTATTGGATGTTTGCAATTCCGCGTGTTTCTTCATTTAGATCGAAACAAGAAGTGAAATATCATGGTGGAGAGGTTCCTGATGACAATTTTATACTAAGTCCACTAGAGGGTTGTTTTCATACCTTGAATTTGCTCTTCTTTCCGTTGGTATTTCATGTTGCTTCGCATTACTCGGTGATTTTCTCGTCAGCTGCGTCTGTTTGTGATTTGTTGCTGCTGTTTTTTATTCCGTTCTTGTTTCAACTGTATGCATCTACGAGGGGTGCGCTTTGGTGGGTGACTAAGAATGCGAATCAGTTGCATAGCATTCGTGTCGTGAATGGTGCTGTTGCATTGATTGTTGTCGTGATTTGTTTGGAGGTTAGAGTTGTTTTCCATTCCTTTGGAAGGTATATTCAGGTTCCTCCTCCGTTGAATTATCTGCTTGTGACCGTGACGATGCTTGGAGGGGCTGCTGGTGCTGGTGCTTCTGCCCTTGGAATGATTTCTGATGCATTTAGTTACTGGTCTTTCACTGCTTTGGCTGTAACCGTCAGTTCTGCTGGAGCAATTGTTGTGGGTTTTCCTCTACTGGTATGTACCTTGATTTATCCAAGACTCTGCTCCGATTCCAGTTTTTTTTTTTTTTTTTGTTGCAATTACGATGTAGGAGTAAATACAGTGGGTGTGTTGTTTGTGTGTGCTTGGGGTTGTGATCTAGGACTTCAGTGCAGATTATGGGACTAAACAGTATGATTGGCTAAAGCATTGCATTCCACTCCTAAACTTGTGCTTGCGAACTTGGACCACAATGCAATGTACAGCGTTAGTGTGAGCAGCTGAAAAGCTTCTTGTGGGCTGCCTTTTCACAATTGTTGGGTGCTCACCTTTTTGTTTCATCCTCCAGTGCAATCAATGTATTTGGATGTGTCTGTTGGAATTAATCTAGCTTAGAGATGACATATTTCTTAACTAAAGAATGTATTTGGGTCATTAAACAACTAACCTAGTATTTGAGCAATTTGTCATCATTATCCTTGGGCTCCTTTTGCGCTTAGTTGTATTGGAGCTGCTATTGATTTTCTATTCTGTCCACAGTTGGTGCATGGTGGCCATCGCCTCCATGCTTCTTTTTTTTTTTTTTTCAAATAACACGTCAGTTCTCAATTTTGAAAATGCATGCTCTTACACTATAATTGTCACTTTATTTTTTCCTTAATTATGTTGGATCCTCTCTTTTATACTATATACTTCTTGCATGTTCAGGCTGTTCTGTCTTTATGATTAATGTTTAACAGATATCGAAGGGAATAAAATTAAAAGGAAATTTACATGTAATAAAAAATATTAATCCCATTTTCTCCTTATTTTGCAGTTTCTTCCACTGCCTGCGATTGCTGGATTTGAATTTGCTCGTTTTGTTACAAAGAAAAGTCTGTCATCATATTTTTCCTTTGTTGTGCTCGGGAGCCTGATAGTTACATTGTTTGTGGTGCACAATTTCTGGGATCTAAATATTTGGATGGCAGGCATGTCCCTGAAATCATTCTGTAAACTTATAATTGCAAATGTTGTTCTCGCCATGGCTGTTCCAGGTTTAGCTCTTCTCCCACCTAAACTTCATTTTTTAGCTGAGATTTGTTTGATCAGCCATGCATTGCTGTTGTGCCATATTGAGAATCGTTTCTTCAATTACCCGGGATATTACTACCATGGAATGGAGGAGGATGTGATGTATCCAAGCTACATGGTTATTCTGACAACCTTTGTGGGTTTGGCTCTGGTAAGAAGACTATCTGTGGACCATCGGATTGGACCAAAGGCGGTTTGGATTTTGACTTGCCTGTATTCCTCAAAGCTGTCCATGCTGTTTATTTCATCAAAGCCTGTTGTATGGGTTTCAGCTGTACTTTTACTGGCTGTTACTCCCCCATTGCTCCTATACAAGTGTGTATTGACATATTCTCCTATTTTAAGACTTTTAAATTCCTTTCTAGTTGCTTCTATTTTGGCATTCATTTACTCTTTGCTTGCTTGACTTTGCAGGGAGAAATCACGAACAGGCTCAAAGATGAAACCATGGAAAGGTTATGTACATGGTGGTGTGGTTGTTCTATCAGTCTGGCTCTTCCGTGAAACAATTTTTGAAGCCCTTCAGTGGTGGAATGGGAGGGCTCCATCTGATGGTTTGCTTTTGGGTTTCTGCATTGCCTTGACCGGATTGGCTTGTGTACCCATTGTTGCTTTGCATTTCTCTCATGTCCTGGTCTGTTTTCTCTTGAATTTTCTCTCTTTTTTTTCCACAAATTTGATCTTTCTGTTATATTCTTTCTCCATAAATAAAAAAATAATTAAACCAACTAGCCTATTAAGCAACCAACATATTTGATCAGATATATTTATTTCTCTCTCCAGTACAAGAAATTTCCTGTATGTTTGATGAACTCACTGAAATGAAGCAACTTATAGAATTGTGCTTCTTATTGTCCTTTAGACAAGAAAGCTCATGAATTAGTGCAAAAGTTTTGAATGATTTGAATCGGTTAAGTAAATAATACATCGTCACTATAGTTTGTAGAAAGTTTGGCTTAAAAATTTTGTGAACGGATGAAAAAGGATGATTTATTTTTGTTCATTTGAGTTTAATTTCAACATGATCATTCTGTGGAGGAAAATAGTAAGAATTGGATGATTAATGAACTGAAGCAGCTCTAATTAAAAGATTTTCCAATGCTATTAAATTTCACTTGAATGTGAAGATAATTATTGTAAGACCCGGACACCTTGACTATCTAAATGCCTTTTTTGGGTGCCTTGTGGCCCTTGTCCTGTCAATAAAATGTTAGGATGTTATTCAAGGCTCCCCAAGAGTTTATATTTAAACTGAACCAATAGCCAGGTGTTCTGATTACTGATTTGACTCATATCTTCTTTCCACAGCCGGCTAAGAGATGCCTAGTACTGGTGGTGGCAACAGGTTTACTGTTTATCCTGATGCAGCCACCAATCCCACTAGCATGGACTTATCGATCTGACATAATCAGCGCAGCTCGTCAATCGTCTGATGACATTTCCATCTATGGCTTCATGGCATCAAAACCGACCTGGCCATCATGGTTGCTTATTGTTGCAATTCTGCTCACTCTAGCAGCGGTGACATCCATCATACCCATTAAGTACGTGGTAGAGCTGAGAACATTTTTCTCCATTGCAATAGGGATTGCTCTTGGAGTATACATTTCTGCTGAGTATTTTCTTCAAGCTGCTGTTCTGCATGCCCTCATTGTTGTAACCATGGTCTGCGCCTCTGTGTTTGTGGTCTTCACCCATTTTCCATCTGCGTCAAGCACAAAGCTGCTACCATGGGTATTTGCTTTATTAGTAGCCCTCTTTCCTGTGACATATCTGTTGGAGGGTCAGTTGAGAATCAAAAGCATCCTTGGAGATGAAGTTGGAGACCTGGCGGAGGAAGACAGGAAGCTCACTACTCTACTGGCTGTTGAGGGGGCAAGAACATCACTTCTCGGTTTATATGCAGCAATCTTCATGCTCATAGCACTGGAGATTAAGTTTGAACTTGCCTCACTTATGCGGGAAAAGTCTCTTGAAAGGGTTGGAATTAGACATGGTCAATCTAGTGAAAGTAGTTCTTCAAATTTTGCTCCACGAATGAGGTTCATGCAGCAACGGCGTGCCTCTGCTGTGCCAACCTTTACAATCAAGAGAATAGCTGCTGAGGGAGCTTGGATGCCCGCGGTTGGTAATGTTGCTACTATAATGTGCTTTGCTATATGCCTGATCTTGAACGTCAATCTGACTGGGGGCTCAACCCAGGCAATCTTCTTCCTGGCTCCTATCCTGCTGCTTCTCAACCAGGACTCGGATTTTGTCGCTGGTTTTGGGGACAAACAAAGGTATTTCCCTGTTACAGTGGCCATATCAGCCTACTTGGTCTTGACAGCCCTCTACAGCATATGGGAAGATACATGGCATGGTAATGTTGGTTGGAGCCTTGAAATTGGTGGCCCTGATTGGTTCTTTGCAGTCAAGAATTTAGCCATCCTCATTCTTACGTTCCCCAGCCATATACTCTTCAACCGGTTTGTTTGGAGTAACACAAAGCAGACGGACTCGTCACCATTGATCACGCTTCCCCTTAATCTGCCATCCATTATAATATCAGATGTTATTAAGATCAGGATATTGGGATGCTTAGGGATTATTTATACCATAGCCCAGACCATTATTTCGAGACAGCAATATATCTCAGGGATGAAGTATATTTAGACAACAAATACACACTACTGTACAATACAACATGTTTCGGCAATTTTCAAGTGAGTTGTGAATGTTCAAAGTTTGATTCGCACTTCTTTTCATTTGAATGGTTTCTATGGCCCTGGAAATGCAAGTGCACTTTTATATATTCTCACTCACTCCAGCTCTAAATTTTAGTTCCCCCACCTTCATTTCCTGTTTGAAGCTTTGAAATGATAGGTCATGAGTGATGTAGCGGCGGTGTTTTTTGTGTAAAAATATATTAAAATAATTTTTATACTGCAACTCCAAACCACCATTTCAAGTAAAAAGACCAGAAAGTTTCTTTCTCGTATCCTATCCTATGTATCGTTGTGGTTATACCTGATGAAAAACTAAATTTACTTGGTATTATTCTCTGTGAAAAACAAGCTATTTGGTTGTTTAATTATTTTGTTTCCAATCATGAACTATTTTGCAGCTTCGTGCTTCTTAAATCTGCAAAGCGGACGAAACATTTTTAAAGTGCAATTTTGTAATATTATCTTTACTTCCCACTTTAACTTGCGAAACTTTTTAACAGCCTTTTATTGAGGTAAAAAAAAAGGGTAAATTATGAGCTTTTTCAATAAAATAGAAAGGGTAAATTAAGAGAATCATATAGTTCAGGGGGTTATTTGATTTTGTTCTTAAGTTTGGGGGTATTCTTACAATTTAGCCCATAAAAAAAGAAAAAGACCAAAACGGAAACAAAATCCCCTACCCACCACGCGTTGCCATCTCCAACGAGTAAAGATGGCCTCCCTAACCAGACCCATCTCTATCTCTATCTCAATTCTCCTTCTCTTCTTCTTTTCACCATTAATCAAATCATCCAGAGAAGGAGACCCAACTCCAGCACCATGGCCTCACCAATTCCACGCAATTCTATTCATGAATTACAGTGGAACACTTCAAAAGATAGATCTCTGGTACGATTGGACTAATGGTAGAAACTTCAACATCATACAACACCAACTAGGCAAGCTTATGTATGACCTTGAATGGAACAATGGTACTTCCTTCTTCTACACTTTAGATTCCAACAAGGAGTGTTCCACCGCGCATTTGGAGGTTGGAATTCTTCGCCCTAATTGGCTTGATGGAGCTAATTATCTGGGTCAACGACACGTGGATGGCTTTCTTTGTAACGTTTGGGAGAAAGTGGATTTCATCTGGTACTATGAAGATGTTATCACCAAAAGGCCTGTTCGCTGGGTCTTTTACACTGGTATATATATTTGTTTCCCAATTTGGTCTCCACATTCCCTTTCCTTCTACTGTCACAGTACCAGTCTAGTTGTTTATATTTATGGATCATTACTATATTCTATATCAGTTTAGATAGTTATTTTTACTGAAATTAATTTGACATGTTAAAAGGAATTTCAAAGTGGGGTTGCAAATTGCGTTGGTTTTCTTATGATTAAGATGTTCACAGGGAGGGAGGCTCATGTCATGACTTTTGAAGTGGGAGCTGCACTTGAGGATGCAAAATGGCAAGCTCCTGTGTACTGCTTCGGCAATATCCCAGAAGCTGGATATCCTATCTCTGCTACTTCACGAGAGAATTTGTTGGGTGGAGTTCTGAGAGGTTCCTTGGCACTTTGAGTATAAATGATTTATGTGTTTTTATGTTAAGATAGTGTGATGATGTTCATCTTACTCATAATCAATCAGTTCTTTAAGCAATCACATCAGTTGATGGGGAGGCTTTCAATAATTTCTGCATTTGAGTTTGTTTAGGCCAAAGCGTAATTGCTATGAAAGTAATACATGGGTTGCTTGGTGATTAAGTGAGTGATTTTATTTTATTTTTTTACAATAATATCATATAAAGATATTGTACAGTAAAACATATAGATTCTAAATTCTTTGTTTAAAAGATTGAGTTTTGTTTTATGAAAATGAAGAGCCAAAATATAATATTTGATATATGTATTAATTAATGAAAAATATTTTTTTTATTAACGATTATATTTTTCGTGAGATTTTTACATATTATTTTTTACATAATATTAATATTGATAGAAATATAATAGGTTCTCGAAGGATTTTATACATCTAGATATAATTACAAGTTAAAATAACAATTATATTGCAATTACAAGTATAAGCTAAAATAAAATAGTGTTTTATTGTTATTATTTTGTCATTCAACTTGATTTTTTAGCTGTTTTATCCTCGCAAGCTGTATTAACATTGTTTTATGTTGTTTTATTTGTTGGGACTTGTTTTTCTTTACCTGTTCTAGCGTATAATCCGTAAATATTGTGGCTTTAAATTAAAGATTAATATTATGTTGTGGCTTTAAATTAGTTATCATAATATTATGAATTATTATATATGAATCTAACATGTTGAATTTTTTAAAAAAACTGTTAAAGAGTATTAAGTGAGAATAAAATATATATATATATATATATATATATATATATATATATTTTTAATTTTTTATGTCAATTTTTTTATATATTTTTATCAATTTTATCATTCTTTGACTTGTATATATAGGGACTGATCAACAAGGGTAAAGATTTGAAAAACATAGCAGCACACTCAAAAGCCAAGATCAAGTTAATTGGGATCTAACATTGCCATCGTCTAAAGCTTGACTACCCTGGATTAAACATGGCTTTTGAATTTATATATATAATAATAATAATAATTAACGATGTGTTGAACTATAATACATCCTTCTTTATTAAAATCTGTCAAAAGTAACCGCACGTGAGTAGTAAAACACGTCTTATGGGCGTTCATTATTTTTATTATAGTTATTAAGTCTACACCATCCTGGTTGAGATTTTTTTGTTTTTTTTTAATTTAAAAACTCATTTTTTATATATATTTTTTATTTGATTATTAATCTTTTTCAAAGTTTATTATATAAATACTGAATGAATATTTTATTTTTTCAATGTGGGATTTGAAGTCTTTTAGTATATATATTCTATGTTCACAAGAAAAAAATTATTTTTTCAATGTGAAATTTGAAACTCTTTAGTATATATACTCCATGTTTACAAAAAAAAAAAGTTATGTTTTTTCAATGTAAAATAAAAAACCTTTTTGGTTTAAATACTTCAACTTAAAATGATAACATACTAACATAATATCTTTTCAATGTGAGATAAAAACCTGTTGAAATAATTTTTTAAATTTCATTGTTTATAACATGTATAGCTTATGTTCACATGAATTGTTTTTTAATTTTTTCATACAAAATATTAAAACTTAAAATGTTTTTTTTATTATTTTTTTCAGGTTGATTCGAGTTAATCCAAGTTGATCCGGGTCAACTAGTGTAATCCGGGACCCGGCTCCTTGACCGGGTCAACCCGGAACCAGGTCTGATAACTATGATTTTTACACATAATTAATCACTCACCAAACTTTGACATGTATGCATTGAATCTGTAGTTAACCAGTTTTGACAAATTTTGAAAAGTTTAATATAAAATTATTATCAAATGATTTATTATTCAACTACTGATAAAAAAATAAAAAAATATGAGAAAATACTATAGAATGACCAAAAGGTCAAGGAATTGGACAGCCATGGATCTAATAAATGGAAGCGTGAAACTCAATCATGGTGAAAGCTGATCGAGTCCAAGGTACTCTCTAAAATAAGTAAATAATGAAACCGAGTGTAAAAGTATATATTAGTATACCAGGGAATTTATCTTTTATTTTTATTTTTATATACATGTGTGTATATATGTATATATATATAATTAATTAATTAATAGAGTGAAAATGGAAGCTTGATTTCCACATTTACCTACTTTAAAGAGTATCATATGCTTATAAATAGCTTAACTCGATCTATATATAATATGCTTTAGTGTAATCAATACATACCAATTAAGGAACCAAAATGGTGTTTCATTAAGTTTATGTCATTGAAATTGATTTCCCGGCTATTTTATCCTTTCAAGTTGTAATAGCATCGTTTTATTTGCCGTGATTTATTTTTCTCTTCACATGTTCTATCGTATACCGAGTATATACGGAGCGTATTGTGGTTTCAAATTCAAGATCAATATTACGAATAAAAATTTATGTTACAGTTACAATTAAATAAAAAAAATAAGGATTAAAAATAATATAAAAAATAAAACCCTTTTCTTTTTCACTATTCAAAAGAAGCATAAAGCATTAATTTCATCCTTGAATTATTAATTTGTGATATTCGTTCTCAGTTATTTTAAAATTTTATATATTGATTCGATGTTTAAAATCTAAAAATCCAGATCTTAATTTGATGGTCATCAAAAGTGACTGAAAAACATATATTTTAAAAAAATTTAAAATTTTTTATTTATTTTATTTAAAATTAATATTATTTTGATATTTTTAAATTATTTGCTATATTAAAAATAATTTTTTAAAATAAAAAATATTATTTTAATACAATTTAAAAAAAAATTAAAAAAAAAACAATCAAAACTGCTGTCTTCATTGCCCTCCGAAACCGACAGCACCGAAACGAGTATAGAAAAACAATCGATCCAGCTACCTTCTTTTGACTCTCAACCATCCTTGTCTTCCGGATGGTCATGAATGCTTTGAAGACATCTGTGAAGTGGCATTTCTTCTTCTCCAACAAACTCTGTACGGCTGTGTCACACTGGGCTACGGAGGGCTCCTCGACTTCTTCAACTATTATCAAGCTGAGCAGTCTTTCTCATGCCGGACCCTAGAAACGCACCTAATTCCACGCTATAATGGAGGGCGAGTTTTTTTTTATCTATTGAAAACAAATATTGAGCTACTCATTCAACTAATCTAATCTCACCGACATTTAGCCTCTGTTAATCCTGTTTAAAAAGTATCTATCCATTTGTTTTCCCTTTAATTTGATTCACTGCAATTTTTAAAGTAAATAATGATATCTTAAATAAAATAAAAAAATAGAAAAAAAAAAAAATCTCCCCTCCCTGTCCCTGCCATTAGCTCCCAAAACACAAAATCATCGTAAGAAAGAAACAAGACATATTTTCCTCTCCCTTTTCTCCTTGTGGACTGCAGAGGTCGTTGGCGCTGTGGCGTACTTTATAGATTTTATTTTCCTTTTGGGGTTGCTGCTGCAGATCTTTCTCTTCACCTGTACTGAAGGTAAGTAGAAGGAAACTTCCGCTCTCTCCATTCCTTTCCTTTCCTTTTTTTATTTTTTTCCTTTTCCATTCACGCGTTAACCAAACCCTAGGACGCTTTCAGTTCTCACAACACAACCTGCGATCATCAATATTCATATACTGCCAGATTCTTAATTTATTATTCTTCTTCTTCTATAATTTGTAGGGTGAGTGATTATAAAGGAATTAGTGTCTTTCTGTTGCTTGTTAAGTTTAGACTGGCTGTTGTTTTACAGTGAGATTGAGTGTTTTTTTTTTTTTTTTTAAAAAAAAAAACTGTATTATACTGCTGGTACATTGCTATTTATTTTCAAAAATAAAATAAAAATCTATGGTAGCTAATATATTGATTTATTATTCCATTGTGAAGGAATTATAGTCCATAGCAACTCACAAAACAAGAGTTTCATCAAATCCCCCCTTTCAAAGCTTCAATGATAGACAAAGAGAGCATTCGTTTTTTTTAGTTTAGATGACCATGACACTGCTCCTGGTTTCAGAGGAATTTCATGCCCGTTATCACTTTCTGGAAATGGTGTTATCAGGCATATCTCCATCTGCACTTGTTTTCCATTTCCAAATGCATAACTATGTGAACCGACTGCCCTTGAGATTCTTGAGAATTGACTTCACTGCTGACTAGTGTTATTTGCCATTCTGGTTTGTAGAAGCGTGGTGGCATTTTAATGTATCTATTCCTTTCAAAGTTTGTAGATAAAGCATTTTCGGCCTTGAAAACTCCAAAAGGTCTTCTGAGAAGGACCTAATGCCCAAGAGGGTTTCTCTACTAAGAACTTTATATTCTCTCTCTTTGGCCGATGATTTATGTCATCAGGACCTAATGCCCAAGAGGGTTTCTCTACTAAGAACTTTATATTCTCTCTCTTTGGCCGATGATTTATGTCATTCACCGCTTTTTCTTCTCATCATTCCAATTATGCTGATACCTGTTCTTATGGAGTGCTTCAAGTTTGTTTGTTTTGTACAGGTTAGCTGAAGATATAGCATCCTTGATTCCTAGCTTGTTGCTTCCTAGTTGTCAACAGCCAATTTTTTGGGTTTTATTTTTTAAGCACAAAGATGGGTGCCTTCTGCTGCTGTCCATGCAGTGATGAACATGAAGAACATGCTTACTCGGGCAATTCAATATACAGGCACTGCGTTTGCCTAAGATTCCTTTTCCACCAGTTACGCAGTGGGGTAAGCATTGAAATACAGGCAACTCAACACACTTTACTGTTGATTTTTTCATTTCACAGATGTTTGCTAAACTCTAGGCTCTTTGTTGTGGAGATTGCTTGCATAAGATCATGCAACCAAGGCATTTGGGCTAAATCTAGGGGGTTAGGTCTTTTAGGGGTTTGCCAATTGGTACTTCAATAAACGTATATAATCTTGTGATTGCATAGAGCTCAGATTTTACAAAAGCATGAAATAAACATTTCACCCAGAGGATTTGGAGTATATGCAAATAGTCATAGTAAACCCTTTAGGTGCCCCAGAGTAATAAATGATTAAACTGTACCTTTCCCTTGGGTGCAATTCCAATGTCATGGTGCGCTCTATCAAATATTTCAACCGATTTGTGATTAAAGTTGTTCTCATGTTTATGCTTTCTAAGAAACTTATGTCCTATGTATGCTTTGTGATTTGAGGTTTAGTTTCTTAAAACTGGCTCGAAAAAACCCAATTAACTAAATTACACTATCACTTATATTCTTGATCATGGGAAGATCCTAATTTCTAAGGTGATTGTCATAATAGATTTCCCTTTCCAAAGCATGTTCTTTGGTGCTGTTGTGACACATCCTCATATTTTTTGTTGTTTTAGTTCATTCCAGTTAGGTGATGCACTTATTACCTTCTGCCATGCACTTGCAGTATGGTACAGTGTTTCACAGACTTGAAGGTAGGACTGTCTCGCCAACCCAAGAAGGTACTTCTTTGGCATCAACTGGAGTTGGCACAGGATTACCAGATGGTTCTGCAAATGACACTCAACTCTCGTCATCCAGGCCACTCCCTTATGATACTGATCAGAGGTATGCTCGTTTGCAGCGTTATGGTTTAGTCTCTAGGAAGTCGATGACTCACTTCCAAGAAGAATCACAACCACTGAGAAGAAATATGAGCAGTTCTGCCGTGGAATCATTGGGC
The DNA here is from genome assembly GCA_019202695.1 of Populus x sibirica. Classification (NCBI taxonomy): domain Eukaryota; kingdom Viridiplantae; phylum Streptophyta; class Magnoliopsida; order Malpighiales; family Salicaceae; genus Populus; species Populus x sibirica. Next base: position 328,517 of record JAGMVL010000452.1, read on the forward strand.
TTTGGAAGAAGAAGAAACGGGATTGATTCTGAAGATGACAGTAAACTTGGCTATTCAGAGTTGTCAGACAAATCTTTGGCAACAAAAGTTGCATACGGGCTAACTTATGCGCAACCATCTTCTGAAGATGAAGATGCCTGCCCTACCTGTCTTGATGGTAATTTAATGTGTTTAGATTGTGCTGCATCAGATTGTGGCTTTTAAGTTATGTGTTTTTCTTATTCCCTCCAGTAAGGTGTTTTTGAACGATCATGTTGCAGAGTACACCCCAGAAAATCCTAAAATCACAACTCGATGCTCTCACCATTTTCACCTTGGCTGCATTTATGAATGGTTGGAAAGAAGTGAAAGTTGTCCAATATGTGGCAAGGTATGCTGAATTTCTCCTTGGATTACATAGTCAATTTCATACTGAAAAAAAACAAAGAAAAAAAAATTCTGAGTCCTGAACCTTCCTGTGAAGGCATGATCTCTGGAAAGGTTGTAAGCAGGGTTAATTTTGTCTGTATGGACCAAATTAGTATCAGTAGCTGCTAAAACTATGGCCAGTTTTTCAGATAGCCTAAAAATATAATTTCAAGCCTTTAATCATTCCGTCAGTGTGGAGATGGCATATGAGGAAGTGAGACAATTCGTTGAAGTGTTAACTTCTAGACACGCACACTTTCTCTCTCATCACATATTGATAAAATCACAGCCATCAAAGCTTTACATTTACTCCGCTTTCTGCACCTACATATTACTTATTTTGAACTAATCTCAAATATTGGATAGTCACTATAAAGTGCTATGTTCACTTCCTTTTTGTGAATTATTGCTCACTAAATAGTGTTAGAAATAGTCCTCAATTTACATGGAAATCCTAATAATAGCACCAGATTTCTTGAGGTGTTTTTGATGAACCACTTCCATTTGGGATGCTAGGAAATGGAGTTTTGTGAAAGCCCTTAAGTTGGTGTGCATCAGATTCACCGTCAATGGAGGAAGAGCTGGCTGGAGTGTAAATAAAGGCTCCCTGAGCTTTATTTAAAAGAGGCTTGCATAGATTTCTCTAAAGAAAAAAAAAAGGTTTTTGCATAAAACAATTTTTCATTTTCTCTACTTACACTACCTTGTAATTTCCTACTGTACTTGATTGTCAAATGCTCGTTGCTTTTCGTGTATATTCTACTGATCAGTGTATAGCTTGTATAAACTGATTCATAAACATTATGCCGATTCATACAAGGCACAGCCTAAGTACTGCTGATATTATTACCTCATGCTTCAAGCTATAGGATGATGCCATTTTGTTGAACCCATATAATAAGACAACGTTGTGTGGCATCTAGAATAACGTAATCAGTTCCAGCATAAATGAATCGAAGCACTTCGCCTGCACTTTCTAGATTGCCATTTTGTGTAATTATATTGTTGTTCATCTGTATGTGGTGGCTGATTTATTAGTGGACTAAGAAGCTACTTGTGAAATATTGAGGTTCTGATACAGTAAGTGCTACTCGAACAGGATATTTGGACCACTTAAATTCCCATGAAAGTAATTTTTTGTTTTAGATATTTGATTTCACTAGCAAGATTGGACCACTTAAAAACTACTCATGCCAGTGATCCAACGTTGCATTTGGTGATGTTGTTCAACTTGCTCTTGAATTTTTAAGTGTTTTTTTATAGTTTTGATGAGTTAATATCAAAAATAAAATAAAAATCTAAATTTTTTGTTTTTAATTGAATTTTTTTTTTGAAAAATAACCGGTAATGACCTATTAAACACACCTGACATTGTGTTTGTATTTAGTTATATGAAAAAAAAATATTAAATTGATGTTTTTTTTTAATATTTTTCATTATTATGTTAAAAAAATTGTTTTAATAAATCTTTAAATAAAAAATATTTTTTAAAAAATAAGAATGTATCACAATAAACACGCATTAAGAATGAGATAGATTTATGTGGATCCCAAGGGAGCATGAAAACTTCATAAAAGCTACTGTATTCGTGTTGGGCTTATACAGTAACGGATAGGTAGCAATAATTTCTTCCATATGAAAAAATAATTTCTTTTGAATACATAGGAATATAATAAGATGGTGAGGGATATGGTCAGGATACTTGAGAGATACGGTTATGATGTATTTTGGATGTATTTAAAGATTAAATATGTCAAGATTCGAATATACTTTTAAGATTTTATCGTTTATGAATTAAAGAATCTTAAACACTTTTCTAAAAATCAACATTTTCTTTAATTTATAAATTTTATAATAATGCAATATTATGATCGATAAATCAACACTTTCATGCTAGAGGTATTGAAAATTTTGTCTGTGCCTAACTAATGGTCCCTTTTTTAAGCTTCTTTAATTCAATTAGTTTGGAAGAAAACACAAACTTCGTTCACCTAAAGTCCACGGAGGATTCTGGACAACTCTGAGTGGTTTATCGAATCCTGAGGCCATGCCATGGCCCATGTTATGGTTATGCAGATTAATTTTATCAGAAGGGCTCCGAGATTCAATTAGTTTGATGGCATTTAATATTTAGCTAGCCCCATGTGAGTGACTCCATGGCTCTGTCCTCTAGAGGCAGCAGATATATATGGGTGAACAACAGACAAGAAGCTCAGCAGATACAGACATGCATGGGGACACTGGACAGTTCCATCCGGGCAACCAGCCATAAAGAGGGGCTGGCTCAAGCTTCCAATCAAACATATTGGACCCTGGCACTCATTGGCACAGGCTCCTAACTTGATCATTAGGGAATATGCCAATTCTTGAAAACCATGATCATTCACACAGCGCACATGCAATATCAGGATCTTCAATGCACCCTGACTAGGTTGAGATAATGACAAGGGCGCAGAATTCAAATGTTGCCAGCAATTCGATTAAACGCAGGAAAATGCAGCTGTGATTCATGTTTTATCTTGTTCCAAGTTATGTTTTAGAAGGGAAACATCATGAAGGGGAAATCTTGCACTGGAAGAGAGAAATTTAATTGTGAATGTGGTACTTGTCCATCTTAGATTTCGAATTCATATACGGCTTGCTAGCCCCTGGCTGGGGTGTTTTGTTTGTTGGTTACAACTTCCTGAATCCCAAATTTCTGCTCTGCCCTGTACTTGTACCTACGGGCTGAATATAGAAAGGCACAGAAATTTATCGCACTCAGAACTGTAAGCAGCCAGTAGAAATATTCAAATCTACCAGTATTTATATTCTGGGACAACCATGATTGCTGCCTCTTGTCTGGGTTCCCTGTCACTGATTTCACAATGCTGTTCAATATACTTGCTGCAAAGCAGCCAATTCCACCTGCTAGTGCAGCATAGGCAGATCCTATACTCTTCATTGCATCAGGAGCTTCCTCATACAGAAATTCAAGCAAGCCCACAATGCAAAAGACTTCAGCTATTCCAATCAGGCAATACTGGATCAACAACCAGTAGGCACTCAGGTTAGGCATGGGAGTCAAGAAACTAAACTCATAGCCATGTTCTATAGCGTACTTTCTCCGATACCTCTCAAAAATGGCTGCCCAGGCAACAGAAAGAATTGAAAATGCCAGACCGATTCCTACTCTTTGAAGTTGAGAAGCACCACGAGGATGGCCGGTAATGCGCCGGAATATTGGAACAAATACCGAGTAATAGAGAGACAATATCAGGAATATACTGAGGCAAGGAAACACGGGCATGCTTGTTACTGGAAGTTTGAGATGACCCAAATGTGTATTCAAAGTATATGCCTGCTGTACTGATAGAGTCAGATACTCTGTTAAGATTAGATTGAGCATTATTGTGCAAGCTGGTATTGGAACAAGCTTTATAAGTATCTTGACTTCCTCCACTTGAGTCACCGTACAAAGCCTCCAAGGACTTGGATCTACACCATCTTCCTTCAATTGCAATGCTGCCTTGTCCAGACATCTGTTGAAGCCCAGAAGTTTTGGAAATTATATGGTGAAAAATATAATTTCCCTTCCCTTTTTTGTTTTGTTTTTTGTTTTTTTAAAGAATGAACAAAACAGATTTCCTTGTAACTTGTAAGAGAAATCCTCCAAAACCATTGAACAAACAGCCAGAGGTTGAGAACCAAAATTCACACAGCCTAAAACTGTATTAATCCATGAAATATTAAAAATGTAAGAAATTAGCAATTATACCTGAAGTCATCTGTATGTGCTATCTTTCCACTACCCTTTATAGCAGAACGTTTGCCAGGAACCTCATAAAGGCCTATTAACTCGCTGCTGGAAAACGAGGCTTTTCTCTTCTGAAAGGCCGCGACCAGAACTTGGGCCACTCTTGTTAGTGGACTGCCTCCTGGCAATCTATGCCTATACAAAGGAGTACCGATAAAGAATAACATGTTTGACATGCCCATAGCTATGGCCAGTGAACCAAAGGCAGATCCCCATCCAAGTTTCATTTGAATGTAGACTACTAAAGTGAAGGCCACTATTGCTCCAATAGTTACAGAAAGATAAAAGAAGTTGAAAAACCTATCCAGATGAGACTTGTAATTTTCACCTCTCTCATCAAACTGATCGGCTCCGAATGAAGAAACACACGGCCTTATACCTGCGGCTCCAAATCCAGTCACATAAAGAACTGTGTTAAGATAGAGCATCTGCCATGATTTCGCTGGCTCGCAGCTACCCAAAAGCAAGGATAGCTGATCGCATTGACCCTGGTCCGGCATGAAAATATTCATTGTTGCACACAAGGTTATACCTGTCAAGCCCTCCAGGAAACAAAGATTGAAAGGAAAACGCATCATCAGTAAACCTCCAAGGATTTAACTTGAGGAACGGATTGACGACTACGTGTTCATGAACACATCTTACCGCAAGATAGATTGTTGTGAAAATTGCAATTGTCCAATATCGACCGAGATACGCATCTGCAAGAAATCCGCCAAGGACAGAGGAAACTTGAGAAATTCCTAAGAAATTGTTCACTGCATTGGATGAACTGGTAAAGGGTCGGTGCATAATATAGAACATGAAGGCCACCATGTTAACAGAGAGGCCAAAGTAAGCCATCCTCTCTGCCATTTCATTCCCTGGACAAAAAAAGATCCAAGCTCAGAAAGGGACCGAAATATGATTTGACTGAACACAAACATACACATGATCTTGCACTTCTTGAACACAAGTTGTAAATTAATTCCACGAAAGAATATATAGCATATATCATATTCAATGACTACAGAAACACTCTTAGTATTTTTGTTTTTTTGATCTAGTCCAATTCACCTGTCTATCATAATTGTAGTGTAACCTTAATTTAATCTCCCAGTTATTACACCAGAAAACACGACTTAATTATTAACCTTCATGTGACAGTTTTCTAAGAAATGGAATGTAAACTCATATGAAGAAGTTGCTTACCAAAAATGAATAAGGCTGCAATCCAGCCACCTGTCTTCGAGAGGTCAGGAATAGGCTTCCCATGGATGTCAACAGGAGTAGTTCCTCCAGTATATCCACGGCCAAAAGCCATCCTCCTATTGTCGGACTCGAGGAAGTAAATTCCAAGCTTCTTGCTATGAATTGGGTTTGAAACTCCATCATATGTTGCTGGTGTCTCTGGTAGACCTTCTGGTGACTTTATTTCACCGGAACCCATGTCTCTGGATAATTCCCTGTAACATTAATTAAGCCAACAATAACACGCATCAATTTGTGTCTACTTTCTACTATCATCACACATACTAGTAAGTCCTCATATACATATAATAGCAATTAAGCTTCGACTCTCTAACATTCTGATGCAGAACAAATAGAAGATTTAATGAACTATGTATCTATGGAAATTTAACACCATCACCTCTAAGGCTAGTCCAGAAAATTACTTCCTGAGAATAACGTAATTAAAGTAGCAGCTGAAAAACATATCGAGGCAGTCTTATATAAGAAGAGCTTAGCTTAGATACCTAGCTGCAGTACCAGAGCTTAAGTGGGTGAATGTTTCACATGCAACTTCAATGGTCCTGCATCCAAGTGAAAAGGGTTCGTGATTATGGGACAGTTAGCAGCTGCGTGGCTAGCCAGTAATAAAATGAAACCAAGAGGCAAGAACAATGAAGGAGGGCCAACCAACCCACGATGAAGCCCCATTGGAAGAGATTAAAACAAATGGCAATAAATGATCCTCCAGTGAAAGTTAGGAAAGAAAGAAAGAAGCAAGAGTGACCTGTAGAGAGTAAAGAGACGTTGCATTAATGCTTTGACGTATATAGTTTCACGTACAATCCCAACATTATTGATTGCTGCCTGCCTGCCCGCCCTATCATCATTATTGGAGTTCGGCTTATAAGTAATTTAAACTAATAACCTTTCCGCAACCTCTCGCTCTCTGTAGACGGTACTGCTGATGGAATGAATGGTGGTCTAGTTAGTCCAACTATGCATCGCAGAGTGATAATCCAGCGGGAAAAACGGGTGGACATCGATTTTCTTTGATTTTACGGACTTCAATGAAAGCTGATGCTTTGCAATCTTTTTTGTTTTTTTGAGGTCATGGTGACGCTATCGATAAGAGTTAGGGTTGGGGTTGCGTTATAGCTCTTCACAATATTCATTTACAATTTTTCAAATAAAAAAACATTAATAATACACTCTTTTTAAAATACAAGTACTTAATTTTTAGCAATACAAGAAATTAAGATTATTTTTTTATATATATATCTTCATATTTAATTAGTATCATAAATCTAATTTCTATTATAAATATAATATAAAGATTTTGTTTTTTATTAATAATATAACTACAGTTTTTTTTTACCCGAGCTGAAACGACGACTTCTTGTTTTTCTTTTTTTTGCAGCGGTGATGTTATAGATTGTTGAAAGGCGAGGAGCATCACAACTAAATTTAGATTCTAACAAATAAAACGGTGGCGTTGTGACGAGATAAAATAGTAATTATAAATTGACAGCAGCCTGAAAAAAGAGAATTATTGTCTAATAATAAAGGTCCACTAAAAATTTGACCACCAACTGGTATATACTATATAGTACTATCGATATTAATTAATGATGTTGATTTGAACTAGAAAGTTAAGCTAAGTTTGTGTTTATCTCGAAAATATATTAAAAAAAATAATTTTTTTTTATTTTTAATACCAACATATTAAAATATTTTTAAAATCAAAAATATTAATTTAAAATCAAAATTGTTCAACAATTCGGCATTCCCAAACTCATCCTTATCGGTTAGCATTAATTGATATCTGCTTGGGATTGCTTTTAATACGAGCGAGTGCCTTTTTATTAATGCTGTCAATGTTGTTTATTTGATCAAGCAAAGGTACGTCTTTAATTGGTTAAGGCTTCAGTGATCAAGTCTAAAAATTTGTGGAGAGAGTGGAGGCCCTTTTGAAGGAATTGGGTAGGCAGTGGATGGGTACAGGATTGATTAGGCATGCGTTAATTGGGATTATACGAAGAAGAAAAAGAATGAATTATGAGTTTCTTCCTCTCTTTTTTTTTTTTTTTTTTTTTTAGTTTAACGTGGATATCCGGGCCAACTTGCACGCACCTCGACTACTTTCACGGGCCCTGAAGTTAACGACCATGTAAGCCTCCACTCTTTTTTTTTTTAGTTTAATGTAGGTATCCGGGCCAGTTTGCGCGTACTTCGACTAATCCCACGAGCCCTGAAGATAACGATCATGTAAGCCTCCAGTGGCCATCATATGAGCAACCACAAAGCTCGAACCTGAGACCACAGAGAGAGCAAATCTCTTGATTCCAATTTTTTACCACTGGCCACCACCTAAATGGTTTCTCTTCTTTGTTTTTTTAACTTGTGGTTATGGGCATGTATCATTGTATTGTGTACGTGATTATAAGAAAATGATGTGCATGTGATCATCACGTGACCTTGTAAGGTGGAGTTATATTTATTATGCGTATTTTTCAGGTTGGAGATGGACGAGTATCAAGAACGAGATGCGTATTTTTATTTTTTTTCAATCGAAAGTCGGAATACCCAGATAGAAACCAGAAAAAGCATGGGTATGGTTTCACATCAAAGAGAAGAGTAGGGGTTAGAGTAGAATTAGGTTGAAAAGTGGGTTTGGCAGCCATTTTGTAAAACCAACTTTTGCATGGGAAAATAGTTTGATTCCCTTGCGGGATAAAATATATTTTTTCTCAACACTTAAAAATGGTTGGGAGTGTTATTAACTTTTTTTTTTTTTATCATTTTACAAAAGTATAATTACAAAGTTCATGTGTTCAATAAAATAAATCATGAATTATAAATGTTGATAGATGATAAAGAGCATGTTGATTCAAGCCAAAAATTAAGTCGGAAAACCAAGATAAAATATTATTTTTTATAAAAAAAAAGTTGGTTGTTTGCTTTCATTTAAAACTGGATCCTGTGATTTTAATTGGTTTGAATAAAAAAACCTAAATTTTATTTGGTTTATTCAAGTAATAACTCAATGTTAAAACTTATTCTTAACATAATGAAAGTCTTATGTAAACTCAATTGAAATAAAACATTAAATTCAAACTCAAATTAATTTAATATGAAAAGATTGAATAGAAAATACAAAAAATCAAGTAATAAAAAAAACATTTTGGATAACAACTTTTGGTGATTTATGTCTTTATCTCATGTTGCATTTCCATCATTTATTTAACATCTCTTATGTCTCATATTGCCTTACGTGTTTATAATTTTAAATATTATTTTATGGTATATTAAGCATTAATTTTAGGAAACCAAACTACAATTATTAAATGAAAAAACAAAATGACATAATCGAAAAATAAAAATTAAGAAGATCATGAATATAAAATTCTTGTTTACTCTCTCAATCTCTAAACTCACAGCTATTTTGTAGGGGGCAATTTATTTATTTGTAAGGACACAACTGAAAAAATTCATGAAAGTATAAGGACTGATGTGAAACTTTGGGGGGAGTTGTTGTAGTCCCTCCCATGTCCTTACAGCTCCCCCCTGAGATGGATGAATCTCACAGGTGAGCCCGTAGTACATGGCATCGATGGAACAGGGATAACAATTTAAAGATCCTACCTAAATAAATAAGTATTTTTTAGACTTGATAAATAATAGGTATATTATTAAATTTACTTGAAACTTATATGAATTTAAATCAAAATAAATATTTACATTATATAAATATATTTGTAGAATATTTAGATTTTTTCCCAATATAATATGATATATACATATCTTAATATTAATATAAACACATACATGAATAATATTTATCATTTTATCGTTTAACACACGCACACACTTACTTCAAATATGTATATGATAATTATAATTTAATAGTTTATGAATATTTAAATTCCTAATATCAAGAAATCCAATTTATAAACACCTATTGCCAACTCTATAATGGACAAATGGTTAAGTATCATGATAATAATTTTATACATTCTAAAAAAATAAAAATTATAAAAAGTTTCAACCACTAAACCGATGAAATCCATCACTTATTTGCAGAGTATTTTTATATTTCCATCCAATATAATTTAAGCTACAAAATAAAGATATCTCTTCTCAATTATATTAGTATTTAAGTAATTAATTATTAACTGGAAATAATATCATTTAATTATAAAAATAAAGAAAAGAAGAATATTATTCAGGATTGATATTTCTTAATGGATAAAATAATTACACCTGAAATAAAAAGTGGGACGTGTCTACAACTGGGCTGGGTTTCTTCCAGTATTTTGAGCCCATAAGAGCCTTAGTCGAGCCTAGTATCTTTTGGACATTTGTTTCTAATTTTTCCCACTAGGCTTCGGCCTCTTAACACACTACCTTCCTTCTGCAAAATATTTTTGCTACCAGACAAAACAGAGAGGAAAGCCGTGAGGTTTTTAGGTTTCGCTTAAACCCCCCTGCAACTGCAAGCAACAAGCACCACGACTGAAGAAGAAAAAGGTCCTTGTTCGGCGTTACTCTTATTACTATCCGTAAAGGTACCTCTCTCTCCCTCTGTCTTCTCGTTATCTTTCACGTAACTTCTATTCAATCTCTAAAGTTTCCCTCTGCACAAGCAGCAAGCTCCTTTGTTTTTTTTTAATTAACAAAATTGGTAATTGTAACACCTATAAAGGAAAAGGAAAGGGATGAAAATTGTTTGGAAGGTGTTTGATGAAATGTTTGAATGAAGAGTGATGTTATTTTTTGTTTTGTTTTCGCAGAGGTATTGGGCAATGGATGATGTTGAGGAGGTGGAGGGTTACAAGCCTGAACCAGGATTTGAAGAAGATTCGAGGGAACCATTGGCTGATATTAGTTTGTCAGATTCGACTGAGCTCTGGCTCATTCAATGGCCTATTAATGAAGTAAGTAAGCTTTACATGCTCTTTTTATTATCTTAATAAATAAATGACTCATAGTTTCATTAAGTAAATTATTATTTTATTACTGAGTTTTGCGTTCATTGTTGTTATGGGAAAACAAATTTATCAGTATTATTTAATAAGGTGCCAGTTATTTGAAGGTCATTGTAAACATTGCTATCATTGTTTTGCGATTCATGGAGAGTAAGATTTAATTGCTAACATTTTTAATTGTATGTGTATCTCAGCTTCCTGATTTTAATGGGAAAGAACTATCGCTCAGTCTTGATCAGGATGGATGTTTGGGAAGTTTCGAGGCATCTCCAGGTATCAACAACTGATGCAGTTTCTGTCATTGAAAATAGCATACAGTTACTGTATGTGTGCTAAGCTTGGTGTGTGCATAATTTGGAGATAACAAAGGTTATTATTACTTGTTGTGGCAGGGAAAGCATTTGATCTGGTCAGCTGCTCTGCTCAAGGGCTAGATGCAACGGTTTTCCTTTCTTCTGAATTGGAAACGAAGATTGGTAAATTTGGCTTTTCTACTTTCTTTTTCTTCCTGAATTATAAATGAATTGTATTTTATGAAATTACTTTATCCCCAACATGATACTGTTTTCTGTTCTTTTCAATTGTTTAGTATTTTATGTTGATGATTGTTCCAATCAATTTCATAGACTTGCATATAACCCCATGTTTTTTTATATGCTTGTGGAAATCTTTCTGTTGTTGACCATTGAGTGAGAGTACGGATATTGGCTGCGCACCTGTGGCTGCTGGAATCAAGAGACCTGGGAAAATGGCTATAGGAAGAGGTATAGAGCTGGATGTTGACACCAGGGTCTTTAGATAACTAAGAGTTGAAGTGGTGAAGGTTGTCGTAGATGTATCTATATCACAAATAAATTCTCCATGTGGATTTTTCCCATAATGGTGTTGAATTGTTGAGAGCTATTTCCATCAAATGAAGTCAGCACTTCAAGGGAAAATATAGACAGGAAAGAAAAGGGGAGGTCATTTCTACTCATGTCCAGTATCTTGTCTCATGGTGGAATATGAATTAGATAGCAATTGAACTAGTAGTTTGATGAACTCTTTAGTTAATCTACGAATTAAATTTTTATCAGATTCGAGGTTAACTCTTTATCTAGGCATATGGAGAGTGATACTGGGATGAAATAAAAATGGTCATTTTAATGTGATTCTTCTATGGAGTTTGTGGAAGGATTGTTGTTGGGTTTTGTGGGGGTCGAGTCAGGTTTTGTAAGTTTGGAGGGGCGAGGAAGAGGAGAGCTTTGGGGTTGCATTTCATTAGCATATTTTGATGCTTGTGAGAACAATGCTGCACAATCAAGGGGAAGAATCATGTTTGTCCTCCTCACTAGATTTAATTGGATTAAGGTGTTTGCTTCTTTGCATATCATGAAAGAATGTATTGCTATACTATCCCCCCCCCCCCCTATAATAGGGGCTATATATATTTGATGCCTTTTAGTAATTACAAAAAAAACTAGTACTTCTATGAGCTTGGAACCATTGCTCATCAAATCAGTTGCATGCAAGTGTATCACTGGATGTCTAGTGTTTTAGGTGTCTTAATTTAACATGGATGTCATTTGTTTGTCATAGACTGTCCTTAATCAACACTGTGCAATTGATTATTCGTCCCTGATTATTAAAATAGTTCAAAAATGTACATCCGTTGTTGTTGTTGTTGTGATATCTTTTTGCACTGTTGATTTAATTCTGTGAATCCAATCCTGTTGTGTTAAAATCTTATTTAAGCATTACCTGACATGGTTATCTGCACTGATAGTTGGTAAAATTTCAAGGCAAGTTTCGCTTGTGCATTATCCTGACCCTAAAGAACTTGAGAAACAAGAAGCAGAAAAGAAATCAAAACGTTCATATCAGATGTCTGCTGGATCTTCATTGATGAATTCTTCCCTCCATTCTGGAACTACAACCCCAAGTTCCAAGCTGCGAAACTCACAGTTGTCAAGGGGGCATGCTGCGTCTACACATAGTAGCAGACATAAGAGTTCATTGTCTGAAGCCGGGGAGCAATCAAATACTAAGCAAAGGCGTATGCATAATCGCAGTGGATCCACGGATCGGTCTACTCTAGACTCGGGAAGAGGTCATAGTGGTCATGCCTACTCAGGGTCCTCAGGGCTCTCACACCGAGGGAAATCGGAGGAGATATCAAATGAGTGAGATTCCTCTCCTTGCTGTATTTCCCCCATAGTACTTTTTTTGTTCGCATCTTCTACCTCTGAACATTATGATTGTAATTTAGAAACTGTGCGCTTTTGATTTTATTGGCTCTTGGCCTCGAAGCTTTGGTTGGTGAAGCAACTAAGAAGTTCTAATTCCCAGTGAGTCCATAGGTGGCAGTTTCATTTTCTTGTCCAAGATTTACATATTTGTTTGTGGTCCTCTCCAGTCTCTTCTCCTTTATGCCCCCCCACCACCACCCCGAAAAGAAGAGCTTTGTTGGTGGAAACCTTGACACCATAATTTAATGCATTAATACCTTTTTCTGTTTTTTTATAATGCGCGATCTGCATCTAGCACACAAACACCACCATTTTATTCTATTCACATGACCGATACTTTTATTCTCTTTCTTATTTTGGTGCTGGGCCAATAATTCATTGGTCTGTGACTGGTGTTCCACTCCTTGAGAAAACACAGGATATGTTAACTGGCGCGGTGATGATGGATCCGGGATTGAAGACTCGAGAGGGCAATATTTTTTTTAAAAAAAGAAATGGACCAAATTGGATATATTTTTAAGTAGGGTGTCGAATATTTTATCCTTCGGGGCCAACGCTCCACGCTGGATCCGTCGTTGGCTATTAGTGCGCTGCCATGAAATTCGAAGATGGTGGAGAAGTGCATACTTTCCATAGACGGGAAAAAAAAATAGAAGAGATAGATGGAGGTGGTGTTTTAGATGGTGTTTAATTACTGATTTGAGATCAAAAGAGATGAAATCAGAAGAGATATGTCTTCTCATGTCTTTGCTTTGATGGGATTAGATCGTTCAATAATTGTTTTACAAACAAATTGATTTTATTTTTTTTGTTTTTATCTCTTCAATCAAATGTATTTTTGTTTTGTTTTTTTTTATTCTAGTACAAACTAAATCTTTTACTTGTGATTCGTTGCAAGTCATATTAATTATTTTTTAAGCATAAAAAATATAAAGACATTCTAACATGTATTCTATTTAATCATGAAAAAAATCCAATGTTTATTAGAATATGTTTTTTTAAAATACTGAATATATATATTTTCTAAATATTTAGGTTATGACATATTAGATCAATCTAATATTTACGGATAAAATTTTAAAAAAAAATAGATGACATTTTTGTAATTAATAAGATATTATTTAGCTTGGTGACATTTTTTTATTTTTGATCTTCAAGGTTCTTTCTGGCATTCCAATAAATTGACAATTATTGTTGATATTTTTTTAAGGAGGATGTTAAGTGTTAGCGCGTTTATAAACTACATGATATAAAATATAATTTTTTAAACCGCGGCGAACAATCACAATTTGAACCAAACCTTTGGATGTTAAATGTATTTTTTAAAAAATAAAATAAAAGGAAAAAAATTATTTTTAAAAAACAAAAGAAAAAAAAAAGCAACTCATGTTAGCTCGTGTTAAACCATCAAACAAGTGATTCAAGTCATGAGAAGGACATAACTTCATATCAAGCAAAATGAAAAAAAGATTTGAAACTCAATCCCTGATAAGTCCAATAGTGAACGATGAAATTAATTAAAAAAAATCTTTAAAAAAAAAACTTACCTGAGTTATCCTGAGACAAACCACCTAACCCGCGGCCTGAGTCATGATATCAGGATAACTTGGGGTAGACTGCATCTCCAGATCCCGACCACCAATGAGGTGTTCGGAAAAACAAGCAATGAGTTTTTTTTTTTCAAAAACTCATTTTAACTTTAAATTCACTTTTAAAACCTCGATGAATCAATCTCTCAACCCAAAACACTTTAACATTGCTATGGAATTGCAAAATTAAGAAGTTGTGTTTTTTCCTCTCAACCTTGATATGCTTTTCTCAACAAGATAGAGGAGGGCTTAAAATACCCTAATAAAACTTCTCTCGTGAAATAAAAATTATTGACACCCAAAACGATCATTTTAGTTGTCGGATCATAGCAAAATGATGAGTTTCGTTCTCATTAGGTTGTTTTTCATCAATTCTCTATCTTCTCTCTGTAGCCCAATTATTAAAATGCAAGAAAGATAAAGTTCTAGGCCAAAATATAAAAATCTCAAAAAATAAAGGATTTAAAATAAAAATTGAAAACTCTAGGGACTAAAAATGTTAAAAGCATATCTCCAATAAAATTGGAAAAAAAAAAGAGGCTAGGAATTTTTTGCTGCGTAAATTTTGGTTCTAAAAGTTTTTGTTATATTTAGTCAAGAAAATTAAATTTGATTTTACTAAATTAAGCATTGATTTAATTCCAAATTTCTTTTTCAACATTTTAAGACATCCTTATTAAGCTACCTTGCACCTCAAATGTATTTAATTTTTTTTGAAGAATATCTTCTTAGATTATCATTAATTATTTGGACCTCGAGATTCTTCTCTATTAAATTAGTGTTTAGTAATATAATATAAAATGTTTTTCAAAAATATTTTTGAATGAAAAATACATTAAAATGATATTTTTTAAATTTATTTTTAACATTATCATATCAAAACTATAAAAAAACACATAAAAAATATTTTTTTTTTAAATAAAAAACATTTTAAAAACCAAGTTGAAAAAAAGAGAAGAAAAACTCCCAAATCCATTCCCAGGGCCAGTGGAGAAGAGTGGTAAAGTGGCACAGAAGAGTCAAGCGCCAGTGTTGTCTGTCACCAACCTGGCACATGTCAATAGAGATTTTTCCCAAATTCCTCCAATCAAAAACAAAAAAACAACACAGTGACACCCACTGTTTTGTTTTGATTCCAGATCCGAGCCAAGTAACAAATATACTAAAATAGATGGGTGTTCTACTGTAGCTCCCGATATAGTTTTCAAGTTGACTTTTTTGTTTTCCTTCGCATAAAAATTTGTATTTTTATCTTTTTATACAGTGGCATGGTATTATGAATTTATTTGAGGGTATTTTAATCCATTTAATATATTTATCAATAATAAAATAATTAAAATACCCCGAGTGTAATAACCTTTTTTTTCTCTATACATTGTAGAATTATGCATGAAAATATCATTGGATCCAAGAAATTTAATTTATTGAAGTTAGGGATATTATATTTTTTCAGCAATAATTTTTTAAATTATTAATTTGGTTAAGGGTAGCTATATAATTGACCATTAAAATAATATTTTTAATTTGAAAAAGTTAGGGGCACGTGCAGTTGATGCGCCAATACTTTGAAAACGCTAGGACACTTTAGACAGTGCGTGCAACAACTTCAAATGCTAAAAAATAAGCTTTTACAATCTCATGTTATTCCTCATCATCTCGTCTTTCATTTGGAGTGGCAAATGGTGTTCAAATATTGTTGGTTTATTGCTGGTGAGTCTTTCTTTGTTTTTTTTCCTCCTTGTTTCTCCCTCTCAACCCGATAAATATACTATAATCCTCATTATTATTTGTATTTCAGATATTGTCTTTTAGTTTTGATTTCTGTACCGTTTTCATTTTTTTCTTTTATTAAAGTTTTGTTGTTTTTCAATTTAACCCTTACTTTTTAATTTGTATACATAATATTTTCGATTCAGTCCTTTTACTTTTAATTTTTAATTTTTACCATTTACTCTTTTGTTAAAGTTTTTATAGCTTTTAATTTTATCCTTTATAGTTTTTGTTTTTTCAACAATAATAATGATTCCAATTTGGACCCTCTTTTTTAGATTTTTTTTATTATTTATCTTGATTTTTTATTAAAATTTTTATAATTTATAAATTTATTTTTTAAATTAGTTCATGATTTTTATTTTTTTAATAATAATAGTAGTGATGTTATAAACAAGGCTAGTGAACAACTAACCACAGTATCCTTGTGAACTCAACCTCCTTTCCTTCATTTAAGTTAACCCATCATGATTAACACTCCCGTAAAATCCTAAACCCACATCCCACACCACGCCTTACAGAAGACCACCACCCTCCCTCCTCTTTTGCTATTTCTACTTTTGAAGAGAAAGTGAAAAGAAACCTCACTTTGCCTCTCATTTATGTGATTATGTCTTCTGTCTGATCCTAAAACCCCCACGATCCTTTGATTTCTTTCTCTGCCAGTCCTCCCCTTTTCAATCTGAAATCAGGTACTTCTACTTCTTCACTCTGATTTCAACTCTATCATTAATTCATTACTTTCTGATAGGTGTTAAACGTGTAGTGTCTGAGTTTGTTAACGCATTTTCTTGTCCCCCCCCCCCACCCCCGTCTGCATGCATGTGCTCCTAGTTTTTTTTCCTTCAAGGAAAGAAAATTTTGCTTTTTCATGAACTGGATTCTGGGTTGTTTCTGATTGGATATTTCCATTTTGGGGCCCTCAGATTTTTGAAATTTGTTAAGCTTTGTTATTCATAGCTATCTGATCTCAATGTTAACTAAAGATGGAACCTTTAGATCTGCTTTCATCTTAACTGTTAGAAACTCACGTTGGGTTTAAGCTGTTTCATGTGACGTGGGTACTATTTATCTGATATTTCTGTTTCTTGTTTGGATTTTCAGTTAATCAAATCAAATTATAAATCTATTGGCTTTATAATGACTGGAGATACGGATAACAAGTTCTTGAATGTGGGTCTACTCATTATAGCCACTCTACTAGTGGCCAAGCTCATCTCTGCACTTATAATGCCTAGATCTCAAAAGCGCTTGCCTCCTGTTATGAAGGGATGGCCTTTGATTGGAGGGCTCATTCGGTTCCTTAAAGGTCCTATTGTGATGCTTCGCGAAGAGTACCCAAAACTTGGCAGTGTGTTTACTGTGAATTTAGTTAATAGGAAGATCACTTTCTTGATTGGCCCTGAGGTGTCTGCGCATTTCTTCAAGGCTTCGGAAGTCGACTTGAGCCAGCAGGAGGTGTATCAGTTCAATGTGCCTACTTTTGGTCCTGGTGTTGTGTTTGATGTGGAGTACTCCATTAGGCAAGAGCAGTTTCGGTTCTTCACAGAGGCTTTAAGAGTGAACAAACTCAAGGGATATGTGGACCAGATGGTGGTAGAAGCAGAGGTGAGCAAGTTTATTGATCTGTCAGCTGTTTCTGTTTTTTACTATTTACTTTCTACGCTATCAGTTCTTGTGTGTCCGAGTTTCATTGACAACCCATTTCTTTGATGCTGGCTATTTAAACACGGAAAGTTGCTGTGGGTTTTAAATTCAAGTCTGATGACCATGCTTCCATCTATCATTCTAGAGAATCATCATTGAATACTGGTCTTGTTCAGTACAGTTTGCATAATGTTACATTAGATTTTTACCCTTGTATGATTTCTAGAACAATCATGCTGCGCTCATGATGTGGGAATTCGTGGTTCTAATCATTTTATCATCATTTTGAAACTGGCAGGATTACTTCTCAAAATGGGGAGACAGTGGGGTGGTAGACTTAAAGTATGAGCTTGAGCATCTGATCATTTTGACAGCCAGTAGATGTCTACTTGGACGAGAAGTGCGTGATAAGCTTTTTGATGATGTGTCTGCTCTATTCCATGACCTTGACAATGGAATGCTCCCAGTTAGTGTTTTATTCCCATACTTGCCCATCCCGGCTCATCGCCGCCGTGACCGGGCTCGCAAGAAGCTTGCAGAAATCTTTGCAAATATCATAAATTCTCGTAAGCTTGCCAGCAAATCAGAGAATGACATGTTGCAGTGCTTCATTGATTCAAAGTATAAAGATGGTCGCCCAACAACTGAGTCTGAGATCACAGGCTTGCTCATTGCTGCTCTCTTTGCTGGGCAGCACACCAGTTCCATCACCTCTACGTGGACTGGAGCCTATCTTCTGCGACACAATGAATACCTATCTGCTGTACTGGAGGAGCAGAAGAACCTGATGAAAAAGCACGGGAACAAGGTTGATCATGATATTTTATCCGAGATGGATGTCCTGTATCGGTGCATCAAGGAAGCCCTTAGACTCCATCCTCCACTAATTATGCTTCTACGGAGCTCACACAGTGACTTCAGTGTGAAAACACGAGATGGGAAAGAATATGACATCCCAAAGGGCCACATTGTCGCAACATCTCCTGCATTTGCTAACCGGCTTCCTCATGTCTTCAAGGACCCAGATAGCTATGATCCCGACAGATTTGCTTATGGGAGAGAAGAAGACAAAGCAGCAGGGGCATTTTCATATATTTCTTTTGGAGGTGGCAGGCACGGGTGTCTCGGTGAACCATTTGCTTACTTGCAGATAAAAGCGTTATGGAGTCATTTGCTGAGGAATTTTGAACTGGAGCTCATATCTCCTTTCCCTGAGATAGACTGGAATGCAATGGTCGTTGGTGTGAAAGACAAGGTAATGGTGCGTTACAAGCGGCGTGAGCTTTCAGTAAATTAGGGGAGCAATTTCTGTAGAATGACTTTTCGCTATCTGTGCTTTGTTTTATTTGTTCACGGTGGTTGTTGCAAGGTTTTGTTTGATTTATAACCGCCCGAACTTGGGTTTTAGGCCTGTGTTATGCTAGTAATCCAGGTTGTTTTTCATAAGCAATGAAATAGGTTCAGCGATCACTCTGGATGTGGATAGTCTTTGGTTTTTGCACTGCCGCAATGACACCAATAATTAGTCTTTGCTTAGCCAGTTTGGCAGAAGGCCCTACCGTATCGTCTTCCACAACACAAAGCGAGCAGAAATTACGCTCTCAAGTCTCAATTACAACATTAAGAACGTGTCAACATTTGACAATCAAATGTTCCAACAGTCGAGTAGTAAAGCATTCAATAATTCAGTCTTGTGGTCTTGACATGTGTAAATCACCAGAATGGGAGGACTGTGATACATGGGTGATTATGCAATTATTTATGTCCTGGAGTTTCCAATTGAAGCAGCAGAAATCAAACAATGAAGACTCATCCATGTTCACAGCTAGCAACGCAATTCTATCTTTCGCCAAAAATACCTTGGCAATGATGTTGCACAAATAAAAACCAGATAGAAAAAGAACCTTCTCGAGGAACAAGGTGGTCAAATTAAAAACTTCCTTTCAGATTTTGATGTGGATATACAGTAATATATATATTGACCTCTATTTCAATACCCAAAAGAACAAAATCTAACCCGAATGTTTGACGGCAATAGTGGAATACGTACACCCTGACAGGGGAATCAGCTCGGAGTTAGCCTGGGATTACTTTAAGGAGTTCAATATCGAACAGCAAAGTTTTGTCTATCAGCCCTTGGTTCCTCAACACAAAATCCAAGGCTCGTTGACCCTGCCGAACACAATCATTTTTCATTTTAGAATCATATATAAACTCCAAACAAGCGACAGCAATTTCACTAGAGCATTACCGAAAATGTTGTTGGTCTTGGCCCACTCTTGTTGTAGTCACTCTCAGGATATCCTAATTCTGGGGGAACAATGATCCTGCATCGCTGTGAAGCATACTGTGAAATTTGCAAAACACACTTACAAAGATTGAAATGTTAATATATTTTATTCATGGAAAATTTATGTAATAGAGAACTTCAAACATAACAAAGGCTATATCCTTGAGAAAAGCAGACGCAGCACCTTCTAATGCCACCAGGAGCCATTCCTGAAACAGCTTCTTCAAAAGCAGGTATAACCTGAATGCTCAAGAACCCAATCAACTCATCAGCGAGGCATCAGAATTGATATTTGATGACATAGTCCCTAACTTTCCATTTGAAACATCTATGCAGCTGCACTACCCAACCCAATTAAATATTCCAGTCCTATGAATGTAAAGGACAAACTATTGACAGATACTCTGAAAACAAGTGGATTAGAGACAGGTGTGTAAGCGAACCGAGATAACTACTTGGAGGAAAGTTAAATTTGAAAATGATTGGTTATGAAGAAAAGATGTTCATTCTCAATTCCATTAAGTCTGATCTACAAAATCAATTTTTTTTATACAAACGAGAAAGGATATGCTACCTCTCTGGATCCTAGTCTGAATTTGAAGAAGTCCTTGTCATCTCCCTGCAGATCAAGAGGTCACAGAACATTGATAAAGCTAATCAAGTCCTTGAACTCTAGAATGAGGAGAAAGCATCTCATACCTCAAAGGAGCCACCTTTTGTCTTGTTTCGAGCTTCAAATATGCGACCATAGTATCCTATGGTGTAACCATCCCAATCGACCTAAAACGAATTCATGATTCATAAACTACTTGAACTACACTGATCAGAAAGAAAACAACCAAATTTGTTGTTAACTCGCAGCATATGATACTCGTAATTCATAGTTGTTTGAAGCATGATTATTGTGAACAACTAAATTTATTGTAGTTTAGTTATTTTGACTATCACTTGAGCATTTACAAGTATCTCTCAGGCTTTCCTAACAGAGAATAGGAGCCTCTTTGTTTGCTGTTTTCGAAAATTCTCCATGTACTCCAAACTTCAGCTACATAAATTATAATATATAAATTTCCTGTGCTTCATTCAGATTATGAAGAAACTAAATCATCTAAAATCCAAAAGTCTATTGCCCCAATTACTTGGATTCAAATTAGGCCAGCCAAGAAAACTATGCCAAGCTTTAAATTCTTGCACACCGCCTAAGAAACTTACCACAACTGTCTCTCCCATCTTAGGCAAGGGACCATTTCCTGCTCGCAAGTCCTGCACACCTTTTCATTTTAGAATTTGAATGCATAACTAAACTAACCATGTGCATGCATAAATATAAAAGATAAAATTAGAAACATTTACTATCCAATAAATGACCTTATACTGAAGACCTGATTCTGTTTCTGTGTAGTCCGGATACCGCATTTTTGTTTTGCCATAATCCTTCCCCCTGAGAGCTGGCACTGCACGCCCAGAAAAACATGGTCAAGAGTAATTCTATTACAGTTGTTATATGTCTCTCTGTTTGTTTGTTTTTTTACCGGAACAATTTCACATTACTCTGCCATCCACAGTAGCACTACATGGTTTTAAAACTGGGATTGCAACCATAGCATTGCAGGTTCAAGTCTTGAGAACAAATTGGATAGCAATCTCTTATTATTAGCTATCTACACCAACAAGGGTTCAAGTAATGAAACAAGCAATACATTATATATGCGATTCTTGCTCCCTCACAAATGTATGGTGTAAACTTGGATGTGCGAATTGTTGTAAAGATTAGAATGTGAAAAGTTGATTCTCTCCTATAGGAGGAAGTGGGAAGGCAGTAGTCTAAAACATAGCGAAGAAAAGGATAGTTCATTGAACAGTTTATTGATAATAGCAACGCTCAACTGTCCAGAATACAGTGATGACAAACCAAACTCATTGAGACTAGCCTTTATTGATGCAGTTAACAAACAACTCCCCGGAAGTTTCTAGACAAACATCAGCACGAAGCAAGGATCAATTTTGTCCATAATATAGCAGAAACACACATAAATAAAACCCATAAATGCAAGAAAAGAAGGGACATCGTGAGATGAGATTACTGTCAGTGAATTCGGCTGCCATAGCTGCAGCATCTTTATTTGAAGAAGAATGCTGCAGAGCTGCTCCGGCCAGTAACCCAACAGATAACATTATAACTTGTCTTCTCTCGATGACCCCGGCACATTTTTTAATACAAACATCTACGAGTTAAATTGCATCAAAAGATAAGAGTGAGGAGAGGGTTTTTCAAGATTTTCATCGAAATTAACTTAGACAGGAGAATTAACCTGGATGATGAGAAGTTAGAGTTGCAATCGGTCTGCGACATCTCTGAAACAACAATTTTATCGTCACTTTTAAAATTGAAGTGAAATTAAAAAGATAGACAAATAGAGGGAAGAAGACGTACAGTGGATGTTGAAGCTCTTCCAGGGGATTGGAATGGAATTCCAAGAGTTGAAATGGAGGCCATTAATGTACAAGTTTCCAGTAAGAGAGGAAGACAGAGAGAGAGAGAGATATGAGTCGCGGGAAGATAACAGCCTCAGTTTTCCTACGAGTATAAAAGAAGAAGAAGAGACCACCGTGTTGCGAGTTTTATGTCGATCGGCTATTAGTATCTTGTTAATTATTTTATATTATTCACTTTGAATAAATATACAAAGATATTCATTCTAGGTGCCTATAGTTTTATTATTTTCGATGGATAATATGTTTTATATGCTTTAGTCTATGAAGGTCATAATTTTTTTTATTTTTTTTTTGATGTTGTTGCATTTTGTTCGGCCCACCACTGCTAAATTCATTTTTTTGGCTCTTGCATGTGATTGATAGTTAAAATATTTTTTTTTATTTTTTTTATTTTACATTGACATAGTAAAATTATAAAAAGTATTAATTTAATATTTTTTAAATAAAAATATTCTAAAAAACATAAGCTACAACAATTCCTCATTTATTTTATTTTTTCAAAAGTGGTAGGATTAATTTTCCTTTTCATTTTCTAGGATTAATTTATACTTTAATTAAAACTATTTTTCTCGAATGGTTTGAAGAATATATTATTTATTTAATAATTTTCTTAGATGCTAAAATTAAGAATTGAATTCAAATAAAACGAACCACTTTAATTAGAAAAATGTTATAATTTTTTTTTAAATTAAAATTTTAGTTAACCTATTAACTTACGGTTTATCCAGCTCACAACTATGTCGAAGTCAAAATTCAGAATTATAACTGTGCATTGCACTAATTTGCTGTTCTCTCCCTCACACTCAGTGTTTCCCTCTCGTCTTCAATTCCATGTACAAGACAAAAAAGAAGAGCGTGATAGTGAATGCGGATGAGATGTATGCAATAATTTCTCGAGCATGGAGCAAAATTCTTCAATTTTTTTCTTCTTAAAAAGAGTCTTCAAAAAAATAATGTAAAGTAAAACATGCAAGGCAAAGAGATCTTCACTTATACCGTGTGTAAAAGATGACATTACTTTTTCTCTTCTATTGAGAAATCCATGGCACAAAATTCTGTGCTTCGATTTTTTTTTAGTTCCTCTTAGCGTGGGCAGGTTCTCTATATTTCCTTGAAAAAAAAAAAGATTTGTTAAAGTTAAAAATTATCCTGTTCATGGATGATAACACCTCCTAAAATGTTAATCTTCAAATGTAGGTCGGAGACTGTGGCCTCCTGTTCAACCCAAGAGATCTTAGCTCTCCTTAGGTAGGCATTCCAGGCCAGATTATGCCATGAATAATGGAAGCTTGGCGCAAATATTAAAGAAGGGAAATGGCCGCTGAGTTGTGGTTTTAAACCGGTTGAAAATTATATACATTGCAATTTGATATTAGATGCTGCGGCAACAGACCGTTCTAAAACAGTAACAAAATTGAAACTCTCGCCTATCAGGCATATAATAGTTTAAGCATTCAACCTCTTAATACAAAGAAAATAGTTAGAATTAACCAAATGTTGATGAACTCTTATTATTTTGTCCTAAAAAGTTATTCTAAATAGATAAAAACATGTTTGATTGAAGGAGCGAAGATGAAAACTTGAAATAAATCTACGTCTAGAATACATTTTTGAGTGGATTTTTATCATTCCTTGCGATACGGAGTTAACTTCTTACACAGCACTCACCGATGGGCTTTCTTTTCTACGGCAAGATCGATGCCCTCTTTTATTACATTGAATTCATACTATAAGCAAATAATAAAAGGCTTACGGGCTAACCAATTTCAGAGAATTTGCCTTCTCTTGCAGGGTATCAAGCAGGCTATCGAAGCTCTTCTTGAAAGAATCCACTCCTTCAACTTCAAGCTGGTCTCCAACGTAGGCCCAATCAATTCCCAACTTCTCAAGTGCATTGTAAATTCCTTCAGCTTCAGAAACATTTGAGTCGATTGTCCTTGCAACACTTCCATGATCAACAAATGCTTGGAGAGCTTGGTCAGGCATGGTTGAGACCTATCATAAGAAAAACCAAACCACACAAGGGGAAACATTAAACAACAAATTACAGTTTAAAACGTGAATACTCCCTCTTGAACATCATATCATTTCCTTCCAGAAATATCTACACAGCAATGCACATAAAATACAGGAGACAGGGTTCTGAGATATAAGATGGCTTACTGTGTCAGGTCCAATGAGGGGAGCAACATATAAAGTGTCTGGGTAGGCAGGGTTCTTGACACTGGTTGATGCCCACAGCAACCTCTGCTTCTTAGCACCTTTCTTCACCAAAGCCTCCCATCTTGGACCAGAGAATTTCTTTTGGTAGAGCTTGTATGCTAGGCCTGCTTGAGCCACAGCAGCCTAAAACAGTACACATCCAGTCACATTAATGAAAGTTGACAAACTGGGTTACGGATTTTTTAGAATATAATGAGAATTAATGGTATACAAGAACAAGAGTTCAAAGCTAGTTACCTTTCCTCGTAGATCAAGGGCTTCTGGGGTTCCGATCTTTTCTAGCATTTTGTCAATGAGAGTGTCCACCCTACTGACAAAGAAGGAAGCAACACTTGTAACTCTGGAGAGGTCACTTAGTCCAGATGCCTCAAGGCCATCCAAGTAGGCATCAATGACCGCTTCATATCTGGTGAGAGAGAATATCAGCTGCACAGGCGAAAAAGGAGAACAGTCTGAATCTGATTTAATAAAAGAGTCACTTCTTAAAACTACATGATCATTCAAGATTGCTTTTCCCAAACTTGGTTTGACCATGACTTCAACCATTAGGTCATCAGGATCACTTCATCAGCATATGATCATGGAAAAAGACTACTTATGTGCACATCATTTACAGTGACAAAATCATTAGCCAACAATAATGCCTAAACAAGAAAGAATGCACAGAAAGAACATACAGTCACATTGACACTGATGCCAAGAGAAATAACTTCCTTGATTGAGGGGATGCAAGGAGCAGTAGCGGGAATTTTAATGTACACGTTGGGGCGATCAACCACTTTATGAAGCCACTTTGCAGCCTCAACAGTCCCTTGAGTATCATCAGCTAGTCTGGGAGACACTTCAACAGAAATATAGCCATCACCACCATCTGTTTGATCATATATTGGCTCAAAAAGTTTGCATGCGTCTTGTATGTCCTTCACCACAAGTTCCCAGTAAGCAGTTTCAATGTCTTTTCCCGCTTGCACAAGTTCTCTGAAAGTACCAACATTCTAAAATCAGAGTAGAAATATATGAACACTATAGTGATCAGCTTGACAATCTTAAAATTCTGACTTGGAAATTAACATCCAACTTTCAAACCCCAAGAGTATGTAATAATCGGCAGAATTAGAAGAGATATGTGAACTTCGTTTTGTTTTTCCCCTCTAGGCGTAACAAGTAAATTTCATATACATCATGTAACAGAAAAGAATAGAGTAATCAATTCTGAATAATAATAAATAAATAAAAAACATGATAAAACTAGTTAATTGTAATTGATTGGATTTACCTGAATTGGTCATTGTAAGCATTTGAAGATGATATTGCCTTCTGGAAAATCTGCAATCATATGTTTTAAACAGCCCATTATACAGGACCGAGGATAATGAAGAAAAGCCACTAAAGAAGTGTTGAAGATACACCCTTATCAATTCCACCTTTCTTTTCAATTTCATCCACTTAACTTTCTTTAACTTAATTCAAGGAAAGTCATCTTTTTATGCATGTTGGACAAGTCTTGAATTTATTTTTTTAAAAGATAATAGTTATTACCGCTGGGTTACTCGTTACACCTCTGACTCCACTCTCGATCAGAGGAATCAGATCCGTCACAGGCCTGCAGAGGTTGTCATACCATGGACTCTGCCCCTCCCGTTCATAGAGATCATGAAGGGTAGTTCTCTTTATCGGACTACCATTTCCACTGGATTGAGAGCACCTGACACTGTGATAGAGATCTTGTTAAACAACAACTGAACAAAGTCCACAATTATGGAAAGGATTAAATAACCAGCAATAACCATGAATTAAAGATAATAGATCATTGCTTTTAATTCATTCAGCTACAGCTCGAAAACCAAAAATTCTATATCTGGAATTAACTCTTCCTTGTTATCCACTATCACAGAATCTGATATCTTCTATGCTAGCTCAAAGCTACAAACTCCAAAATCCATTAAAAGCGCTGTTCGAGATCAGTTAGTCAGCAGTTTTAACACCATCAAAACATGTTGTAATTTTTTTTTTGTGTTTAACAGGATTAACACATGTTCATTCACGCAAAAAAAATCCGAAACAAACGCTTGTAATTAGACGGACCAATTTACTTGATGGCAAATCATTTCAAAAGGATTGAATAAGAGCTGGGGCAAAAGTTCATGATATAAGAACATATCGACAATGTATTTATTATAAGGCCTGCGGCTGCAAAGATTAAGCTATAACTAGCATCCCTTTGTACATGTTAATACTTCTTAAGATACACTTTCTACGGCATAGAAAATGAAGAAGACATGTTCCCTAAACTAATTGCCTCAATAATGATACTAAATAATTGTCATAAACAGGTACCTCAAGCCCCTAGAAGGCTAGAGAATATACATTAAAGCAAGGTCTAAAGCGTAGTAACTGTATCACATATTCATAGAAAAAGAAGACGCTTGATCATCGACGTATAAAAAGATCAGAAGGCGAAACCAAGCAAGAGCTAAGATGATCACCGCCAAATAAACACAGATAAAAAGAAAAGAGAGAGAGATCAAAAAAGTGAAGTAATAATACTTACACAAAGGAGGTCCTCCAAGGTTGGGTGTTTGTCAAAGACAACCCAGAAGAAGATGATGCAACTTTGGAGAAAGAAGTTTTGGTATTGAAACCAAGGAAAACTCTAGGCAAAGAAGAAGAAGAAGGAGCTGGTAGAGAGGCAGCAGGGCTTGGATTTGATAGCTTTGAAATTGTAGCCATAGTGATTCAGATCACAAACCGAGCGAGAGGGGGGGGAGAGGCAGAGAAGGTGTTCGGTTTGGTGAAATTTTTAGTAGAAGGTATTGCAAAATTTGATCAGAGTGTTTTTTTTTTTTTCCTCTCATTTAACGGGACAGGTGGGGGCTTTTAGCGCTGTTTGAAAATAGTGAATGTTATTATTTTTTTTATTTGAAAATATATTAAATTAAAATTTATTTTTAATATTAATATTATTGTAAAATAATATAAATTATATCTTAAAACTTCATTTAACTGTTTAAATTTTTAAGTTGAATTGGTTATTTAATATAGTATTAGAAACTTGATGATCAAGTGATCACGAGTTCGAATCTTACAATTCTTATTTAATTTGATAAAAAAAATTAAGCACAAAGTAGTGTAGATGTGTACAAGTTTTAAATTCAAAGTACTTTTCACTTGAGATGATGTGTTGAAAAATAATATAAATTATATTTTTGAATTTATTTAATAGTTTAAATTATTAGGTTGAGATAACTCTTTAATAAATATATCTAAACAATTAAAAAATACATTAAATTTTTTTTTTTTAATTCAATAAAATAGCAAACACTATATTTAGTTGATTGCTTTTATTACCAATTAGGCGTCTCCAGATATTTTAAAGGTGACCACGTCCTTATTCCTAATTTTGCTGCCATATTTTAGGTGAGAGTCTACAATTTGTGTTTGAATGTCGGAGTCTGACTTTTCTTTTTGTAACAAATTTGGTGCTTGTACGTATTAATCTTATAAATTCTAAAATTAATTTAAGATTATTACAAGTGGCTTTTTAAGATAATGATCTCACGGGTATCAAAGGACAATTCAAATTCAAAGGCTTTGCTTGTTAGGTGACAACTGCGGTTAGGCTCCTGTATTTTACAACAATTCGAATTCAACTACTTTTATTCTTGTTTGTAGGTAGAGACCGAGTTGAAATTATTTAATCCAACTTAACCCAGATCAATTCTTTAATCGTCGGCCGTACAGTTGAGATTAAAAAGAAGAATTCGGAATCTGAATCGTGGAAAGCCCCTCTCGCTTTGATTTTTTTTTTGTTGGAAAATGTTTTTGTAAGAATTTATTTTTAAAATTTTATTTTATTTATTGTATTTATATTGTTTTGATTTATTAATATAAAAAAAAATTTAAAAAAATAAATAATATTTCAATACATTTTCTATATATATAAAAAATATTATCAAACATTCTCTTCATTAATCAGCTTCGGTTATCAAGAAAAAAGTACTAAAAAGTAAAAACAAACAAATTTGAGAGCAGCTGAAAAGTTTGGGACACATCAACCTATTCAACCAAGGGGCTAATTGGCACTTTTTTTTGTTACAAACTAGTCCCTGGATTTGGAAACTTCATGCAGGCAAAAACCTTCCAAACTAGTCCCAGATTTTGTTCCTTGTCTGCGATAGAATGATTATTATTATTATTATTATTATTATTATTATCACGATTTAAGCAGTCCAATTCCTCTTTGCTTTGTTTATGGTATGGTTATAATCCGAGATTATTTAGGGAAATGAGAGCCGTGGAAGATCTTGAAAGCCGCAATCTTATCTTTGACTTTAACCACTTCAAATTGGCCTGTCCTCTTCAGGTTCGCAGAGCCCTTTTAACCTGGCCATTGTTATAGCTCAAAGGAGCCCCGTCAACTCTCACCCAGCTGGCGTTTGGAAGTGTTATTTTGATTAAATTTTAAAGTATTTTTTATTTAAAAATAAATTAAAATAATATTTTTTTTATTTTTTAAAAATTATTTTTAACATTAATATATTAAGATGACCTGAAAATACTAAAAAAATATTAATTTAAAATAAAAAAATAAAAACAATTTTAAATTTTTTAAAAATAATTTTAAAATATAAAAACAAACAGGTTGATAATCTCGATCATCAAAACCAAGCAAATGCCAAGAAAAATAAAATAAAATTCTCCGAGATGTATTATCCTCTGAAAGTTCATCCATCGGCTAATCAATTCTCTGTTCATTGTGCTAAATTGAAAGTCACATCATGGGGCAGTTATTTTTATATTTATTATGAAGGGGTCCTTTCTACTCCAAGATTCGAGAAAGACAAGCTTTGTGGGTTGTTGAGGGCAAAATAGGTAGACCAGGTACCCGAAATCAGCTTCATTTTTAAGGGACAGCGAAGGATAAAAATTTATCTTGCTTGCTTTCGTTTAATCACTAATTAACCAAATATTATGATAAAGTATTCGCGTTTATACATGGAAAAGATTTATTCTATAAATAAAGGTATTTATTTGCAAAAAATAGAAAACAACTTATCATCTTTGTAAAATACATGGAGAGCGAGCTTCAAGAAAGCTGGTTACAAGAAATGCATTAGCTAAGGGAATATTTAAGAGAAAAAAAATCCTCCAATCAATTACCCAATACAAGCAAAATAATGTGTCAGTGTTATTGCACATTGTATAAGTGACGCCTAATAAAAACCTATCAAAATATACATGATGAATCATATTCGTTAAATTTAATTTAATTTAACAATTTTACTTGGTAAATTTAAGATTCAGAGCTTGATTCAAGTTGAGTTTTGAATTGAACTAGATAATAAGTAAAATTTAATTAACCCTGATAAGTTTTTAGTGACTCAATTGACCCAGCCAAACCTGGTTCAAATATAACCAGGTCAACACTAAGAAAAAAATAAATGAGATAATATCGTTTTAATAAAAACTATTAACTCGGGTTAACCTAGTCATTCATTAATTGACTCGATGACTCATTGATCTAATTCTTTTTCTAAACACTTTTTTACGTTCTCAAATTAAATTTGAACTAGAAACTACTCACTCTACTAATCTTGTTTTCATCCTTGCATGATTTTCATATATTATAGTCCAAAAGGAAGGTCTTTCTTTATTTACTATATGGAGAAATAAGTATGTCTTTATTGATTATTAGGAAAAAAGAGTCGACATGCAAAGAAACCAATTCCAAGGCTTGACATCTTCTTTCATTGCCCATTTCGCCAACATGAAGCAAGTGTTTCGGTGTTACTTCAACAAAAATTAGGCAAAAATCTTGATTATCGTTATTAATTTAACCTGACATGCAGCGTAGTGTGAACTATTTATCAAGTTCTAATCTAGAAAGAAGGTTTGTTTTTATTCAATTAATTTACACATATAATGATGAGTGGATTGACGAGTGTGAGTAGGTTAATCATCTTGGTCCTCATATTAAGACTAAATGGAACACTAAGATTAATTAACAATCTTGATCATCACTATATCAAGACTGAATTGAATATGATTGTGAACATATAAAGATTGAAGTGAATTGAATTCTTGGCAGGTGAAGCGTTGGATTCATTTTGAAGTTTAAATTCAAAGTATCTTCTAGTTCTTCCAAGTATATATATATAATGTAGTTATTTTATTAAGTATCATGGATTATCATTAAAATTAAGATAAAACTGAAGGGTCACTTAAAAGTCAAATCTTGATAATAATGACTTTTAATCAAAGAAATTTGACAGCGTCTATAGGAAGAGAAAAAATAGCTAAAAGTAATCATCTTCAAGCAAATACTATTTTTGAAAGAAAAAAAAATCAAAGAAATGGCGATGAGATGTCGCTAACTAGCTTTAATGGTAGAGGATAGTTGATACAAGTATACATGAACTTTACAAGATAAAGTGCAAGTGTCAGGAGATGATGGGTTAAAACAAGATTTTGAGAATCCAAATGTCATCCAACGAGGAGAAATTTTACAAGCATGCATGGCCAATATATTCTCAAATCTCAAGAGATATTTCGAAAAATAAAGAGTGTTGAAATTAATTAATTTCAACATTCCTCCTCTTTGATTTTAAAAATCTCACATCTTTGTAAATATGATGGATGGAGTGAAGTTGTGTTACTTTGTCATTCAAGGGAAATATTATCAATATGTACAGTTATGTCCTCTTGTTTGAGAAATAAGTTTAGTTATGTCCTTGGACCAGGCTAAAAAGTGCCTTTTTTCTTAATAGTTTGGAATGCAAGAAACTGTAATCGAGGGTTTGGCGGATGGTTGACGAAATGGCGGATATAATCTATAGGCAAGGAAAATAGAGATTGAAATTATGCAGCGAGGATGATGGCAAATGCAATCTGTCCCAGCAGAAAAAACTATTAAGTGTCAAAAATCACAGCAATTGTCGATATCAAGAAAAATGCGAAGTTATTTAAAGCATCGAACTATGTCCCAGATGTACATGTGAAATTCAAGAATCTATACAAAAATCAAAACTTCAAAGAGAAGTTTACAGTCCTTGCGATTAGATGAAACAGTAGATACACCACAGCCATGTCTGTTGAGGAAATGACACTTCTCTTACCAAGGTTTCAGGTCCCCAACTGGTCCTGCTGTCCAATTCAAAATATTTTGACCAGACTTCAAGTAAACACTCCTGTCGTGCGGCAACTTACGAGCCAGACCATTTAGTATTTGGTGGAAAGCATCACCTGGTTGTGCAGGTTGTGGGAATAACATTGCACGTTTCATAGAAGGATTTGCAAGAAGCCTTTGTTTCCTTAAAATCACTTCTGGTGGTATAGATGTTAGGATTGTGTCCAGGTTAGGGACATCTTCCTCTGCTACAAACACCCCAATTTCCTCCCATGGGATAGCATCGGCAAATGGCAAAACAATAGCATCTGCTATGATGACAGGAATGCATCCAAATACCACTGCTTCAACTAATCTAGGACTCCAAGGGGCCCAACCGAGTGGGCACAAGCAAAATATAGCTCGCTGCATGTCTTCATAATATGTTGTTGGATGGTCAGTGGAGATGTCGAAGAGTGGATTGTTCTTGAAATTCTCCCAAACTGCAGCCCTTGCTCCTCTGTCAGTCAAACAAAAAGGTTAAGTAACTAATATAAGCCCAACAGCCTCACAGAAGCCATACAAGATGTCTGAACCAGCAGATTCGCTACCATAAATTCTTAGCTACAGACTATAAAGTCTCGAAGCACATATTTATCATAAGAAAAGAGGACCTGGATCTTGAATCTGAAATTCACCAAACGTATAAATTCACAGGAGGATGTGAAGGCTGAAGACATGGCGTCATTAACCTGATAGCCTACTCTGATGAGCAAACATGGATGCTACTTGGGTCCTGGCGGGTTTGATGGCTACTTAATAACCTAAGTTCATTAAATCTCTACTTCATTACATGTAAGATTGGATGTTTGGTTTTATATCTTCCATGAGAGTATTGCCTTTTGGTCTAAACTATAAAAAAATAAAAAATAAAAACAAACTATATTAGGCTAGACATATTGCAATTCACTCTTTTTGGAAGATCAGCAGAAGCATACCTTGCATAATAACCACCTTCTGGATCATTATTTACATCATAAAACAATCCACGGAAATAGACAAAAATGGACCGTGGAATGTCAGGGGGAATCTGGTGGGCCTGCATCTTTTGAGGAGGAGCAAAAGGAGGAATTGTAATAGACCCCTCATTCAAGCACACATGATTTCGTTGCCCAAAAGTTTGAACCAAAGTAGAACGCTGGAGTAGCGGAAGAATGCCCCGCTCAATGGCTTTCTCTTCCTACGTTATTTGAGATAATAAATGAGTCACATGTAGTACAAATTGTTTGCTCAATTAACGCAAATAAGAGGATCAAAAGGCTCATGACACTTGAGGAGATCTTGATTTTAAATGGTTCCAGAGGGGAGTCAGAAGAAGTTACAAGCTCCATTAAACCTTTTTGACATATCTATCATGTATGGAAGCAGAAACGATTTAACCAAGTAATAAAATTTTAATTCTGCTCACATGTTCAGTCAAAATTGATCCTGTCATCAAGCTTCATATATCATAATTCCATGGGTGTAGGATCACATTATATTGGCTTTCAAAAGTTGTAGCGTTACCATTACCCCCTTTGAGGAGATTGGTACTTTGGGTGGATTGTTCGCCAACCTGTGTGGCCATGAGGGAGAATCAGGTTCCTCCCACCACCACCCCAGAAGACCAAAAAAAAAAAAAGTGTAGCAGCAAGAGCATTGCAAAAAACTGCAAGCTAGACCACTTTTTGTAACAGCTGAGAGAAGCAGGGGGGGCTACCTGGAAAGGCAAGGACCGTGTCTAATAATATGGTCATATTTGTTATAGAAATATTAGAAACTACAAGTCACCCAGTATATGTAGAACATGAATGTTTAATTGTCTTAAAGATAAATTTTATTTTTTTCCCCCTCCCCCTCTCTAGGTCCAATAATGAATTCAGAAATTTTAAAGGGTCTCTAGATGCACATTCTTGAGTTTAAATTAACATTAACCGTGTTGTGCCAGGGTCCTTCAAGCTCACATGCTTGTCAAAATCTAATCACCGTGAAACCAAAGCCAAACTTATAAAAATCTCCATTACCTAGTTACGCCACCAATGGCAACATCTCAATGCAGACAGACTACAGGATCAGCACCTAATGAAACTGGGAAGTCACACTAAAAATGAAACACAAGTTGAACTTAAGCATGTACAGTGCAGATTGATGACATCAAGATATTTTTGTTCTTTCAAAATGGGGCAAGACATGGTTACTAAGAAAGTATGATCCAACAGCATTAGCAGTCCTACCTGATAGTGGAAGCAGGCTCCAAAGTCATGGGGCACAACAAAAAAGTGATCAGCCCCTTCCGTACGATTCCAGTAAGGCCAATTGGAGGAGATTAGCTGTATCGCACTTCTCATCATCCTAGGAGATTTGAAGGGCAACGGCAAGCCCATGGGTGTGAGATCACAAGTGGGGTATATAGGGGAATAAAACCAATCTGCTTCATCTGGATTAAGGGTTCGAACTGGGCTGGATAAGAGAAATCTATGCATGAAGATTTCAGCAGCAAACATATGGGTGAGACATCTGGGGTCCTTCTGCAGCAGTTTCTTGTTGTATTTACTCGGAAGCTCATAAACATAGACCTTCAACCTTCCCACTGGATCATCATCCAACACATCCCCAGCGCTTCCTGCGTTATTGAAACCCAAAACACATTTTGTTATCAATACCATGCCTCAGAGTCAATAAAGCAAACAGCTCAAGCGAGTTTAGACAAATTAGATTTCCTCACAATTCAACAAGACTCCATTTTCGCTGAAACAAAAAAAAAAGTTCATAGAAGGATGGATATCAGCCTCTTGTAAAAGTGACCACAACTTTGCAATATCAGAAGCAAAGAAGAAAACATTCACTGGCAGGCACTATGTTCATAATAGAGTTGTTGTGGTTCATAAAGCATAAAAACGCATCATCATAAGTACACATAAACACCCTTGCATCCAAACACGACGAATTTTAAACGGCACATAAAGAATAGTTCATACGAAAAAAGCAAGTATCTAAAAAAATAATAGAAAGATTAGCAAGCAGACTTCCCCTTCCATCAAGGTTCTCCAGGATGAGAAGTAAATTCTAACATGAATTTTTTTTTTCTTTTTCTATCAATTAAATGAGATAAAAGATACCCGGGTCCATGAAAAAGGCTTAGTAAGAGTCCTGGTGAATCAGATGAACATTTCCTTTGAATCCAAATCAAATAAGAAACAATCCAGATCCCCAGAGCCCTGAACTAAATATTAAAAAAATTCCCCAAAACTCCAAGAATTAATTAATTTGCACATAGCTAAAACCAAAATGTGTTAAAACTTTTACTCTTCAAGTTCATGTGCCATTCTGATTCATTACTACAGATGCCAAAAATCTCGAACCCGGGCCATATCTATAACTCAAGTACAGAAAGCCCCCATTCTCTATATCGTATTCTTGCAAAACTTCAAGTTGTAAAATGAAACTAAAACAGTAGCATTGTAAAAAGGCTACAGCTTAAAATCCAATAATAAGTAAAACATTAAGGAGATAAAAGAATGCCACCTGAAATCCTCTCCGTGCGCAACCTTTCAATTTTTTTTCCATCAACAAAACCGAAAACAAGAACCACGGCAAAAACCCACAAGCATGTCCTCATATTTCCAGTCCCCAGCCCAAGATTTCGACTAAAAACCGAAATGGGGCTTCAGGGTGAGTCCAAAAGGAGAGGTAAAAGGCAATATTTATTAAGAGTCTGTAGTTGGTATGTCATATTGAGGAGTAGTTGAGGAGTTTACTTAGAGCGTGGGTTATGGGACTACATACAAGAAAAGAAGGGGGTCGTTTTTCCATGTAGAGATTGAAAGGGAAAGAAGCAGAGAAGAATTTGCTTGAAGAAACAGAGAAAGACAGCATTTTTAACATGGAAATGCAGTGAACAACAACATGTACAAATTTTATTATATGTGTGGGTTAAGCGAAAGCTTTGTTTGCTTTGCCGGTTTGATGACAGGTCTATCTCACTCCCTTTTATTAACTAACAAAAAACCTCTCGCCTCTTTGGCTCCAATTTCTTAAAGCCTATGGATGGTGGTTTGTTATACCCTATATGCGGCACCGTTTTGAAGCGCCCCACTCTCTCTCTCTCTTTTCCTTTGATTTTTTTAATTTCTTCACCAAAACTAAATTATAACATAATTCTAACAAGCCAATGTCTTCGTAAAATTTTAACGGAAGACTCACACTGTTTAATGTAGAGTGTTCAGTCAAGGATAGGTTGTGTTTTCTTCATTTGCCCATCGACGGAGGAAGGATGTTGAATCGGTTGTGTTGTTAACATTTTTTTATAGAGAAGTTATTTTAGAATAAATATGAAAAATAGAGATAAAAATTTGTGCTTTTTTAAAAAATCTTTCCTTTTAAGTTTTTTTTTTTTTACAAACTCTTTTGTCAAGATTTTTCTGCCCTGACGTTTAAATTTTAATTCCTTTTTTATAGAATAAAATATTAAATAGGCATGAAAAACAACATTACAATTATACTATTAGCATAAAAATAAAAAATAAATTGTTTTAAAATCGGAGAATAATCCAATCACTGAAGAAAGAAGGAAGGAAAAGCACTTTTATATTTACAAAGAAGGATTTTTAGAATTGTTTTTTTTTTTAAGGAATCATTTCATTAACATGAGCCCAACAGCATAAAGTTACAATAGAGGCTGCAGAGGCCCAGTAGGAGGAAGAGAGAAATGTTCCATATTCGATACATGCATTAAACCGTAAATAAGTCCATAAAAAACAACAGTTAGTATTCAGAAAGTTGTCTACCAAAGCAAGCCTAGGGCACAGGTCTTGCTGACTGCACATGTCTAGGCTTCTTTTAACATGTTTGGACAATTTGTGAGAAATCATTTGTGTGATTTTTCCATCTCCTGTTATTTTTTCATTGTAAAATTCTTATATACGGAGAAGGTTTTAATATCAAATCATGTAAATATTGTATATTATTGTGTGATTGTTGTTGTTTGTCCATGATTTCTGTAAATAATCAATTGATGTATATAGACTTGTTGATCCGTGGAGATTTTTAACAACAATTACACGCGCTTCATTGCAAGCTGGCTAGTTTTTTTTTTAACGCGATAAAATAAATGTGCAAGCACTGATATATCAAAAAAAAAATGGCAAATTAAAAATTCTATTCATATATTTAATTAAATAAGTTGAGAATATAATAAATGTAAAAAAAAATAGTGACAATAATTAAAAATCAAATTAAAAAATTAAGAGATATAAGTATATCAAGATAAATAATCTAGCAACATGGGTGGGTAATGATCTCAAATAAATCTCAATTATGTTCAATTATGGGCAAAAAAATTAAAAGGGTTGAAAATACACACACACATAAAGAATAAACAGACTAGGCGCGCGAGTTTGCCCTCTAGCCTAGCATAAAGTTTAAGATTTCTTACCAACCGTCCATAGGGAAGGAAAAAAAAAAAAAAAACAACTCCCAGGTTGAACTTACGAACCACAAACATTACCTCATGTACAATATATTTTTAAGAAAAAAGTATAGGATAAACTGTTTATTGTTTTTTATAAAATTCTGTAATGCTTTGCATCAAATTTTATGGTTCAAAGTTTCTAATATCAATCTTCTAGTTTTTTAAAATACGTAGTTTCTTTAAATTTTAATGTAGCAACACATGTACCATTATACTATACATTTAAAAGAACTGGTGTTTTTTTATAATATTTTACTGTTTATATAAACATTAAAACATATTAATATATTTATTTTATAGTTTCATTTGAATTTCATTTTCTCTTTGTATTTTTATAAGTTACACTTTCTATCCTGCAATTTATATATTCAACAACAATTTATATCATCAACAATATATTTTCTATGAATTTTTTTGTTTGATTTAAGATACAAAGTATAATTTATAGAAATACATAAAAAAAAATTAAATCAAACTATAAAAAAGTTTTTATAATTATTTATATAAAAAAATCATCGTATCGCTATCACCTTTTCATCTAACTTTGGATGAATTTCTCATAGTGGCTCGGTATTGGCCACTGAGTAATCAAATCCTCGCACGGTTGATTTTTCTGTGCAGGTTTTCCTCTGAATAGTGAATACCAAGCAACTGTTTAAAACTCTGAGAGCGATATCTCTAAAAATGGACCTCTCGTTGATGTGAGGTTAGGACTTCGGGTAGCCACCACAATTTGGTAGGAAGGACTCCTTGCATTAACGCCGACTGGGCAGGCTGTGAGATAGCTTTAATGGTGGAGGGTCATTTTACCTTTAGGAGTACACAACTGAGGTTGAGCCTCATCCATGCCTGTTTCCGATGGACGGAAAGTTTCCTTCGTGACCGGACCGGGGAAAATAAAGAAATTCTAAACAATGTAATATAATTCATTTTACAAGATACGATTCGTGAGACGAACTCGGTTCAAAATAAAATTGTACTATTTTATTGAAATTACAAATAATATAATCCATTTTTAATTTTCTTTTCTTTTTTTTTTCAAAATATATTTGTACATGAAATTGTGTTTCACGCACAATATGCATATTGACATGGTAAAAAGACACTTCTATATTGCTATATTAGAGCATCTCCAAAGCATTAGCCAAATAAAGAGTCAAATATTAAAAAGTATACTTTTAGCTTTTGATTTCTTCACTTCAATGCAGCACCCACACAAATAACTATTTTGACTATTTTTTCACTAGCCAGCCATTTCTACATTTCCTTATAGAAATGGCCAAAACAAATAACTGTTGGCCAACAGCTATTTTTATAGCCGTTGGTCAACAACTTTTTTTTAAAAAAAAAATACAGGAGGAATTTTCTTTAAATGGAGGAGGAAAGAACTTGTAGATTTTAAAATTTTATATTGTGCCTCACCCTTCTCTCAAATTTAGAAAAATAAGAATCAATTATTCTCCGGTTAATTAATAACATCGGTTGTGTTAATTAGCTGAAATTAAAAGGTATATTTGTTTAAAAGCTTTTTCTATTTTCTCTTTGAATTGTGTTTAAAAGTTTGAGTTTGAATTTGAATTTACTTTTAAAAAAATTAAATTTTTAACAGTAACATATAAAACTGAAAATTAAAAATATTCATATAAATAAATTTTAAGTTTAATTTTAAATTATATCTTTTAACTTTCATATTATTTCATTAATTTTATATTACTTTTATAAATTACTCATATTAATTATATAATTAATAACATCATAATTATATTATATATAAAATATCTAAATTAGTTATATAATTATATTAAAACTAATTTAACATGAAATATATTAAAATATAAATGACTTTTCTAAATAACTTTTTATCATTGGAATGCATATAATCAAAAAAGCTATATTTACACTATTCAAAAAGCCATTTTATCAATTTGCCTCTTTAATTTAGCTTTTTGGGTTGGAGATACTCTTATACTCCTATACAAGCTATACTTCTTTTTTATGAAATTTGTATTTTCTCATGAATATTCTTGGAGATTGTGTTGTTGATTAGTATGTTTGTTTTCCTTTTAGTTATTAGGTTTGAATCCTAGATGAGTTTAAAAGAAAAAATAATAAAAAATAAAAAGAGATTAGTAATTTTTTGTATATAAAAACACAAAATACTATGGATTATAATCATGTAATTATGCTTTTACTTTTCTCAAAAAATCTAGCAAAGTTTGCTTTCAAAAGTAATATTATTTTTCCAAAGGATTAATT
This sequence comes from Populus x sibirica, assembly GCA_019202695.1. Taxonomy (NCBI): domain Eukaryota; kingdom Viridiplantae; phylum Streptophyta; class Magnoliopsida; order Malpighiales; family Salicaceae; genus Populus; species Populus x sibirica. The sequence continues at coordinate 368,031 of JAGMVL010000452.1, forward strand.
GGACATTAACAAATTGATTGGAAGCAAATTGATTTGCATATTTTTTTCAGCACAATAAGATAATTTTTTCGGATTTGCTTAGTTATTTATTTCCAAACCAATGCCAAATAACCAAATTACCTTTAGAAACAATAATAAAAAAATTAATTGGCATCCAAGAGCACTTTCACTTCTTCATCTTGTTTTGTTTTTTTAAAATGGATTTGATCAGGGAGAATTTAGTATTTGAATAAAAACAAAATATTAAAAAAAAATAGTTGGTGTGTCCTTCCACGTGAGGTGACGCCTTCTTCTAAGGTTTTCTTTTCATATATTTTTTTATTTCATCATTCGATGTTGTTTATTTTTAAAAATGAACTTCACGGTTTTCTTTGGTTTCATTTTAACCAGATTATCTTAATCTTAAGATCTCGGTAACGGGTTTGGCCGGTTAATTTGAGTATTTTTTTAGGTTATTATATATATATATTTAGATTTTATCCTTAAAAATTGGATTCTTTTTTAGATCAAGCCTCATCGTTTTTATCCCTTTCCTTCTATTAAGTTATTTCATTCACATAATCTGACCACGAGGTTTGACAATCTTATTTAATTTTGTAATTGTTTAATTTTTTAAGGTGTATTTTTGTTGGTTGATTTTATATTTGATTTCAGCCCTCTATATTTAGATTATTAAGGATTGACCATCATTATTTTTTTTAGTTTGTGTTTTATAAGCTTGGCCCGGTTTCATAACAAGGGTTGCAAATTTCACATTCTAGCTCGGCTTGACTCGATGTGCTTTAATTATTTTGTCAATTTTTTTTTTGTTCTTTAATATTAGGTTATCTTGAAAATCAATTTTATTATTTTTTCTTTGGCAAACATTTTTTTTTATGGTTATCGTTATCATATTATTTTTTTAATAATTGTTCCATTTATTGTCGCTGCTTTTCTAATATTTTTCCTTTTCTGAACCATGCTAACAATGTTGTTTTTAAATTGGGCCTACCTGCGTCGGCGAAGCACATGCTATCTATCCATTAGCTTTCTGCAAGTACATTAGTTTTGATATCGATGACCTATTTAAAATCTAATAAACCAAGGATTAACATAGTGCTGGCAGTGGCAGACATTAAGTTACTATAAATACATTAGTTATAATATAGATTATCCATTTAAAATCTAATAAACCAGAGAACAACATAGTGCTGGCAGACCAGAACTGGTTCTGATATATTTATATCATTAAATATAAAAAGCAAAAAGTAGTTTTTTAATCATAACTATAAAATATAATGTCGTGTTCATTTATGGTTTTAAATTTTAATAGTAGGGAACGAAAGTAGCAAACCTGTCAAAACTTGAAAGATGAAATTGATTAATTAGCGCCTCAAAAGTTTTATTTGCATACAAAAATAGAAAGGAAGAAAAGAAAAGTAAAGTAGTACTGGCTATTGAGTAATTATATCCTTGTACATGGGTAGGTTTTCTCTTAAAATCCCTTTAATCTAAAAAGCTGCTTATGCTTTTTGAATTAAAAAACAGGTTAAAAAGTATCATTTAAAAAAAATATTTTATTTTTATTTTTTAAAAAATATTTTTTTAGTATTTTTAGTTTATTTTGATGCGTTGATTTTAAAAAATAAAAAAAATATTATTTTAATATATTTATAAATAAAAAATATTTTAAAAAATAACCGTATAAAACTTAAAAAAAAACTGCCCTCTCATTTATGTGAGGTTAGGAGGTACAGCTACTTGCATTTACCCAATTGGGCAGGCTGTTAGTGTTAGATAGCTTAATAAATGGTGTAGGGTCATTTTACTTTAGTAGTAAACTAGTTACATGTCCCGCGTAATGTTGCGGATCAATTATATTTTTCATTAAAAAAAAGCCAAGATTTAAAAGTGTTAGGTTTTTTTGTAAAGTTATACTAAAGAGTTTTAGGTTTTGTTGCAACACCTGACCCAAGAGTAATATTTATAATATTAATAATAACATTAAACTTGGGTTAACCCTTAGCATAAAAGTGTCTGGACTGCAATACCAAACCCAATAGCATTGGACGTAGGTCTGGCTGCAAGGTCATGTCATAAAAGTGTGATAATTAAATAGATTAGTTAAAAAGAAAAAAACAAAGAAAAAAAACCAACATGAAGAAAAAAAATTAATGAAGAAAAAGGAAAAAAAATATGAATTAACTGGGTTAACCCTTCAAACCAGGTTAACCCGTCATACCTTGAATTCGCATCGTGAAAGTTTAATAATTAAAAAGGAAAAAACAAATTAATGGGTTAACCTAGAATTAACTGGGCTATCAAATCAGGTTAACCTGTCAAATTCAGAATCCATATCATGAAAGTTTAATAACTAAATAGAAAAAAATTTAACATTAACAATTTAAATTAAACAAAAAAAATTAATTAAAAAGAAAAAAAAACAAAAGGCATCAGCCTTTTCACCGTGGACTGCACTATGCAGTCCATAGTCAAAGGCATAAAAACAACAAAAAAACTAAAAGAAAAACTAAAAGCATCAGCAGAGAACTACTTAGAAATTTTTTTTAATATTAATAAACTAAATTAATTAAATAAAATTAATTAAAAATAAAAAATAAAAGAAAAAAAACCTCTAAGAAGAAAAAAAACTAAATAGAAAGAAATTTAATATTAACAAACTAAACTAAAAGAAAAAAAATAATTACAAAGAAAAAAAAAGCAAAAAAAAAAATTACAGGTTAACTCGTCAAATTAGGTTAACCCGTTAAACCGGGATCCGTGTGAATGTCTGGTAACTAAATAAAAAAAGGTGAAAATTAACAAATTGAACTAAACAAAAAAAATTAATCAAAAAGAAAAACAAATCCGGGTTAACTCGTCATACCATATTAACCCGTTAAACCCAGGATCTGTGTCATGAAAGTCTGATAACTAAATAAAAAATAATTTAACATTAACAAACTAAATTAAACAAAAAAAAATTATGAAAATAAAAAACAAAAAAAAATTGACGGGTCAACCCATAATTAACTGGGTTCACCCGTGAAACCAGGTTAACCCGTGAAACTCGAGATATGTGTCATGAAAGTCTGACAACTAAATAGAAAAAAAATTAACATTAACAAACTAAACTAAATGAAAAAAATTAATTAAAAAGCAAAAAAAATAAATTTATGGGTTAACTTGTCAAACCAGGTTAACCCGTTAAATCCAAAAAACGTGTCATGAAAGTTTGATAACTAAATAAAAAAAAATTAACATTAATAAACTAAATTAAAAAAAAAAATTGTTAAAAAAAACAAAGAAAGAAGCAAAAAAAATAATCCTGAAAGGCATAAAAACAGCTAAAAAAAATAAGACAACTTAAAAAAAAAAAAAACCTAAAGCATCAGTATTTTACTGTGGACTGCACTGTGCAACCTACAATAAAACACTAATTCCTTTTAAATATATGTTGCAATAACTGAGGAAATTATAGCTACACTTCCAAACACATTTTCAATCAAGCCGGTAACACACATTTCCAAACAAGCCAGTAACTTCCAGAAAGACTGGACCTCTCGTTTATGTGAGATTAGGAGGTAGAGCTACTTGCATTTACGCCAATTGGGCAGGCTGTTAGATAGCTTAATGAATGGTGTAGGGTCATTTTACTAGCTGAGGTTGAGTCTCGTCCATGCTTGTTTTCGATGGACGGAAAGTTTCCTTCGTTACTGGACGGGGAAAAATAAAGAAATTCTACACATAATAAAGGGACATGAACGTGAAATTTTGGAAGGAGGCGTGAAGACAAAGGAGGAGACGAAAAACAACAGAAGTCAACTAACACCAAACCAAAGTAAATTATGCAACAAGTGCTCTCCAAGGAGGTAAGCCCATGACGAATCAAAAAACATCACAGAAGATTATTTTTTACCATCATAAGCAGTTGCAAGTGCTGTCTAAATACAACAGGACATCTCACTTGTTGGTTGGTGTGTTCAACATATATATCAATTACTTTTTTATATATATATTTATTAAAACACTCAATTACCTCTAAAATTATATGATAATCATAAGAAATCATCTAAAATCATATTTATTTCTTTTTTATTTTTTCAATTTTATCCTTGAATCCATAATTATGATTTGTTATTTTTTTAAAATTTAGTCCTTATTGTTTTGATTTTTCCTTTATTTTTTGGATTCTTTATGAATTTGATTTTTCTTTTTAACTTCCCCCTTCTATTCAAAATTCTAGGTTGTCCTATCAATTATTTTTTATTTCAAATTTAATTTTTATTCTTTTAATTTTTATTTTTCATTTTGAATTCTTTTGTTTAATTGATTTTATTTTCAATTCTATCTCTCAACATTTAACTTGTTAAAAATTAGATTTCATGATTTTTCTATATAGAGTAGTTTTGATTTAGTGACTTGGATTGTAAGTTTAAAGAGTTAACACGGGTTGATATTATTTGTTTTTATATTTTTTTTAATTTTATCCCTTTAACATTGGGTTATCTTGAAATTCAACATTGTAATTTTTTTTTCTTCTGAAAAATATTTTTTTTCATAGGTTCATTGCTATCACTTTTTATTTTAAAATTTAGTTTATTTATTATTATTGCTTTTTCTATTATATATAATTAAATAAAATTATCTCATTGGATCTAGTAGCTAGGGTCTATGAATTGAGTTGTGATTTTTTTTTCCCCAGTTTTTAGCAACGTTTTTTTACATTACAAGAAAATCTATCCAACTAGTCATGAATATAGTTGGAGATTTAGTGCTATTGACGAGTAAGTTTTCTTTCCTTTTTCATTATTCAAGGATTGAATCTTAGAAGAGTTTGAAAGAAAAGTAATATACCATAAATGCATTAGTTATGATATAGACAGGGACGGAGTTGGTAATATTTAATAGGGAAGGCCAAATCAATATAATAAAATATATTATTAAAAAGCTTATTTATTTAATAAAAATATTATATTATTTCATATTTAAATACTAAATAATATAAAAATTTAAAATGTTTTGCAGGGCCCGGCCCTGCTTGCCTCCTCTAGTTCCGCCATCCAGATGATCTATTTTAAATCCAACCAGCCGAAGAACAATATTGTGTCGGCAGACCAAAACTGTTTCTGATATACTTTAATCATCAAGACCAAAAGGCGATCTTTTAATCGTAGCTATAAAAATATAACATCGTGTTCTTTTATGGTTTACAGAGGATTAAGACCAAAAGGCGATCTTTTATTTAAATAACAATATTGCTAATTGCTAATTTACAAGAGGCTCGACATATATAACAGTGAAACCAATATGCTAAACTCCTGAATCTTACAGAGGATGGCAAACCCTAGCAATGTAACAATGCTTTGAAATATAGAAATCTGAGTCTGTAATTAATGGCTATTTCGAAACAGAACAGTTAATTACGTACATTTTTACTCGCAGATCAAAGCCAACAACTCGAAATCGAAAAATCACTTATACACAAGGAAAAGGGAAGGAAAATACTGATGCTTTGCTCAAGGAAATCCAGAGGTCGGAATAGAATGCGGCTCCTAACCTGTCTTCGTCATGAATAAATGTGTACGCACCAGAAATCTTGTGGAGAAGAAAGGTGGACTTTTCCATCAAACCCACCCGCATTTAAAAAGGTAGTTGGATCGATCCCCACGATTGAACAAACAGATTGGAATAGTAAAAATCAATGAAGTTGTTGGGAAGATACAGGATTAGGTTTCAAGCTCTGAAAATACCTTCTTCTGTAAACTCGCTCGTACGTGAAAGCCTTTTTAAAGTTCGATCAAGTAGGAATTTTCGATGCATACAAACCGATCCAAGGATCTTTGCTATATGTATATGTGTATATATATATATATATAAATTCATTCTGCTCTACAATAAAACTCTGCTTGAACTACTAAAAAATTTAACCATCAATTGCCAAAAAAAAGAGCAAGATAATTAAATCATTTATTTTGTTATAATATCATTAATTATACTTAATTTCTAATAAGAACTATTCATTGTACTATAGAGTTCTAAATTTTCACAGCATTAACTTCCGATTTACTGTACTTTTATCTTGCTTTCCATCATAATCCTTGAGGAGTTAGTGTTGTAGAAATTTACAAAAAAAAAAAAATGTTTTGAATATTGATGGTTGCCACGATAAATATAAGTCTAATCCAATTATGGATTATAGATTATTTTTTTTACTTATAAAATGTATGTAAATAGACCAACAACACAATCAATATATATGGAATATTTGTATGACTTAATTTCTTTTCTCTTTCTCTCCAAGTTTTATACTTCTTTCATATCCTAGAAATTAAAGATTGCTCGAAAATCTTCAAGATTTTATTAACGTTTTATTTCTTTTATTATAGACATAAATTGTAAATTGTATAAGGGATCCATATCACTTTATATTTTCTTTTTAAATATGATATAATGTAATTAACTAATAACCGGGTTTATTATACACTTGACTATATATTATATCATAACCATATATGTCTTTGTGAAATATAATAATTTTATTATCAGATAGATAAAGCTTTTTGAGAGTGATGAGTCGGGTTTTTTTTTATTATTATTTATAGTCAACTCACTTTTCAACAGCTCAAGAAGCAAGAGTGCGCCCTCGACAGGTCATGACAGCAATTGTCCGGTTAACTTCAATTTACAGGGAAAGTTTTTCACCTAAACCTTTTATTTACAGGACGGTTTGTTAACGGAAGATTCCTCTTGGTTAACGGTGCCTGAATCAGTATGAGAGTATGTTAGTTTTTATATTTTTTAAAAAAATTGATTTTTTTTAATTTTTAAATTATTTTAAATCAAAAATAAATTTTAAAAATTAAAAATTAATAACTCAATATATTTATAAACAAAAATTACTATAAATATAACCACTGCCACAATATTAAATAGATTTTTATATTAAAATTGTGGTTGGAGAAGTTTTTTTAAAAATTATATTGATTTTTTTATTTTTATATATATTAATATTAAAAATAAAAAATAATTATAAAAATATACTATTTTAATATATTTTAAAATAAAAAATATTTTAAAAAACAATTTTCAAACTTACTTTTAAAACGAACCATTTTTAAAATCATTTTATTCTCCTCCTTGAATTAAAGTCAATTTCTAAGAGCAGAGAGAAATCAATCACTCTATTTATGGATGAACAATAAAGTCCATAGACTTTACACAAAATTTAGAAAATGGAATTCAGTAACATAGAGGAATCAAATGGGATAATAACAGAAGAGGAAGAGAATGGAACTGAAATCAATGAGATTGAACAACGCAAAGTGCGTCTCATGAGAGCCTTTGTTGAAAGAGAAGATCCCTCTGTCAAGGTTCCTTCTTTTTTTCTCTTTTTCTTCTTCCGAAGCCATATGCTTAGTGGGTTTTTGTTTTTATGAGGATTAATTATTGATAATATAGCTGTCTTGTACTTGATCATGTACCATTTGTTTTGTTTATGTTTTCTAAATTAGATCAGTGAAAATTACATGCTGAGTGTGCTTTAAATCTTTATACTAGTTGAAGAACAGCGCACACTGATAGTTAACTTAGAACCTGAATTGCTTAGTAATAAAAATTGTTTCGAAAATATGATGTCAATCACATAACATCAGAGCAGCGGCTGCAAAATGCAGTATTAGGCTTAGAGTTGCAGTATTACCAAATTGCACAAAAGAAAGGTGTGAGCTTTAGCAAGGCTGCAACTAATTGTTTTTTGGCTTGATTCTCAACTTTTTTTCCTTGATTGAATTTGTGTTTGAGTCCAGTCATCCGCACCACTTGCGTTCTGGGTTATATGTGTTTCTTGTGATTTTCAGGAAGTGGACGATTTGATGATCCGGAGATTTCTGCGTGCTCGAGAACTAGACATTGAGAAGGCCTCGACCTTATTCCTAAAGTACCTAAGCTGGAGGCGATCGATTATCCCAAATGGCTTCATATCTTCATCAGAGATTCCAAATGAACTTGCTCAAAACAAGTTGTTTATGCAAGGGGTTGATAAGCAGAACCGTCCCATAGTTGTGGTTTTCGGTGCCAGACATAAGCCTTACAAAGGAAGTTTAGAGGAGTTCAAGCGTATGTAGTAAACCTGGAAGCTGCATATTTTATTTTTGAATCCTGTGGTAACGCAGATGAGAACCGATAGTTTCAAAATTGCCTTGTTCTCTATCATCGACCATAAGAGAACAATTTTGTTTTTGTTTTTTAAAGATCTGACATGGCAAAGTAGACCCGTGTTCAACTAACGTGGGAAATTTCTTTTCCATGCAGGTTTTGTTGCCTACACTCTCGAGAGAATATGTGCCAGGTAATTCTATCAGTCACAAAATTCTCGTCTTCGCTACTTTTGCTATCCTGGAAAATGATCTTTGGTGGAGAGGGCATCGGTTATTTATTTGAGTTACAGTATCAGTGTAGTAGTGATGCCAACATGTTATCATATCAATCTCATTCTATCTGGCTCGTCCTAATAAAACAAAACTAACAATGTATTTTAGCAAGATAGCTGGGTATGTGTACAAGCACTATACCTTTAGAAATAACAATTTCTAATGGAATCCAATCTAAGAATTCCTTCTCAACCTCTCAAGTTTCATAGAACCAGGTCAATTTTGTTATTCAGCGTTGGTTTTGAGCAAGCCAATCAAGCTGATGCAACATCTTGGGTATTACAGAATGCCAGCTGGACAGGAAAAGTTTGTGTCCATTGCAGATCTTGAAGGGTGGGGATACACCAATAGCGATATTCGTGGATATCTAGCAGCATTATCAATATTGCAGGTTTGATGTCCCGCCATGCAATATTTCCATAAAAGTTACTTCTAATTTGTTGCATTTACTAAACTAAAGAGCCATACTGATTATAGCTCGCTTCGCTTGCTCTTGTGCATCTTAAAATGAGCATTTAGGTGACCGTAAGATACACCAGCAGTGGTATAGTTGTACAAAAAAATTGCTCTGGCTGAGATGGTCATATCAACAGCCCTGAATGTTTTTGTTTTTGTTTTTGTTTTTTTAACAGGATTGCTTCCCAGAGAGGTTAGGTAAATTGTTCATAGTTCATGTGCCCTACATATTTATGACTGCATGGAAGGTTGTCTACCCGTTTATTGACAGCAAAACCAAAAAGAAGGTATGGAACATCTTTCCTTGCTAATATGCATTTTCCTACGTTTTGATGGGACCAGCAACAGCTGAACATTATGGAAACAGTTCCGCCAGCTTTATATTTTCTTGAAACCTTCTGCAAATCTAAAAGCGAAGAGTATGAAGAGATCTGGATGGTGCCAAGAACGTTAGTATACGAAAACGTACCCAAGGAAACCAACAACCTTTTTATCAGACAGAATCTCGAAAAGATGATTCCTGTTTTTGTTTATTTATTTTTCCAAAACGTCTAATTGCCAGAAATTCCAGAATCTTTAGATTTTTTTTATTATTATTATTATGGTATACAGACTTTGGATTTAGACTGCATGGAGACAAGCCACGTATGCAGGTTGGCAGTTTTGGCCAGTCTTTTCTTTGCCTTAATCCACCCCTTGTGACTGAATTTTTTTGCAGATAATCTTTGTCGAGAACAAAAAACTGAGATCCACTCTGCTTGGCGACATTGATGAGGGCCAGCTCCCAGATGTATATGGAGGCAAACTGTCATTAGTTCCTATCCAAGACGACTAGCTAATTGATTTGTTGGTTAAATTACACACCAAGTTCCGGTTATCTGCTCCACAATTCGCAGGCGTTGAGAAGTAGACGACAATACCTATTTCTTTGGTGAATTTGAGAACTGGACACGAGAGCAATAGTAATACCTTTATCTGCGTTATTTCTATGTTATATGAACTCTTTTTTTTTCTTGAATTGGATGCTATGTGAACTAGCAGGAAAAGAAAATATAAATCTCCCACAATAAATGGAAAATTCTGGCAGATGATTTTTCAATCCATTTAACAGCAAAATGTTGAATAGAAAGCATTCATAACCAAGTCTCCATCAGCCTCTTGATATAATAAAACTTTCTTGAATTTAAGACGAGCCACTGGTTCAAATCTTGTTCATTGACAAGCAGCCGCTAATTAGTATCCATTGCGAGTTCTTTCTCCACGAAGTACGCCATGAAGATACTAAATTGTGCATCCAAATTTCCAATTAGAATCCGAATTCATGTAGTTTTCTGGCAGCCACATTCCCCCTCTGGGCCAATATGTTTTGAGAACAGTTGTAACCCTGCGCGTTTATTCCTCCAAGACCAGTATGCTTCATGCATGATCAGCAGGCACAATTCAAATCCAGCTAGCATTTGAGTATCTGCAGCTAGCATGATTCAAGTCCAGAAGTCTCCCAATGTCATCTTATCGCACTTTAAAATGTAAATGAAAGATCAACATTGCATGCCCGAAGGGATCTTGACAGCTAGTAAGACAGCAACCATCCCAAGTTCTGATTATTTAGTGGAATGAATTCTGAGTACAACTACACTGAAAATACCAAATAAAATATCCAGGTGTATTATTCAGAAAAACATAGCCCCGCCAGTTAAAAGCGGAAGATACACAATCCGAATTGATAAGCATTAAGTGAACATGCCAACAGTTGAACAAAACAAATTTGCAAAAATGCCATCAGTGTTTCGCAGCTGTAGAGGACAATATCTATTATAACATCCCATGGGAAACTAGAGCTCCATAAAAGAGTTCCTGCAGGATTTCTCATCCAACAAGTAGCTTGTTCTCCTCCATGAAACTGTAAGTGGGGACCTCTAAATTATAGGGTGCTGGACCCTTGCGAATCCTGCCAGAGATGTCATAGTGTGAGCCATGGCAAGGACAAAACCAGCCACCAAAATCACCAGCATTAGGTAATGGAATGCACCCCAAGTGGGTGCAGACCCCAACAACCACAAGCCATTCTGGATTCTTGACCCTGGCAGCATCCTCCTGCGGGTCACGAAGGGATGCAAGATCAACACTGTTAGCTAGCTTAATATCGTCTTCAGTTCGTCTCCTGATGAAAACTGGCTTTCCACGCCACTTCACTGTAACAGTTGAGCCAGGCTCGATGCTAGAGAGATCAACCTCAAGGGAGGCCATGGCAAGGACATCTTTGCTAGCAGACATGCTCAGAACAAACTTGAGGATCAGAAGACGGATTAAGGAGGCATACACAAACCGGCCACCTGTCAAGACAAAATAGGCAAAGGCACGCTTGCTGGGGTCACCAGGTGGATAACGCTCATGATTGTGCTCGTCATAGACAATCTTTGAGGTGGGGTTCTTCACAGCTGCTACAGTAGGCGGGAGATCTGAGATGATACCCATATCATGTCCTGAAGTAAGGGCTCCAGAAGAAAACCCTGTAAGAATTATCAGCCATTGGCAAATTCATTACACAGCCAAATTTTGGACAAACAACATCAAACAACAATATACAAAGGACATCAAGCTTGTGAAGACATTGCCATTGATGCAAAAGAGGACAGGATCTTTCCATTGACAAAAACTATTAGTTGAGAAGAAATGACTCGGAAGGGAATATGGGGAGAGAAAAAAAAAACATGGTACATTAACTGAGTGACAATCAGCTACCAAAAACCCCTATACCCTATTCCTACTTCTCTAGATGAAACTTTTATGATCTTATCCATTATTAGTAGCAGTGAGTGCTTACACACACAACACGGAGATACAGATACCTGGCCTACCATTCCATTGCTGTCTTATGAGAATAACAAGAACAGCACGGATCATTGACATAATAGCTCCCATAATATATATATATATATATATATATATATATATATATATATCTGATTGTACTTCATTAAAGCTACCAAAACATTCACCGCAACTGAAGAATGTATCAGTAGTAATTAACCGCAGTTGCTGGCTACTAAGAATTACAGATACAATAATGATAATAAGAGCAAACATAGCAAGTGGAAGCACACGCCTCCTTCCAACCGAGAACTTAAGCTATTCAATTCAGCTTGAACTTTGAGAATATGCTTAATTTAATATAACAGTAACAAAAGATTGGCACTGAAAACAAAAGTAAAGCTCAAAACTTCAAAATACTGAAGATTTGAACATATAATTGTTGATAAAATTCTGAAAAAATCCGAATAAAATATAAAAACTCATGACAAATCCATGAAAGATTTTAAAAACTCATGACAAATCCATGAAAGATTTTTCATTCAATTCACAAGTTGTAGCAAACACGAAACCCTAAATCTGCTTGCGAAGAAATGGGACATCAAACAATCAAGCACACATCGTAACACACGAAAAAAAAAACTTTTAAAGTTGTTTGCGGCAATCGATATTCATTCTTTCAATATAAAAATCTCCTAAACCCAGATATCGAATATATATATAAAGCGCGTGGAATTAAAAAAAAAAAGAGGCGACGCCTAAATCTGAGGAAAGAAAGAGGTGACCTCTGATTAGATCTGGAGGGAAGGAGAATTGATAAGGGGAGAGGATGGGTCTGGAAGAGGCAGCAGAATCACGACCATCATCGCTGACGAAAGCAGTGTTTCGAGAGACGAAGGCGGAGGTTGTCTGCGACTGCGAGGACCTCCATGGTAAAGATGAGAGCCTCCTCCCTGCTACTCTCAACATCTTCTTCCTAAATATTCTTCTCTTCCTCTTTGCTTTTACCCTTAGGGCAGCGTGTACTTTTCTCTACAGTCTAGAAACAGAGAGATAGAGAGAGATCGATCGGTTGGATTTGTTTTTTGTTTTTCCTTTACTTTTAATTTTTTTTGGCAAATATTAATTAACAGCTACAGTGAGGAGTCGTCTATGGCCTCAACTAGAAGGGTTCGCAACCAACCCTCACATTTTTTTTCTTATTTCGTTTAAACGACGTCGTTGCTTGGCTCTCTTTACGCATGCTTTTTTATTTCTCCAATAATCACGGGAATTCTTACTTTTTTTTACTAGTTCTCTTCCCCTTTATCCAATTTTATATCAGCCCAATATTACCTAAAGCCCAACATGGAAAATAAATCATATATTTCGATTATTTCATTAAATATATCATTCGTAAGGGTGGAGCAAACAGACCACAAAAAAATAAAAATAAAAAACCTGACTCCATCTATCTCCGAAGACAAACTTCAATCTAACTCTGCCTCACATGATCAATGGAAACGCGCACTAAATCTACCACCAATTCCAAAATCAAAACTCGTGAATTATAATTTCCATGCATGAAATTCATGTTCAGCTGAAGCTATGGGAATCTGGACGATGGAGCTTTGTTTTTATTACCAGTATAGTCTCTGAAATTGAATACCAAAAGGAACGAACCTGCCAGGCTCAGCTCAGTTTACCGGTCCTAAGAACCGAATGACAGATAGAAGTCTATAATAGATAAAGAGATTCAGTTTACAAATCACAAGTAGATTTTTCTGTAATTCATCAGTTTTGTCAGAGACAATTGTCAGATTTGACGGGCAAGACATTACAGTATTGTGTAGTGTAAGAGGGGAGTGGTGGGGGAAACTAGCCAAAATCCAAGGCATTGTCGTATGCCTTACACATTAGGGCCACTGTCACGCAAACTCTAATCCTCTACAGATCCAGAGGAGTGGTGGGGGAAATTTGCCCACGCATCAGCCCACGTCGTGTGTCCATCAGTTACCGACTTCACAACTGATGCTGCTTCTTCCACATTAACACGGATTTGATCCTTGCTATCCCTCTCTCTGATTGTCACTGAGGATGTTGAATCAACAGTTATTGCAAAGGGGACACCCAGTTCATCTGTTCTTGCATATCGTTTACCAATTGAGGTGCCTATGAAACAGCATTCACACAACCAATTAAAAAGAGCAAAGTTTTGCGGTGCGGAAATTTAAGCAATCTCCTTAATGCAATTAAGAACGGAAATGATGCTCTATGTAGAGAAAAACGTGTCCAAGAGCAACATGGGGGAGGGGGGGTACCAAGGGTTCAAACACTTCAGAGAACAAGATGGGATTAAAACGCCTATAAATGGTATAAGAAGATGCACATAAGCACCCTGAAATTTTAGTATCATTACAAACCGTTCTAGATTATTCTCAATATTTGCCCTCAGAACATACAAGACAAACCAGAAATAAACTCAAAGCCGTTATTTGCAATTAAAGAGCAAGAAGATATATCATATCACTGAGGCTCCAAGTCTCTGCATGGCATGGAAATTTATCCAATCTAAAAATATTTGCAAGCCTTCATTTAATAATGTAGTATTTATTTTTTACTCTTGGCAACAACAAGAAATTTGCCTTTTACGAGCATCATAAATAAATGTTGCTGGTCTTTTTTCCTTTTTTATATAAATTTTCCCTCCTTATTTAGAAAGTTCAAAACAGGCACACTTTAAACCTTCTTTTAATTTTTCAGATAAAATGCAATGAAACCCAAGCATATACACAAACATTCATCAAAACATGCCTAAACTTAAATCACATGTCAGTGATTACAAGCTACACATATTTCTTAGTAAATTAGCGAAAATGCCTACAACTGAACAACAAGATGATTTATCTACACTCACCTGTAATATCAATCTTATGGGAGATTCCAGCAGCAGTCAACGACTTAGAAATGATTTTGGCAACATCCTCATACTGCTGATTCTGGACGAGAGGAAAAACAGTGCACTTTATAGGTGCCACAAGAGGAGGGAAACGGAAAACATTCTGCTGCTCATCCCCGGCTTTACTGAACCTCATGTAGAAAGAGTGCTCATAGAGACAGTAGATTATACGGCCAATGCCAAAAGATGGCTCAATTACTGATGGTGTGAAAGTTCTCTGGTGTTCCTTCTTCTTCTCCTTTGAAATTGATACCATGCTCTTTTTAATTGTCACATTTTCCCCAAGAGTGCAGACATAAAATTCTACCTCCCCTTTGGTTTCCAGAGAGGACTTCATGTCCAAAGCTTCCTTTTCATTCATTGCCTAAAAAAGGGGGAAAATCATACCTAGAACAGGCACAAATAGTTTTATGATATTTATGTCCACTGAGAAATTTCAGCTTTACCTCCAAAGCTTCAACCACTTTTTTTTGGTTACCCTTGAAAGAAAGCCCCAGCTCTTTCTTCACTGGTGCTATAACCAATTTCTGAAACCAGAACATTAAAGGTTAGATATAGCAGGAGTCCACCATAAACAGTAGAAATATAAGGACTTAAACTTAGTGCAAAACAAAAATTTGGAAAAGAACATAGAATGATGACAGTGAGTGTGATTACCTCCACTTCCTTAGGTTCTGAAAATTTTTCATGGGCCACAAGAGGAACTCCACTTTTGTCCTGTTAAAGAAAAAAAAAAGCTCCCATGTATTTACTATTTCTAGTTTTAAAAAATTAAAGCAGATAAATTCTTAGCACTTCCTTTCTGTACTTGTTCTGTCACTGGATAGCATAAGCAGATACAGTTTCATATATGATGCATGCTGAGTTAAAGATGACAATAGCACATACTAGTGAAATGATCAGGGCTAAAATGAACTCACCCTCGGAATTCTTCCCTAGCAGGATTATAAGATAAAGACATGAATGAGAGAATTCACATCCACCTATGTGCCTGCTGTTAAGCACTGCAGCTGGCAAATTTAGACATGCATATATAAAAGAGATTCTCACCGTGTGAGCATGCAAGTCATATGCAGATCTATCTGCAATACCAACACATTCAATCCAACCATATGAAGACTCAATCTCAGCATCCCAACAGTCTGCAGCATAGTGGGCCATTTCATTTGCAAGATGTTGCCGGAATCGCAATCGGTCTTTGTCTATACCAAGATGAGTTAGAAAAAGATACACTCTCCCAATGAAATAGCCAAGAGTTTCATTGTTGACAATTCCCTAGATGAAACACATGATAGCATCATGACAAAGAGGGTAATGCAGAAGACAGAATGATAATTGAAAATTACCACCATATTAACCTTGGAAACAGCTTCACCAAGGCGAATTTTCTTTGCAGATTGGCCAGAGACTTGTTGTTCTCTTGGGAACATCAAAAATTCAAGATCTGCAACTTCAGAGTATTTTGGGTGAGATTTGTCCTCAGGATCAACAAAGTGCTCAATCTCTGCTAATGTGAATTCACGAACTCTTAAAAGACCTTGGCGGGGAGAAATCTATAAGTGAGAGAGAGCATATAGTCAGATCTGTGAGGGAAAAAACATCATAACAGCCAAGAAAGCATGCAAAACCATAAGACGACTTTCAACATCGTCAATATCAGTGGAACAAACAATTGCGACAAACACAAGGCTATATAATGAAATATTGTAGCTAAAAACAGAATAACTATTGGCATTTAAAAAAAGCACTGCAAAAATAACTTGTGTGTGCATTCTCTAAGACTAAGAAAAGAATTAAAACCTCATTTCTGAAAGCCTGGCCAATTTGAGCAGCAGCAAAGGGTAGCTTGTTCCCATTGTAATAGTACAAGTCCTTAAAGTTAACAAATATGCCCTGAGCTGTTTCAGGGCGCATATACCTTTAACATAAATAAAAAAAATGGGAGATTGTTTCAGTACCTAGGTGGGGAAATACAATGTTGCATATATACTGAAATACTGCAAACTCAAAACGCAGATTCAGCACATCATTGTTATAGAAATTACATAAAAGAAATCAAATTTATTGTAAAACACTCACCCAGGGCTCAAACCAGAAGGACCGATTGATGTTTGAAACATCAGGTTGAATGGATAAGGATCAGAAAGTGGATTCTTTGTGTCTGGAGCTGTAATACCATACTCCTTGATTTTCGCACCCAGCTCTTCAGCAGAGAGATCATCCAGGACAGCAAGTACATGTTTCAATTCTGCAGCCTTCTCTGCACTTATGCTAAGATCTTTCTGAATCTTCTCGTTACAGAAGTCCTTAAGCAAGTGGTCCGCCCGATAGCAAGTCCCAGTTTTCTCATCCTTAACCATAAGGTCCGTGAATTTATCCACATGACCAGATGCTTTGAGAACAACCTCGGGCGTCACACATGGGCAGTCAACCTCCAACATATTCTCCTCGAGAACAAAATGCTGCCAAAACATCAATAAATTTCCTAATTAGTACACAAATATGCAACAGGACTGCCAAATATTCTAATTCCTGAGACCTTTCAATCCAGTTGGGTAGTTTTTTTTTCGCTTGAAAAAGTAAAGTGTAAATCAATTCAAAAATTTGACCTTCCGAACGTAATTGCAATTCTTTGCTATAATTTAAATTCAACATTGATTGATTCAGTTTTCAACAATCAAAGTAAAACAGTGAGAAAGTGATCAATCATCTTTACCTGGCGCCAAAAGGCAAGAACATTGGACTTGACGGCGCAACCAGGAGGACCATAATCATAAAGCCCAGCAACACCACGATAAATCTTAAAAGAAGGGATAAAAAACAACCTCCGTTCAAGTGTATTAACCACAGCTTGACGGAATGCTTCCTTATTAACAGAACTATCAGGATTACCACTAACGGCGGCTTGAAGCTGTTTCTCAATCGAAGACTTCTCTAATTTCAAGGCGTTCAGTTTTTCAATTGCCTCATCGACATCAGCCTTTACAGCATTAGAGGCTTTGAGTGCACGGACAGCGTTTCCTTGAGATTCGATTGAGGATTGTTTCTCGACGAGAGCGCGGCGGAGGGAATACTCGGAGGCGGCCATGGTTGCTGGAGGTTTGTGGTGGGTTAGGTTTGAGGATGGGGATATTTTGGGGTGTGGGCGGCGAGAGAGAGTAAATGGTGGCCAGTGGAAGTTGATGAGGAAACCAGAGAAATGAGAATGCGCACACGAGATAGCGAGAGACCGAGAGTGAGATTCTTGTTTTAGTGCGTTTTTTTTTTTTTTTGTCACTGGTTTTTTTTTTTTTTACACAATTTTCTCACTAGGGTTTACACTTTACAGGGATATTTTATTGGTTAGCAGTGGTTTCCTAAAGCGGGGTGTTTGGTATGCTGGTTGATGCAAACCTATTTCGATTTTGTTAATGGACTGGGTGCAATTTTACACGTGGTTGGACTTTAAAGGTGTGTGTTCTCCAAAGCCCAGGCCAGACGAACGAACCGAAAAGGTTTTTAGTGGATGGGAAATTTAATCAATTCTCAAAACATAACATATGTTACCCAAACACTGTTTAAATTCTTATATGAAAACTTAGGAGACTACCCAGACAAAAAAAATTTCTTCGATGAAAGTTGTACAGACTAGTGTTTTTTGGTGAGAGTTAGTTAAGTTAACTTCTTCTTTTTTTGTGTTTTGTTTTAGTTTCTGTCTTTAAAAAAAAAAAAAAACTATGAACAAAAACACAACCAGGTAGTTTCTATTAGTTACTCTTATTCATGCATAAACAGAAAACAGAAAACAGAAGACAGAAGACAGAAGGAAGGTAGGCAAGGGAGTAATATAACAAATGATTAAAACTTATTTCAATGTAAATCAATTATTATTGCTAGAGAGAACCATGAGCAAAATGAATTTCACTATCATATAGGAATATGGAATGAGAATGCTTCGAAGAATACGGTAATAATAGGTTAGTTTTTAAATTTTATTTTTTTTATCATGATATTATATTTCAGAAAATAAATTAACTAAGTTAATCCGAGTTAATTATGGTTGTTTTTTTATATTATTTTTAAAAAAAATTAATTTTATCTTTTAATATTAAATTATTAAATCTTAAGTTTTATGATTTTTTTATTTTTTTATAAAATTATTTCAATTTTATATCATAAATTAATGTAAATTAAATTATCTTGAGTTTAAACGAGTTATCATCACCTAGACATAGACATTCCTTTTGTATGTTAGCAAAAAAACGACCAGGCCAGCTAATAATAACCATTTTAAAAAAAACTCTATGGAAAATATAAAACTACCCAGCCATACATCATAAATTTTGTAACTTTCCAATTTTTCACGGCCACGATCTTGGGCTAGAGAAGTGTTTAAGTTAGCAAGAGCAATAAGAATAGAATAAGTGTGCGTGGAGCAGGAAAAGGAAAAGTAATGCGTGGTGTTATCTTAAGTAAGCCATTTGCTTTATTTACGGTACTATTTTTATGTTTTAAAAATATTTAAAAAAGAAATTAAATTTTTTTTATTTTTTTAAATAATATATTAATATTAAAAATAATTTTTAAAAAATAACTACAAATATGTTATTTATCACCGTAAAGTTAACTCGTGACGTGGAAGCTAGAGGCAGATGCCTATGTTGATGGCGGCAAACTATGACACTTGCATCGAGAATTAATATAGGGGTCATGATAGGGCTATGGGTGGCTTGCTTTAAAGGGTAAGGTGACGCTCGCAACGTGGATTGCTTTGGTTTCGACAGTTTAGGTCAGCCTGTAATTTTTTTAAAAATATATTATTTTAATATATTTTTAAATAAAAAGTATTTTTAAAAATAAAAGCTTATACATTTTTAAATATTTTCTAAACAAGTTTGATTGATAGTCAAATATTAGGTTGGGTGACCGAATATTAGGGTATTGATTACATGTATGTATGGTACTACCAGAAGTTAGGTTGATATTTTTTTTTACCCATTAATATTCAACCATTGTTAAATTCCACAATCGTCAAAATGGCCATTCTGAGAACTTTTAGGCAATTTAAGAGGGTGTTTATATCATTGTAATAGTTATTTTTTAATATAATTTTTTTAATTAATTAAAATAAATTTTTATTTTATTTTCTAAAAATTATTTTTGATATTAAAACATCAAAACGATCTGAAAATATTAAAAAATTAATTTAAAATAAATAAAAAATAATGTTTTCAAAAATAATTTTAAAATACAAAAATAAATATATTTTTTATATAATTTACTTATAAATAATATTTTCCTATAAATAATGGTGTTTTAAATCGCCAACGCAGACTATAAAAGAGGTAGCCAGTTAATTTATACAGTGATGTAAACATTTTTGATAAATAATCAAACGATGCTTAATTATTAATTTTAAAATTCTAGTCAATCCAGGACGAGTAAAAAATAATATTTAAAAACCAGGTATTTCTAGGCCAACGAAGTCAGCACTTTTAAGAATTTCAATCAAGCAAGAAGTTTTAATTTGACCGGTTCACCATGTAAATCAAAGATATCATTGAATCCAGGATTAATGAATGTCTGTGTGGCAATTGAATATTCAACAACTGGTTAGGATACATCCTATAATATGAATATGAAAAATCAAATGGCCTGTATTAAAGGGTAAAATGGTTTTTTTATAGACAATTTATTTGTCATTGCAAAATTAATCGGGGTTGCAATGGTCTATCAACTTGTTTTTTGCATGGTTGAATAACATAAATGCCCTTAAAAAGCAAAAAATAAATAAATTAAGAGGGGCTTTTGAGTAATTTCATTTTTAAAAAATAGTTCTCACCCTTCGAATCATGAATATTAGTCGAGGTGAACGCAAGCTAGCCCGGACATCCACGTGTAATGAAATTCAAGCGGTTTATTCCCTGTTTATTTTTGTGTTTCAAAATTATTTAAAATAAAAATAATTTTTTTTTCTTCAGGTTAATATTTTTTATATATATTTTCAGATTATTTTGATACGCTGATATCAAAAATAATTTTTAAAAAATAAAAAATATTATTTTGATGTATTTCTAAATAAAAAACACTTTGAAAATCAACCGCAACTACACTACCTAATAAAGTTTTATTATTAGCATTGAGAATTTTTTTTTCTCCCCCTCTTTCCTCCCACTTCAGGATGTCCTTCCATTTATTTATTTTTCAATTGTGATCCTTTGTCTCTTGATTGGTCTTTAATTGTTCTAAATGGTTTTTAGATTGTTAATTTTTTTAATTTCATAATTTTTATTGGTTTTATTTAGTTTTTATATCGAATATGGCGATAGTTTGTTTATTGCTTTTTTTATTTGTTTTTTTTAATTTATTTTGGTATTTAATTTCATTTATTTATTTTAATCTAACTTTGGTTCTCATTTTTTTAATTGCTTTTTTTTATCATTCTCTTGATTTCCTTCAATTTCATCACTTGATATTCTATTTCATTTATTTTTTTTATCCAATTATGGTTCTCGTTTCGTTTTCTTATTCTAATTTATTGTTTAGTTTAGCCCCTCGTTATTTTCTTTCATTAGTTTTTATATCAAATTTAGTTTTCGTCATTCTAATTGCTATTTTTTGAACTTTTGATGATTGAGATTTTTTTTTTTGTTCCTTTTATTTTTGCATTCTACATTGTCATTATGATCTCATAACCCGAATCACTAGTTTTGAACATTAGCCCAGTTTAACTTTGTTTTTTTAAATGTTTTTTTTTCAATTTCATCACTCAACATTGAATATTAGATCTTGAGCTTTCTAATTTTTTTCGCTTTCCTTTCCATGAGGTTATCTCGAGTTGCGTGTTAGTTAAGTCAATCCCGGTTGTTTGGGATTTATTTCAATGTTTTTTTTAAAAAAAAATCATCATTTGACATCAAGTAATTGGATCTTAAGCTTTATGAATTTTTATACCTTTGCTTTCTACATGGCTATCGCGGGTTAGTCAAGTTAATCGAGTTAACCGGCAACTCGTGTTATTTTTTTATTTATTTATTTAACTTCGATTGTTTTTTAAGTTATTTTTTAAAATTTTGATCCCATGTTACAATTGACGAGTTAGCAGAGTAAACCAGGTTGGCTATCCATTTTAGTTGTCACATAATTAAATAAAAAAAAATAAAAGGTGCTTGTAACACATTATCAAATATTTACATACACATCTATTTCTTCACTTTTTACAATGAACATCAACTTCTCATTCTACTCTTTAATTAACATTTTTTTATGATTTGTCATCTCATGTATTTTTTTAATTTATTTTATTAAATGAAAATTTTATTTGTCTTGTCCTGGACTTGAAAAAATTATAATACCAGAAAACATGTTGATAACACTGCTGCCTTCTTTTCTTGCATTGTAAATTAACCTTGAATCATTCATAATCCTCGCAACAATCATATTTTGAAAACTGTGAGAACAAAAAAGAAACCAATCATAAATATTATATTTTTAAATTTCACAACCATCACAATGAACATTTTAAAAACTTCTAGACAATATAAAAAAAATTAACCATGAATAATAGATTTTTTAAATTTATAACCGTTACAATTGTCATTTTAAAAACTCCGAGGTGAAGGAAAAATATCCAACCATAACTAATAAAAAAATAAATGTTATAATCATCACAACGGTTGATTTGAGGATTTATAGGCAATTTAAATATGATTTACATGAAAATAATTATACTATATTTTAAAACACGTGAGGGAAACATCATGCATGTACTATATACATAGACTTATTGCAACGTGAACTACACTGTAAACATAGAGTGTTTGCACCGTGGATGACACTGTAGCACCAGGGAGTGTTGTCTTTTCCGTTTTTTATTCCAAAAGCTGTTAGGTCACACTTGGTAGCCGGACCCAACGCCATTGGTTTTGGTTGGGCATTGGGTTTGGCTGGGCTGCCGGACCCAATAGTGTTGGGTATGACAGCCTAGCTGGACCCAACAGCTCTTGGAAGAAAACACAAAAAATACAATGCCCTCCTATGGTGCTATAGTGCAATCCATAATGCAGACACTTTATGTCTACAACGTGATTCATAGTGCGATGAGTCTATGTATACAGTGTTGTTGGCTGGGTAGCCGGACCCAAATTTTCTTCCCAAAGCTATTGGGTCTGGCTTCCAGAGGTGACTTTCACGAATAAACCCGGGTGACGGTTACCTGCTTTTCCTAATCTAACCGATTAGAAGGTTCTTTACCAATAGCCGACCAGATAGTTCTCTTTTCTCTGTCTGATAATAGAATTTTTTTATCGACAGAGCAACCCGAAATCTTGTTCCTACTTTAAGAGAAGGTTGTACTATTTAATATAGTAGGAGGGGGAAGTTGATCTCATTTCAAAACTGATCGAATTAGAAAGTGATATTTGCTAGAAGGAAGGAAAGCAAAATCAAATTCTTTTCTTTTATTATTTAGTATTAATATTATTTCAAAAAATTATATTAATTTGTTAAAATTATTGTTTTTTTTGTCTCCATCAGTTAAATAAAACGGATCATTTATGTGGGATTGAAAAATTTCACAATACCCCCAGCCAGACCCAACGCCAATGGGTTTACCTGGGCAGCTGGACCTAAGTTTTTTTCCAATGGGCCTAGCTCGACTGTTAGATCTAATATTATTGAGTTTGGAATTGCAGTTAGACCCAAGGCTATTGAGTTTATCTCGACAACCATCCCAATGCTCACTGGGTCTGGTCGTCAAAGTAGACCCAAGATTACTGGGTCTAGTTTAGCCATTAAATTCAAGACTATTGGGTATGGTATTGCCTTTAAATTCAAGATATTTAAAAATATTCTTTATATTTTTTATATTTTTTTTACATTAAATTATTATTATTTTTTATCTACTTGCCGCGGAGTACGGATGAATATGCTAGTTTTTATTTTAAAACTCCTTTACAGTCAAGAAATTAGCGAACCATTTAATTCATACAGTGATGTAAACATTTCGATAATTAAACATTAATAAATTTAAAAATCTAGTCAATTTAAGATGAGTAAATATTCAACTATCAACAACAATTTTTTTCAAAATCTTGCTTTTAACACTATAATCGTAGCATGCGTGGTTGTCAATAATATTTGTCTTGAAAAACTCTGAGGCAATGAAAAAAATATCTAACCATAAATAATGAATTTTAAAATTTTCACGCTTGCCACAGTTATCATTTTGAAGATTGCGATGCAACGAAAAAATCCCAGTCATAAATAATGGATTTCAAAAATCTCACAAACATCATAACAATCATTTTGAAAAGCTTTCAGACTACAAAAAAATATGCAGCTGTAAATAACACTTTTTTTTTTTTAAAAAAAGATTTCACAATCATCACAATGGTGATTTTGGAAAAATATCTGATCATAAATAAGGGATTTTTAATTTTCACAATTGTCATCTTGAAAACTTTTAGGCAATGGAAAATCCAACTATAAATAACGAAATTGAAATTTTTACAATCATCACAACGGTTATTTTAAAAACTGTCATCAACTGAAAAAATACCCAAACATAAATAACAAAAATTCTAATCAACAAAATGGTTATTTTAAAAACTTTCAAGCAACCCAAGAGGATGTTTGTTTTTACATTTAAAACTGTATTAGAATGTCCTTTAAAAATACATTTTGCTTGAAAAAGTTTCAAATTTATTTTATTAAATATTTTTTAATAATTTTGATGTACTGATATAAAAATAAAAAGATTAAAAAGATTATTTTAATATATTTTTTAAATGAAAAATACTTTTAAAAAATATCTTACAACACACTACTATATACATACTATACGTGATTTACTTGTCAATAACAATATTTCAAGACCCTCCACGCGTGCTTTGTACCATGATACACGATATTTTTTAAAAATATCTTTTTATTAAAATAAATTAAAATAATTTTTTTATATTTTAATATAAACACAACAAAATCATTGAAAACACTATATATTATTTCAAGTTAAATACGTTTTTAAAATTCATCAAAATACACTTCAAACACGTAAACAAACGGCACATAAAATTATGTTTGAAAGTGTGGTTGTGGTTGCTTTTTAAAATATTTTTTACTTGAAAATAATTAAAATAATGTTTTTTTATTTTTTAAAAATTATTTTTGATATCAGCACATAAAAATGATCTAAAAACATCAAAAAATATTAATTTAAAATAATTTTTTTTAAATATTTTTAAAAATACTTTTAAAACATAAAAATAAATAAAACATATTCATTATAAAAAAGTTACATCTTGGTTGTAAATTTCCTTACAGTATTTGCTATCCGTGTTAGCTATATATGGAAGGGTATCCTGAGGAGCGGGAAAAATAAAAGCAAAAAAGGAAAGTCCAAAATTCAAAACACAATCCCCAAGAATCAACACAACAAATCCACGAAAATCCAAAATCCAAAAGCAAGAGCCCCCCACCTCTCTCTCCCCAATTGGACCCCACCTTTTTACCTATAAATACCCACCCAACCACTTCCTTTCGAAAGTCAACAGTATTAAAATCCAGGGAAAAAAAATACCAGACAGTTACGACGCCGTTGCTTTTGAACAAAATGGAACTACCATGCGACGGAGCGGGCATTTGCATGGCCTGCAAAAACAAGCCACCAAATGAAGAAACCCTCAATTGCAAAACATGTGCCACCCCCTGGCACGCCACGTGTCTCGTCTCTCCACCTCAGGAGTTAGCAGATACGCTCCAATGGGAGTGCCCTGACTGCTCCATGATAAATCCGCCTTCCGCTTCCGCTGTCGCCGCCGGACGATCGGAGGAGGCTGGAGAACTCATCGCCTCGATTCGGAAGATCGAGGACGATAAGTCCTTGACCGAACAGGAGAAGGCAAAGAAACGGCAGAAGCTTTTGAGTGGCGCCGCCGCAGGTCCGTCGCCATCGGACGGAGATGAAAAGAAAGAGAAGAACGATGTGCTTGATATACTTGACAAGGAGTTAACTTGCTCTTTCTGTATGCAAATGCTGGATAGACCTGTTACGGTATGTGAGATCTATTCACAATCTTATTATTGCGCAACTTGAATTTTATTTTTATAGACGCGTTCTTTTTTTGAACTAATTTTAGTTTTCTTTTAAAAAATAAATTGATCTAGAAAAAAATTGCTCGGAACTGTGTATTTTGTCTGGCCTGTTTTAGTAGAAAAGGTTTCGAGGGTTTTTTTTGAAAAGTTGAAGGTGGTGTCCTTGGATGCTGCTGTTTGTGTTATTGAAATAAAGTCTTTACCTTTTTGGGGGGTTAAAAGGTGAAAAAAGAGTCGTTTACAGGTGCGACCAAATACTGAAAAAAGATTGCTATGATCATCTCACTATCTGTAGCTTTGACTTTATTTTTGGACTTTCTCTGGATTAAGGTCACTTGCGGTGAATAGTCTCTAGAGATTAATCACCGACTCTTATTTCTGTGGATTTGAAGTGGCATTTGACTAACTATGGAGTTTATGTTGTTTTTATGGGAAAATCTGAATTCGTATATTGGTTTAGATGATCTAACATGCTTTTTAACATGCCTAGATTCTTAATGCCTCATCCTTTTATTGAATTTCTGCAGTTATTATTTAATTCAGTTTTTTTATCCATTGGTAGTTTACTGATGGGGAAACTATATAGCATGTATTGGAGTAAACGTCATATAACTCAACGTGCCTACTAATACAAGACTGTGAATAAAGCAAGATTTTGCTAATTGGTTTTTGACAAATGTTTATGATTTCTTTATTTCTTCTCTTGTTTCAGACACCATGTGGTCATAACTTTTGCCTGAAGTGCTTCCAGAGATGGATTGGACAAGGCAAACGTACTTGTGCATATTGCCGTGTACAAATCCCACCCAAGATGGCAAGCCAACCTCGCATCAATTCCACACTTGTTATTGCCATACGTATGGCAAGGATGTCAAGATCCAGCAATGCTGGGGGGGCTCCAAAGGTATATCATTTTGTCCACAACCAAAACAGGCCGGACAAAGCATACACAACGGAGCGTGCTAAGAGAGCTGGCAAGGCTAATGCTTGTAGCGGGAAGATCTTTGTCACAGTTCCTCCTGATCACTTTGGTCCAATTCCTGCTGAGAACGACCCAGAAAGAAATATGGGTGTTTTGGTGGGAGAGATGTGGGAGGATAGGCTGGCATGTAGGCAATGGGGTGCCCATCTCCCCCATGTTGCAGGAATTGCTGGTCAGTCTACTCATGGTTCACAATCAGTGGCTCTCTCTGGAGGTTATTTAGACGACGAGGATCATGGTGAATGGTTCCTTTACACTGGGAGGTATGCTGTCTTATGTGTGTATCTTTGCATTAGTGTTCTTTATCATGTCCTTTTCACTAGTCATGAGTATTTTTGTTTAACAAAAATGTTAGACTGTGTAAGTTTTTTGATTTGGGTTGATCTAGCTATAAATACTCAACTAATGTACTTAAAGTGTGACATGAAGGAATGCATGGTGGTGGTCTGTTGTATTTGGCATGCTAAAGCACTGATATGAGTTGAAATTGTTGGGCATAGTATGAATAATGTCAAATTGAGTGGTTGCTTGATTTTTTTTCTTCATTTTCAAAATAGATCGTTTTAACCTTTTAATTTGTGGTTGGCAGTGGAGGAAGGGACCTGAGCGGCAATAAACGTACAAACAAGGATCAATCTTTTGATCAAAAGTTTGACAAGATGAATGAGGCCTTACGAGTAAGCTGCCTAAAGGGCTATCCTGTAAGAGTCGTTAGGTGAGTTGCACTAATAAGTGATGCGATGATCTATTAGTGTGGATTGCGCCTTGGCACCTTTGATGTGACCTTATATTTTCTATTGTTTATTTAAGTTGTGTCAAGGGCTTTCTAAAAATATAAAGCCTGTATGGGTGCGGAAAAAGGTTCACATTTCAATGTGAGATCAATACACTTGTACGTAATTAACGAGTGTTCTAATTCGAGAGAGATACTCTGCAGTTGAATGTAGGAAATCAGTTTTTTTTCTTGTGCAGCCTTTAATCTTCAAATGCATTTTTTTCCTAATGCCAAAAGGTGTCTTAGAGTTCAGCTAGTGCTGCTGTTTACTTTCTTTTTTATCATCATAAATCAAGGAATTAATACTGGTTGTGTTGTGGAGTTGCATATTTCTTAATTGGTATTGAGCACCGCACCCTACCACATGACATGAGAAACTTTCATTTTGTTAAAATATGTCATTATTATAGGTAATATCTGGTAGTATTGTCTGTTTGGTCTCCACATGTAGCCCTCACAGCCCTTCCAGGACAGTGTGTACTAATTGGTCTTTGCTACGTGATGCCCTACTTTATGCTTTGATAAATTTTCCTTTTTCAGTCATGAATTGTGTAGGTTATCTGAGAATGGATGTTTTTAATTAATTTTTTTTATTTGAATGTCAATGTGAACTTTCTCTGTTTGCTATCAGGTCTCACAAAGAGAAGCGATCATCTTATGCCCCAGAAACAGGTGTACGATATGATGGGGTTTATAGAATCGAAAAGTGTTGGCGTAAGAATGGAATACAGGTAAATTCCCAATTACAATCTTCAAATGCATTTAAGGGAACTTATTGGCTTTTGTACTTGATAAATGTGTTTACTTACTATCTCCTTTTTCATTGTAGGGCTTTAAAGTTTGTAGGTATCTTTTTGTCAGATGTGACAATGAGCCTGCCCCATGGACCAGGTATGTTCTGCCTCCTTTCCTCCTCCACACCCCCCCCTCCCCTCTCTCTGACTTTGCTCGATGAAAATCAAATTGCAGTGATGTTCAAGGGGACCGTCCAAGGGCCCTTCCTGTCATCAAGGAGCTAAAGAATGCAATTGATATAACTGAAAGGAAGGGGTCCCCATCCTGGGACTATGATGTCAGTTCAACTCTTTTACTTCAATGGGCCATTGTAGCAGTGAGCTAATCCATTTTAAAATGTCACAAGATATAAACTTTTGCTTTTCAGGAGGAAAAAAGTTGCTGGATGTGGAAAAAGCCTCCGCCAGTCAGTAAAAAAAGAGTTGCTGATAGTGGAGATCCAGAAGATAGCAAAGTGATGAGGACAATTAAGCGGCAAAGGCAGAATGTATCGGTGAGAGAGAAACTTTTGAAAGGTGTGGTTACCTAATCAAATCCAACTTGAAGCCTTTAATTTGTGAAATGCCTTTTGACCATGATTTGTGACCAATACCAATGGATTAATGGAAATTCTTTTGCTTCTGGGTTATTCATCAAGCAGAGTTTAGTTGTCAAATCTGTCGGAAGGTGATGGTG
Organism: Populus x sibirica; assembly: GCA_019202695.1. Classification (NCBI taxonomy): domain Eukaryota; kingdom Viridiplantae; phylum Streptophyta; class Magnoliopsida; order Malpighiales; family Salicaceae; genus Populus; species Populus x sibirica. Next base: position 396,947 of record JAGMVL010000452.1, read on the forward strand.
TATCCAATTACCACTCCATGCGCGCATAATTTCTGCAAAGCATGTCTAGAGGGTGCCTTTGCTGGCCAAAGTTTCACTAGGCAGAGAGGTCAGGGCAGACGGACACTAAGAGTGCAAAAGAATGTTATGAAATGTCCATCTTGTATCATTGACATAGCTGACTTTCTTCAGAACCCACAGGTAACACATGCATCAATCACATGCATTTTAACATGGAACAGCATTCCTGTGCCAAAACTGTGGGATCCTTTGTTTTGCATCATTTGTCAAAATTGTTTTCTAATAGTATTAGCGGGAGATACAAAGTTTCCTTTTGAGAACTTTGTAAATTTTCTTGGTAGGTGAACCGGGAGTTGATGGGTGTAATAGAATCACTACAACGGCAAGCGGAGGAGGAAAAGATGGACGAAAATTCAGAAGGTTGTAGTGAAGAAATTGATAATGCTATTGAGCAACAGGACCTGGTTTCTGATGCAGTCAATGACCCAATTGCCGAAGAGCCAAAGGATGAATCCCAAAAGTTATAGAGGCATAGAAAAGAAACCGATGGTGATGACAATATGGAACTACCAGACTGTCCAGGGAAGGAGCAAGAAGTATTAACTACTATTGATGGAGCCAGTCAATAAAGGATGCTGGAGCCTGGAACTCAGACCAGAAGCAAGAGAGAGCTGAGATGAAAGCTGCCGTGGGCGTGTAATTGTGTCTTCTGTTGTTACAAATCTTTGTATTGTTACAGAGCTTTTGTTTATATGTATGGGGTTTAATGACAATGACGACCCCCCGAACTTATATTATTTAGTGAATGGTGGTGCTCACCCCGTTGTGTCTATTGGCATGGCACAGCCTTGTCCCTTTCATTCCCAAAATTATCATTGGATCCTCTATGCATGTTTACGACAATGTCATCATCCCCTACCATGCCCCCACAATTAGGGTTTGCAAAAGATGATTGCCCCTTGCTGGGTAATTGAGCTTGTGAGGTAACTGTGTTCTCGCATCTGCCATTATTGGAATGTACGCTGGTAAAGACGGGCAATGCTGAAGGTGATGGGCACTATCGCAAATACACCAGACTTCTTTTACAAGTTTTAGGAGTGGAGGATTGTTCTAGAAATTGACAGAGGCGGTGTCAGTACTCGGTACTCAGGAGGCACGAAGGGCTTGCCAATAGCGCCACCCTTCAGTGAATTTCATCCTTGTACTATAGTGGTATTATCCTTGTTAATATATGCTCGAGCTTATTCAAATTACTAATGTTTTTTACGCCATTAGTTTTCTTGGCACAGACATTGCATGTCTTTCGTGAGTATGAAAATCCATATATCCTCTCAAATGCAAAGCAAAATAAAATTCTAAATTATCACATCTAAGATTTTAGGCTAACACTAAAAAATAAAATGATATAGTTTAAATGTGTGATATGAAAAGGAATACTTTGTAGGTATATTTTTTTTTCTTATAATAATTGTTTTTTTAATAACAAATATTTTTTTATGATATTCAATGGGACGAGAATTGAGGAAAATATAACTCATTACAACCCATTCGTTAACATTCCTATTGTTTTCTTGGATGAGTCATAAGATAAAACCTACCCAACAAATTATTAAAACCGATATTGCTTTACAAATCATATAGAAATTTAAAAATTATATAATTTAGTAGATCTTAATGGATAACACGAGATAAGTTTAGCAAAATTTTAATTTGTAAAATCATTATGCAATAACATGATATTAATTATACCATTTGGTATAATAAGTTAAATGAGTTTCATATTTTTATATACTCAATTTTTTAATAAGTTAATTAATATAGATAATTATATATTTTACAATAAACATTGGCATCATTTGTTTGTTAGAAGTATTTTATTTTTAGAAAATAGATTATTTTTTAAAGTTTGATAGTGTCATAAAAAATAAAAAATAAATTGAAAAATCATTTACCAATATTTTTATTTTGTTTTTCAAGTTTATCTAACATATATAGAATATTAAATGTAACTATTTGACAACTTACAATAAAATAATGAGATATAAAAAGTATAATGATGAAAAAAATTATTATCATATATTTATACATAGTTTATTTTATAAAATATAACTGGACATATAATATAAATATTTTAAATATAATATTACATACATATAATTATTTTTTAGTGTTTGGAGAACATTGAAAGTAAAATTCTTTGTAAATTAATTTTACAACACAATTTATATGATTTAAAATGTATGATTTTTTGTATAATATAACATGTTTTGTATTCGAAAATATTTTCTAGCAATATTATCTAAATTAAAGTATTAATATATGTATTATATCACTTTAGTTCTTGGATCAGAGGTATTTTTCAATCTTTTAAACTGAAAAAACTCTTTTCTCCATCTAAAATTTATATTTTTTTTTATCAAAAAGTGAATTTTGTTTACCAGTTTCTTACTATATAATTAAATATGAGAAGGTTAAAACAATTCTTTTTTTAAAAAATTACTTTCCAAGGCCATGGTGTCTTATTTTGCTTAAGCACCTAGGCTCTAACAAGTCTTGGTGCTTAAGTGACTAAATAATCCACTACAGAGCTGAACTCAAAGGATAGGCACCGTAAACCTTCTCTTGAAACTCGAGAAAATAATTGATGTTCATGGAGAAAAAGGAAAGAAGAAAAGATGATTCCTTCACGCAATTCTTGGGTTTGTTTATATTCATTTTGAACGGGCATGGCACTTCCATCTTGACTACGGTGGTTTTTGCCCAAACATGCATGGAGAAAAAAAGGAAAGAAGATTGTCTGGGAAAATGTTCAAAGCTGATATTGGACCAGTTCGTCGTCGTATATAGTAAGAGGATTGGCCTTGATATCGATCGGCCCACTTATCGATCCTCACCGAAAACACCTTAGATGTGCTAATCTAGTTTAAGAGTTTACTGCATCTTCAAGCAGCCGATGTCCACCTACATGAATACTAAGTAGCCTCTCAATGGATGACACGTATCTATTTAACAGATTATTAGATTCTAACAAAAACATTTAGCATGGTTGATCCAGCAAGACCCGGTCAAAAAACCTGGTTGCAACCCATTGACTTTTTTTTTTATTACTAAAACGACATTATTTTGATTTTTTTAAAAAAAATTTACCCGATCAAAATCCGAAACCCGGGCCTTGGACCGGACTGGGTTTAAAAACTATAATTAGAAGGGTGTGTCATGACTTAATCCACCGTATTATATGAATGATGTCATGTCACGTGCTCATCAGTTTTTAGAAACATGAATAAATTTTGTAGTCTAGGAGTGAATTAGAAGTATCTCAGTTTTCTATGTGCAACAAGATTCCTTCCCTTCCCCTTCTAGTTCAGGGTTATTACCAAGTATGCTTACAAGTTATGCACGCGGTCAAATCTTTATTTTCTGTGTAGTATAATATGCAAAAGTTTGTACACATGCTAATTTTCTGGTATCCTAAGCTAAGGAGTTTCATAATAGATTTAACAGCATAAAAATTATCTTTTAGCTTATCCCTTTTAGGTAAAATATTTATCGCCCATTCGATGATTGTATCATTACTAGCCCTCCTTATCTTATGATCTAACTTGATAGTGAACACATGTGCGATGAACAATAATTTACTATAATTTATACACCTATCTTATAAAGGTTCCTTATAATCTTTCGAAAGATCAAAAAATCTGATTACGTCTATATTTATTTCTTCATCTACGATTGAACATTTACGTGCATCACCCTGATTCATTCTCATTGCATCTATAGCCATACTCCTATAATAATTACTATTATCATCTATAGCTCTATGCATGCTTCTAGAACTTGATGTTGACCCAACTATCCTTTCTATCATGGTTTCTCTCATAAGGAACATATAGTTTTTCGTGTGCAAACCAGCACAAGTATTTCTTTATGAACTCTTTTTATAGAAGATATATTGTAAAAACATCTAGATCAAGAAACTTTTTATTTTTACACCTCTTATATGGACATCTAATATCGTCCCCACTAATATTTTTCAGATTAGATTGTGTATAATTAATAAAACCCTCAACCTCATTACAATAATTCATCTTGTGCAACCCTTCAGGTGAAACTCGATACATTTAAGAACAATCATCCATTACTTATATAAAACCTATATATAATATTGATGACAACATGTATTAATTAGTAATGTGAACTAAGCAAATTATCGGTACCCAACTAATTAGCTATCATTGATCTAACTCAAAGTTATTCAATCTATTTGAATATTACTCTTAAATCATTATCAATTTTCTTAAAATATTCAAATTCCTCTTAACTTGCTGAAATTTTCAACTTAATAATAAAATTGATAAAATATGAAACGTACCCATAAATGAGTCATTATTTATTTCATTATAAAACACCCAAGTCACAAAATCAAATTTAATTTCATCAAATGACAAACAAATATAATTTTTTAAAATCTCAAACAAACCCTAACATGTATCAATCATACATTCATACAACAAATTTATATGATAAAAAGCTATAAAACAAGTAAAAACACAAACAAACTACATATACTACATCAAAATGCCAAAGAAATTAACATTTAAAAATGGTTTACGAGAAAAAATAGCTAGTTTTGCTTACTTGACGTGGCGAATCTTGAAAAAAAAAATTAAATCAAAACAAGTATGCTAATATACTTAGTGTTGGGGTGGCTGAATTTATGATGATGAGAGCTTGATTTGTGACAAAACATGGGGTGTTATGTGCTATTTTCAGCAGAATAAAAATGAAGAAGGAGAAGAAATGGGAGAGGGGGAGTGAGGGGGTCATTGTTTGCCAGGTTATAGCTTAAATATTATTGACAAACATATTTCCTCGGTAATGTTGTTTGTGAAAATGACACGTTATATTTTTTTCATTACTTTATTTCCAATCGTGATTCTCTCGATATACACCAATGATAAAATTTCAGTCGGTGTATACCGAGGGAAATAGAGAAGAAATATTTCGTTGGTAAAAGTCACTGTAATATACCGACGTATTTTTACCGTATGTATTTGAGTTTGTATTTGAAAATCTTCTAGCAGTGACTCCTTGATCAACCTACTGAATTTATATATCCCATTGATCAAAACTTCATACGATGTTGGTAAGAGAAGCCATTATTCGCATGGTTGATGTCATAAAGTAGCCAAAACCATTAGACTATATATACCTTTCACTTATATAATTTGAGAGACCAGAGAGAAAGCTTAGGAGAGCTTCATTAGTTATCTAATGTTGAAACCTAATGATCATGTATTACTCGAGTCATAGACCATGCAATATGATATGATCACTTTTTTTTTGTGTTAGAGAATAATATAAATCATATATTGGGATCTCACCTAATAGCTTAAGCCAAAAAGGCTTAAGCTATTAGGTGAGATCCCAATATATGATTTACAAGAACTTAAGCTATTAGATGAGGTCCCAATATATGATTTATATTATTCTCTAACACCCCTCCTAAAGTGAAAGCTCTTTGAGCTTGAAACTTGCACATGCCCATATTACCCCGTGCTTGGTTTTTATCAAATAAATAGGGGTAGTGAGATTTGAACTCATGACCACTTGGTCATCAAGGCTCTAATACCATGTCAAAGAACCATCTCAACCTAATAGCTTAAACTATTAGGTGATGTCCCAATATATGATTTATATTATTCTCTAACACACCCCTTCAAGTGAAAGCTCTTTAGGCTTGAAACTTGCATATGCCCATATTACTTTTTATCAAATAAATAGGGGTGGTGAGATTCAAACTCACGACCACTTGGTCATCAAGGTTTTGATACCATGTTAAAGAACCTTCTCAACCCAAGAGCTTAAGCTGTTGGGTTGAATTGGTCTGGTCACGAATTTGAATCTCACTATCCCTATTTATTTGATAAAAATTAAGCACAAGATAATATGAGTCTGTGCAAGTTTCAAGGTCAAAGAGCTTGCACTTGAGGAGGTGTGTTAAAGAATAATATAAATCATATACTGAAATTTTATCTAATAATTTAAATTATTGGATTGAGATGGTTTTTTGATATATTATTTGGAGATTCTGAATGCTTATACTCCATAAATTTTGCTTTTGATATATCACAATTTATCCTAATATTATTTAATTCAACTAAGTTTTTATACGTGCGCGCGCGATGGAAAACATGATTTAATCAAGTCAGAAATACACACGCCGACACCAAGAGTACACTTGAAACAAAATTAAATATCTATCACACAAACAAGGATGGACCCACGAGTTCTCATCTCATAGCTCGTAAGAATCCTGTAAGACTATCTCCTTGTACGCAGATGCAGGCCAAACCTCCATCTGCGTACAAGATTATATTTCAGAGTTGTTAGACAACAAAACACATTTGTTTTCAATAATTGTAAAGGATCATAATTAGTAGTTTAGCTGTTAAACCTAGCCATGAATAGGAGTAATATTAGCACAGGGCACGGAGTACGTAGAGCTGCAAGATGTGACACGGAGAAGCCGAAAGCGTCCCATGTCAACATCTAAAACCACGGTCAGGGTCCAGCCACGCCAAAACCCAAATGTCATTATCTTTATGAACCCTAATTCATGCTTATTCTTTGCGATTTGGGACGATATCCACGTCACATTTCACGCCGCTTACGTGGTGATCACCTTTCATTACAATAATAGAAAGAAACAACTGAAAAGAAGTTTCCTAAACTTTTGTCGTTTCCTTTAGCCATTGTCGTTTTGTGGTTGCAACTCAAAAAGTAAAAGGATGACTAGGCAATTCTTGGGCTTTGGGTGATCTGCGTATGGCCCACTCCTTTCTTTGGCAAGTGGACAAGGCCCGTGCATGGGTAACAGTTTAAAGATTTTTCTCGTGTGTGGATAAAGTAGGACAATTAACATTAACATTAAAAAAAAACTACCACCAAAAGAGACCCACAATTCACTGCACAGAAAACACTATACTAACATATTATTGTTCATTCACTATGTATTTTGCAATTTTTTTTATATATTTTGGTTCCAATAATTTTGTGTAGTTAATTATATTTTTATCACTAAACTTTATTTTTTTCTCAATTTTATATCTTAGAGTTATGTTTTCTTAGTTTTAAACGCTAAAGCCATGTTTTTCCTATCTTTCTTGATATTTTATTAAATATTCGGACATTAAATTAACAATTAATTTTATAATATATAATTCTAATTTTTTTTTTTGTAAAAAGAAAACATATTGAGAGATGAAGGATCAAAGTTTGCTTATGAAAAAAACAAGCCACTTTCCACAAAAAAAGGGATTCAAAAATTATTATTTGATCCCTCAAGTTTTATTTTTTTTGGCACATTTGGTCCCTATTCTTTTACGGTACTATGTTTTGGTTCTAAAACTCATTTTACTCAAGTCTATAAATATTAAAAGAAGATAGAGAAAAATTTACTAAAAAAAAATTGAAAAGGGAGAAATCTATCAAGTAGTTGGATTCCAGTAACCAATAATTTTTATTTTAGTGTCTATGATTTAACTTTAAGATAAGAACTCAATGAAGGTAGCTTTCACCTTAAATGATGTCAGAAAAAGTAGAATAAGACTCAATTTTTTTTAAATTTGATTTTGAGGTTTTAGGCTGACAAAAATATGTTTTTGTTGTTGTAATTGGAGTTTCAAAGGTCCATGAGAATTTTTTCTCATGCTATTGGGTGAAAAAATAGTTTAAAAGTAGGTTTCTGGGAGTCCAAAAAATATAAAACCTGGTTTTTAAGTCTTCGAAGCTACCTTTATTGACTAGAAAAAGTTACAAATGGATGACATGTTATTTATCATTTGAAAAAAAAACGCACAAGCCTGAGCTTCCAGGCCCAAGACACCTAGATCTTTTTTTGAATTAGGCATGTAAGCCTATTAGTCTCAATTTTTTCAATTGCATATTTTTTTTAAATAATATTAACCTAATATGCCATTATTTTCAATTAATATTATTGTTTTTTTTACTAAAATATTAAAAATATTTTTTTAATAATTATATATTGACAATTGAAATAAATATTTTTTTATTTTTTATATAATTTTTTTCTTTGATTTTTAAATACATCCACATGAAAACTATTAATTCATGATTTTTTTTAAGAAAACTTGTTTTTAATATTATGGTAAGTTTTTATTTAAAAAATAATATTCTGGATAAAAGTGTCAAAGAACCATTTCAACCCAGAAATTTAAGTTATTATGTGAGGTCCCAATAATAGTTTTATATTACTCTCTAACACACTCCTCACGTAAAAGTCATTTAGACTTAAAAGTTGCACATATTCACACTATCTTGTGTTTAATTTCTATCAAATAAAATGGAGGTTGTGAGAGTAGTCGAACTTGTAACCGCTTGATTAATAAGACTCTAATACAATGTCAAAAAATAATATAAATTATATCTTGAGACCTTACCTAATAGTTTAACCTTTTAGATTGAGATGATTTTTTGATATGTTATAGGAGTTTTGATGACTAAACGACTACGATATTAAATTTCACCACTTTTATTCTCTCATCTAATTAATTATACAAGATAATATGAATTTATATAAATTTCTAGTTTAAAAAATTTAAATGAAACACGGGAATAAATTAATGAATATAAACATTAATTTTTTAATTTTTAATTAATTTTTTTTATGGTTCCAAAAAACACGTTCACAGTATCCACGTATTCCATAAGAAATGTTAAAATTAAATGTTATTCATAAGTAATTAATTAGTGTGTGTATATATATGGGCAATTAATATCATCTTTATGTACACTATAATGATCGTATTATCTTTTGTATCTCGAATTTCGTTTTCATTTTTCACCAACAACGAAATGCTCGTCAATGTTTTTTATCATAGCCTGGCCGGGCTATCTACAATATTTGATTGATTGACGAAACTAGCTAGATTTGTAGTTGGATCGAATAATATTCTATCCTTATCTTTAATTAATGAAGTGACGGTATCTTTGAATATTGGATGGATTTCAAATCGAGCATAATCACCGGGGGCACCTGGAACATCGTCTGTATCAGCAAGTGTAGCATTATTAAACTTGGAGGGAGGGATAACTTAACTCTTTAAATTTTGAATTTATTTTTTAATAATTATAAGTTTAAGTGTTTTAAGGTTATTTTAGGATTTATAAGACTACCTTGACTATTTATATAAATAATAATAAAAAAGTGTAGCCTTATTGATGAAAAAACAAAATATTGGATGGAAGCGTCGACGTCGACTTTGGACTATACGCATAAGATCAATTATACATTCGATCAACCAAATTTGAAATATGGCATCCAACGAGTTTACCCAACAGAAGGTGATTTTGACGTTGCTAAGGTCCTGGCTAGATCTTTAGGTCCTCGAGAAGATCTCCACCAGTTTGGCTCAGAAGTTTGACGAGCAATGCATGGCTTTTGACAAATTCTTAAGAGTTTTCCACAAAGTTGGCCTTTAGACTTGAAAATAAATAAGTAAAAAACACCGTTGCATTGAATAAATGGCAAAATGTGGGCGAACAAGTTTGAAAGATATAAATAGATGAATAGATAGGCATGCGCTTGCCGTTAACAAACCCCGCAATACCAACTTTTTATTTATATATATATATATTAATATGGGTGTTTTGGTCAGTTTATGTGTATCTCGACTAATTTTACATGTCCTGAAGTTAATTATCATATAAGCCTCTAGTGGCTGTTCTAAGAAAACTCGAACTCATGATCATTGGGGAGTAAATCCAAAACCTGATCAATTACCCCTCGTGATTCTACAATACCAACTTTGTTAAGATGATGTATGGTTTTATATTTTAAAAATATTTTAAAAAATTAATATTTTTTTATTTTAAATTATTTTTTACATGTTTTTATTTTATTTTGATGTATTAATAACAAAATAAATTTAAATAAATAAATAAAATATATTATTTTAATATATTTTCAAATAAAATATACTTTAAAATCAACCCTTAACAATAACAAAGAGAGACAGCTACATTCAACATTATTGCACAAGTACAAGAATCAAAAGCGATTAAGACCGTGGCAAAGACCAGATGCAAATAGTATTTGAAAAAAAAAACACGATAACATTATCAAAATTTCTTAAATATGGTTATATTTTCATAGCTTACAAACCATGCATGCAAATTGCAAAGTGAGAGATGATTCTGGGGGTGACTAAAATAAGGGCGTCCTACTCCCCGTGCATTGAACTTGGAAGGAATTCAAAGAGAAGAGCTTTTAAAACTCGCAGACAATCTTTCTTCATTTAAAAAAAAAAAAAAATCATAACTTTTTTGGGATATTTTCTAAATGATTACCTTTTAAATAATACACTCAATTATTATAAAAAGAAAAGAAAAGAAAAGAAAGGCGGGCTTCCAAAACACCACAAGAATACTTGGAAGTTCTTGATTTTTGAACTTCTCGATTTTTGATGGTAATGCTTTGATACATGCCTTATATATATTTCCTTAACTAAGGAATGCCATGTTGGCCTCTTAGTACTGAAAAATCAAAAGATAATATTACTCGCTAGGATTACTGGAGCCCTTCCCATGTTCCCGTTGATCTGAGCTGGAGGAGCCATCAAACCTTGACGAGAATCTCATTAGATCTTCTTGTTGTTGATTTAGTTGTTGCTGTGATAGAAAGCTTTGTGAAAAATGGCCGGGGAAAGGTTGTTGATTAAAGAGGCTTGAAGTGTAGTACGGGAAATTGGCATCATTGCTAGAAAGGATTTGTGCATATTGAAGCAAGTCTGGGTAAGTGTCTGGAACAAATGATGAGGGGGGAGGGGGGGGAGGAGGAGGAGCAACTGGCCTAGGATTTTGTTCAGTCATGACATTGCTTGAAGCCCCAGAACCCATGAAGTAGCCGAACTCGTGAACTCTTTCAGGAAAATTAAGCTTAGCCTTGCTGCCTTTGAACTTAAGCGCTGCCTTGTCATACGCAACAGCTGCATCCTCAGCAGTATCAAAAGTACCAAGCCAGACTCGAGCTGCCTTTTTAGGGTCACGTATTTCGGCTGCCCACTTACCCCAAGGTCTTTGTCTCACTCCTCTGTAATGCCTTCTCCTTGTATTTTCTGCACAAACAAAATCGTGTAAGCGATTGCAAGGAACTGAATTTTAACAGTGATGCATGATCATGCATATAAATATGTAAAAAAAAGAGAGTACAAAAGGATTCTCAAAATAATTAAATGAACGCTAGATTTTAGAGTGCAAGTCAATGGTCTCAAAATTTTCATCATCAGCAACCATATGAGATAATTGAAAGGTTATGAGTGTATGGGATAGTGTTCGTGTGCAAACGTATACGATGCAAGTAGATTCTACACCTCTCCACTGTAATATTCTAATATTATCAGGTATAATGGCTAGGTTATATTCACATAAATAACATAATAATTATTCACTTTCCAATAGGTAAAAGCTAAAGATAAAACTTCATATTTTTATGAACTTCTCATGCAAAAGTTTATTAGATTTGAATAAGCTAAGAGATTATATCATATCGAAGAATCATTGAATTTAAAAAAATTAATTTTCAGGTGAAGGTTAAATTAGTTTTTCATGCTGACAATATTAAATTAGATGTCAAAACAAAGTGGGTTTTATTTTTTATATTAATATCTAGATCGTTAATGAGATGCATCTCAAATGATATTATTTTTTCATTTCTTTTCAAGAAATATTGAATTCCAACCCTTTTTTTTATATTAAAAAGAAAACATATATATCCCTAGCCATTAAATACACACACCCCTTACTAACTGAGCGAATAGAGATACTCATCCCCTGTAATAACTCACAGAGAGGGGGGCAATAGAAGACAGTAGCACTGGCACGTCTCAGAAGCTCAAAACTCCTCTAGCTATAGTTTGGTAATCGAGTAATTTAGACCAATAAAAGCAAGTCTCAACTTAATTAGAGCTAGAACTCTATATATGTTTATATATAAATGCAACTCGATAGGTAAAGTAAGATGCAGTACTATAATGCCAAGCAAGCTGAACGTGCGTTGGATAAAGGCAAAGGCCAGGAATTCATAATTGTTTTTCAAGTTTTCTTTTGATTTGATTCTATTAATTATAATTTTATGCGAGCAAAGTCGTTAAGAAGACATTTAACATTGAAAAGCAAGCAAAAAATCAGGATTCAATCCCTTTAAAAGAAACCCAAACACGAAATTAATTGATAGATTGCGGTGTTCATCAAGGACAAAAAAATTTTGGTCTTATGTACCAACAAACCGTGCTGTCACTTTCAAGATTAGGCACGGTGAAGCAACGAGAAGAACCAAGTAGAGATCATCAAAGGATAAGGCACAAGGTCAATGTCCCAACAAAAAGGAATGCTAGTGATTCACGGAAGTGACCATATCCTTCCCTTTTCCCTTCTAGTTAATACGAGGAATGTCGTGAATCATGATCAGTTCACACCAGTATTGAAGCTAGTTATAGCCAATAGGAAGAGATTGACAGAATCAACTAGAGCACATGGTAAATGATTTGTTACCACCTTCACATCACTAACATGTGCATCTCCGCAGAAAAAAAATGAAGGGGTTATTAGGCTGGCCTTTTTTTTTTTAAAAAAATAAAATTTAATCAATGAAAATAAAGAGAAAGGACATGTATCGATAGAGTGCGACAACTTTGACGAGATAAATATCTATTAAAACAAGATGAAGAAACAGTAAAATTAGAAAGTCTTGACAACTTAAGCAAGAAAACGATTAACTTTGCCAAGTGAACTTATTGCTCTAGGAGTACTATTTTTCTCTAGTTTTTTTCCATTTCCAGATATGAAGCAAGTGTCTTCGTTTTTTTTTTTAGTGTAAATTAAATTTGTCTAGATCATTTGGGATAATGCCAAAAACTTTATTTGAGTGGAGCTAAAGGCCGGCGTAGGTAAAGGATTTTGAAAAGAGAGATTCAAATTAAGGAAGGGAAGAAATATCCATCACCTTGATCTTGCACTGGTTGAGACTGGTCAGGTTCGCCTTTGACGACGGATTGATGGAGAGCAAATGGGGTTGATTGCACCGTTGGGACGTTATTGTCGGTAGTACCCATGGCTTGAGTGAGAGCTGAAACCATAGAAGACATGTCTGTCTCTGACCAAGTGGAAGAATAAGAAGGGAAGTCATCAAGTTCCTTTTCCTTCTCCTCTGATGCTTCCGGTGGAAGTGGCCTCTTTCCATACCTGCGATCCACCTTTGAAAAAAGACAGTTGATACTAAATCTTTTGGTTTTAGGACGGTGACACTAGGGCATGAAATGACTGTTGCTTTGCTAGATTTGCAGCTTCTGAATAAGCCCTACACATCAAGAATCAGATCAAAGGACTGTTACTGTTGGGCTTGGGTGCACAGGCAGAGAGAGAGGGGGAAGAACCGGAAGAAGTAAGGGTTTGACAGGTGGTATTTATTGGTCAGTGTTTATCTTCTTGTATCTGCTTGCGCGATATAAAAAAGTTGACTTTTATTTTATTACAAAAAAACGACTGGTATTTCCGTATTTCTCAAAATAAATAAATAAACGAGTGGTATTTTGGTGGAAATTAACTAATACTGCAATCATTTAAACGTCCCCCGAGTATCCTAAAATAGTGGGATTGCTCCTCTTCTTTGAATAACTGCAGAAATGCCCCTAAAATGCGTTTTGCGATCTTATAACATTAGAAATCGGTCTATTAGATATTTCACCCATTTAATCTCAGCCATTGAATATGACCCAAAAGCACACGGAGTTAGAGGTTGATATTTATACGTACGTGCTGTAATAATGATATATTTATCCTAACATTACCAGGCTGGTTACTTAATGATTTTATGATCATATTTTTCATGTATTTTTGACTTTTTATTAGGAAGCATGTGCGATCCACATAAGTTTAGATGGATTGCAATTGTCAACTAAAATACTCATTAGTTTAATAATTAATTAAAGGGTTGAAGTCGTAAAAAAAATAAAATAAAAATATATTATAGGGAGGTGGTATCAATCAAAGTGGTTTATTAATTTAAAAGATGTTTGTGTGGATTAGTCATGCTAAATAAATCAATTAGGCTAAAACATACAGAGAATTATTTCAATTATCAATCTTTTTGACTGATACCCCATAGATTTCTTTCTTTTAGTTTTAATATATGTTCTATATAAAATATTGATTAGAACCCACTTCCTAGCTAGGTCCTGATCCCCTCTAGGGTCAAGACCACCATCAAATCAATGGAATGTTTCATTGCCACGCGATCAGCCTTTCGACTCCACCATTACTAAATATATATTGTATGTTTTAAGGCACGACAATCTTGAATCTAAAACTAAAATTCATTTTTTTTTGTTTGATTTGAGTTTAATAATCACGCTAGCTATGTGACATATATAATCTAGAAACATGCTCTTGTGCTCTGAAAAACCTAGATAAGAATTTAACAAATTTGTTTTTTGAAAGTTTGTAAAAATTAAGGTTGCCTGTCAGTAAGAACACTTCACGAATTTACCATGTGTCATGAACTTTTTTTTTTTTTTTTTTTATAGAATTGTTCATGGTGAGCTCCAGTTTCTTTCTTGAGTTAGCGGGTGACAAGAGAGACGAATTAAGTTTATGAATGATCGAGAGAGATGATTTTTTTTTAAAGACGGTGAAGCAAATTTGTTTATTCAATTATACTTGAATAATTAATTATCAATTGAAACAATTTGACTATATTATCATAATCTTGTTTGTATGTTGGCGTCGTTATTATAATTATATTTATTTGTATTAAGTTTAAATAAGAATAGTAATAGATCCCATATCCATTAAAAAAACCTAACCCAAATTTTCATATAATCTTTATAGCATTTTCTTTTCAACTTGCTTTCGATTTTTAATTTTTTTTTATTGATTGAGATTGAATTTAGAAATTTCAAGAATCTTTACAATCCATCAGGATGCCGAATTACTTGAAATATTAGGGATGCCTTGCAATTTGGCCATATATTTGAATTTGATGAGCGTTTTCACCAAATGTGAAGTAATTAGTGGTTGAATGCAAACAATTTCTGAGGGGATATGACGCTGTGCATATGGAGACAGCTTGTTCTGCACAATGCCAGAGCTGAAAAATATATTTTGAGAGCATTTCCTATTTCGTGGCATCGGAATATAGGGAATTGCTGCCGGAAGAGCTCAAAAGGACGGAGGTTGCAATTGCATAAACGCGAGCTAAATGTGATCAATCATGTTTCACTTTGTAGCCATGAGATTATTTCTTTGAAGCAACTGAAATATCAATGCAATTAATAAATCTCATTAATTAGAATTCAAGCAGTACTAGAGTGATTCATGCCTGAGCACTCCACTAAAAGTCAAATAAGCTACGAGTTAGACTATCTACCTATCTATGTTTTTTTAAGTAATTACATCACTTTGAATGTCATCCATGTACTTGAAGACCATTTGTGTTCAACGGCGAGCGCAAGAATTTGAATTAGAAAATGCAAAAGATTTGGGTGAGAACTAGTTGCATATGACCAAAGCCTGCAGCCTGCAGCCTGCAGCCTGCAGCATGTGAGAAAAGCCAACAATTTAATATTAATTGGTCGATTGAAGTTTCAACAGTTTGATTTTTAGGTTGCTTGGAAGTGTGATATTAATAATTTTTTTAAGTATTTTTTATTTAAAAATTTATTAAAATAATATTTTTTTTAATATCAGCACATTAAAATAATCTCTAAAAATAAAAAAAATTAAATTTAAATTAATTTTTTTAAAAAATTCCATGGAAGATGGTTTTTTTTTTTTTTTAGAAGTATATGATTTTATTGAACACCATAACCGACAACATGTGAAATTACAGAACCTGCATCATATCAATTTTGCAGGAACTACCAAACGAAGCAAGGTCCATACAAAGAGGACAAAACAACAAATATAACCTAAGAAAGCAACATTGAAATCTACACAAGATAACCATCACAATAAAATCTAGGAGAACTTCCAAGAATCTCCGATTTATCTCTCTAATGAATTTGAACCTCTGAAGTGGAGCATTTTTAACAAACTGATAGATATAAGATAAGAGATTGATCAAAACCAAGTAATAAGCTTTCACAGTACACATGAGAAAAAGTAATTAAAATATAGTCAATCTCAGAAATGTGGAGAAGAGCTACCGTGTTTCTAACGTGCACTTCACCATGAAGCTTAGGTTCTGCTTTCTTTATGTAGGGATCGACTTCTATATATAGGTAGCCATTTTCTTCCCTTGATTATGCATGTCGGATGTGGGATCAAGCTGGAAAGACAGAAACATGCAAGCAACTCCATTCAACACTACACATTGATAAAATGTCATTAAGACTCAGCTTCCGAAGTTTCTAGTCGTACACTCATTCGATAACCTCTCGCCTTTCTATTTATCAAACGATCGAACAGATGATTCATCAGAAGGAAAAAAGGGAAAGTCAGAGACAGAATTTCTTGAGTACATATATGCTTGCCTCTATGTTACGTGCATGTGCCCTTGCTCAGCACATGCGAGATAAGTCAGATGTGCACTCATGGGTGTGTGTGTATGTATATATGAACACCTTCATTTGTATCAACTATTTCATGTGACCTTGCTAGGGTATTTCCTCTAAAGACAAAGGACTTATGTATGCATTGTATATTCCATTGTATATTCCGCTCGGCAATAAAGTAAGGATATTAATTCAGGCGAGAAACTATGTGTTAAGGAATCCATAATATTTGACTTCTTCATTCCTAAGATGAACTCTTTAAAATGGTATTAAAGACTGTTGTATGAATAATGCTATCTATCTATCATAAAATATCTATCTTAAATGGGTGACGTTATTAGTAAAACTCATCGATTGACTCCACCTCTCTCTCTGTTATTGATTTTATTTGAAAAACTAATTCATGATCAATAATGTTGCTTTTGAATATTTTCCGTAAAACCCATTTGATTTTATGTTATAAAAGTACTTTTAGAAAAAAAAATTAATATTTTTTAGATATCTTAAAATGCTAATATCAAAAATAATTTAAAAAAAAATAAAAAAAATATTATTTTTATATATTAAAAAAACACTTTAAAAAATAACTAATATAATATTAAAAATTAATAACCTCGATTATTTATATTATTGGGCGTTTAATTAGTTCAGTCCACCACCTATAAAATTAAAGAAGATTTGATGTGAATTCTGAGAGGTGTAGTTTAACTGGTTAGATTTTAGGTTTGTTTTCTAGAAGTCACTAGTCTGAATTCTACGATCTTAAAATCTGTAAAATTAGTTAAGATATACACAAATTAATATCAATATCAGCGTTAATAAAAAAAAAACAAAAGAAGATTTGACGTGTAAGCTACACTAGATGGCATGGATTTTGCCCTATTAGACCGGACAAATCACACTATCTTCATTTACAAATAATGGAATTCAGTGTACCAATTAGTTAAAATTATTTTGGTTCGATAAACCAGATCCACGTAATATTTTCTCAAAATTAGATATCGTTAGCTTCTGTTTTTTTTATCATATTACGGAAAAAGATTTAGTTAACCAAATAACTTTTGATTTTTAATATATATAAATGTGTTTCAAACATTAATTTTATAGAAAATAAAACAACCTGCTTTTCATTTATAAAATTTATTTATTTATTTATTTTGCATATAAAAATTAATTTTATAATAATTTTAATCAAATATGTATTTTTTAAAACCTATCTTTCTAAAACTGTGACAAAGAATATTTTTTTAAAAAATATATTTTTAAACTGTAACAATAAAACTATAATACAATGCCAAACACACTTAGAGCATGTTTGGGAAAGTTGTGCAAACCATGTTCTCAAAATTTTTGATTTTTTTTGTTTAAAATAAATTTTTTATATATATTTTTAGATTGTTTTGATGTACTGATGTTAAAAATAATTTTTTAAAAATAAAAAAATTTTATTTTAATATATTTCTAAATGAAAAACACTTTAAACTACCACTGCCATCATAATTTCAAATAGCCACTTGTTCTCATCCTTCTAGAATATTTTTTAAAAACACTTATATATATATATATATATATATATATAAATAAAGACGAATCTTTACGACTATAACTCAATTCTTTAGTTGTTGACATATTCAGTCTTGTATCCATTGCACCGGGTATTAATAAGCATGTTTGGAGCAATGTTACTTCCTTTAGGATTCGGTGGTTTGTCTTGTACTGCTATTTGCTTGATTTCTTCCGCACGAAACGTTATAGTGTTTGAATACTTGCTTTCTGTCAAGATCTTGAAGAAAGACAAATTCTAACTTGAAGCTGGTTAATTATGATGACTAGGTGTGGTGTGGATGGTTATTTTAAAAAATATTTAATTATTATTTAATTATTAAAATAAAAAAAATCTTAAAAAAATATTTTAATATATTTTCAATTAAAAAATATCTTAGAAAACACAGCACCATCTAAGTTTGAGTTTTTTCTTCAGCTTGAAATCTGACTAGCAATGACACAAAAAATTAAGGGTTCGATAATCTCACATCAACTAGCTAGTTAGTGGCCTGATGATTAGCCTAATATGGACACACGGCCTTCCTTCTATCCTGAAGTAAGGCCGTTTAAGGTTAGTTTGATCGGAGGCAAAGAAACTACACCGAGATATACGAAGTAGAAATTCAAATTGATATTGCATACATCGATTTGAATTTATATTCAGAATGAGACAATCGAATTGGATCGGAGGGGGGAGAATTCAAAAGGTCACACTATGCAATTTTGTCAAATAATTATGATGATAGATATTAGGTAGGTGGACTGACCTTCAACCGGCCATTTGCTCAGGGTTGTCGCTGACTTCCTTAGCCATATTCCCATTTGACTACGACCAGCAATTACATACTGGATGACATAAGCCTATGCGACCTTCCGGACGCTCCATGCCATTTTCAAAGGTCACATACACATCTTAGCACATGGTCTCATGTGTATCAATAATATTTTTTTATAAAAATATTAAATTAATTTTAAAAAAGTTCAAATAAAAAAGTATAAAATACCGTGTGGAAACAAAATTTGAAAAAGACCATGTAGGTATAACACAACAGTACATCAAATACAAACATAAATATAATTTTAGTGAAGGCTTCACTAAATTTTAACATAATTATATTGATATTATAGTTTTTAGTAATATTTTTATTTTAAAGACTTTTTTTTTTAATACAAGTGAGGTAAATATTAAAAATTTAGACACCAATAAATTATATCTTTTGACTAAATATCTATTGAGTTTGACAAGAAGTATAAATCATTTCAAAGATAATATTAGAAAAAACAACTACGGGACCTCTATGTCGCTACTAGAAGTCTAGGCGACCTTGGAAGGAAAAATTAATTACCTGGTTATTTGATGGGAAAAAGGTCTAATTTTATAAAATAGAATTGTCACCTAGTATTATGATCACCATAAAACCATAATTGATCATCAAAGATCTAAAATAAAAGACTAGTTAAGCTAAAAGAAGATAATATCACCCCTAAAATATCTTACTTGAGATAAACTGCATTGTTAGTCTTGTTCTAAATTACTAAGGTTGTTGTGTTCAAATTACCGGTGATGTATCTATTAGGTGCATGCGAGTTTTACTAGGATGGGTTAAACCCTAATTTGCTATGATTTGTTTTTGTCTTTCCTAATTGCTTGGAAAATTAACAATTCTAAATTGATCACCTCATTTCACAACTCAAGTTAGGTTAAAAAATGTAACCATAAGCCTATGTTGGATTAATAGAATCTAACCTAGAATCTAAAGAAAGTCAATGAAAGGATCATCACCTAACATATGATATCTTAATAATATTGCATTAATTTTTTTTTTTAATTTAGGAAACATGTTACTTCTCTTGTCATTCGAGGTAAGGATTCACTATAAGTCCATTTACTTCAAACATTAAAAGTAAATAACAAAATCTTTTTTTATTGGGTTTTAAGAAAACCAAGGTTGAACTTTTAAGATTTTTGTTATATCAAGTATAGCAGGCCTTTTAATTTGGCTCAAATCCTAATAAGCTTTATAAACTTGTTATAAAGTCCAAAATACATGCAAAATATTTTTTTTGTATTTTGTATTTTTTATGAATATGCTAAAACAAGTATTTATATCAAATGCTAAAATGTGAAAAATATTTTTGGCCTTTTTTTTTTCTTGTTTGTAAAAAAACAAACAAGAAAGACATGTTTTTTTTTTACCATGATAAAATATGCAAAAACAATTTTTTAGAGGAACTTATCCATAATGCAAATTTAAAAAAAATATATTATTTTTTATGGCATTCTTTTTTTTTTTATCAATTTATCTAACATATACTTAAAAAAAATTAGTCACCGACACACAATCATTTCACGAATTATAACCTACACAATGTCATTTCACCAATAACAACCCACACATGTAGTATCATTTCACCAATCACAACCTACAAACACGGTGTTATTTCATTAATTACAAACCACATCATATAATCAATTATCAAACCAATTAGCACAACAACATATCAACAAATTAAGAAAACTTTCAAAGTTCAAAATCAACCTTCTGGATGAGTGGAAGTTGTTGGGGCCTCGAAATAATGTTGGAATACAGTGGCGGCACTTGTACCCAAGGGCCATCGTCACTCGAGAGGGCTGCCACCTGGTGGATTGGGAACTCCTCAATCCCTTTTTTATTTCCTCGCCAGCGAGAGGCAAATCAACACTTTATAAGAGAGATTGGGGCTAGGAAAGCTTTGACCTTTTCCTTTCTCTTTCAAATCTCTCTCTCTTCTATTAGTAGATGTTGCCGCTATTGTTTGTGGCTTTTTCCAATAGGGAAAGAGACTGGGGGCAAAATGAGTGGTCAACATTGATGCTGATTAATGGAGAAGGGGCTATCCCTAGCGATGGATAAAAAAGAGGCCGGAATAGTTGTCAAAAATGCATTTTTAACGATATAAACTCGGATCATAAGTAATTTTTTTCCAACAAATTTGAATTGAACCTATAATGTCAGTTGGACAATGACCTAACATTATCAATTAAAGTTTACCCTCTATTTGAATTGAACCCATAATCTTAGTTGGACCAAACTAGAAAACCTTTCCACCTCACTTGCACTTTAACATTCCTTAAAACACTTGATGCATTGATTGGTTATGCAAATCAAACACTCACCATAGTTTAGTTCTATAAAGAATCCATATTTTTTCTATTATCACTTATTACTTCTTACTTCTACTGGGTTGGGGCTTCAACTTCATAACTATAAGTTGGGTTCTTTAGATGCCTAAAAAAACATCTTTTTATTCATATATATCATCTAATCTTACAGTGTGAAATGACCTTCCATAATAACTACCATAGGAGTATTTCCTCTGATTTATCATCTAAAACCAAACCCAAACTTGCCTTGAACTCCACTACTTTATTCTTTTCATAATAGCATACCTAATACTAACTCATAGTATATGTAAATTATGAATATTGCACAAAAATAAATTAAAAATAGTTATAAATTCAGAAATTAAAACTAGGGCAAATAATGAACCAATCAAACAAGTTGACTTACATCAACAAAGCCTTTCTTAGCAACATTAGTCCAATCCTTGGCAACCACATCAGTCTTTGAATCAAAATCAACAGTCAAAGTCATTGTTGGCTTACGACTCATTACTCAAAAACACGCCATGTAATCCCTGTCTCCGACGTAATTTATCGCATGTGGATATCAGGGCAAACTCACTTGTAAATGAGGTATAATAAAAAGAAAAAAAAGTCATAATTTAGTTTTTTGTTAACTGAGAATCCTAACTGATCTTCAGATATTAGGTAAATGGTTGATTATATAATAGAAAAAATAGACATCGCCTTATATATCCTATCAAAGGTAAGTTGTATTGTTATTTGTTTTTAATAATTAATATATTTTAATATGGTTTGCCTAAACTAATACATATGGTATTCAGGGTATTGTCTTTATTCACAAAACAATGTTTGAAGGACATAGCTCGATATTAAACCTTACCATCCTATGTCATTTGATAAACCATATTAATTAACTCTATTATATGTTATAATAACAAAAATCATAATACATAATAATCAACCAACACAGCCAAAAATAAAAAATAACCATACATAATTTCCAAAAAAATCCACACAAAATCATCATACATAATAATCAACCAACACAGCCAAAAATCATCATACATAATAATTTCCAAAAAAATCCACACAAAATTCATTTAAATTTTAAAACCATAAAATTCATTTAAATTATAAAAACTACAGTTTTAAAACTCGGACCAGCCCCGTGGGTCGACCCAGGACCCTGCCGACCCGGGCCTGGACCGGTCCGGGTGTAGGTAAAAACTCGCTTGGGAGATAGCCCGGTGAAACCCGGTCTACCCGGGCCAACCGGTCAAACCCGGCTAACCAGCCTCTTATATATATATATTAATAGACGTTAAATGACATCGTTTTGGCCTTTTAAAAGGCCAAAACGATGAAGAACAACGATGCAGAATTAGGGACACAGACTCACAGAGCAAAACCTAATTAATGAAAGACCAATTTCAATCGCTGAGGAGTTGAGGAGCAGAAGACGTCTTGATCACTGTTGTTTCTCAAAAACCCATTTCAGTACACACACAAATATACACATACAACTCAAGAGCAAGAGCATATTGTTTGTGAGACCGGAGCCCCATGATGAGTTCACGGAATCGAATTTTGCTGATGGGTTGTCCTTCATGGACCCATTGATTGAGAAACGGAGTAGTGGTGATCCTTTGATCTGCAACTGACGATATTCTGCTGTACAGCTCGTTCATTGCGTCTGTACATGACTATTTTGTTCTTCCAGTTGGGGTTGTTGTCGAGCACGAAGGAAGAATCACTTATCAATAGTTGTCTTCGATTACCCATTATAGTGTTATTCATGATTCTGCGTAGTGGTTGATGGAACAAATTTCATCATTTTTAAAACTAATATTGCTAGAGATGTTTGCGCCTGGTTTTTAATGAATTAATTACTATTACTATTATTATTATTATTAAAGTGGTAATGTAATGTTACGCTTTGGTCCGAAAAGTAAAAGGGGCAGGGCATGACATGACATTTATATTATAAATTAGTTTTTTTTATTGACTCGGGTTAACTCATCTGACCCATGATCTGATCACTGGACTGGGTTGATGATAGGATTGAGTTTCAAAACTATGTGTAAAACAACAAGTCATTTTCAAGGTTTGAGTTTGACCTTCGGGAACAATATAGACGTCTGGAATCTGCTGGAAGAGGAATGAACAGTGGTGGCGCTTATGTTGCATGTGCTGGAAGAGGATCACCATTGCTAGCGCGTCGTTGCAAGCGCCGACGAGACCTGGGAGCTCGTTGTCACAGCTGGAAACGAAGAAGATGAAATCTAGCAAGGGGGAAGCGGGATTTAATTTAAACCAATTGTAACAACGACTGCGTTTTGTGCAGTCTTGTTTAAATAAAATTGAGTAAGCTACGATGTCCACGTGTAGAGTGCCACGCTGGCTATAGAGAAAGAATAGATTTTACCTTTAAATTCCCTGAGGATTGGAACTGAGGATATAGAAAAATATAACAGAAATGAAAGATTCTCTCCCTAATTCTCTCGTCTTCCTCTTCCTGTCTTTTTTTTCTCTAAGCTCATGCTGAGTGCGTGAATACGGTTCCCTTCCCTTCGTCCCCATTCATTTTCTCCTCCATTGCCTTACCTCAAGGTTTACCAGTTTTTAACCCGCAGCACTCGTGAGAACCTTCATGTGGTAGACCAGTCCTTCCTCTTCCTGCTGACACCGATGGAGAGGCTCACGACTGCCAGAGAAAGGAGATCAGCTGAGTTAAAATTTTTGCTTCGTTCTCTCTCTACTGTAATTTTTCTTCCTCTTTGATTCTTCTCTTTACAGGTTAAATGCTGATGTCACCAGTGGAGGAGGTTGGGTGGCTGGCCGAAGCTGCTGGTGGAGTGTCTGTCACAATGTTGGCTTCCTTCTCTTTTCTTCTTCCTCTCTTCTTTCTTTCTCTCAATAGCTGTTGTTATTTGACTTGTAGGTGCTTGCGTGGAGGACTTTTTATGATGGTGATTTTTGTGGTTGAGGCGCATAAGAGATATGGTCGTCGACAGAGGAGAGAAAGGCTGGTGTTTGGGTTGAAAATGAAGGGAGGCAGCGGCGAGGAGGAGCTGGTGGTGACTGATGAAGCTCGCGGTGCTTGTCTGCCATGAACAATGGAGGAAAATATGGTGGTTCTTTGTTTTGGTGTTTTAAAGGAGAGGGAGGGATGGTTTTTTTGTTCTCCCCAAAGAAGGAGGTTATTTTTTAGGCTTTTATTTTTATCTCTTCCCAAGAGTGAGAGGTGTAATGTCACGTCATTATTTTTTTTACATTTTAAAAAAAATTTAATTTAATTTTTATTTTTTTCCATTTTAAATTAATATATTTTTTTATATTTTCATATTATTTTGATGTATTGATATTAAAATAAAAAAAATATTATTTTAATACATTTCTGAGTAAAAATATTTTAAAAAATAACTACAAACACAATTAAAAAATCACGAGGTATTTTTTTTATTAAAATATTATTTTGATTTTGGTTATTTATATTAGTTGGGATTCATGTAATTGGAAGGATCAACTTGGTATCCTTGACTTTAGATCCATACCCCTTGGTTATTGAACCTTACTCCTGTAATTTTAAAATTCATTCATTTTGAGAGATGATCCACTCTGTGATCACGTCAAGAGGTGGCCTACCCCGTAAAGTTTTGAAATTTAAGAAGCTCACTCAAAGTGTTTTTTGAAAGCATGGTTATTTTATAGAGTGACTATTCAAGGAAGTAAATTTTTTTTTTTTATCATAAAGTTTAATTTGACTTACTGGACCATCATGAGACTTGGCTAGAGGTGTCATTATTGTGGGACAGTGATATAAGGCTTAACTTCTGATATTTGGTTGAATTCCAATTATACAGGATCAAACTTCCAAGAGAGTAAAATTCTTAGTGTAGGTTGAATTTTGATGCAAGACTGAACTTCCAAGTACACGTTGAATTTTGACACAGGATCAAACTTCATTGAATTGAAGTAAGTGGCACTAAGATCAAAATCTCGGTACCAGTTTGAATTTTGGTGACGAAGGATCAAGCTTATTAAAGAGTAAGATTCTTGGTGTGAATTGAATTCTGATGCAAGATCAAACTTCTTAGCACTAGGTTAAATTTTATAGACACAAGGATCAAAATTCTTGTACTGGTTTGAATTCCAGTGACGCGGACTCAATTTTTTTAAGTATTGGTTTAAATGCCAACGACTTAAGACAACATTTTTTGTACTGTTTTAAATTCTAATGATGGAGTCTTAATTATTTTTTTTATTATTAATGTGGGTGTTTGGGTCAATTTACGCATACCTCGATTAATCTTACGGGCCCTGAAGTTACCGACCATGTAAATTTTTAGTAGCTCTGAGAATTGTAAAACTCAAATTGATGACCTCTAAAAAGCAAATTCAAAATCTGATCAGTTAAGTTATACCTCTCCAGATTGATGGAGTGTTAAACTTCCCACTTGGGAAGGGTGTTGTCTATTTTAGATTTCATTGATTTTTTAAGTTATTACAGTACATTTAATATTCATCAATAAAATCTTCTTAATAAATATGATGATTCTTAAACTTTTAAGGATATTTTAACCAAATCAAATGTTTGAACGTAATGGATGTAATGTATTATATTTTACTTTCATGAAGGCCCCTGGAAAAAGGTCTTTTGCACTACTGCAAGGAGAGAACCGATAGATCCCAAGCAAATCGCCCACAGTCCCGCGTCAGAATTCCAAGCTTGAAGCAGCAGCAACAGACATCAAGTAAATTTGAGCTAGCTTCTCAGTGACGTTCAAGAACAGCTTGTATGCATAAATAGTTATCCTGGAGCAACTTCCAACCTAGCCGACTCAGCACACACATGATCGATTTTAAATTCAAAGCAGTATAACTAGGAATTTCAACTCTGTCACAAATTTATGGTTCATTCATTTATTTAGACTTTGTCTTAAATCATTCCATAAACCCTTAAACTAGCTGTCCTACATCACTAATCATGAAAAACAAAGCACCTTAAAGAAGAAGCTAATAGAAGCTTCAATATATATTGCTGGCATCACAATGAAGAGATTGAAGAGCAACGAAAATCAGTTCCTTGATGTAGGCTTACTCAGAGTCTTCTTAAATTTCTGGCTCATCAAGTGATCTAGTGTCCAACTGATAGCGAAGGATTCCTCCAATGCCACCAAATCCTCTACAAGAATCTGATCCTCTGAATTATCTGTGAAAATCTCAAGCAAGCAGCCGAATTGCTGGTACTCATCCGCAAACCATTCCAGAAGGGACTTTTCATCTTCAACCTCCAAGTCAGATGAGGCGGTTGAATTCTGAAAGTTGCTCTGGTCGCCCTGTTGCTCCTTGTTTAAATGCTTTATTATAATCTCATCTGTCTTGATGTTTTTCAGCACATACCGATTTATATCCAAATCTTCCCAGATAATCAGTGTCTGGAAAGCACCCATCTCCAGAACCTTCATGGTATCATCCAAGCCATACACTAACTTTCCATTATCCTGACTGACTTCTTCCAAGAACTTACCAATCAAGCGCTTCTCCTGTACGGACTTAACATTGGATAGAATCTCCAAGGAAAACTCAACGGCTTGATTGAAGCCGTTTTCCCCACCACATGAAACATCTACAACTTTTAATACTTCAGCCTGTAGGCGAAGATCAAACCAGTCAGATCGGCTCAGCCCTGTCTTAAAGTAAGCAGAACCAGCAAGTATTAATCCAACAACATTGGAGGATCTATCAAAATGCTTTGTTCTGTTGCCTTCCTAATATATGATTATCTGTTGTGAAAACCAAATCTAAATGTCATGTTCAAGTTATTAAAGATAATAATAGTAAAGTAATTGGAGAAGATAATGAATATCAATTTGTTTCATTTACTGAGTAAAATCTAAATTTTCATATTATCAGAAATATTTATATTGAGGTTGATGTTGATGATTTAAATATAATATTAAGTATCAATAAACATAGATATGTGGATGAAAATATTGAGATCAACTTTGAATTTAATAAAGATGATGACACAATGATGAAAAAAATAAAAAGAAGGATTCTAATTAAAAGGTGTTAAATTAATTTAGATGTGATGTTTTATTATGTAATATAATAAAAATCTTATGAGATATTTGTTTGTACTTTATAATATATTATATTTACATTTTTTGATAGTTTTGTTTTATATTTTTGGAGATGTCTTTTTTTTTTTGGTTATGAGTTTGATAAGAGAAATTTTTTGCTTAAATATGCTTGAAGTTGTTATTGTTACTGAATGTTTAGGTTGACAGGGAGATTGTAACGACTTAAAAAAAAATGACAGAATTTTGCATTGTATATTCATGCTGTAAAGAAACAAAGAGGTAATTAATTGTTTGTGTCTAGTACAGCAGGATTGATAATCCAGTGGATCTTAAAAAAATATATATATAATAGTCCCACGACTGAAGAAACAAATTTATTAGACAAACAATTAAGATAAATAATTTTGGTTTAATTACAGTTAATTTTATTCCATGTTTATATATCCCTGTAAATAAGACCCTGCCATTGATAAAGTACACGCTACATCATAAACAATTATTATAGCAAAGTGTGGGGATTAGATTGAGAACTTAAACATTTCATATCGGAATGGAGTCAATACACGCATAAACTAGCAATTGATTAATAATTTCTTGGTGTGGGGTATTTAATCAGGCCAGTATTAGACAAACTGTGTCCGTTAATCTTGAAAAAAAAAAAACCCTCGATGAATATAAAAAATAAATTCGAAACTGACAAACAAGGAAAAAAAAATTGAAAATGAAAGCAGAACATAGATGAATTGAGAAGACGAAAAACACGCACCTGATGGTAATTGGTAAGGTTTTTTCGATCTTTGATGGCTTGTTTAGAAGTGTGATTATGATTATTTTTTAAAATATTTTTTATTTAAAAATATATTAAAATATTATTTTTTTATTTTAAAAAATTATTTTTGATATCAGCGTATAAAATCATCTAAAAATATAAAAAAAAATTTAAAGAAAAATAAAAATTTTCAAAACATTTTTGAAATGTAAAAAAAAACAAGCATGAATCTAACTTCGTTTTAGCGTGTGGATCATAATTTATATAGAGGACGAAAGCTGTTGTGTTTTTTCTTGGAAACACGCATGTGCGGTGGTAGGAATCGATTACACGATAACTTAGGAAAGAAAAAGAATATAATATAATTTTCAGTCAATTAAATAAAAAGATAAAATTTAATTAAAAAAAACTTGTGTTAACTGCAGTTAGTACAATAAATGTTAGTGAGTCGGTCTATTTTAAATTATTAAACTTACAACCATGATTATATGATTGTGATAACCTAATAAAGAATAAATAAAAAAATATTATTTTTAAAAAAATTAATGTCAAACAATGAAATTAATATATATATCAACTTGTGTTAATTTTTTAAATTCATAACCCGTGTCATTAGAAGCATTTTACATGAAAAAACCATGAAAGTTAATCTCTAACCAATCAAATTAAAGCATGAAATCAATAAAAAAAAGTTAATTACATAAAAGTATCTATAATTATATTTTTATTTTTTCCTTGTGTTTTGAAAACTTATATTTTACATTCGATGTAAAACAAACAAATATTCCAATAATAATCAAGAGATGAAATTTCTCACTGAAACAACAGATCACATCTCTCTCGTCTCGCTTTGTCTCTCCCAGAAATCACAATTTTTAACGTGGATTCCAATTGTTTAACCATGATTGTAAAGATGCAGCCCCAGATCATGCATGATAGAGTAGAAAGTTGAAGTAGATTTTATTTTAAAATGGATTCAAATTTTTATCGGATGATTAAGAAGAAATCTAAATGGTGTGTGATTTGCACACAGAAAAAAATAGAGAAAGGGGAGGGAGACGGGTCGTTTAGGTTTTTTTAAAATATACGTTCTGTGTTTTTATATCCCAAAACTCCAGATTTCAACTTTACAATTCTAAAATACCTTTTAATTAGTTATAAAATCAGAAATCAAACAAGTCAACAAGAAATTCACGATTCTTAGATTTTTTTTCAATATATTTTTTTTAAAAACCAGAATCCATAGTTGAAAGGCAAGTTTATTAATATCAAAATTAACCTTTTTTTATTATGAAATGTAGCTGGTCCAACCTTTTCTCTCTCTCTTTTTTTTTTAGTGAGATTTTCTCTTATCTCTTGACATACCATGACTGAATTATGACAAAAATTATATTAAATATGCATAAATTAATTTTTTTGGGACCAAATTGAAGTTTTTCTCTCCTTCTAGATAGTGAAAACGAAGAACAATAATATTTTTTTATATTAATTTTGGTCATTGTTCTTTCAATATTTTTTTAATAATAATCTAAATTTTTATTTTATAAATTGATGTCTGAAAATTTTTTTACGCATATACAAAGACATATAAAAAAAAAAGTCTCAGCATATAAAACCATGTTAATATAACTTATAATAATAAAATTAAAAAGATATAAGATTTAATAACTGAATAGAAAAAAAATAAAAAAGAAAAAAACTATAAACAGTGATATGAAAAATTAGATTAGTGTTGAAGAATATGCTTGATATTGTGTATTTTACATGGTGAAATTTTATTTGTTTTAGTTTATCAGCAGTAATGTATAAGTGTTTGGTTAATAGGCAGGGACCGGAAACCCATTCAAATATAAGTGTTTGGTTATCAAAAATTTATTTCTTTATCTTTTTAATAGGCAGGGACCGAAACCGTAAAAATCTATTTTTTTATACTCTTCTTTTGCTCTTCCGTCGTTTGTTTATTGGTAAATAATTTTTTTTAAAAGTAAATTTCAGGAAAGTGAATTATTTTTCAATGTTTGGTAGTGCAATGGAAAATAAATTGTAAAACACTTTCCAATATTTGGTTATGTTATGAAAAATGAGCTGGAAAATAATTTATTAATATTTATTTTTTTCAAGTTTATTAAAATAATGAGGAACAATTATTACAAATTAAAAAGTTGAATGGGAATGAAATTGAAAAAAAAATATAATTTCATAAATTATCTCAAATAAAATAAATAATAATCAAAATAACAGAGATCAAATTTAAAAAAAAAATTGAAAGATGAAGAAATTCAAAAGAATGAAAACCAAATTTGATAGATAAAAAATTTAATTAAAAAATGATAAAGAAAAAGCAAATAACAATTATAAAAATTAAATTATAATGGATGAAATTGAAAAACAAATATTCAAAACAAAATATATATTAGCAATCAAAAGTTTAAAGACCAAATTTGATATAATCAGTAAATAATATGATATTTTTAAATTTTTTATTTAACTAGAAAGTGTTTTTCGTTGATCGGAAAGTATTTTTTATTGACTAACTTTTTTAATGACAAATAAATATAAAAAAATTTAAAAAATAATTTCTCCAAAAACTAGCCTAAATCATTCAAGGTGCTGAGAAATTTTATAGAAAAGTTTTAAATATCCGGTGGGGCTTTGTTGGCTGTGAAAGCGTGTGTGTGTGAATATTGTTTGAAATTGTACAGTAGTTGTTATTTTTAAAATATTTTTATTTAAAAATATATTAAAATAATATTATTTTTTATTTGTAATATTAACATATATCAAGATGATTTAAATTTTAAAAAAATTAATTTCAAAATATTTCAAAAATATTTTTTCTTGCAAAAAAAAACAATGATACTCTTACTCCAAAGAGATCAGTTAACTTTAATTAAAAAAATAGCATTTTCACTTTCACGCTTTCACACATTAAAAATTCAAAATATTCCAAGATCTCTTCAAATTCCTTTTCGGAATAAAAAATTTCTAAGTTTTTCTCTTTCCCCTTATGCCACCACAGTGACTCTATTTCTAATTCTGTACTTACCGTGTAGTTTTAACTTTTAAGTATATTGCTAATTAATTAAAATTTAATGAAAAATATATTACAAAGTTAGGAAAAATAAAAACTTTTTATTTACCAAAGAAAAAAAACTAGATTATTTACTCACATTACGTTATACTATAAGTCCGATTAATTTTTAAAAAAACATTTAAAAAATATTTAAACATTACTAGCATATTTTAAAAGAGCAAAAAAAAAACATGCAGGGATCAACCCAAAGTGACTTGATCAATTTAAAAAATCCAAAGACCACCTGAACAACGAGAAAAAAATAGTTTAGCTGGAAAAATTTTCAAGATGATATTTAAAAAAAGAATATGAAGATGTTAGGTGATTATTTCCGGTTCGATTTTTATAAAAAAAAAATAACCAAACCAAATTTTTTTAAAAAAAAACCAAAACCGGTTCAAACCGACCGGTTTTGATTTGGTTTGGTTCGGTTTTTTAGGACAAAAACCGGTCTGGCTTGGTTTTTTCCGGTTTGACTCGATTTTTTCGGTTTGGCTCGGTTTTTTTCCTTTTTTTTTCCGGTTTGGGTTCGATTTTTTCAGTTTCATGCTTATAAAACCAAAACCGAACCGGTCGGTTTTTTCAAAATTTTAATTGATTTACTCGGTTTTTTTTTACGGTTCAGTTTTTTCGATTTTTTTTTTGTTTTCTCGATTTAATCGGTTTTTCTGTTTTTTTGCTCACCCCTATATCAAATATATTGGATTGACCCCTAGTCAACACAAGTTAACATGTAAAATATGTGAACTAAATCATGAAACCATGATAACCTAATAGAAAACAAATCAAAAAAACATATTGAAGTCCAATTCTCAATTGTCTCAGTATTGAAAAATGAAATTGAAAAGAAAATCAATTAAAAAAACTTGAATTAGCTCGGGTTAACCTGTTAAACCTAGATCACGAGACTTGGATAATCCAGTGGAAAAAAAATTGAAGCTCAATCAATTTTAATGATGAAATTGAAAAACAAATCAATTAAAAAAAAACCCAATACAACCTAGACTAACCCACCAAACCTTTTGATCAATTCATGAGACTGAAATAACCTTATAGAAAACAAACTGAAATAAACTGTGAAACTTAATTCTTAATCTACTCAAATGTTGAATGATAAAATAAAAAAAATTTAATTACAAAAAGGGCAAAAAAAAAACCAAGTATATCGGGTTAACCTACAAAACTTGCAATATGAGTTACGAGACTACGATGACTTTGTAAAAAAAAATACAAAAATAAATTATAGAGCCCAATCTTCAATAAATCTAATGTTAAAGGATAATTTTTTTTTAAAAAATAAATTAAAAAAGTATTGTTCCAATGAACAATACTTCATACTTCATAAGAGGGGAATACTAATTTTCTCTTTTCAGTTACCTTTGATTAATTGTATGTGACTCCATAAATAACAATTAATATATACTAGTTTACATATTTAGGCTATTCGAGGAACCAAGTCTTTGACAAACCTAAAAAAAAAGTGTTTGACATTATTATTAAACCTACTAATATAATCATTTTGATTATTGTTTTTCATTAAGATAAATTTTTCTATTAAAGTATAATTTATTTATCTTAGTGAAGTGAATGTGTTTAACTTGAATCATTAGTTTTCTTAAAATAAATAAAAAAATTATAATTTTTAAAGCAAGTTAAAAATAAATATTAAAATAGTATGTTCATATTTCATGCACGATTGAAAAGTAAAAAAAATAATCTTAAATGTAATAAAATAATGTTAAAAATGTATTTACAAATTTTAAGAATAAAAAATAAATTTGAATTGAATTTCCTTGAATAATTTATTATTAGTATTATTATTTTCATATTAGATATATAATAATAAATAATAAATTATTAAAATGCAAATAAAAATAAAAATTCATAATTTAAAGGTGATGTAAATTGCAGCACAAAGTTGTTTTTCCTTATATGGTTAACCATCGTTGATAAAGTTAATCTCTATTGAATATTTCATTTAAAATAATATTATTTTTAAATTAAAAAAAATTTAAAGCATTATAGTTTTAAATTTTGTTTTTTTTTTTAAATCCAAAACCAATAAAAGAATATGTGAATAACTAAGTTCACCCGCAGGCCAGGGTCGGTAACAATACTATTGGGATAATTTGCACAGGCAGGGGTAGCCCAACGCAAATATTTAAGCCTTGTTTGTTTTGAGGTTGTAAGATGTTTTTGTAAAAGATTATATTTTATATTTTTAATTATTTGTTAATATTAAAAATAAATTTAAAAAATAAAACATATTATAAAAATATTTTTTTAAAAAAAATAAAACACTTTAAAAACCAACTAAAAATTACAATTTATACCTATACCATGCTGGTAATAAATGAGAAATAAAAAAAAAAAAACGCATTTGCCTCGTCATGAAATAAAAATCAGGTAGGTAACTAATAATATCAGGAGAGAAATCGGTTTCTTTAGGAAAACAAAACAAAAATAAAAATGGGAATTTAATCACTTGGGAATTCGATTTTTTTAGCAGAAAGAATTATTTTAGTCAGGGTTTCAAGGTCTCGCCCCCTATTGAACAGAATCTTGATTTTCAGGTATACTGATCTCAACACTGTCAACCGCACTTTCATCTTCCAAAAGTCAAGAAAGAAACAGAAGGAGAAGATGCAGAATGAAGAGCAGCTGACATGTAAAATCGAAGATTTGGCAAATTGTTGTGGAGGAGTAGATGATGATATCATGCAAAAGCAATCAAGTATCCCATTACTTGGCGACAAGGCAATTTCTCTCTTGTTTGAAATTCTTTAATTCTGTTTGAGTTTTTATTTGCATTTTAATTGAAAGGATATATCTTGGGCGATTGGATTTTTTACAACAGGAGCCTTTGTCTACATTAGCAGCCGAGTACCAATCTGCTAGTCCTATCTTGCTTGAGAAAATAAAGGTTGTTATCGTCATCACGTTTCTTGTTTTCTTTATGGCTGTCTTGAGTTAATGTACTAGTTGATTATTATTGCTGCTCGTGTAGGTTCTTGGTGACAAGTATGTTGCAATTAGGCGAACACGTGGAGATGGGAATTGCTTCTTTCGAAGCTTTATGTTTTCGTACCTAGTAATGTCTTTGTAACTATTTATTTGGTTTCTATCCTTGTGCTTTTTGTTGGAGGAGGAGGGAGCACAGTATGCGTAATTTACCCTTTTAAATAAGCTGTGGTTTTCTTGAGATAGGAGCATATTTTGGAGACACAAGATAGGGCGGAAGTTGATCGTATCAAACTCAATGTTGAAGAATGTAGGAAAACACTGCAGAGTTTGGGTTATGTGGACTTCACGTTTGAGGATTTTTTTGCGGTAAATCTATCATGTGCATTCTGTTACTCTATGCAAGATGTACGTTTATTTATTTTTTAAAACATTTTTGAACTCTTTCAATCTTCTTTTTTTGTGTGCCGGTTATGCAACAAAGACTTTGTTTAAGAATTAGTCCGTGGAGTGAACTGGAGTCAATACATGTGCAAATGTACAAACAAATTCAAAGGAAACTCAGTTTTAGAATATGATTTGGACATTTGAACTCCATGTTTGTAAGTTCTGTTGATTTGATGAATTGGAGTTATAATTTCATTGCTGGCCCCTTCAGACATGAGGTGGACTTCTTTGGAAATATGGACGGTGATTTAAAGAACCACTTAAATAGCTCGTTCACATAAACATTATGGAAAACAAAGAAGGACGAGTATATATATTATTTTTATACGTGAGGCATGGATGAATTTAGTTAAGTTAATGCAAGCTCTTAATGTTATATTGAGATGCTGATGCCACCAAAATATTTTCTATCTTGTTTCATTTCCTGCTCTATTCTTGAGATGAGAAGATTGATTTTTCTTTTGAGCTTTTAAGCAATGAGTTTTTAAGTCGTGACAAGCTTTCTTCATAGAAGCTTCTACCAAACCGTACCTGCCTTCAAGGCTTTCTTGCATATAATCTGTAACTCAGATTTCATTGTGAAAAATATGCAGTTATTTCTTGAGCAGCTGGATGATGTTCTTCAAGGAAATGAAAATTCAATAAGGTGCCCCTTTCCCCCCCTGCTATGTTATGTCTGTTAACTGCTTAAAAAATACAACTTCATTGGAATTTTAAGCTCTCTAAATTACTCATCAGCTCCTGCATGTTTATTTACAACCATGAACTGATATAGTGCTTATGAGGCCAAAATATTAGGTTGTGCTTGTTAATCCTAGTCAATTGACCTTTTTGAGCTCTAAATACAAATTTTATTTTCATTTGCAGTCACGAAGAGCTTCTAAATAGGAGTCGTGATCAGTCTGTATCAGACTATGGTGAGTGTCTTGATGGTATGAATTGATGTTTACGACCTTCTCCTGACAAATTTGGTTGGTTAGTTGTCATGTTTTTCAGATTTGTGACCACTGGAGAAATAAGAAAACGTTCTCAGTTTTTTGAACCCTTTATATTTGGATTGACGAACACAACAGTAGAGCAGGTTTGTTCAATGGATTATAGTTTCTGGTGTTACTTTCAAACATTTTCCATGCATTGTTAGTTCTGTGCATTTAATGAAAAACAAGGATGAATTGTTCGCTTTCACTAGCATAACTTAAACCAGTGTCATTTTACATCGAGTCCACAATTCTCCTTATTTTGTCTTTCAAAGTTTTACATTCCAAACCAAACACCATTAATAATTTGTTTAGTCTGTAATTTGATACCTTTTCTTGGTGTCAAATTCATCATGGTAGAAATCCAGTTTCATGTATTTCAGAAAGTTAGATAATGAATGCATAAAATCTTGGAGTTCCCAATTGATATATCTGTTTTGCCTTAGTTTTGCAAGTCATCAGTGGAACCTATGGGCGAAGAAAGTGACCACATGCACATTACTGCACTGTCAGATGCATTGGGTGTGCCAATTCGTGTTGTATACCTCGACCGCAGCTCTTGTGATGCAGGTGTTGTCAGTGTAAATCATCATGATTTCGTTCCTGCTCCAGGCAATCTCCCAAGTGCCACTAGTGCTAGTTCTGAGAGCATCAATCCCTTCATTACCTTGCTTTATCGTCCGGGTCACTATGACATTCTCTACCCGAAGTGATGCTTTCTGCAATTCTGGTAAGCTGCTCTCATCTTTTTGGTAGCTATGGTACATGGAACACTTGTGTATGGGTGGGTGGGTGGGACATCTTTTATGTTATTGAGTCTCACTTGTATATATTGCAGAATGCAGACCATTAAAGAAGTCCGGGTGATGGAGGCTGTCAAGGTCAATTTGAATTATGACGAAACACAAAGTTGCAAAGCAAAGGCCTTAGCCTCATCTGTATTTGTGCTGTACATTGTGATAAATGTTCAAATGCTTCTGAATTGTGAGTGGGGGCCTAAATGCAGGTTGCCTGAAAGTTTCAGACAGTCATCTGTTCCAATTTAGGATGGAGCATGTCCTCACCTGGTGTTTAATCATCTTTGTGAAATTGCATTTGCTGAAAGAGGAAGAAAACTGTTTAATGCATGCCCGCCACTCTTTTCCTCCTCCACTTTGTTAGGGAATGAAACATAAGCAAACTTTGTGTTGCCATCATGGAGACCCAAGTCTTGATTTAGGTAGGAACTAAAGTTACTTCCCGCAGCTATGACCAAATTTTTTCAAAGCAAAAAAAAAGTCATAAGTCATGCAGAACTCTTTGATATTGTCATTAAACCTACCGGACAAACTTGAAACCCTCCAACCAACTCTTTGCAGGTTTCAAAGTGTTTGGGTGTCTTTTTTTTTTTTTTTTTTTTTATCTACAATTAATGATAAATGATAGTATTTTGAAACTAATAGATTGGATAGCTAAACATGAGCATGACAATATTTTTTTCGTTTTTTGCCCTTTTGTTGTGT
This sequence comes from Populus x sibirica, assembly GCA_019202695.1. Classification (NCBI taxonomy): domain Eukaryota; kingdom Viridiplantae; phylum Streptophyta; class Magnoliopsida; order Malpighiales; family Salicaceae; genus Populus; species Populus x sibirica. The sequence continues at coordinate 434,005 of JAGMVL010000452.1, forward strand.
TCAATTGATCTATGCTCGAGGCATGGTGGAGTTTTTTTTTTTTTTTTTCCCCTCTTGTATTGTGGTTTCTCTTCAATTGGGTTTTTATTGGATAAAGTTGAGATAAAAATTAATATAAAATTAAAGAGTTATCGGAGAATTATGAAAAAAATTAAATAAGAGTGAAAAATATAAGGGGTAGAGAATTAAGGTCTAAATTGAAGAAAAATTAAAAAATCAAGGACTATAATTAATGATAAATGATAATATTTTGAAATTAATAGATTGGATAGCTAAACATGAGCATGGCAATATTTTTTTGTTGTGCGAGTATATTTTCGCCCTCGTGTTGTGTTCAATTGAGCTATGCTTGAAGCATGGTTGAGTTATTTTGTTTCTTTTTTTTCTTGTATTGTGGTTTCTCTCCAATTAGGTTTTTACCGGGTAAAGTTGAGATAAAATTCAATATAAAATTGAATAGTTATCATAGAATTATGGGAAAAATTGAATAAGAGTGAAAAAATATAAGGGTTAGAGAATTAAGGTCTAAATTTAAAAGAAATTAGAAAATCAATGACTAAATTGAATGAAAATGAAAAATATATATGATATATGTACCACATGCACCGGTATGTGACAAAGGTGGCCTTATTGTGGTGGTGCATGCAACCTCTTTTGAGCCTCAATTGTGCCCTTACTTGTATTGTTAGAATTGTCTCAACGAGGTCTTTTTTTCATGATGATGCGTGGTGGAAGGAGTGACTTTAGCGACCATTTTTTATGAAACAAAAAAAGTTAAACCGTGACATGGGAAGATGAGATTGAAAAATCAAAACTTTAAGACAAAAAAAGCAAAGAAAATAGTAAAAATTCCAAAATGAAAGCAGCCAAAGAAGTTAGAAATTTTACAAAACATGCCACATTTCTATAGTGATTTCATAGTTCAAAAACATGCACCGGCATGTGAGGAAGGTGGCCTTACTGTGGTGGTGCATGCAGCCTCTTTTGAGCTTCAATGGTGCCCTTACTTGTGTTGTTAGAATTGTCTCAACAAGGTTTTTTTTTTCATGATGACGCGTGGTAGAAGGAGTGACTTTAGCGACCATTTTTTATGAAACAAAAAAAAAGTTAAAACGTTTCATGGGAAGATGAGATTGAAAAATCAAAACTTTGAGACAAAAAAAAAAAGCAAAGAAAATAGTAGACATGAGAACAACCAAAGAAGTTAGAAATTTTACAAAACATGCCACATTTCTATAGTGATTTCATAGTTCAAAAACACCATTTTTTTTAGTGTTTTTGTTAATGGTCTTCATTAAGTAATACTCTAAAAGACGTGGCACTGTAGCTTTCCCCACGCCTTTTAATTTAATTGTACTTATATATAATAATAATAATAATTATATATAATTACAATTAAATTAAAAGGCGTGGGGAATTATTATTATTATTATTATTATTATTATTATTATTATATTATAACATATATATTTTTTTGTTTTTAATTTTTTTTGTTTTTTTTTGTTTTTTATGCCTTTATGGATTTTTTTTTTGCTTTTTTCTTTGTGTTTTTTTTTAAATGAATTTTTTTTGTTTAATTTAGTTTGTTAATGGTAATTTTTTTTTTATTTAGTTATCAGACTTTCATGACACGAATCCCAAGTTTGACGGGTTAACCCGAAATTTTACTTTTTTTGCTTTTTTTCTTTTTAATTAATTTTTTTCGTTTAGTTTAGTTTGTTAATGTTAAATTTATTTCTATTTAATTATCAGACTTTCATGACACATATCCCGAGCTTGACAGGTTAACCCGTCAATTTTTTTTTTTCTATTTAGTTATCAAACTTTCATGACGCGAATCTAAGGTTTGACGGATTAACTTGGTTTGAAGGGTTAACCCAGTTAATTCAGATTTTTTTATTTTTTTTTCATTAGTTTTTTTTCTGCCTGTTGGTTTTTTTTCTTTTTAATTAATTTAATTATCACACTTTTATGACACGACCTTGCAGCCAGACCCACATCCAAGGCTCTTAGGTCCGGTGTTGCAACTAGACTCACTTGAACTTGAGTCATGGAAGTTTAATATTATTATTAATATTATAAATATTACTCTTGGGTCAAGCGTTACAACTGGACCAAAGGCTCTTGGGTATATCTTTATAGAAGGACATAATACTCTTAGATCTTAGCATTTTTTGATATTTTTTATGCAAGAAAAAAAATAACCCGTGACGTATGCCTTTGTTTTGTTTTGTTTTTTCCTTTTCCTTTTTAAGCCTTTTACTGTGGACTGCACATTGCAGTTCGCAGTGAAAAAGCTGATACTTTTAGTTTCTTTTTTTTGTCTTTTTTTTTGTTTTGTAATTATTTTTTTTAATTTAGTTTCTTAATATTAAATTTTTTCTGTTTAATTATCAGACTTTCATGACACGGATCTCAGGTTTGACGGGTTAACCTGGTTTGATGGGTTAACCCAGTTGATTCAGATTTTTTTCTTTTTCTTCATTAGTTTTTTTTCTTCCTATAGGTTTTTTTTCTCTTTGCTTTTTCCTTTTAATTAATTTTTTTTTATTTAGTTCATTAATATTAAATTTTTTTTTCTATTTAGTTATCACACTTTCATGACACGGATCTCAGGTTTGACGGGTTAACCTGGTTTGATGGGTTAACCCAGTTGATTCAGATTTTTTTCTTTTTCTTCATTAGTTTTTTTTCTTCCTATAGGTTTTTTTTCTCTTTGCTTTTTCCTTTTAATTAATTTTTTTTTATTTAGTTCATTAATATTAAATTTTTTTTTCTATTTAGTTATCACACTTTCATGACACGGATCTCAGGTTTGACGGGTTAACCCAGTTGAGTCAGATTGTTTTTCTTTTTCCTCATTAGTTTTGTTCTTCCAATTTCATCTTTTAATATTGTATGCGGTCCACGGTGAAAAGGCTGATGCCTTTAGTTTTTTTTTTTTTGCTTTTTATGCCTTTCACTATGGACTGCACAGTACAGTCCATGGTGAAAAGGCTAATGCCTTCTTCTTCTTCTTTTTTCTTTTTAATGAACTTTTTTTTTATTTAGTTTGTTGATATTAAATTTTTTTTCTATTTAGTTATCAGACTTTCATGACACGGATCTCGGGTTTGACGGGTTAACCCAGTTAATTCAGATTTTTTTTTCTTTTTCTTCATTAGTTTTTTTCTTCATGTTAGTTTTTTTTTCTTTGTTTTTTTCTTTTTAGTTATCACACTTTTATGACATAACCTTACAGCCAGACCCACATCCAAAACTATTGGGTTTGGTATTGCGGCAATGAACCCACTTAAACTTGGGTCATTCAAGTTTAATGTTATTATAAATATTACACTTGGATTAGGCGTTGCAGTCAAACCCAAGATTCTTGGGTATAACTTTGCAAAAAAACCTAACACTTTTTATATCTTAGCTTTTTATAATATTTTTTATGCAAAAAAATTAACTCGCGGCATCGCGCGGGTCATTTAACTATTTCCATTCTATAACGCATTTGTCATTTAGGCTTAAAGTGCGCACTTTTCAGCTCTTGGTAATTTGAGGCTTTATTAGAGGTTATAATTTATTATCCTTTCATAAATTAGCTTAATTTGAAGCTAATTTCAGCCTACATGTGTATTTAGTAATACGGTATATGATGTTTTTCAAGAGTATTTTTCAATTGAAAATATATTAAAATAAGTTTTTGAGATTTTTTAAAATTTTGACATCAACACATCAAAACTATTGAAAACATATCTAAAAAAATATTATTTAATATATTTTTTTTATTTGCTTTTTATATGGATATCTCCATCTAATAACTTAAATCACAAGTTTAGCAAGTTGACTCGTGTTAACTTTGTTCATTTTTTAATTGAATATTTTTGTTTCAATTTCACCCTCCAACAACTCAAATTTTTTTTTTAATTTCATCCTTCAATATTAGGTTGCTTAAAATTAAGTTTTGTATTTTTTTTATTTAATTTCTATGAAGTTATCTTGGTCTCATGGATTTAATTTATTTTTTTGATTTCAACCTTCAACTTTGGATCTATTGGAAGTAGAGCTTCATAATTATTTTATTTTTATGAAGTTATCCAAGTCTCAAGAACTACGTCATGAGTTTGACTAGTTAACCTGAGTTGACTTGAGTTATATTATCGATTATAATCGAGATAAATTTATATTTGGGTTCAATTAATAATGAATTAACAGATTCATATGATAATTGGACTATGACAATAAAAAAATTGTATGCCAAATTCATTTAATTACATTAGTGATGCAAGAGTTTTTATTTGAAAAAAAAATAGATATTTTTCTTAGTTAATTTTTTTTATTTTTCTATTATGTGTCATTATATTTTTCTAGTTTTTTTTTTATTATTTGAAGGAAATAGTTTTTCTATTTTATTTTTCTTATTCAATATTACTAGAATTTTTTAGCTTCTTTTTATATATATAAAGTGTTGTAATAGCTTTTTTACAAGTTAGACATGGATAAATAAAATTAAATATTTTGAGAGTCTCTTTATAATCATGATTTTCTTGGTCTTTGATGGTTTTCACTTGTAACTAACTTCATTATCCTTCGCTCATGTATGTGTCAAGTGGTATTAGAGCCCAACGATTCCTGATAATTTTTGCTATGTGCTATCAATCATCATGGTTAGAGATCGTAGAGGATGTGTATCAAAACTCAATAATTACAGGTAGTTAGTTGTCTGTGTTGTTGAATAACCATAATTAAAAGAGGTGGTTGTAGAACATGTTGTGCTTGTGTAAGAAAGGATGAGGAAAGAATGAGGAGGTTCCTCCTCAGGAAAGAGACATCTAAGAACTGTGGAAGAGGGCATGATTGCGCATCCAGTGAGATGATGAATAGCCAGATTTGATCACCAGGAAGCGTCACACTGCCTCCTTAATTGCGCAGGCGCCACCTATTCGTCAGGAAAGAATAAGAAAGCCAAAGAAACGTCTCGTGAAAAGATGAGAAATTAAAAATGAAACTCCTACTACAATTCACAGTAAAATATCTCTTGATCTACAGTGATTTCCCCGCATCATTTAACTCTCGTTATAATTGCCTCGCATTTAAAAACAAAAGGAGAAAAAAAAGAATTGTATTTCTTGGCAATAGGTTCACAACCTGGTAAACCATTAATGGTGATACGATTAGAAACATGTTTAGTTCTTTTAGGTACTACTAGACAGGGGTTCCATGCTAGGCCGTAGGTCGGCCTAGATTTTTTTAACATAAAAAAATGATATCAAGGCAACACAAATGTTTATAAAAAAAGCAAAAAATATATGAGACTTGTATCATTGACTCAACTGAGTTTAATGAGCTTAAATAATTTAAATAAAATAAATAAAAAATTCAACGACAATAAATAAAATAACCAAAAAAATTAACAATGTAAAACAAATTAAAAAAACCGACTCAAGTCCATTTTGGTTAGCATGTTAAATATGCAATTTGATCGTGATACAAGGGTAACCCCATCGAAAGTAAACTGAGTAAAACTATGAAGTTTAATTATCAAACAACCCAATTATTAAAGGCAAAATTGAAAAACAATGAAAGATAAATATCAAAGTCGACCCAAGTTAACCTATTAGCCCTGCCTCAATAGGCATAAGATTGAGATAACCCCATAGAAAGGAAAGTGAAAAAAAAACATAAAGACTAATTTCTAATAAATCAAATGTTGAAGGAAAAAAAGTCAGCTTTATAAAAGACCTAGAAAAAGACCAAAGTCAAATCATGTTAACCTTCAAAACTTGTGACCTTGGTTATGAATCTAGGACTAACCCTATGAAAGGCAAACCCTAAAACATAATGAAGCAAAAATCTAAATCAATAAAATATTGGGAGATAAAATTGATATAAAAAAAATATTCAATAAGAAAGGCTTCAAAACAAAAGAAATAGCAATAAAAAAAATAAGAACTAAATTTAATATAAAAATAATTTGAAATCAAATGCCGAGGGATGAAATTGAAAACAAAATTCGATCAGGAAAAGGATAAAAACAAACAACAATTAAAAGAATGAGGATTAAATTTGATATAAAAATTAAATAAAACCAAATAATAAGGAACGAGATTGAAGAAAACAAACAATAAAAAGAAGATAAAAAAAACAAAACAAATAACAAGCATTTGAACATGAGACCACCTCACACGCCACTCTTTCACTGGTGCATGCGTATGCACATGCACCAGTTCATTTTTCTTTTTAAAATAAAATCTATATTTATGAAAAGATCAAATCTCTCCCAAGTTTGAATTTTTTTTTGCTTCTTATGGTATGATAGTCTTTATACGTTGCTTCCAAAATATAAAAAAGATAAAATTATCTTTGATCAACCTTTTAACAAAGTTATATAGTCTTTACAATATATTTTTAATTCATAATAACTAATGAAACCCGTAAAACAAATTACACCAATAGCAAGATCATTGAATTTTTGTTGGAATAGCAACATAATAATTACACTATTGCGGTGATCTGTGTCTAGGAACAGTGAATTCACCTTGGCTTCCATTTTATTTTATTTTTTAATATCGAGCAAATTCATTACACGTTGCAGAAACCTCTGCCGGGACTACCATCAAAATTTCCCAGCAAAATAGCACAAGAAATTTACACACATTATTCCGAGATCTAGAGCACAAAAACAGGCGGCGCAAGCATAGGTCAACCTACACGTACTTGCTGAATAGAATTCCTTTATTGTATCAATCATAGATATAATAGATATCACAACACATACGAATAAACAGCATGTGAGGCCGTAAAATTGTGTGATTTCCAGAAAAGAATAGGCACAAAGTTAAGGGCACAACACGCCTCTATCAATAAGCAATAATGGTAAACGACATCAATAAGTGACCACCTCAAAAATTTCCAAAACAGAGCTCCTCCCTGACTTCGGTATATCAGAGAAAAACTACAAATGGGATCCAAGCCATACATTCAAAAACAAACAAAACCCAGGAAATTACAGAAGCCTCTGGAACCACGACAAAACGATCCCTTCAGTTCTCAGAAACTCCTATACATATGTTGTATGTATATATATATATCTATATAGGACTACTCTCAACAACATCCAAAATTTCGAAGCTCCACCAGATGCTTCTCTTGCCTAACCAGTTCAGAATTTTATGAAAACCAGAATAAAATTGGAAAATCACCTTAGGTCTGGCTATGTCCCCTAAACGTTTAAGAAACTTCTCAAAAGCTGAAACAAAAAAGGTCCCTTTTTAATCAGGCACCCCAACATCATTCATAAAGACTTGGAGTGTACCGATTTTAAATTACTCGGTCCTACAAGGTTAGCGCCCTCAAAAACAAGTGGCTTGCTTAATCAGACTCCTTTCCAGAACCTGAGGAAGCATCCCCATTTGAAGAATCCTCCCCACCCGCCAGATTTGATGGGCTTCCTTGCTGATTCTCCTCGTGGGTGATGGTTCGGGGTTTCCCAGGTCTAGTTCTTACATTAACCCCCATTGGAAAGGGAACCTGAAAATAAATACAGGGTTGGCGTGAAATTACTTTCTTTCTTTTCTCTAAGACTGCCGTTAAATGAGGTGAATTTGGTTGTTCTACTGAGACTGAAGCCCATTTTATGGACATCAGCACAAGATCCCACCCACATTTAGCAGCATTTCTAGATTCTGTTTTATGTTAAAGTCCATATGGAAACACGTAACTAAAATCCAAATTGCCTGACATGCTGTGATGTGCATACCTGGTCACCTGCGTTGGGTCCATCAGTATTGAAGAGAATGGGTCTGCATCTCTTATCCTCGTTCATCAAGCTTGAATTCTGGAAATGTGCAATGAGAGCTGTTTTTCCTTGTATGCGAGCATATGCAAGCAATGCTACCTTTTCACTATTGAACTTCTCCCATTTCTTCCCATTAAATGCCTGCCATAATTTAACTTTCCTTTTAGCTTTAGCCTTTGCATGTAACCTTTAGGATAAAATTGCCATTGGCCTATAACTACACTAGCCACCCCTACGTTATCATCTTATTGCAAGATATACCTTCACCTTAAAATTTTGGGTGCAGTGTAAAAGGAATGGCAAGTACAACAAGGGCGGACAAAGTAATTTATCCAATCTATTAACAACATTACAGCTTACACATCACAAACCTGATAGAATGGAATTATTTGACTGGGATCAATCATGTTGATAAATGCATACCCAACATTGCATTTGTTCTGCAAAAATTGTTAGGGTCAGGTATTGCATATGGATTGAAAGTGTATCAACAGAAACTTTGGTTTTCCCACTACTCATCTTTAACCTTCAAATTAACGGGCACTTGCCTTAAAATCAATTGGCAGGTAAATGAAATTGTAAGACCCTTTATGGTGTTCATCAATTGCTGCCAGAAGCATTTTTGAAGTATACCTGCCATCAACACCACATTGTCACAGTTAAATCATAACCTGGAAAAGAAGAACTATTGGCAACCTTTTAACTGAAATGTGGTCATAGTGCAAATATTTCTTGTCTAGTGAAGTTTGTTCTATATAAAAATCATTGAGCATGCATAAACATCACACTTTCATGGACTACAAGTTACTGCTTCAGAAACAGAGTTCAATCAATAAAAAAATAGTAGCCACCAAGCAGAATATGATCACGGTTTTGAAGTTAGGTACCACATACTTGTTCGGAATATTCTTTATCATAAGTGTTGTACGGTTGTCTTCCCCTCGCAATATCCGATCAATGTCAAGCTCATATTGTTTCTTGTCAGCCTGACTAATGCTGCCCTCATTTCTACGGCTTCTAGCACGTTCACTAGGAGGATCAAATGTATTAATCATGGGAATCATTTGGCCTCTGCCAGGAAACACCATGGACCTCTGCTGTTGGGATTGGAGCCCGACAATTTTTGGGGTCATTGAAAGTTCCAGACGGTTTCCGCCACCATGAGGAAACATGTTAGCAGAGAGAAATTCCATGGACTGCAACGAATTATTGGATATCCTTATGCTCCCAAGGGAGCCAGGATGGAAACCAGATGTGTCAGGAGATTCCCCTGCATATGCACGTTGCCTATCCCAGAGAGAAGGATTAACAGCTGGCGCTGATCCCACATGTTGGTTATTGATGGGTAAAACTGGATTCAGCATAGGAGATGGTGCTCTAGGAGGTCCATGCAGCCGTGGTCCAGGATGAGCAATAGAAATTCCATTGACAAACGATGGCGAGCTTGGCCAAATCATGCCTGGAAGCTGGTGATGATAGGAGTTACCCCATATATAGTGATGCCCAGTTAGAGGGCAGCTTCCATTTTGAGCAGATCCAAAAACTGATAAAATGGAGCAAAGGCTAGATAAATGAATCTATTAAGAATTTGAAATTGTAACAAATAATCACCAGTATTCTTCTAGCACAGAACTCAATCATTTAATATGTATATCTTTCTAACATCACAACTTTCATTATCTGCATGTGAAACTAGCAAACCAAAGGCACGCAATGAAACCTATTAACCTTGATCTAGAAATTCCTGTAGTTCCATGGAAAAGATACGGTAGTTTGAAAACTTGGCTTTTGTAAGTCAAACCACTAAAAACTCAGTATTGTTAGCAGCACCACTGGGCTCCACCAGCTATGTGGAGTCCGAAAAGCAAAAAAAAAACAAATAGAAGACAACTTCAGCAAGATATTCATTGCACTTACCTCCTTCACTGAACTCAATTGGATTTCCATTTGAGCTCATTCTGGCTAACTGCCGGGTATCAATTCTTTCAAGTGGCCTTGGATTGATGTTTGCAGCCATTGCTCCAGGAGAATTGCAGTGAACACCACTATTTTGACCATCATACTCTGGAAGTGAATGAGGATGAAAATTTGGAGCGCCCTGAATATCAAATTTCAATTGACCTGGTGAGTGACTGAGCTCAGCAAAGCCAGTTTGATTGCCAGCTGATTCAACTCTCAAAAGTGAGGACAAGCTGTTAGGAACACTAGAAGAGATTCCATGATGCAATGCAGATTTCAAAAATGGAGCTTGTATTGCAGAGGGTGCACCCAAAATAGGCCCATTATCCATGCCACTGGATGTAATTGTTCCTGTTAACAATGCTTCATGAGTGACATGACTATTAAATTAAGGGATAAAAAAGAAACTAATGAATGAAATTTAACGAATTTTACATGAACAGACAGATGAAATAAATGACCCAAAAGTTGCATAATATTATAACTCCCGTCATTGTGTCTATTCGTGCAAAATTCACTAACTTTGGTTTGTCTTATGTAGCATTATCCTATAGTTAAGTTAAGTTAAGTTAATATTGGCAACAAAAGGCCCAAAATCATACCAGAGAATCCAGTAGTTAAGTTAATGGAAGGGCTAATCTGCTGCACAAAAGGCCCAAAATCATCTTGTTCCAACTCAGTAGGAATCTGTTGCGATAAACTGCATGCCAAAAATCAAGATAAACCTAGAGTTTAGCGAGAGATCCAAAGAAAAGTCTAGGTTAGTTAAGCAGAAATGACAAACCAGCTAATAGTTTGAATGTTGGCAACAAAAAGTAACGAACAGGGGGATGGAGTAGGTCTTGCATTTCTATGCTGTGAAGCAAATATATATACAAAAATGTAAATGCAACCAGGAAAACCATTGGTTCTGTCTGCTTAAACTAATGTTTCTCTATTTTATCACACCCGAACATGGAAAGAGAGGAAATACTTCTGCAACTCTCCCACTAAATTGGATAGTTAATCAAAAGAAACATAAAGCAAAAGAAGGAAGAAAGAATGTGAGGAAAAATAAATAAATGCAGAGTTAGTATGCTTGGACAACACCCACCGTTTTAAACCCCGTGGATGGCTTGCCTCTAGCTTAATCCGCTTCCCAGCAATATCACTCTTATTCATTGCACAAAGAGCAGCCTCTGCAGCTCTCACATCATAAAATTCAACTAATTTGTGATGATTTCTGTTTGGGGTTTCACGAATCTGCAATGCAAGAGCAACATGGGTTCATGCCTAGGTTGCAGAGTTTTGTTAATAGCAAAATAAAATCAGCAACCGAGTTCACCTCCTTGATCTCTCCATAAACACCAAAGATCTGACGAAGTTCGTCATTTGAAATAGAAGAATCGAGGTTGGATACAACAAGAGTACCATGGTTAAAATCTTTCTCTGAAGGGTTGTCCTGACAAAAGTAATCAACAAGTCATGTGACAGGATTCATGCGTACACAAATGCAGAATGTATGCAAAAGAGTAAAATTCTTAACAATGGAACCGTCATTCTGATAAACTAAAGTGATAATGGACTAATAATAGCACAATAATTAAACAGGAAAAACATTGAAATCCACCTTTGGAATTGAGTAATGAATGTCAAGTTTCCTACGTCTCAATGGCCTATTCTGTAGTGCTTTCATCGCGTTTTTGGCTGCTCTAATATCGTAATAGGATATCATAACAAAACCACGATGCTTGCAAGCCGTATAAAGTGTACGGATATCACCATATTGCTGCACATTAAGCATACACAATAATAACAGAGGGTGAGACATTCTTTGAAGACAAATAGCTCAAGTTAATAGCATGTGTGAAACGCAAACTAAAACAACATGTCAAACACATACCTCAAATACAGCTCTTAACTCAGAGTCTTCAACATTGCTATTTATATTTCTCACAAAGAGTGTTCTAGAAGGGTGTTCACCATAAGGGTGTTCTCCTGCCATTGAAAGATTGCATGCCCCCAGCTGACCATTGGAAGCTCCTCCAGGAAATTCAGAATCAATCTGGGCCACAGAACCATCATCCCCCAAATCCATCCCTCCAACGCTGCTGAAAAAGTCCAACTCCTCCATATCATCTCCACCACTGGGATGGTTAATATTTTCTACCCTATCGGTCATCCCAGTAAACAAGTCATCATCATTAGGGAGAAGGTTACCAATGGTTTGGGCCTCAATTTCTTCAAGGGACTCAAAATGTTCCTCTTCCTCGAAATGAGATGCAATAGTATCAACAGAATGGCCATATAGAGGATTGGTTGAAGATAAACTCACTGCATCAAGAGCATGAAACAGTAGATCAGTACGCAGTATCTCAAAAGGAAAGTACATCCTAGAAACCAAATCTAGATATGGCAAAGGCTAGCATGTGGCACGTAATTTAAATTTACATGGCCTTTGTGGAAAAAGTGTGGCAAAACAAGCCAAATAGGAGAAGAAACTTACTCTTTCTGCTAAATAATTCTGATAATGAGCTTGAGAAGAGACTATTCTCATGCTGAGTTGCCATTGCGTTCACTTTGCAACCTTCTGCAAAATAAGATGCCGGCTGTACATTCAAACTAGTCCTTGTACCTGGATCAATGTCCACAGGTCTCAACAATGTGAAGGACCTACTTAATGCTCTCTCTGCTCCCACCGCATGCTTATCTAAGCTATGATTCATTTTATGGTCATGCATTAGGGAAAGCTGAGGATGTTCAAGCGATTTAACCGAATCCACAGCTACAGGTTTCTCTAGGGGTGTCAAAACAGCTGATTTCCCAGCTGCAGTTAAACAAATTATATTAGTTTCTACTCCATGAAAAAACTCACTTACCATAGTAGAAGTGCTATACTCACCTAGCGATGACATCATTTCACAAATTGATCATGCACTAAGAAGACTAGTTTGTAAAGAATTTAGAGACCAATAATTAATTCCATGGTAGGATCCATTCTTAAATTCTGGTTAAATCTCAATTTGGCACCAGCCCCGCCTATAATAATCAAAACTGAGTACATGAACTACATGTGACTCTACTGAAAAACACTTTGAGGAGAGCAGAAAATTCAATGAAAGGAATCACAGAAGCATCCGATTTACATTTCCTTCTGGCTCTCTCCTGAAACTCACTCGCTGAATTATTTAGTGCATACTTCCAGAAAAATCAATAATTCTAGTTCCAGCTTTGTTGACAAAGTATTTTCAATAAGATTATTAAAGGCACGTGACAAGAATGAAGATCGCGATTAAATATTTAGACTAATATCAAAGTATTTTCAGTAAGATTATTAAAGGCACGTGACAAAAATGAAGATCATGATTAAATATTTGTTAACGAATACTAATATCTTAAACATGTTAGCAACTATGGCAGGTCAATCAATCCACATTCACAAAATTAAACCTTTATTCTCTCAATAATGCCCCAGCATGTCATCCTATAGACCTCATTAATAGCAGTTTACGTCATCTCACAGAGCTAATTCTTCTTTTTCCAATTCAAGATACTTATTAAATTACTTAATGTCCACATGGTTTATTAGCGATCTGGCAGACAGAATTGAAAGATATATCCAACCTTCTAAACCACACAACACAATCGATGTTAAAGTGAGAATCTAGAAACAATCAGATCCCAATTTGGGAAGACAGATAAAGAGTTGTAAAGTGGCTGACTATAAAGAAACACTTGTTATGTCCTAGGAATTGACCAACATACTGCTTAACTGCTATACAAACAATTCCAAGTTCTCAATCAAAAAGATGTAAAGGTAACAAAAAAGATCCAGCAGTCCATTTGATGAATCAAAACCTTAAAACCCACACATATCTCAAATATACTGACCATGTTGATCAGGCATCGTGTCTGACTTCCAAAACCCTACCTGCCTCTGCCAAGGGTAGAAAACAAAACCAATCAGTAACAATTCAAACATAAACCACAAAAAAAAAACATAATAATAATAATAATTAAGCAATACAATCTACACCAATATATAAACCGTTACAAAAATATAACCTAACCATGAAACAGAATCAGAAATGATAACGCGAACAGATGATTAAACTAAAGGTTGAAACACAGAGATGCACCGGCAGTACCTCTGGAAAAGAAACATCCTCAGAGAAAAATGATGGTGAGGGCAAACCCTGTGAGTCCATTATTTCAGATGGCATTATGAATTGATACCTAAAACAAGACTATATAAAAACCCCCCACCCATAAAAAAAATCTCAATCTGGGCGGCCCACTGTTGCATTAACACTTGTGTACAAAAATCTCTGAGTCTTGTATGTAACTCTGCAAGGCAAGAATTTGGAAAGTAAGGGATAGCAAAGCAAGGCAAAACTAGGCAACTTAATAAAGCACGGGTAAGAATGATAAGGATTAGGGATGATTAATTTCATTAATAGCAAAATCTGCAAGTTGTTTCAGCTTAAGATCTTAATTGAAAGTAAGCAATTATGGCAAGTAAAAAAACAACAAGAACAAAATTAATTATTCCTTCATTGGATACTAATAATAATTACAATCATAATCTCTCATTATTCACACCAACCAATCTTTTCTCAAATAAAAATAATAATAATTAAAAGGAAACACGGAATTGTTAATTAAATTCTATTTTTTGCAGGTGCAATTTTCAATAAGATCCAAAACAGCTTAAAATTAACCTGAATTAGCAAAATTGAGTAACCTGGAACATTTTTGGACTAAAAAAAAAACCGACCAGAGGATAAAAATTACAAAAACACACGTTGGAGGCTTGGAGCACAAAATGTAACAGACCTCAATTATTAAGCAGAAAAAACAGACTCCGGTTCCTAGAGAGAGAGGGGGGAAGGGGGGGAGTACAAAGAGGAGAAAGAAAGAGAAGAGAGAAGAGAATTTAAACAGAGAGAGAATTCAAAAGAGAGATCGAATAAATTACGGCTAAAGGAAAGGGAAATTGAAGGAAGAAGGCATCATCTTATTAGCAGCATAGCATCTTTGCCGTGTAAGATCCTCCAACCAAACACCGCCTTCCTTCCTTGATTCTCTTTTAATTTCCCTGCATTGCACGTTAACCTCCTCCTATACTTTACTTCTTCGTCTTTTTTTATTACAAATCTTCTCTCTTCAGCTAAGAAACAGATTCTCCGGTGGAGAGAAACGGAAGCTCCGGCAAGATTGAGACCTCTCGCCAGAAGGTGAGAATATTGGCGAGGTTGTTCTTTTCTTTTATCTCTCTGCCGGTAAAAAAATGAGAAGACTCTGGTTGCAAAAACTAGACCAGGTTCCTACAAACACGAGATCATGAGAGAGAGTTGATGTTGAGAAACCGTTCAGACTTGATTCTAACGCCGTTAATTAGAAAATCCGTTGTTAGTAAAAGAAAGAGAAAGGTCTTCTTTCTGTCTTTAGCTCTTCGCTGTGTTGTATGGATTTTAGATTAGATAGAATAGAATATTAATTAATTATTAATTTTAAGATATTACCCCCCCCCTCTCTCTCTCTAAATGCCACGCTGGCTTTTTCTTTGAAGCCGGTTAATTTTAAATTTGAATTGTGAAATGACGAGAAAGGACTTGGTCTGCTATGAAATGATTCAGCCATGGAATCGGTTATTTTAAGTAATAAGTAAAAGCCTCGCTAAAGCCACCTTCTTAGAACTCATTTATTTATATGTTTTTTTATTTTTTTGTCTTAAATTAATTAACTTTTGTATTTTAAATATTTTAATATAATAATATTAAAAATTTTAAAAATAAAAAATATTATTTTTATATATTTTTAAATAAAAAATATTTTCAAAAACAATCAATACTCTAACATCAACCAATTAAACTCATATAACACAATAAAAAAAGATTATGTGTCTGTTCGACACTTTCGTCTATTCAACCTCGTTAATGAAAGTTAGTTTCCAAGAGATCCGACAGTGAAAAAAGAAAAAGAAAATAACAAGGTGAAAATATTGTGGGTGGTGGTGGTCACAGGTTTGGTACAGTTTTGGATGGAAACTCCTCTTTGATTTAGCGGGCCTTGAGATCCGTGCGGTGCTTAAATTCTCAGATAGATAGAGAGAGTTCTTACCAGTATTTCTTTAATGTGCTGAGAAATTATCCAGTGATACAGTGACGTGAAGGTATGTGAAATTTGTGGTAGAGAAACAGGAGTTTTAGATTTTATTTTCCAGGCTTCGACTAATGAGTGGTTGGAAATATATTCGTACAGTAAGAGTCGAGTAGCTTCATTTATAGAGGGTTTATTTTTATGTTTTAAAAATATTTTTTAAAAAATTAATATTTTTTTAAAATATTTTTAATATGTTGATATTAAAAATAATTTTTAAAAAATAAAAAATATTATTTTAATATATTTTTAAATAAAAAAACACTTTAAAAAACAACAACAATACTATTTAATTATTCTGATTTAACTTATAATCATGGTTGATGTTACGTGGCTGAATAAATTATAAACAGAGAGGCGTCCTTAAAAAATGAAGTTAAATGTCAAAAACGTGAATTCGTGAAAATTTAGTAGTTGACGCGTGTGCCAAATCATTTTATTTCTTAGAATCTCTTTATGAGTCACGAATATTAGCCAGGTGAGCTGTCGGCCTAATTGATGTTAAGAGATGGTAATTCATGGATATAACTATATATATTAAAATGATAGTAATATTATATTATGTATAGTAAATAGAGCACAAATATTAACAAATTCTATCCAAAACCTAACCCAGATTTAACTATATATATGTATAAAATATTTACATTTTTTTAATTTAATATAATATATACATGCCTCAAAATATATATTATCTTTTTATTTTATGTTAAGTAATAGATAATAATCAAATATTCAAAATCTGACACATAAAATATAAGTTTCTAAATTTTTTATCTAATAATTAAATACTTTACAAATATAATAAAAACTTGATTTGTGGGTATTTATTGTCGTCCCATCTTATTACAAATCAATATGTATTTATGTTTCTTGAATTTGTAAAATTAAATTAGTCCCATCTTATTACAAATCAATTTGTATTTATATCTATCCACGTGAAACATAAAAGGTGGAATTTAGCCGAATCTTGACGGAAAAATTACATCGAGTCTCTCTTGTAGTTTTATCATTTTTTTTATTTTCTCTCTATTATTTCAAAATTTACACCTAATAAAAATCAATTTGAATTTCTTTTAGGGTTTTCAAAGTCCCATAATTAACAACACATAATATTCACTTTCAAGATCCATGAAACAACATATTCACCCCGGAGTCACTTTTCTCATTATATCATGGCAGAGTTGTTAAGAAATCCAGTTCATAATCATCTGGGTAATATTTTATGGGTTAAAAACCTAGAAAAGAAGATATTAGAACACTTGGGTCACATTTTTTAAAGCCTTGAACGCACTACCTGGTATTTGAAATGAAGATATTAAAACAATGGACAAGGCTTTCATAAGAGATGAACTCTCACTCTCACTGTAGTAGAGTGCCATGCTAGAGCATCCCTTGCGAGGATTTAAGTCAGTATAGAGGCAAGCACTGACTTATCAACAATTGTTCGAACATAACTGTACAAAAGTTTGACTCGCAACCTATAAAGAATAAGATAGTAAACAATACTTCTATTTGCCATGTAACACTTAATCTCCTCGCACGCTAGAAATTGAATTGCAACCCGATCAAAGAAGGCAAAATCCCACTGCTTCAAACAAAGAATGCAACATTAAGAAACCAAATCACGAGGGCAAAAAACATTTTGCAATCGTCTTAAAATCACATAACGTCAATTCTTGAGAGAAGACGGAAATAAAATTAGGGAAAACTTTTCTTGTTTTTTTATTAGATTTTTAAGATTAACAAATAAATAAATATGTAAATTGATGTTGATGATACAAGTTTTTATTAGATTTGGCTAAGAGAGGGAGAATAACAATTTTGTTTTTTTCAACATGGCAAAGGATTTCTAGTTATTAGTTGAAATAAAATGATAATTTTGTAAATAATTTCATTTTTTTATTAATTTTTTTTTTTGTGATGATGTGAAGTGTCGTATAACTTATAAATGAGATCCAAGAATAATTTTTAAAGTGGATTTTGTATTTACATGGGAGAGAAATGTACAATTTTTAATACACCTCATATTTTATCTTATAAAAAAAGATAGTTTTTTTTTTTTACAATTTCAAGACTTGATGGAGTGTTAGAATATCATTCGACCAATTGTTGCATCATTCAAAAGTTTCTCAAATCAATGACCTATACTTTCCTTTGTCATCATTCGGCCTGCATGGCAAGGGGGGAGTTTTTTTTTTTTTTTTTAATTTTACTATGACTCACCATAGTTGAGTTGAGAAGCTTATCAATCATATAACAATAATAAAAAAATATATATATTTTTTATATGTAGGAGGAGAACGTGGATTCATTCGCTGGAAAAAAAAATGATTTGGATTGCACATGGAATTAGGACCACTGTGGAATATTTATCCAGAATACAAACTTCTTAATTAACTTCGATTGCTGATGCAAACCATGACATTTAAATGTTTTGGATGGTAATTGTATGATAAATATATTCTTAAAATCTAAAAGGTTGAATCTTAATTAATAATTATATTTTGTTCTATAATAAATAACCGCAATTATTTATATATGGACTTCAACTAAAGGAAATTAAAATCCAAATATATTAGAAATGCAAAAAAGAAGAAGAAGAATGATGGAATCGAATCCACGCCAAGTCACCTATGGTCATAGATAATTACTACCATTACAACTAGAATGCCCCTAGGCACGTGCGAGCCCAGAACTGATTTTACGGATTGACAACGTAAAGCAATGGAAATTTTCTATGGCTAGATAATGGTTAGGTATGGTGTAATCTGTCATGATAAGTCAGTGCCTGTTTTGGAGCCAGGTGCCCTGCCATGGTGTTGAGATGAGATAGGTGCACATGGCCACGCCCATGAGTCCTTGTGTCACCCATTTGGCGCACAAGCAGCCAATCACCCTCTTTTTGACACGCGTGAAGCGCGGTTTGAGACTTGGACAGACTGCGTGATCTTAGTTTAGCCCGCCTGGCCTTCGCATAAAATGACAGCCCAGCTCCTATATGCATGCAGGTACATTTTGTTTTATTTCTGAGAGGGGAAGCCGGCGTGTTTGGATTGTGAATCTGACACTGTTTTTTAATTATTTTTATGTTTTAAAAATATTTTAAAAAAAAATTAAAAATTTTTTATTTTTTATTTTAAATTAATATTTTTTAATGTTTTTAGATTGTTTTGATACGATGATATTAAAAATAATTTTTAAAAAATAAAAAAAATATCATTTAAATATATTTTCAAATAAAAAATACTTTAAAAAATAACAACAACCAACCACAAATACCCTCTACTGATTCATCTGCTCCTTTCTTTCCCGTGTGGAAAAGGATCCTATCTCCCACCTACTGATAAAATACAATTATTGAATATATAACTATTTATTATTTCAAATGTATTGTGTTAGTGTTAAAGATGAAAGAAAAAATATATTTTAGCATTGAAGATTGACCATCCACAATGACATTGCAACCGTTGACAATAAAAAAAATTATTTTGGCATGATTGTATAACATGTATATTTATGTGTATATAAAAACTCATGAGTCATTAAACAACAAAAAAGAACAAGCTATGAGCTCACCAACTCTCCCAGCAAACACACGCTCAGAGGAAGAGAGCTCACACGCTCTCCTTCAACTTCACATTATCTAATGCATCTTCCTTACAGACACACATTACTTCATAAGTTTCCCGATGCCATGAGCTCATCGGAAAACTTATTTTGCAGGTGCTCGCGAGACCCAAATTTAGCAATCTTATTCGACGACTGGATTTATAAAGCCCATCAATCAACCATGAAAAAAACCCAAGATTCTTAAAAAAATTTCCAACTTTGTCAATTATAAATAGTAAATTGAAAATGAAAATTAACAACAATAACATACCAGTGTACTTTACTCACACCCAAAATTGGGTTATTTTGCGTGCTTTTCAATATGCATGCTGCTGAGCTAGCAAGCTTATGACTCAACTGATACATGTGTTTGGTGTTGGCATTAGTCAGCTCAACTCATCTAAAAATTTTAAAAAATTTATATTTTTTTATTTTTTTTAATCTAATATTTATCGGTAAAAATATATAAAGTTATATTGATAAAATCTTGATTTTTCATACATAATAATAATAAAAATGATAAAAATGATTATTATAACTTGTTTTGGAATCACCTAATATGTGTTTTTAGTAAACATATCAGATATTTCGTTTTCAATGCGCCGAGAGATTACTTCAAAAAAAATCTATTTATTTTATTAAATCAAATTTGTAGTGTTAGACTACTTATGAAGCAAAGCCGTTTGTTACTCGACGAGTAGAAACTTTGAAATGGCCAATGCTAGTAATTATCTCGTACTGTTTGACCACATGATGTTTAAACTTTCATTGTTTCAGAAGCTTTATCCAAATGGAAGACATCTCCTTCCTCGTATAAAATAGACAGCCTGTTTTTTTTGTGGAAAAAAAGAAACAAATTGATTCATAAGGTTGGGCAGCTTTGTGAATTTACGAAACAGGTGGTAAAGGTAGGACAACAAGTAGCTTTGTCTAAAGTACAAGGAACATTACTGTCAGCCAGAGGAAGGGGATTAAAGAAATGAATTACAGTTAAAATTAAAATAGAAAGAACTAGATCCATGGAACTGCGCTACTTTGCAGGGTTAGATTAAAAAAAAAATGATGTTCAGACAACATAAATACATTTTATAAAAGAAAAAAAATTAATAACTCGAGTGAGAGATTTGATTGGGTTAATTCAATTAATTTTATTCTAATTAAATAATAAAAATTAAATAAACCAAAACAATAAATATATCAAATAAAAAAAAGAGGTCTGATTCAACCCAATAAATCTGAACTTGGGTAATAAAGATGGGATAACCCAATAAAAGATTAAACATGAAAACAATGGAGATTAATTTAAAAAATAACCAATTTTTGAAGGATAAAACCAGAAAAAAATTAAAATTTCTTTTAAAATAGTCGAGTCAACCCGGGTTAAACTGCTAAACTTGCGTCCAGGTCATGAAATCGAAATAAATCGATAGAAAAGAAGATGAAGAAAATCACAAAGTTTATTTAAAAAAACAATGTCCAGTGATGAAATCAAAAAAGAAAATAAGTCCAAATAAAAAATGATGTCAACCCGCGCTAACTTTTTAAACCCGTGAACATGGTCATTATATCAGAAGCACCCCATCTAAAAAAACCATGAAACTCAGTCCCCAACTAATTAAATGTTGAAGAATGAAATAAAAAAAATCAATTATATAAAAGGATCCAAAATAAAAAAATAGCAATTAAAAAAATGAGGACCAGAATTGTAATAAAATAAATAAATTAGAGAATAACTAATATTTTTTTTATTAAATGGTGAAATTAAAAAGAAAAATTAATTTAATAAAAGAACACGGAAAACAATCAAAAGAACGAAAATCAAAATGAAAAAAACAAAACATAATGAATTAAGATTGAATGATGAAATTGAAAATAAATTGAAATTTCACAAAAAGGTTAAGAACAAAAAAAATTGAAATAAAAGAATAAATATCAAAATTAAAATGCAATAAATAAGATGATAACTCTAAATTTTTGAATGGTTAGAGTGAATTTCAAGTGAAGAAGAGAGAAAAGACAAAAAAAAAAAATATTTCTAGCAGTAAATCATCCCACCACTAATGCCATGTGTCGCCCCAACAAGAAAAAGATGTCACGACGATTCAAACAACATGTCAAAAGAAAATTTTTGGCTGCCAGATGACACCATGACATCCCCCACTCTATGATACGAGCTTTGCATGTACCAGCATTTTTAATTATATTTATTAAAATATTGAAATATTTTTTAACTAGCTTGATTATAATTAAAAAAATCAGAATAAAAATACAAAAAAAACCCTAAATATCAATTAAACAAAATATATTTTTAATGATAATTTAGTCATTTTACTATACTTTTAAAATATAAAAATACCAACTCATCCATGGTCATAGAGACTAATGAATCTTACAGAAACACTAAATACTGTATTACCTTTAATAACCGGTTTATATAAAAAAATATTCATTATACTATTTTAATAAATAGTAAATTCTCAATCAGCAAACAATATTTTTTCAAATCGAACCAGCTTTTGTTAATGATTGGAGAGGGAAGCATGTGCGTAGCGATACATTGTTTAGCACTCGTCTTGAATAGCCACCCTATGAGATTCTCTCCTATATTTACTTTCACGTGTGATATTTTATTTATCTAAGCTCTGCTAAGTGCTAACTCCTATCCCTATACAGTTTTTTCTTGCTTTTTTAATCCAGGGCTATTATCATTGGTTCTTTCAAATTACCATGTACCATTAGCCGTTGATTTTGGGAACTTCCCTGCTTCTGATTGGCTTCTCTCTTGAATCATGCAGCTTTTTTAATGTTTCTGCTAGTCAATGATGCTCTGCAATATAAATATATATTTGCCTAACTATATAATATTTGACTGACTGGGATTATTTTTATGGACGAGTTATATATAAATACAATTCTCTCTCTATTTTTTTTTTTTTATGGGTAAAATATGAGATTTGAACACAGGATGCCCTTGTGTTTTTTTCCCCCGTTGATGGATGCCGCTGAATCAAACACCTTGTAGATAATACTCTTCCCTCTGAAAATTATATGTATTTACGTTTTTTAATTATGAAAAAATGAATTGCCTTTTCTTCTCGTTTCCAGCTGATGGGTGGGTTAGGGCTTTAGCTCTTTAACACTTCTTGGCCACGGGGATAGACAAGTTTTCTTTTTCTGTGACAAACAAGGGCCCAGTATCTAGAGAAAAACAAAATAGGAGAGCCTAAATTACTAATTTACTTTACTATTTTTTATTATTACTGGTAAACTAAAACCGTTAAGTGTTTAATTATTGTTCATTATTGTAGTTGTTTAATGTTCAAGGGTCGTCAAAGGTTGAGGACTCGACCCTACATTTTGGTTCGTATATATTTAATTTGTTACATTTTAGTTTTATATTTTATTTTCATTATACTTTAGCTTTGACGGTTAATAGAGGAGAGAGGAGAGGAAAATAAAAAAACTCCGACGAGCATTGTAAAAAAACCTATTTTTGTGTCAATATATTGGACTTGACATGAGAAATTTAATAATGGTTGTTCTTGGTATTCAAATAGCCGGATAAAGGAGATCAAAAACCAAAAATATAATTAAGCTTTTAAATATAATTTGATTTTTTAAAGTTAAAATGCCTTTCTTAGGATGAAAATGAATTCTTGAAGGTTGCTGGGACAATCTTGGGGTGTTTATTTTGTTTTTTTAGCTTGTATATACATACATATATATATATATAAAATATTTTTGTTTTTTTCAAATATTTTATTTATTTATTCAAAGTATCTTCTAATTCTATACAATCTTAAGACGTTATTTTTTATGTACTTCTAGTGATTTAATCCTTAAATTATCTATATATTTTTTGAATTATTTGTAAATATAACACTAATTATTTTAAATATCTTTCTACAAAAAAATATTATGGTTCCAAAATTATCATTAATTAAAAATAAAAAAAATATTCTTCTAGAAGCAAGAAAATTATATTTCATCTCAAGATTCAAATAAAAAAATCACAATGCTAAAGTGGATATCATGATTTAAATAAACACAATTAATGCTTGCAGTTGTTTCTTTGATTTTATCATTTTAGATTTATTTATTCAATAAAAAAATTTAAAAAATTATTTTATCCTATATAAGAAATATAAATACTATCCATTATGACCTTTAGAAAGAGTAAAGAATACCAGAATGTTTTTTTTTTCAATTAAAATTTTACCAAAATGTACATCCACAACGTTGGAGTTTGTCTATTAAAATTGGTGGTATTTGTTATTAATAGTCCGTTTAAAATATATTTTTTGTTTAAAAATATATTAAAATAATAATTTTTTATTTTTTAAAAATATTTTTAATATTAAAAAATTAAAACAATAAAAATGAAAAAATTAATTTTAAATAATTAAAAATATAATTTCAAACGTGTTGTCTTGACTTGTATACTTCCCGGCGGGTATTTTTGCCTTGTTGTATATCCTCAAATCCAAATCCAACGTTGGTTTTTAAAAAAACCCTACGTTAGTCCCGAGGATTACCCCACATTCTCCTTCCCTGTCTCCCATTCTCTCTGGAATTGTTCCTGGTACGTTCCTTTTTACTTGCATTGGCCTGTCTCTGTGCATTATTTTTTCTTTTGGATTTTGTTTGTGAATGTGTACTGTACTGAATAGGAGGACCTGTTTATAAGGAAAATTCCAACCTTCATTAGGAAATTAACTGGCATTACTTCCTGTTCTAAAGAAACTGAATGTATTTGCATGTTCTTACAATTTTCTGCCTTGGGTGGGTTTAATTGTCTTTAATTCAATGTTCTTTTTTTTTTCTTTTTCTTGGAACAGTTTTGAAGTCATTTTCTTTGATTTTGTTTATATAAGAGATTGAATGCTTAGAATTTCTTATAACCAAACATGTGAATTACAAATTGTGTCAAGCAGGGCTTCTGGTTATTAATTCTTGATTTGGAAAATGCGAAGATTGTTTTTCTAAATGTAGAATTCTGATATTGGGATTAACTGATGGAGAGTCCATGCAAAGAAAGCAATATTCACAGTTATGAATCTCTCAAGGAAGAACCTTTAAGTGAAGCATTTGAGGTTTCTGTGACAAAGCCCATTGTGCAACGAGTTCAAAACATCGAGTCGAAAGGGCCTCTAGGGAGAAGATGCAGCCCTGGACTTATAAATACACCTCAAGAGAAAAGGCCATGTTATGATGATGGTCAGAGCATGGAGTTAGATGCTCCTAAACTCGACATTTGCATAAAAGAAGTTGAAGAAGAGTCAACAGGGCCGAGGGAGAGAAGGCCATATTATGATGGAGATCAGAGGTGGGAGTTAAATGCTCCTAAACATGACGAGTGCAAGAAAGAAACCAGAGATTATAATAGGAAGAGACAGTTAGAATCGACCAGAGATAATGCTGTCAAGAGAAGAACCTGCATGAATCATTCATTGCAAGAATGACTACCTGATATAGATAGAAAAGGCGGAGAAGATTGGTGCGATAGAAGTTGTCTGGCTCTTGGTTCCTTGCCTTTTAAAGTTGATGAAGCAGAAATTGAGCTAGAAGACAATGCTTTCCTGAAATGGACAGACTATCAAAATTTTGTAGCAGAAGGCCTGCACAGCAGTGAAGGAGACAGTGAGGAATTTTAATTCTCATCACCTTAACTTTGCTCAGGTGATTGCATTTATAAGGATCTTTTATTGAAATGAATAGGTGAATGCTTATGTATATTTGTTTGTTCAAAGTATTGGTTTTAGCAATCCTTAAAATTACAGAAAATATTCTTCATTGTCTCCTCCTCTTGGCTAAATAGTAACACAACACTGTTTTGTTGTGGTTGTGCTACATTAAGGTGTTTCCGGTTTAGACATCATCACGCACCTATTTGATTCTTTGTTTCCTTTCCTATTTTTCAAATCAAAATGTCAGTGTTGAAATTTGTTTTTTATCTTGTGAATCAAGGTAGGCAGTGAGACAACTGCCAGGTGTTTGAATTAACAAAGAAGCAGGAATCATTATGATTAAGAATTATTACTATCATCTGTATGACTAAAGCTGCACAAGTATTGCTATACTTTGAGGTGAAAATTTAAATAACAGTCCATTTTTGCTTCTCATGAAATATTGTATCTCATATTTCAAAATTTATGCCTTTCCTTTTGAAAACTTATTTGGCGAATAGAAACCATTAATACAGAACAAAATGGCTATCATGTGCCAACTCCTTTCCAGGCCACTTTCACCATTTTAAACTCTCTGTCCCTGCCTCTCTCTCTCTCTCTCTGGAGGCGGATCTTGGTCTTTGTGATTGTTATGCTAATGCTATAAAAGCTTTGCAGAAGGGAAGTTCATCCACTGATGCTAAGTGTTCTTCAAATCAACCGATTCTGAAGAAAATATCGAAGTCTTATTTATATCTATGATTGGAAAATCCCTTTACATGCCTTGTCCTAGACATGAAAGAGTTGAGAGGTGTCCATGCATCAATGAGAGGAGCACTGGATTCAGGCATAAATTAATTTACTGTCTGCTCCTTAAATTCATGGCATACACTTGAATTGCTATGTGAAGTAATTTAGAACACTTAAAAAACGTAATGCTTTGTGAAAATTGTGAAAAAATTGGTCATGTTTCAATTTCTGCGTACTTGAGATGATGCCTGTGTTTGTTGAAGGTGTTTATCTCTGAGAAAACTTTTATGACTCTGTTTGTGCTCCCACTGCTTATTTATCAACCAGTAAGAGTTATTGAATCAACCAAATATAGAATTAACGTGATAAGCAATCTTGACTATGTAACGTGCTGCTCTTTGGTATTGCTCAAGGACATTGTGATTAAACTACTCTTTACCCTAATATAAGCTGAACTAAAGGTGATAGCATTAGAATAAACATAATCTGAACTAAAGGTGATAAAATTACTCTAAGGAAAAGGAAATAGCACCCAATAGAGTGACGAAGTGAAATTTGCAACAGCTGAAACATCAGGTCAAATGAATTGAGCATTATCGTCAATGAAATAGGGTTTCTCTCAACTGGGTGAAAAAAATTCTTTAAGCTCACTGTTAGTGTGACCAACCTACAAATATGGTTTTTGTTGCCTCTAAGGCCAGATTTCTGCACAAAATCTCAGTCGAAGCCAAGCACAAGTGATTGCCATCATACTTGGAAAACAAGCAGCATCAAACGAGCAAATTACTAACACTATCAAAAAAGAAAAAAGAAAGGGGCTTTTTTATTCTGATATCTTTATAAGCTTCTTTTTTTTTCATGTTAACCTGGCATTCTAACAAATACTTATCTCTTGTGCTTGATGTTATAACTTGGGCTTCCTTTTAATGTGAAATATTAAATTCCAGGCATCAACAGCAAATTTATAATGAAAAATGGTTTTGCTATGTTGCAAACAGGAACTTATATACATATGACTATGGTTACGCACTTGATAGTGTTGCTGGTCCTGATGGGAAACTAAAACAGTCACCATGCTACTGTGGCACCGATGAGTGTCGGCGGCGCTTGTATTAGGTAAAACGGAGGTTATAAAATTAGATTACAGCTTATGTACACGTTTCTATTGAAAAACAAATACATAAAGCCATTGCTAGATTTTAATTTGTACAGAATGCTTATTATATACAAGAACTTCTTTGGGCTTGATGTGTTTTAATAGCTGAGACATGTCAAATTAATAAAATTATCTGGTATATCTCATTTCTTGTCACCCTTTGGCAATTATCAAGGAATGGTAACTCATCGGAGGGGACGATTTTGTTAATTGTACTACATTTTATGCCCCCCCCACTTCTTCTCCACAGGGCTATATGATAGTGTTAGTAATTTGCTTTTAAACCCAATCTCAGAAACTCACAGGATATATATGGTTGAGTTTAATGAAAGAACAGAGGCAACTAATATCATTTCCTTCCTGTTTGATAAAACTATATATTTTCTGTGCTTTCACCACACTCATAATTAGTTCCTTGAAGTCTGTAAAATCTAGTTTATTGAATCCTATGTTTGAAATGCTAGGTGATGCTGCTTTCCGCCCTTGTAGTGCCAATTGCCAAGCCTGGTACGAACCAGTTTTTTTAAGTGGGTAAGAACAAATCAATCACTTGAACTAGTTTTGCAAGGTCTATTGGTTTTTGTCTGCCACTCGGGACCTATCCAGGCTCGTAAATCAAGTGCGTGATTAAAGAAAAGGGGAGCACGATTGTGCACAAGGAAAAGGAAATCTTAAGCAATTGGGTAGCATATCCTTTGATAAAGATGGCTTATTTCTTTTCTTGCTTTTTCCTCCATTACAGAACTGTTTGTACAAATGATTGATCACCATTAATCAAACCAAAACATGACTTCATTTGCACGATTCTCATATTCGTAGGGCGAGTTGTAGCCAGCAACACTGCAAGGCACACGACCCCTGCTTTGTGTCCTTGCTATGGATGATTCCCAGGGGGTGCCCTCGAGGCTTTTCTTCAACGCCAAAACTTGTCCAGGGATGTTGGTGTCGTTCATAAAACCTCCAAACCTCTTCACAGCTGCATGGCGGTGTTTAGGCAGCTTCACTGGATGTACTTGACGGGAGAGAGGAGGGTTATTTTGGTACTTTTGTGGCAAATAGAGGTGCACAGTAAAGGTTGTGTTGCGGGAACTTGCGGTTGATGGAAACATATCTACCAAAACTGGAGCTGTCATGTTGATGTTTGCTGCCTGATCATTGTTTCCTTGAATATACGTAGCGAGGCTTCACAGGCTCCATAATAAGCATGAAATCATTAAATAAATTCTTAAAAGGGCAAATAAGCATGGACGAGATTGTAATTTTAAAGTGTAGGAGAATTGGTCAGTGATATTCCATAATCCATCCACCTGGTGGTTGTGTGTGGCAAATGATTAGCTTATTATTAAAATTAAAATATTAAATCTCAAGAGCTTCTCTTATACTTAAATTAAAGTCTGGACCTATGCTAGGAGAACACCTATAAAATAAATTATAGATAAAGAGCAAACGTTAAAATTAAGACAGTGATAGGGAATAAGTGGTTGCTTTTTTAAATGAAAATATATTAAGATGATTTTTTTTATTTTTCAAAATTTATTTTTAATATTAAAGTAAAAAAATATATTTCAAAAACGATTTTTAAACGCTCTAAACCCATTTTACAGTATTTATTAAACAAAGAAAAGCGTGTGTGATCCCATGGTTTGCTAAATAAACAAAAAGCGATTTGTGATTTCTTGCAGTGAAGGATACATCTGCCCTAAATGAAAGGAAAGTTGAGAGAAAGATGTGCTTACATGTTGAAACCATGACCAACTGCATCCTTGTACGAGTTAGAGTTGATTGGTGAAGTAGAAATCCAAGTAGCTGTTCTGTAACTTCTTATTTCATAATCTTTTTGACTGTGAATCACCTGATATGGAGCACACTCCAGGCGTAGACAGTTTGCTGGCTCTGCATAGGCACTGCGACCTTGACATTGCTCAAACATGATAGCAATGCACAAAGCCAGGGTCAAGAAGACCAAACCAATCCCTTCGCCGGCCGAACCCATGTGGCCCTTTCCTCGAACCATGGCTCTCTATTTGGACCTGAAAATTGTTCTTTCTGGTTCGTTATCAGCAAATTGTTTACACCCCCATGGCCCCATGTAAATAAAAGCACTGGGGAGAGCATAAAAAATGTAAAATGTGGTTTACAGCCATTGCTTTTCGTCTTTATGTTAGTGGCTATGTGAATTGCAACGTTGCATGTTTATCTTATTATCCTCTTCTTTTGGGGAGATTCCAATTTCCCATCTGTGGTCTGTTAGTCTTTTTGTCAACGTCTACTATAAATTGCCAAAGTCCCTTTTACCAAAACGAAGAGTCAGACTGATCCGATGATGTTAACCGTTGGATCGTTACCTCCCACCAGATTGCCATTAATGCAAGACATGGTCAAATATATTTTTGATAGTGAGTAGTCGGTCCACTTCCACTTGCAATATTCTTTTACTTGGACCCGTCAAACAATGAGAAAAAAAAAAGGTTTGCATCAAGAAGGATTGATTTGCATGTCATGGACTAAGCATACCTAGCAAGCATATGCTGATCCATTCACAAATTAGTAAAACCACATTGCATGTGCTGAGATTTTTGTGAATTGCCTTAATGGAAGACCTTGGGTTACAAATAAGGCAATAATGCATTGACACATGTCCACATTTTATCCCTTGATATCGTATCTTAGGAGCTCGAAATGGTCTGCAAACCATCTTATTGTTGTTATTTAGACATCGTTTTAGAATGAGTTTCAACTTGTTTTTTTGTTAAAATATAAATTTTTTAGTGTTTTTGGATTATTTTGATATATTAAAATCAAAAATAAATTTAAAAAAATAAAAAATATATATGATTTTTGATATTTTTATAAATAGAAAATATTTTAAAAATCAATTACTATTATATTTTCAAGACAGCCTGCTAATATGACATGTTACCAACAACCGATGTTCCAGGGATGGTGTGATTATGACAATTTTCTATGAATAAATATTTGTTCATGCTTTTCTTGGGCTAAAAAAACACTCACCACTGCCATTCTCAAAGCTGTTATAGCATGCACTGCAAATTTGAGACCAAACCCGAGAGGCATGCCCAGTCAGTGGCGCTCGGAGATAATTGGTCGATTCATCGCAATAATTTAATTCAAGAGATGCTGATTGTGTTCTCTTCGGGCCAGAGCTGTGTGTTTTTCTGATTCAGCTGTTCTTATTCCATAGACAGTAGCACTCGGAGATCCAACCACTACAATCTCCCCACAGATGTGGCTTGAAAAAGTACCATCAGACATCTTCACTCTTGACCCAATGAGAAAACAATCAATCCAATCCAAAACAGGCCACGCACAAAAAGATCCTCTTTTTTCTTTTGAGTTGCGATTAAGTTTACAAATCAATGATATTAAGTGTGGGAAACATCACTTACTCCTTGATTGCTTCTAGTAGCAGACGCCATGATTAGAAGATAATCTTCGTGATTAAAGAGCCATCTTGGACCCACACCTGTTATTAGTCCCAGAAGCCATTAAAAAACGAGAGCTGTTCATGACACTGTTGTTCGTGGTGGTCCTATGGTCTAATCAAAGATTAAGCAAAATTTGTTTGGCTTTAGTTGATTACTTAGACAATGCATGTGACCATAGCTAGAATGCGAACATCGTATTATTGCGATGGCAGCAACGAAGCTAATGGGGTGTCTATTTTTTCAAGCATATCTAACCCTTTTTTTTTTTTTTTCCTGGAAGACCAAAAAAAATTGCACCCATCCATGAAACAGAGGGAGTAAGTCATCACTACATATGATGATGTGATGATGGTTGTTTATAAAATATTTTTTATTTAAAAATATATTAAAATAATATTTTTTTATTTTTTAAATTTTATTTTTTATATAAACATATTAAAATAATTTAAAAATACTAAAAAAAATAAAAATAAAAAACACATAAAATAAACATACAAAATCATGACATAATCATAATAAAACCCAGTTTAGCTGATTGTTTCTTTCATTATCCTTTCTTTTCTTTTTCTTTGGATGCAGGGGCGGAGTTGAAATTATATAATAAAAATGGCCAAAACTCAAGATATAATTTATTATTAGGAAACTTATTTATTTAAAATAAAAATATATTATATTATCTTATATTTAAACACTAAAAATATAAAAATTTAAAATATTTTACAGGGCCCGGGCCCTGCTTACCTCCCCTGCTTGGATGGGCTTTCAGTGGAATAGATAACCATATATTAATGTTTTGAGTATGTGTATTTTTGTATTTTGTCATGTAAAGTTTTCTTAAGATAAGATAAGATGATGATTTTTGAGATTAAAGATATTTTTATCGAATCAAATATTTTGAAATAAAGGTCATGTTTATATGTATAATTATAAATTAATAAATTTTTTAAAATGCTGATGTGAGATTTAAACTAAAAAATTAAAAAAGAGTGCAAACCTTTTTCTAACCACTGAGCACATAAAAGAGATGTCAATTGCATGCCCGAGGGGGCAGGAAGGGTGCGTGCTTAGCCATTTCATTCAACCGGAGGTCCAGAAAGAGGGGGAGGGGGTAACATGGCTAGAGCGACCACCTAGTAAAGGCGGCTACATATAGGCTAGCCCACGCAGATGGAGGGCCACAGTCATCAACCTGGTCCCCACGATATCGCATGAAGATGGTGACCCTTTACTAACCCCTCATGAGGTCTGTGCTTCCTTCCAGCCCCTTTATGGAAGCTTTTTTCCACAATCAAATATATTTATATTGCTTGACACGAAACTAAATGGGCTAATTCATTTAATTAGATGGGAAGGGATAAACAGATGAGAAGAAATGGAAGGCAAAAAGGACGTGTAGGAGAAGAGAGAAGGCACCAGTCATGGGGCTCTCAACTTTCAAATCCAACCAACCATAAATGTGGCTTTAAATTATGGGGCATTCTCATGTGTTAGCTAGCCATCAAGTGAAGATTACAAGAAATGATTAAGAGTTTGTTTTTGTTTGTTAAAAATTTATATTTTTATTTAATTTTTTAATTGTTTTAATGTCTTTATATCAAAAATAAATTTTTATATAAAAAGTATTGTTTTAATATGTTTTTTAATAAAAAAATATTTAATATAAATGCTCGTCGAAAAGAGAAAGATAGACCAATTTGTTTTTATTGGGAGGGTAGGATGCCCTTATCAGCATTTTAGTCCACGCCATTACTGAAAAGGAAACCTAAGAATGCCGAATCTCTAGCTCTTGGAGAGAAAAATTCAGGGAAAAATTATTATAAAAAGAATTATCTAGCGTGCAAGATTAATCTTGAGTACCCACTATCTTCACATATAGGTTGTGGAGCATATGAACCATTTAATAGGTGATTTAGTAATAAAAGCTTGAAATTAAAGGGTTTGTTTTTTTTTATAGTTTTAGTTCGAGCCCTGTGGTTATTAATATGATAACCACTGGAGATTTACATGGTCGTTAATTTCAAGGTTCGTGAGATTAGTCGAGGTGTGTTCAAGCTGAACCAAACACCCACGTTAATTTAAAAAAAAAAAGTTTGTGGAGCATGTTGATTTTCTTTCAAGATCCACATTAGATTCACAAATGATTTTATCATGTTTTGAAAGTGAAATTTGTGTTTTTTTTAAGATTTTGTAAGCCTTAGAGGATCGTTTTCCTTCAATAAAAAAAATATTCACTTCGAGGATTAAGAATATTTACTCCTTAATTAAATAAAAAAGAATATCAATTAAATGAATTTATGAAACCATGTACAAGAGGAGGATTAGTAGGATATCCAGGAATGTAATAATAGTTGTTTTTTTATAATATAAAATTTAAAATAATATTTATATTTATATTTAAAATTAACACATTAAGATAATTTTAAAAAATAATATTATTTTAAATAAAAAATAAATTTTGACGACCTCTATTTGACCGAATTCCAAACATAGTTTTGATGGAAAGAGATGCGTAGCTCGTGAAAGGTGGCCCAATAAAACGTGTTAAAATTAACCGTGTTTTACTCAAAGATAATGACCTCATTACGGGGCCTAGAAAAGTACTTAACAGGAAGATAGATAAGGGTAGCCCTTGTCCAAATCAACAAAGTAATCATCTATAGCCTACCACTCTGAAATTCGTTGCAAAAACTTTACACACAAACTAAATTTATTATTCATTTCTAGGTGCAATGATTTTTCTGCTCTTCCAATAAATATTCTTTTTTTAGAGGAATATGAGTTAGGGGTAGTCTTGTCTTTTAACATGACCAATTAATTATTAATACGGAAATATATGTGATTTTTAATTTTTAAAATAATAAGATAATTTTATTAATCAAATTTTTTAAAACTATTACCTGAAGGTTTTTTATTTTTTTTATTTTCTAAAATACAGTAAAAAGGATGATTTTGCTCTTAAAATAAAAAAAAATAAAAGCATCATGCAGGGGCTTTTTTTTTTTCTTCCCATATAGTTTCCTTTGTTATTTCCATAACAATCAAACGATGTCTATGTCTTTTTACATTAATTAATTAATATAAAAATTCGAAAAGCTATTGAAAGCATGTGGTGTCTATAAGTGATCAGAGATAGGCTTCTGCCTTGTCATTTGAATCTCCGCTTCATCTTCTTTCTTTTAATGTAGCGCAAGTTAAAAGTCGGGGGGCGGTTTGTCACTAATGAATTTTTTTCTTTCTTTTATTTTCTCTCTTCTCCCATAAAAATTACAAGTTGGTTCTTTTTATTTTTTGTATTTCAAATTTAGTTCTTATTCTTTTAGTTTTAGCCCTTTTATAAAAATTTTATTTATTTTCACTTTATTCTTTTAATCCCATCTTGTTATGTATTTTTTTTTCTTCAATTTGATCCATATTCTTTTCATTTCTAATTTGATCTTTTGATTTTTTATAAAAGTTTTATAGGTTTTCAATTTTTCTTTTAATCTAAATTTATGGTGTATTTTTTTTTTCAGTTTGATTTTTATTGTTTTGATTTTGTTTTTACTTTTGTTAAAGTTATTGTTTTTTTCAATCTAGCCTTCCAATTAAAAGTTTTGGATTGTCCTTTAATTTATTTTTTATTTTAATTTTCTCCCTCGTTATTTTAATTGTTATTTTTTATTTTAGATTCTCTTGTGCAATTGGTTTTTTTCTCGTTTTCACCTTTGTTGTTTTTCCATGTAAAGTGCTTTTAATTTAATGACCCGGGTCATGGGTTTAAAAAATTAATACTAGTTGACATCCTTTGTTGGCTTATATTTTTTTTTTCTAATTTCATTGTCCGGCATAGTTTTTTTTTTTTAAAAAAAGGAAGGTTGACTTTATGGTTTTCTTTAATTTCTTTTATATCATATTATCTCAGTCTTGTGACATTGGTCATAAGTTTTGCGGGTTAACTTGGGTTGGCTCGCTTTTTATAACCCAGGTTACATGTTTATCCTACTATTTTGGGTTGACTCTAGCTAATTTTTTATCCAATTTTATACTTCTAAAGGTTTTTTTTTTTTCAAGTTATCATGGTTTATTTAAAAAGAAAAATTATTCATTTACTATCATTGTCTATTTTTTATTTGTATAATTAAAATAAAATCAACTTATTAAACATGATCGGGGTTATGACTCAAGTCGTTTGTTTTTCTTACATATTTGAAACGCGTTTGCGACTCTTGAATTATTATTGCATTTTTCTTGTTTTTTTTATTCTAATTTTGATTTTTCTTTTAATTGATACTTTTTGAATAAAAAAATATATTTTACGTTTCAGTTATTATCCCTCCTCTGTTATTATTTTCTTATTATTTAGTCTTTTTTAATAGAGTTTTTTCTTAAAAAAATATTTTATATGTATTTAATTTTTGAAGATATTATTCTTATTCATCTATATTTTTTTATGTTTTATATTAATGAACTTTATTTTTAAAAATAAAAATATTTATTTTTAGATAATATTTATAATATGTGCAGCCTTATATAATATTTTTTTCTTCTTATTTTGTTCAATTAGTTTCATGTGTGTGGGTGTATTTCTGTTATTATTTGATTGAATAAAAAACTTATTTTAATAAATAAATACAATAAACACAATCGGATAAATGTTTCACGTTGCAAAATCTATCTATTGACTTTTTCAATTTTGTTTTTAGTTGTCGTTAGTGATTTTTAAATATTTTTTTTATAGATGGATTTTGATTTATTTAATTAGATACTTACATGAACTATAAATTGAATTTTTTGTGTAAAAAAATATTAAAAAAGCCTACATGATGTCATGGATCGAGTCAAGATTTATCATTGTGTGTTTTGTAATGCAATAAAAAGTGCTCTTGTAAAATTAAAAACATCATTTTGATTATTCTAGTTAAGCTGTTACCCAGCTGAGTAATGAATCAAGCTGAGTTTAATAATTTGTATTAAAAAAAATAAAGAAATATAGACCCTCCTGTTAATTGAGCGATTAAAGATATAACCCTGATCAATCACACAATTGACTACCCTTAATCACGGATTAAGAGGCACTATCTAGTATCTACTCAGTCAATACCCAAGTAAATAAAAAAATAAAAACCACCGAAACCTTAAAGCAAAACCTCTCTCTCAATTTCTCTCCTTCTCTCAATTCTGTAATTACGGGGAGGATAAGTGATTGATGATCCCTCTCCTCTAAACGCCGTAACGGACTCTCCCTTAGAACTCCGTTACTTCCCCACCCTCGTAAAGTCACGTGCCTTTAAAAAAACCAAAAGATAAAAAAAATCCTCTTTCATCATTTTCTTTAATTATGGCTTTAGAGCAGCAATTAAGCTTAACCCCAACTCAAAATCCAGTTGACGGCGAAAGAACTAACGGCGTTGACACCACCATCCGAGACGGCGGGGATGACGGAAACAAAGCACCGAGACTCCCTCGGTGGACGCGGCAAGAAATTCTAGTACTCATACAGGGCAAGAGAGTGGCAGAAAACAGAGTCCGAAGAGGTCGCGCATCGGGTATGGGCATCGGGTCGGGTCAAATCGAACCGAAATGGGCCTCAGTATCTTCTTACTGTAAAAGACATGGGGTGAACCGAGGACCGGTTCAGTGTCGGAAAAGATGGAGTAATTTAGCAGGTGATTTTAAGAAGATAAAAGAATGGGAGACTTCAATAAGAGAAGAAACGGAGTCCTTTTGGGTTATGAGGAATGATTTGAGAAGAGAAAGGAAGTTGCCTGGGTTTTTTGATAGGGAGGTATATGATATTCTCGATGGTGGCGGCGGTACGGTCCCGGGATTGGCGCTTGCTTTGGCACCGTCTTCGACGGCGGCAGAGGCGGAGGCAGTAGCGGAGGAGGTGGTTTTTGATAGTGGGCGGAGTGCAGCGGCGGAGGATGGGTTGTTTTCGGATTTTGAGCAGGAGGAAGGAGGAGGGAGTCCGGAGGCTGTAGTTAAGGAGGTGCAACCGATAAAGATGGCGGTGACGGCAGGGGTTGCTAATCCGACACCGATTTCAGGTAATTGGGGTTGGAGGTTTTATTTTTTCTTCTGAAATTTTGAGGTTTGGTGGGTTTTTTGGGTTTATGTAATAATTGTGGTTGTGATTCTATAAATTTTGTTTGGTTGTTAGTAAAAGATTTAAGATTTTTAGTGGTAGATGATGATGCTGCCATAAAGTTGGTGGTCGGATTTTATTAAGTACTGAAATGGGGTGTTTTGTTTGTACTTTTTTTTTTAAAAATGAAAGCCCTCCAATTTCCATGGTTACTCCTTTTCTTTTTCTTTTTCTTTTTCTTTTTTTTTTAATTTCTATTTATCTATTATTTTTTTCGTACTTATTTATTACCAATAACAGAGGTTTTAGATTATCACAGTTGCTGATATTTTTTAGCTCTTTGTTTTGCTTCCTGTCATGCACAGAGAAGCAGTACCAGCCAGCTCCACGAGCAAGTCAAGCTCAAGGTAACGCTCAGATCTAGTAGTTTATTGATCATATTGTCTATGATTTGGTGCCTCTTCAATTGGTTCTTCTATTCTTTCATGGAAAAAGAATCGCTGATCTTTCCTTCAAGTTTATTCATAGTCGTACCCTGAAGAGACGGTGGCTCTATAGCCTTACCCTGAAGAGATCGTGTTTGTGTAGGGCAAGTAATTTACAGCCAGACTCTTTATGATGAAAATCTGAACAGGGCGCAAATGGAAAACTAATGACCATATGGATAAAGAGCATGAGCCGGATCATGACCCCATCAACTTTAAATTGTCTTTTGGGACTTTGAGTTGACCCTTGGCTCAGATTGTCATGATTTGCCTTTAATTCATGTGATCTGTGTTTTCGAAAGTTTTTGTTGCCTGCTAGCTTTCAGCTGTGCGGTCACGACTAATCGCATGATATATTGCGAGGTTTTTATTACTCGATAAGTTATTGTGAAACTCTTGTTTGAATGTAGAATGTGGTTCTTTCATAACTGTAGTCCGTCGAAAAAATTGACTTCATGGTTTACAGTTTATGTGTACTGATGTCTCCGGTTGTGGGGTTTAGTTTGGTATTCAAGTGTTCAATAACCATTACCTATTCTATTGTTTGAGGTCCGTGAACACATTGTTAGTGGATATATGCTATGGGCCAGTGTGTAGGTCAGAAAAAATTGGTGGTTCGGGCATTTTCCAACTTCTCCTGGTCTTGAAACTTCATCATCGGCTAGTTTTACATGCAGAGAAACTGTACTCTTTTTTGTGTACATTGCAGTTCCACCAAATGATAAAAGGCCCGCCACAAATCCTGAGATGGGGTCTGCTTCGCATGAGGAACGGAAACGGAAACGGTTTGTGATAGATGGTGATGAGGAAACCATCAGTTTGCAGAGTCATTTGATTGATGTCTTGGAAAGGAATGGCAAAATGCTGACTGCTCAGCTTGAAGCTCAGAACACAAATTTTCAGCTGGACCGGGAGCAGAGGAAGGATCATGCAGATGGCTTGGTTGCTGTTCTCAATAAGCTCGCGAATGCGCTTGGGAAAATAGCGGATAAGTTGTAGCTAAATCCATATAGGAGATTGTGCACATAAAAAAGCTCTTTTTTAGTTTCATAGATTTAGCTGGGGGTGGAGTATCGGTGAATTGATCTTGATGGTTTATCTTAGGACCACATTTCACATCTTGTATTTTATTCTTAATACTCTTCCTTGTATTTTGCCACCTCTGTGGCGTAGTGCCATTATAGGCCATACATAGGGTCCTCGAGTAGATAATAAATTCAGAGATAAGCGTATACACCACCACATTCTGCTTCTTTATTGTTCTCTCCTGGATGTTTCGGGTATTTGTACAGGATATTCGTTATATTAAGCTACAGAGGTCATTCCTTGCATGCATTGCAATCTCTCCTTGTGTTTTTTTTTTATTGTTATTATTAATGTCGTGCGCAAATAGTTTGCGCGCATCTCGACTAATCTCATGTATTTTGAAGTTACTAATATGTAAGCTTTTAATGGTCTTGAGAATTGTGCGACTTGAACTGGTGATCTTTAGGAAGCAAATATATGACCTGACTAGTTGAGTTATATCCTTCAAGTTACTTCTCGTCTAAATTGAGAAAGTTGATCATATAGATTTTTCGATATCTGCAATGTAAAATTATATGTATGGGTCTTGACTTTGAATTTAATTATATGAATATGTTATAGACAACATTAGCATTAGGTTTAATTATATTTTTAATTTTTTTTAATGTTTTTTATTATTTTGATGTATTGATATAAAAAATAAAATAATATTTTAATATATTTTTAAATAAAAATCTTTTTGAAAAACAATTTTTACCAAACTTCTACAAATAAAATAAACTTTCAAGAAATGTTTGTTCTAGAATATTGAATTTCTTGCCCTTTGCTGATGTTCGGAAATCAAATGATGTTTTATCCACTACTGTCAATGAAGTCAATAGCTAATTTACAAAAGTCAGTGAGATTGCTGTTATCCAGAAGTTATTACCAAAGCATAGTTTTCCTAAGCCATAGTTTTCGATCCAGAACCGCTACCAGTAACCAGATAAGGGCCATTCATTCTCCCACTCATAGTTATTAAACCCGGCCCGGGGGTTGACCCGGCCAAGGGGCCGGGTCCCGGGTTTCATGGGTCAACCCGGGTCAACTCGGGTCAACCCGGATTAACCCGGAAAAATTAAAAAAAATTAAAGTTTTAATATTTCATATGAAAAAATCCATGTAAATATAGATTATACATATTATGAAGTTTAAAAGAATATTTTAAAAAGTTTTTTATCCCACATTGAAAAAACATAATTTTTTTCTTGGAAACATAGATTATATATACTAATGGGTTTCAAATCCCACATTGAAAAAACATAAGTTTTTTCATGGGAACATAGAGTATATATATGAAAGGGTTTCAAATCCCACATTGAAAAGATAATATATTATCCTTTTAAATTGAAGTATTTAAACCAAAATGTTTTTTATCCCACATTGAAAAAACATGGTTTTTTTCATGGGAACATAGTGTATATATATGAAAGGGCTTCAAATCCCACATTGAAAAAACATAGTTTTTTACATGGGAACATGGAGTATATATATGAAAGGGCTTTAAATCCCACATTGAAAAGATACTTTGTTATCTTTTTAAGTTGAAGTACTTAAACCAAAAGGTTTTTTATC
The DNA here is from genome assembly GCA_019202695.1 of Populus x sibirica. Classification (NCBI taxonomy): domain Eukaryota; kingdom Viridiplantae; phylum Streptophyta; class Magnoliopsida; order Malpighiales; family Salicaceae; genus Populus; species Populus x sibirica. The sequence goes on from JAGMVL010000452.1 coordinate 473,707, forward strand.
CCACATTGAAAAAACATGGTTTTTTTCATGGGAACATAGTGTATATATATGAAAGGGCTTCAAATCCCACATTGAAAAAACATAGTTTTTTACATGGGAACATGGAGTATATATATGAAAGGGCTTTAAATCCCACATTGAAAAGATACTTTGTTATCTTTTTAAGTTGAAGTACTTAAACCAAAAGGTTTTTTATCCCACATTGAAAAAACATGGTTTTTTTCATGGGAACATAGTGTATATATATGAAAGGGCTTCAAATCCCACATTGAAAAAACATAGTTTTTTACATGGGAACATGGAGTATATATATGAAAGGGCTTTAAATCCCACATTGAAAAGATACTTTGTTATCTTTTTAAGTTGAAGTACTTAAACCAAAAGGTTTTTTATCCCACATTGAAAAAACATGGTTTTTTTCATGGGAACATAGTGTATATATATGAAAGGGCTTCAAATCCCACATTGAAAAAACATGGTTTTTTACATGGGAACATGGAGTATATATATGAAAGGGCTTTAAATCCCACATTGAAAAGATACTTTGTTATCTTTTTAAGTTGAAGTACTTAAACCAAAAGGTTTTTTTATCCCACATTGAAAAAACATGGTTTTTTTCATGGGAACATAGTGTATATATATGAAAGGGCTTCAAATCCCACATTGAAAAAACATGGTTTTTTACATGGGAACATGGAGTATATATATGAAAGGGCTTCAAATCCCACATTGAAAAGATACTTTGTTATCTTTTTAAGTTGAAGTACTTAAACCAAAAGGTTTTTTTATCCCACATTGAAAAAACATGGTTTTTTTCATGGGAACATAGTGTATATATATGAAAGGGCTTCAAATCCCACATTGAAAAAACATAGTTTTTTACATGGGAACATGGAGTATATATATGAAAGGGCTTTAAATCCCACATTGAAAAGATACTTTGTTATCTTTTTAAGTTGAAGTACTTAAACCAAAAGGTTTTTTATCCCACATTGAAAAAACATGGTTTTTTTCATGGGAACATAGTGTATATATATGAAAGGGCTTCAAATCCCACATTGAAAAAACATAGTTTTTTACATGGGAACATGGAGTATATATATGAAAGGGCTTTAAATCCCACATTGAAAAGATACTTTGTTATCTTTTTAAGTTGAAGTACTTAAACCAAAAGGTTTTTTATCCCACATTGAAAAAACATGGTTTTTTTCATGGGAACATAGTGTATATATATGAAAGGGCTTCAAATCCCACATTGAAAAAACATAGTTTTTTACATGGGAACATGGAGTATATATATGAAAGGGCTTTAAATCCCACATTGAAAAGATACTTTGTTATCTTTTTAAGTTGAAGTACTTAAACCAAAAGGTTTTTTATCCCACATTGAAAAAACATGGTTTTTTTCATGGGAACATAGTGTATATATATGAAAGGGCTTCAAATCCCACATTGAAAAAACATAGTTTTTTACATGGGAACATGGAGTATATATATGAAAGGGCTTTAAATCCCACATTGAAAAGATACTTTGTTATCTTTTTAAGTTGAAGTACTTAAACCAAAAGGTTTTTTTATCCCACATTGAAAAAACATGGTTTTTTTCATGGGAACATAGTGTATATATATGAAAGGGCTTCAAATCCCACATTGAAAAAACATGGTTTTTTACATGGGAACATGGAGTATATATATGAAAGGGCTTTAAATCCCACATTGAAAAGATACTTTGTTATCTTTTTAAGTTGAAGTACTTAAACCAAAAGGTTTTTTTTATCCCACATTGAAAAAACATGGTTTTTTTCATGGGAACATAGTGTATATATATGAAAGGGCTTCAAATCCCACATTGAAAAAACATAGTTTTTTACATGGGAACATGGAGTATATATATGAAAGGGCTTTAAATCCCACATTGAAAAGATACTTTGTTATCTTTTTAAGTTGAAGTACTTAAACCAAAAGGTTTTTTATCCCACATTGAAAAAACATGGTTTTTTTCATGGGAACATAGTGTATATATATGAAAGGGCTTCAAATCCTACATTGAAAAAACATGGTTTTTTACATGGGAACATGGAGTATATATATGAAAGGGCTTCAAATCCCACATTGAAAAGATACTTTGTTATCTTTTTAAGTTGAAGTACTTAAACCAAAAGGTTTTTTTATCCCACATTGAAAAAACATGGTTTTTTTCATGGGAACATAGTGTATATATATGAAAGGGCTTCAAATCCCACATTGAAAAGATATTATGTTATCCTTTTAAGTTGAAGTATTTAAACCAAAAGATTTTTTTATCCCACATTGAAAAAACATTGTGTATATATACTAATGGGTTTCAAATCCCACATTTGAAAAAAAAAAAAAAAAAAACCGGGTCTCGTCCGGGTTTGCCCGGTCGCTGGGTCCGGGTTGACCCGCAGGGTCGCCGGGTTTGGCCGGGCTGTTGCCATAGCCGGTCTTTTATTAAACCCGGACCGGTCCAGCCACCGGGTCGACCGGGTCCCGGGTCGACCCGCCGGGCCGGGCCGGGCCGGGTTTAATAACTATGCTCCCACTAATTACAAAAATGGCATTGCAAAAGCTTGGAAGACAGCAGCAAGTTGATGATGCAGGCATGGACGGGCGAGGTTATTTGAATTTTGGGCCGTTTGCTTGGATATTCTGGTTATTCATGAGATTCTGGCCCAATTAATTGGACATGAGGTTCCCTCCCTTGTCCAAAATTTAAGGGTGTGTAAATTAACTGAAAAGAATTTTTTTTCTTTTTTACTTGTTTTTTCAATTAAGATTGAAAAACATGTCCAAATTTTAAAAATAAAAACATTTTTTTATATAAAAAATAAAAAAAATGTATCAAGATTATAGCTATTTTTTATAAAAAATCAAAACCATAATCTATAATAATCGTCTTACTATTTTGTATTGTGATGATGTAATTGTAGAATATTAATTAAAATTTATCATGAAAGAATTATATTGTTAACTAAAAAAAAATTATGTTAGATTTATAATAAAAATTAAATTTATGACACTAAATAAATATGAAAAAATAAAACAATAAAAATTTTAATCTTTTACATTATTAAAAAATACTTGTATATAAAAGAAAATATTGTATTGTTCACTTTTTTATTTTTAAAAAGAGTGAAAAAATTGTATTGAAAAACTCAGAACAAATTTGAATTTTCTGTATGGAGAAATGTTGTATTTGAACATGAAATTCTAGTGTTTTTTTTACTCGAATTCTTTATAAAATTAAAGTATTGCTCTATTTTTTTTTAATAACCCCTAAAGAATCGTGTGAATCCACTATGCTATTTGAAGGGATTTGGATTTTTAAAATTCAGCTCCATGATTAAAATTTGAATTCATATATTCAAATTTAAATGATGTGTACTATTAAAAAAATAATTAGAGTTGGACATGGAACTCGGAGCATGAGTAGAGCTAGCTCTCCTAGCAAAGCTTCTAGGGTGGTTTTTGGTTTTGGCGAGGGTGGCTAAATTCTTCTAAAAGTCATATGCTTCTAGGCTTTTTCTAACAGGCCATCATGGCCCCAACAAAGAATAATTCTCACGTCACCACCATTGATGTTCCATATGGTGCATTGCATGAACACTTGCAAAATTCTTAGCACCCAAACTGGACCCAGAGAAAGTTGCATCGCCCATAGGTCCAATTCCAGAGGATGTAGGGTACAAGCTTGTTTGGAACACGGTTTTTGCACCTTGTTCTTTTAAATTTTACTTCTTTTTTTGTTGTTAAAAATTATTTTATTTGTGTTTTTAAATCATTTTGATATATTAATATCAAAAATAATTTTTTAAAAATAAAAAATATTATTTTAATATATTTTAAAAAATATATATTTTAACAATAACCGCTATCATAATCTCGTAAATAAATTAGCAATATTCATCGAGGATAGTCTCCCTCCTCCTCCTCCTCCTTCCCAGCAATAGGCCCAACAAATTCTAGACTGAACGGTTGTTTATTGTCGTGGCCTCTAAATTTCTGGGTAGCCATCTCACCTCTGACAGAATTTGAACCTCAGCTTGTAATAAAAATAAACATTATAGCTTTGTTTTTTCTAGTACCGTGCCGCAGCAACTAAACATTAATAAATAGGTGCGGGGATTTTAATGATTTAAATTCTCAAGTAAATAATATATTTCCTTGATCAATTTTTCTTTCAATTTACTATTTTTATCTTGACGAAACTATGACTTTTTTAATTAACAATATGATTATTTGAATAGAAATTTAAAGCAAATAAAATAAAATTTAAATGATTTAAATTCCGGAGAAAAAATGTATTTGTTTAGCCAAGATTCCCCCTTTGTTATTCATTTATTTAAATAGCGCATTGACTATTTTTATGATATTATATATTTATAATAATTTATTTATTATAAAATTATGATAATTTGTGATTCGAGTAACAAGTTTTGACCGTGAGATTTAAAAATGCTATGAGATTTTTTTTCTCCATGTTATGACCTATCTAAATTAACTATGAAGCTGCAGCATATAGCTTTGCCACTCGCCCTAGGATGACATCTACCGTGACAAAGCGCGACACAAGATGCAGATTGCGCCAGCCATGTTTTCTAGGCTTCGCCTGGCAAATTTGTTTGAACGAGCGTAGAAAAAGGAGAAGAAAAAGAAATGCAAGTGGTCAAAAAGAAACAGCACCGGCCGCTGTTGTCGTCACAAAGTTTTTCTATAATCCCTTTTTTTTTCAGCCACTTTTCATCTTAATGTGTAGGTATGTGTTTGTAGAATAGAGTATTTTAAAAAAAAATATTAAAATAATTTTTTAAATATTAAAATTATTAATTTGATATTTTTTTAAATCAATATATTTTTAAAATGTATAAAAACACAGGTTGAAACACAATGTTACACAGCCTCTAAGAAACCTGTAGCTATCTTTGGTCGCTGGTCTATAATTCTATTCTTTCGTGCTCCTTTCTTCCTTCTCGAAGAAAATTGCTGCCCTGGCCGGCCCCGTGTGAACTGTGACAGCATATTTTCCCCTTCTTTGATAAAATGATCGTTCATATTATTGACATACTTTATTGTTCAAAAGATAGAGACTAGATGAGTTTTGTACCCTACCAACCTCCCCCCCCTTTCTTTATTAACGAATGGAAAATATAGGGCTTAAATATATTATTTGTGGGAGGAGAAATTATTTTCGGTTCAGTTTTTATCAAAAAAAAGTAATTAAACTGAATTTTTTTAAAAAAAAACCGAAACCGGTTCAAACCGAAACCGGTTCAAACCGACCGGTTTCGGTTCGTTTTTTTAGAAAAAACCCGTTCAAACCGGTTTGGCTTGGTTTTGCTCGGGTTTTTCCGGTTTGACTCGTTTTTTCCGGTTTGAGTTCGGTTCGGTTTTTTAGGTTTCAGGCTTATAAAACCGAACCTGTTGGATTTTTCAAAATTTTAATCGGTTTAATCGGGTTTTTTTCATGGTTCGGTTTTTTCGGTTATTTTTTTTCAATTTTCTCGATTTAATCAATTTTTTAATTTTTTTATTCACCTCTAATTTATGAAGTTAATTAGCAGAGTAAAAAGCTTTATCACATATCTCTATTAATGAAAAATCTATCTTTTCATCCTTGTTAGAAAATGACATTTAAAAAAAAATAACAAAACATAATAGCAAACTTTTTGTTTAAATGATATATAAACCCATCGAGCAGGAGATAAAACCACATATAAACCCACTGGGAAAAATTAGACCTCGCCAAAATTTTGTTGTTAGGCCCACCATTTTCATGTATCTGGAAATATGGTGAAAAAGCTAAAGGGTTCTCAGCAGTAAAATACCTCGTCCATAATGTTAAAGGGCTTAAGTTCGAGCAGTAGCATCGGAGTCCTTTGTTGATGGAAATTCCATGTTCTGTGATCTTATTCATGGAGGTTCCTTTATCTCTAGCCTCGTATGATGAGATTCCTTTTAGATGCTGTGGGTATTGTAGATGCATATGGTGTTTGAGAAGGAGATAATAATTTATTTTTAAAATGTTTTTTAAATATTTTAAAATAATATATATTTTTTATTTTAAAAAAATGATTTTTAATATCAATTCATTAAAATTATTAAAAATATATAAAAAAATCATTTAGATCCACAATTTGAAACACTTACAAATGCCCCGACACTGTACACCATGCCAGGAGTTTAGAATAACACCTTTCACTTTAAAAAAGGAAACGTGGAGAGAAAATATTCAAACAAGGAGGAAAGTGCATTGAAAGTCTTATTTCATTAAGGATGTATTTGAGAGTGTTGTTGAATTGTGTTTTAAAAAAGTTTTAAATTTAATTTGTTTTAAATTATTATTTTATGCTCTTTAATTGTTTTGGTGTGCTGATGTTAAAAATAAATTTTAAAAAATAAAAAATATATATTATTTTAATATATTTCCAAACAGAAAACACTTTGGAAAACAATATTTACTACATTCTCATACTGGACATTATATTTACATCTTATTCATTTTTTCATAGACAACCTTGTGATTTAATTCTAATTAATTTTTCTCCTCTCTAATCTTTATAGTTTTTAAATACTATTTTTATTTTCTCTATTTTAACCCTTTTAAAAACAAGAGGAACAAAACATCATTTCTTATTGATGGATTAAAATACCTTTGAATATGTTTGCTTAAAAGTTCATGATTAAAAAAGCCAGAGACAAGGTAATAACTAAACATATCTAGGCTTTACAGGATGCCAAACCCAGGTTATACATGCCTAATATTTTTTTCAGGCCTAACATCCTTAGATTCAACTACGCACTAAGATCAAATACATGCGGGTCTTGCAATGTATCAAACTCAATCTCCTTGGGTTCAACTACTTATTGAGCCAAAATGCGTGTGAGTTTGACAAGATGTCACACATGTTAACCCCAGCATCCTTAGGTTCAGCTATGTGTTGGGCCCAAATGCATATGAATTTGACAATATATTCAATTTTCTTCGGTTCAGCTACGCATTAATTAAACTCAGATGTTAGATTCAATATCCTATGGTTCAATTATGTGCTGAGCCTGAGTACATGTGAGTTTAACAAGATGTCAGACCCAATATTATTGGGTTCAGCCACTCGTTGTACCCGAGTGCATATGGGTTTGTCAAGGTGCTAAACCTATCACCTCTGAGTTTGGAATCCTTTCAAACCCGATACATACATGGTTGATAATTTTTTAAACTCAATGTTGGGTCACGTGTGTTTGTTTATTTATTATCGTGTTTTTTAACATGAAATGTTAAGAATTAATAATGATCATCTCCCTATACCTCTAAGTGCATAAAAGTATCTAAAGAGTCTGTCATAATTTCATTAATATTAATATTGTGTAAGGGATGTATATCCCTCATTAATGTTGTGTAAGATGTATTTATCCCTCATTAATATTGTGTAAGAGATATTTATTTTTCATTAATGTTATAAGGAAGAAATGACACTTCAACTCTTTCATTAAAGTAACATGACAAGGTTCAAAAGCAAAGGGTTCACACTTTTCTTAATATCTATTTATACTTTTATTTTTAAAGAGCATTTATCATACATTTTTAATAGTTAACATTTTTGTTCTCGAGAATTTAAAGCTCATTCTCTTATTATTGCAATTTTTTATTAAAAATCATTGACTTTATCATCGAAGGGTTCCTAAATCTCACCAAAAAAGAATGCTTTGTAAGTGTTGAATCTTCTATAACCAATCATCGGCTTCTTAAACTCTAAAGAAGGGAACAATAATGTGAACATATGATCACCCTTTATCTCAACACTAAAAAAACCTTCATTTCTGGGTATATCAGATTTTAGAAAATCATCACTTATTTTTCTCATTTCTCGTGGTTCTATTATCTTCATCTTATTCTCTTTAAAACAAAGTGTTTTTGGTACAATTATTTGACTTCTTTCACAAATAATTAATTGATAAATGTTGATTTATACATGGGGATGCATGTTTTTCTTCTTCTCGAGAATAATTATACATGGGGATGCATGTTTTTCTTCTTCTCGAGAATAACAACATTAAAAAAAACCTAAAAGGCATAAGAGCAACACTATAGATTGAAATATTGTTTTTATGATCTTACCTTTCTTAAAAAAACTAACAAAGCTTGCTGTAAGGTAAATTATCTTTTCTAATGGATCCATTGAGCATTAACTAATTGTTTTGAGACAAATTGACTTGTACATATTTTTTTAGCATAATGATTATTACCTTTAAAAGCAAAAAATAAATTAAAAAAATGTAGCTTTTGTCTATTTTATTTTTTTGTCTTTTCAATATCCTTTACATAGTAAAATGATGTTAATACCTTTAAAAGCAAAAAAATATTAAACTTGCAAAAAAAAGTTTTTTACCTCCTTTTATTTTTTTGAGTATTAAAATGATAAAATCACCCCTAAAACAAAAAAAGTTGGTGCCCAAGGGTATTTTTATCTTTTCATTATGGTTTCACCGTTGTATTCGACTTTTAAGAGCAATATGGTAATTTAACAAATATAAACATTATTAAGAAAAAAAAAAAGTTGATGCAGGCATTGCATGAATTAGCACGTGAATAGTGTCATGTGTTTTGGACAACACATCCAGGATCGTCTGCTGGCTAAACACTGACTTTTAGGATGGCGTTTGAATCGCCTTAGTGACTTCTCTATGTTTGGACAATGTGTGTGGTTGACAATTGTTTGGCTTAGCACCAACGATTTTTTTTCCTATCTCCTCGATTTCCACTCCGTCCCTTAATATTTTCAAAGCAGCTCTTCAATTTATTTTTTTTATTTAGATTTGTTTCATGTTCTTTTGATCATTATTTTTTTTATTTGAAATAATTTAAGAAACTATTTTTTTTTCAATTTCACCCCTTTAATGTTTTCACCTATCAAATGTGGTCCTCATTGTTTTAATTGCTATTTATTTTTAATTGAGATGTTTTTTAAAATTGAGTTTTTTTAACAATTTCATCCAACTTGAGTTATTTTTCCTATCAAGTTTGATTTTTTTTTATTGCTATTTTCCTTGATTTTCTTTAAATGATGTTTTTTTATGGTTTTATTCTTCAACATTGAATTAGTTGGGTGATGAGTTTTTTTTATTGAGCCTGGGTGTAAGATTTAATAGAATACAAGTTTAAGAGATTAACCTAGGTTTACAAGGTTTGCCCGAGTTTGCTTGATTTTTTCTTCAAGCTTCATCCTTCAATATTTATTTAATTGGAAATTGTGCTCTATTTTTTATTCGTTTTCTATAAGATTTTTTAGTAATTTAAAAAATAACATGAGTTATCTCGTGTTTTTTTTTGTCTTTATTAAATTTAGTTTTTTTAAAAGAATTTTTATTTTTGAGTTAAATTAAATTACTTGATTAAATATAGACATTAATTTCTCACTTTATGGTATTTTGTTTGGTTTTCTTTCCGAGTCGCTGCTTTGATAATGCATGCAACCTTTTTCATTATCATTGTGCAACCTTTCGCAATGGCACTAGAGTTGTCTCTGTTAGCTCTGTCTGATAGTGGAGCGGTGTCCATAGTGGAGTGATGGTAAGTCTTCTTCAGACTTTTTTTTGCTTCTCCTTTTGGGTATAATATTGACAACTTATTTTTTATCTTTAGTTATTGCTGATTTTTTTGTTTGTTTTGTTTAGTATTGATGTTTTTTTTAAATCATATTATTAAATTAATCGAGTTATTGAACTGGTCAAATCAATAACCCTAATCTTAAATTTTTCTTACTACTTTAAAAATACTAGTGTGATTTAAATATATATTTTTTATGTTAGAAAAAAATTGACCAGGCCCATAGCTTAGCGCGAGCCATTTAACTAGTATAGACTAAACTGGTTTATCCATTAAGAATAAATACTAGCACAATCTCATGTAGATTTTTAGGATTGACAAAGTGTGTGTTTATTTAGATGGTCACACTATGATTTTTTTTAAAAATTGAATTTTCTTGAAATTATTTTTTTATATTTTTAAATTATTTTAATGTGATAATATTAAAAATAAATTTAAAAAAATAAAAAAATTATTTTAATATATTTTTAAATAAAAAAAATTCAAAACAAAAGGTACTACACAAGCAACTGAAAACACACATGCTGCATCAAGTGGAGCACTGAAAACACACATGTTGCATCAAGTGGGCGTGTGTACTGAGCAGTCGTATACTGGTCCCAGCAGTCCCACTTGAAGGATTTTTCTCCATTTTTAAGATAGAGGATGGAGGAAGGTGCAAGTGATATCGCTGTCAGATATTTTTAAGTGCTGCAATAAATATTTTTCTTGCTTTTCTTTTCCTTTTCCTTTACAGGGGTTGTGGCGACTACCATTTTCCTTGTGTCTCGAGCATGGTACTCGAGAAGAGAGAAATTTTTGTCTGGGGCCCGCTACTTCCAGTGCTTCGTGGGACTGACAGAAGCGTCTCTCAGATTCGATGCCCTTAAACCCACGCGCAAAGCCGCCACTCGAACTTACCCGCGTGCTAGTTGCTTGCTCCTTCACCCCGTTGACAAATACACACGCTCCTGTAAGTGCGTTGGTGGAACTGGGCTTCCTTGTTCATTTCTTACCGTGTAAAGGTGACCACTGTCAGTAGCTCTCAGACCGTTCCTGATTACTCTAATAATCAAATGGAATGGTAGCTATTAAACGACACCGTTGGATTTGAAGATTGAAACGACGTTGTTTAGTGGGATTTATCAATCCTCGAACTCTGCTAAAATCGCCATCTTTCCACTAAATTTGGCTCGCAAAACTGAAAAGCAAAGTCCCAATTTGGCCAAAAGAAAAATAAAAAGAAACCGAAAACAAAAATAAATAAAAAAGAAGAAGAAGAAAGTCTCTCTCTCTGTCTCCCTGTCTCTCTCGGTGTGTTAAAACTCTTTTATCTATGCTTTTGCGCTGTTGATTGTGTGTGTCTGTCCGTTCGACAATTCCAGGTTTTAATGAATGAAGGAAGTGGCTTAATCGATCCACTCAATTTCCAAGACTTCCTTAAACACGCACCAATCTCATGTTTTCTTGCCTCTTCTAGGGTTTCTTTCTTCCTTTTTTGTTCACTCTCCTAGGGTTCTTAAAAACAACTAGAATATACAAACCCATATATAAATAAAAATCTTATATGAAAATAACAGCTCTCAAAAGTGGTTGATTAGTATTTTTATTTCACGAAGTGGTGATTGGGATCGGAGTGAAAGAAGGCAATATCTCAGTTCAGCTGTGATGATATTTGGTTCGATCGAGCATTTGTTGGAATGGTAATTAGAGTTAATCTCGAAGAATCAAGGTTTCAAAGATGCATTTCACAAAGCTCGATGACTCTCCTATGTTTCGCAAGCAGGTCAGTACTCTTGCCTTCTCTCTGTCTCTGCTTGGTTTTGTAAGGAATTGAAGCTTTGTTCATTGATTGTTAAGAGGTGAGGAAATAAAATTTCCAGCTACATGCACTAGTGACGTTATTTCTTCTTTTCTTTGATTTCTTTCCGTTGCTTTAATATTCTGTTTAGGAAATAAATCAGAACGTTTAATTTATTTGTTTTGTTAATGACTGGGTATCTATGTAAGGAATTTGGAGTTAAAGGAAAGCGGATTGATTATTTGTTGTTGTTTTAGAAAAGGAAATTTTACTTGTGGAATGGATATGATCATGTGAGGTTTGTACTTGAAATGTTTTGGTAATTTGTCAATTTTTTAGGAGAAATTAGATCTGCATTAATAGTTCAGCCTTTCAATCGCTACTATCACATGTCTCCCGTCTATACAACTTTTTTTTTTCTCACTCTGAAATATTTATTTTTTCCTTATCAAAATTTTTCGTAACAATTTGCCTGTTCCATAGTTTAATGGGCTCTTGATCATTTCTTTTGTGGAACAGATGCAATCACTGGAAGAAGATGCCGAATCATTGAGGGAGAGAAGTTTAAAGTTCTACAAAGGATGTAGAAAATATACGTATGTATCTATGTATTGGTTTTTACTTTGGTTGACATTATATAGAGAAAAGCTTCTAGTCGTAGTATTCTAAATCTTTAGGGAATTGAAGTTTTCTATTCCACCAGGACGTGGTTAGAATTTCCTTGTAGCCTTGTATATTGCTGTTTTGTTGTTGCCAGTCAGTGAAAGATACAATTTGGAAAAAACATGGAAAGCCTTTTATAGTTCATCTTGGCTTGTCATTCTTTTTTTTGTGTTTTTTGCTTGAATTTCCTCGTATGATGATATTATAATGAAAAGAAATCTTGTCATTGTTTTAGACAAAATTTGATAGTTAATTATCTGCCAGCAAGCTTGAATTTCTCTCTGTAAATGCAGGCCTGCTGTTTTTGTCTCATGCATGTTGATTTGTAGAACTGTTGACACTGTAATAAGCTAGTAGCTGTTGACAATCACTTGAGTATTTGCACACTACCCCCTACTCTTTCAGTTTTAGTTGCACTATTGCATGTGGACTGGGATAGAAGGAGCTGTGCATTACAGGGCTCAGGATTTAAGAACGTGATTTTCTTGCTTTATAACCCAATTATTTAGATATAGACAGAAGTGCATGATATGATTCCCTAAATTAAAAATGCAAATTCATAGGTGAAGCCTGAAACCGAGTTTCTTTTCTCATACTTCATAGTATCCTAAATACTGAAATTTCTCAAAAGGACTCCTGACTTAAAGATAAACAACTGTTACATCAATGTATATTTTTTAAGATGGTTAAGTTTGCTCAATATTCTGGTTAGTTAAAACACCCATCTGTTTGGCATTATATGCAGTTGCATTGTTTTTCTTTCTCTGGCTTAGCTATGTCATGGGCATTGAGTTTGTGAAGAATTTACCTTTGTGCCATTTTTTTACTCACTTGCAGTGAAGGGCTTGGAGAGGCATATGATGGGGACATTGGTTTCGCCAGTGCTTTAGAAACTTTTGGTGGAGGGCATAATGATCCTATTAGTTTGGCTTTTGGAGGTAATTTTATTGGAAATTATGTTTATTGGATTAAAATTATTTTCTGTTGTCATTGGAGAGTTGTAAGCACCAAAATTGTTTCTTCTTAGTTGCTTGATTTTTGTTACCTATCAAATACAGTACCATTTCAATTTGTAGGATGTTCAAATTGGTGATGCAGACGGGAGTGGAGGATAAGAGTCTGTTACAAGTCAAAACTCTCACAAACCAAGAACATTACAAAGTATAGGGAGACAACCAAAATATTCAAATTTTTTTCATCTACGTCTCCACTTGCTAAAAGGCTATTGCAACATTTTATATAGAAAAAACTAGAAAACATTAATAATATTATAATACTGAATACGAAAAAAATAAACTAGGAAAAAAATTCCCTTCAAATAAGAATTTTTTTTTAGAAAAGCATCATAATAAATAATAGAAAAATATCTATTTTCCTAAAAATACTTATATATCAGTCTCCTAGGCTTGGAAGGAACTTGTCCTTGAGGTTAAAAATTGTCTTTCATCAAGAATATCCTTTTGTGCATAGGGTGTTAGGCTACCCCATCATATGTCTCTAGCACAACACCTTTGTGCAAGTTGTCTTATTGTTGGCTCCACCACTAGGATTTCGAATGACAACAACTGACTTAGACGAAAACAACTTACTAGTTTCTGAATTTTTTTCCTTGAGGGAACATCCTCATCCCCTCCCACACACAAAGCAAAATAACCATTAAGGATCGTTGGACTCTGATACCAATTGACAGACAGGAGCGAAGGATAAGAGGTTTGTTAGAAGTCAAAACTTTAAAATACCAAAACACCATAAGTACGGGAGACAACCAAAATATTCAATTTTTAATCATCTGTTTCTACCTGCCAAAAGGCTATTACAACTCTTTATAAAGAAAACTAGGGAACCCCAATAATAATACTGAATAGGAAAAAATAAACTAGGAAAAATATTCTCTTCCAATGAGAAAAAACTAGAAAAACATCATAATAAATAATAGAAAAATATTTATTTTTCTAAAAAATCTCATGTATAAATTGTCTGTGGTTAATCTTGGTAGTTGAATTCAACATTATATGAAATTAAAGATATTAGTTAATTCAATGTGTATAGTATTGGAATTTTAAGTCTGTTTATTGAGATTATTGATTGAACATCTGTTTGCTAATGCAGGCCCTGTTATGACCAAATTCACCATAGCCTTGAGAGAAATTGGGACATACAAGGAAGTTCTCCGATCCCAGGTAATTTTTTGATTTATTGCTTTGAATGCTTGACACGCATTAACACCCCAACATTTGGAAGTGATTTTGTTCTTATTGTTATTGCTTAAGCTGAGTTGATTGAACTTAAAAAATTGTGGCACTTGTGCTCCAACTCCTGCACTTATGTTCATATGCAGAAGTTTGTTGTCAAAGGCAAGGCTATTGCTTACGGGTCCCACTTCTTTTCCGTTACAACCCAATTGAGCCCTTGAAAAATGACATCTTTTTACATAACATTTCAAATAGTGTAGTACAATAAGATCATTCATTGAAATTATTCTTGAGGATAAAATCTCGTAGGAAACTTCACGCTAATGTAAGTCTTAGATAATAAGCCAGACAAAGCATAGACATCTAATGATCTGGTGCTCGAATAGAGTATTTGAACCCATGCTGCATAGAAAACAGAGTTTTGATAATGATAGTTGACATTTATTGAGCTTATTTGGAGAACAGGATCATTTTCTTGCTTTTATTTAGAAAAATAATGTTTTGTTCTCTGGTGTGACCTAAGCAACGTTCCCTTTTCTTTTCAGGTTGAGCACATGCTGAATGACAGATTACTACAATATGTCAACATTGATTTGCATGAGGTGAAGGTACAGAATTTTGCCAAATGGCATTTCTTGTCTGACTTATGATGGTCAAATGTCAATGAATGTCATGCAACTCATGCAAAATATAAATTTGCAAAGATGTGACATGATTTGTTTCTTCCTTATTTTGTAATATAAATACTGTACCAGATAGGATAGATTTATTAGTAACCATCAACTTTCTGCTCTTCTCTCTCCAACTTTTTTCTTTTAACTATTGATTAGTGTGAGATCCCTAAAGAGGTTTATGGTTTCCCTGTTGCAAGAATTGCAAATTTGTTTTCATAATTCTGGTCTGAAGATCTTCCTAGATGGTCATTTTATGTGTCTTTACACTTCAATGTTCTCTAATTATTAATGTTTTTTTAATTGCTACTTTAAAAATCTTCTCTTGATTCAGGAAGCAAGGAAGCGTTTTGACAAGGCTAGCCTTCTTTACGACCAGGTACTTCCCTCATTTTAAGATTCTTAATAATTTTCCATTCTGGTGGAAGCCATTTCTTGCATGATTGAATGAACTTTTAGCATTTGACAGAATAATAGTTGTTCTAGATTTCTAGTATTATTAATTTTGAAGTAGACTACATGTCAGAAACGTTGGGATGAACCTATAATGGTCTTTGTTAAGTCTAAGGAAATCATAGCTATTCCAATTATGCTGCAGTTAATTTTAGTATTATCCCTAGCTAGAACAATATCCTTTCTTCTTTATTACCTTCAAAGGTAATTGAAGTCAAGCACAGAATGCAAGTGAATTGAACAACTTTAGGCTGACAGATTTTAATATGTCGAATGGAATTGAGATGAAACCTTCTGCATCACGCATAAAAAAATTGAAATGTATATTGTATATATTTCCTTGTGTCCCTTTGGAGGATGAGGTTTTAATTATCCAAAGATAATTGGACTTTGTAGTTCCAAAGCTCTACTTGGTTTGGCATGTCACATATAGGACCTTGTGCTGTGGAATTGGAAATTGAGTTATTTAGTATCCACAATAGGATGGATGTTGCATTAATTTATAGCATGCAACTTCTAATGACTTGCAGATGCACTATAACTAGAGTTTGGCAATTGTTGAGTTGTTTAAAAATGAGAGTCCATTGATAATAGGGGGAATATATGGAATGTAGCTTGATGGTGTCTTGAAAGTTCCACATTTTAATTTTTGCAAAAAAGTTTTTGTTTATGGTTAATGTTCATGTATGCGACAGGCTCGTGAGAAGTTTCTGTCACTGAGGAAAGGCACGAGGTCTGATATAGCTACTCTTTTAGAGGAGGTACTATGAACTTTGATACATCTGCAGTTCTTATCGACGGTTCTGATATCTTGAACATCCTCCATTTTATATTTCTAATCGAGTTTTGATATATACCAGGAGCTTCATAATGCAAGGGCTGCATTTGAGCAAGCTCGCTTTAATTTAGTAAGTAAAATCCAAACTAGGCACTGCATCTCTCTCTCTCTCTCTCTTTTCTTTTAAAATAGTATAGTTAATATTAGCATTTAGTCTTTGATATTTCAAGAACTTGGGTTTTATAATCTGTTCACTCCATCCAGGTAACTGCTATTTCTAATGTTGAAGCAAAAAAGAGGTTCGAATTTTTGGAAGCAGTCAGTGGGACAATGGATGCTCATCTACGTTACTTCAAACAGGTAGGACACATGGTGGCACTTCTGTACTTTGTGAACATGCTTTAATCTCTATCATACTTACATATGCTCAAGAGAAACCTTCGTTGCTTGTAGGGCTATGAGCTTTTGCATCAAATGGAGCCATACATTCATCAGGTTTATTATTATTATTATTATTATGTATTTTTATAGATTACAGTGCAAACTCTTCCAATATTTGTGTCATTATATTCAAAATACATAAAATCTGATTATTTTGCTAAGGAAAACTGTGTTTTGTTCATACATTTCCTATAATTTGAGAGAAACCAAAAAAAGAGTAGAAGGGGATTTAGGTATGTAATTCAAAAGTGCTCCATTGGATTTTAGCCATCAAGTGACCAAGCCTTTTAAGCAAGGACTGATGAGGGAGGGTAATGAAAGGAGATGTATCAGAGTTTCTTGGTCAACAATTGGCCTCCCCTTTGCATCCCATAGGGTGGGCCTGTGGATGAACAGTCCAGCAAAGTGGCCTAAATACCATAGCACCGTCGATGGCATTTCTCAGGAGCAACCAACAATAATATGAGCTCTGACAAACCTAGAAGCTCAAAAATCTTGTGCTCGTATGGAAATTAGAGCTTTTGGAATGTTGGAATGGTGAGGAAGGTTAGTGTGGAAACCCCCCACAGTAAGAGGCTCTGTTCAATATAAGTAAATGTTAGTAGATTAACAAGTACGAGGATGTGTACAGAGGCAAAACTTCAGCAGTGTTGGTTGTCTCAATGCCTAGCCAATATCCAAGTATTCAACTTGCATTTATGTGCTTAAATTTGTTTGATGGGTATTAATTGAGTTGATTAATTTCTAACGTTTCTGAAGTTACTACGTGTCATTAGTATTGTATGTCTAACTATAAGGTCGGGATTAAACATGGCCACATGACTAGTACAGTGGTAAAAAAAAGAAGAAAAAAGAACAGAAAAAATTATGAGGCCAATCATAAATATTTGGATAAATATTAATACAAAAGAAAAGGAATGGTATTAAGGCTTTTGCATATTTGACTTATGGAAACACAACACCACTTGTTTTGTAGGTTTTGACTTATGCTCAACAATCAAGAGAAAGGTCTAACTATGAGCAGGCAGCTCTCAATGAGAGGATGCAAGAGTACAAGAGGCAGATTGATCGTGAGAGTAGATGGTCTTCCAATGGTTCTAATGGATCTCCAAATGGAGATGGTATACAAGCCATTGGTAGAAGTTCTCACAAAATGATAGAGGCTGTTATGCAATCTGCTGCAAAGGGGAAGGTATTTAGAGTTCTTATGCCTGTGAGGGAACTTCTTTTACGGACCAATTTTTTCCCATGCAAATCTTCTAAAACAATAAGCAAACTTTCAGGTTCAAACTATTAGACAAGGTTATCTGTCAAAACGATCCTCTAGCTTGAGAGGTGACTGGAAAAGAAGATTTTTTGTTCTCGATAACCGAGGAATGCTTTATTACTATCGCAAACAGTGCAGCAAACCTTCTGTGAGTAATTTATGTGAAAAATAATGCAGAGTGCTTGAAGTTCATTCTGTTCTTGATACTTTGGGTTTTTATCATCATGCTTGATATGTTCTTTTAGGGTTCTGGGGGTCAACTTTCTGGTCAAAGGAATAGCTCTGAGCTTGGATCTGGATTGTTGGGTCGGTGGCTTTCTTCTCACTATCATGGTGGAGTGCATGATGAAAAGTCTGTCGCACATCACACCGTGAACCTTCTTACATCAACAATCAAAGTTGATGCTGATCAGTCAGATCTGCGATTTTGCTTCAGGATCATTTCACCAACAAAGAACTACACATTGCAGGTATGATGTGGAATGTATCTTGTATCTGCGACTTTTGTAAAAGCTACCTCGCATTTGAAATACAATCTCCATCGTTGATTTCTGGCGGGGATGGATAAGATGACGTGTAATTGAGGGTTCTTTTCTGCAATAGATTCTTAACAATGCTTATTTATGCTTGTCAGTGCAGGCAGAGAGTGCACTGGATCAAATGGATTGGATTGAAAAGATAACTGGGGTTATTGCTTCACTACTCAGCTCTCAAGCACCTGAGAGGGTAATTATTCAGAGCATTATTGACATTTAATTATCATAGAATTTTTTATGGGTAGTTTTGTTAAATTTCAGTGTCTCTCGGCTAGTCCCCTGGGAAGCGGTCATCATCGGTCTGCCAGTGAGAGTAGTTCATTTGAAAGTACTGATTTTGATCCTTCTGCTGTCGATGAATATACATCTGAGAGGAGCCTTGCCGCTTTACATGAACGAGCATTGAGAAGTTCACAACAGCAGCGAGCCAGTGCAGAGAAGCCGATTGATGTGTTGCAAAGAGTTTGTGGAAATGATAAATGTGCTGATTGTGGTGCCCCTGAACCAGATTGGGCATCTTTAAATCTTGGAGTTCTTGTTTGCATTGAATGTTCTGGTGTTCACCGTAATCTTGGTGTGCATATATCAAAGGTAAAATTGTTTCCAAGTTTTAATTATTTGATGTTTTCACAGCGTTGCTTTTTGAACCATATTTCTTAATATATATTATGCTGTTAATGTTGCAAGAATGTGGGTGGTATCAAACATCTATTGGACAGCAATGTAGACCAGTATCTATGAAATCTACTTTGAGCAATTAGAATAATTATTAAATAAAATAGGCAGTTTGCGCTTGGTTCCTTTCATTCAAACCACACTCAGGAGCCTAAGGATATTTGCTAGGTGGACAGGTTTTAGCATAACTTGATCAACTTCTTAAGTGCTACTGTTTTTCACTTTTCTTTTTATCAACCACCAGAAGATTGTCCTATTATGCTGGGCCTAAGCATCTATCTCCTTTTTCTTTGTCTGAAAATAAATTGGCAAAGCTGCTTTATGTTTGGGTATATGTTAATTGTTATGGACGATACTGTTCTTGGAGGTGTTCTGGTTATGTCCATTATTAAATCCCAGACCTAGTAGTGATGTTAGTACTGCCTGTTTATCTGTCAGACTCTTAATCTTCTGTTGAATGTAATTGCAGGTAAGGTCACTTACACTTGATGTCAAGGTGTGGGAGCCTTCGGTCATAAGTTTGTTCCAGTCTCTCGGAAATGCCTTTGCTAACTCAGTCTGGGAGGAATTATTGCAGTCAAGAAGTGCCTTGCAGGCTGAACTCATCCCCTCAGGGTAAAGGACCTAATCTTGATCGAATTAAATATTCCTTTTTATCTCAAGCTATACATATTTAGTTTTATTAGATGTTGCTAATATTCATGAATGTTCTGCTGATGAAGCTCATTCAAGTCGGATAAACCACAGCTGCTTTTTATCAGCAAACCCAATCCTGCTGACTCTATATCAATAAAGGAGAAGTTTATCCATGCAAAGGTTGAACTAATAAACTCTGTCCTTATTTTTCACTCTTAGAATCTCTTTTTGTTTAGTTGCAGACAATTGCTCATGGTTTTTTTCTCTTTATTATTATGGAGATATTTGCTTGATTTTTTAAACTGACGTGGACATGTTGGAGATGAAATCTTTGTTTCCGTTGGATGACAGTATGCAGAAAAGGCATTTGTTCGCAAGCCAAGAGACCACCAAAATACTCGGTCAGTGGCACAACAAATCTGGGAAGCTGTTCGTGCTAATGACAAGAAGGCTGTATACCGGCTTATTGTTAATCACGAAGCAGATGTCAGTGCTGTGTATGAGCAAGCATCTTGTAGCTCTTCCCTGACACTTGCTAAAACAATGCTATTGCAAGAGCTGGCCAACCCTGACAATTGCTGCTCTAGCTACTCAACAGGGAATTCGGTGGATAGGTCTTCGACCATCTCTTTAAACTTTCCAGGTACAACTGAAGGCCAGACCTTGGAGGATGTAGATGGGTGTACCTTGCTTCACATCGCTTGTGAAACTGCTGACATTGGCATGCTAGAACTTCTCTTACAGTATGGTGCAAATATAAATTCAACTGATTCGGGAGGTCAGACGCCACTCCACCGTTGTATTCTTAGAGGCAGAGCTGGACTTGCAAAAATGCTCCTCACAAGGTGAATTTTACTGATTCATGATGGTCATGATTACATTAGGCATGTGCTGTGCACACAGTTTCCTGTTTATCGTCATTAATATCCTCATGGCTCCGTCCATCCCCCCCTCCTCATATGCCCCCCTCAAGCAAAACAAAAGATATTAACATCCATGAAATGCTCTATTAAATGGTCCTAATGCATTTGCAGGGGAGCAGATCCACGTGCTGTCAATGGCAAAGATAAAACCCCACTTGAGCTTGCGGTAGAGTCCAAATTTGATGAGAGTGAGGTCCTTGCTCTATTATCAGACTCTAATGGCTGACATGCTCGAAATAGTAATATATTTAATATTTAATTGGTGATTACAATGAAGCTGGAGAATTGAACATAAATTGGCTTTGATATTATGCTTTTTCGGTAAGTCTATTTTGCAAGTCTAAGAGCTGGTTCTCCATTGAAGATGCAAGCAGTGTTTGAAATAGAGTAGAGTGGTAGGTTGGCATGCCTGCCCCAGGGGCATCTCTGCAAAATTAGCTGCTCAAGCTTGTATTGGTAATGCCCCCCTGGTGAAGAAGGAAAGGTTCTGTAATGTGTTTTGTTTAATCAGCTTGTTTTGTTACTTTTGTGGTGGAGTTGAGAGGGTTTAGGTCAGGCCACTGTGTATTTGTACATTGGTTTATTCTAGTGAGAGCTTTCTTGTGGCTACAACCCTGATTGCAAGTTTGCGCCAAAAAAAAAAAAAAAAAAACGGTGCAAGGTAAAAAAATATGAAAGAATTCAGTGAAGCTTTCTTTCTTTCCAACTGTGTCTTCTTCGTAGAATTAAATAACAACTGATGCATGCAGCCAACCAAAGAAGAGGAAAGGAAACCAGTTTCCTCGAAAGCTTCCCGCAAAGCACGTGTTGCCCTGTCACGTCTCCAGATTCCAGGCAACCTACGTACGTAGATCAGTTGGGTCAAAATAGCCATTTACTAGTGTCCTAGCAGGCTGTTTGATTAGAATGTTTGCCTTCACTAGTAGATGAGTTTCAATCTGTTTTTATTTTAATTTTTTTTATTAAAAAAAAGTTAAATTTATTTTTACTTTAATTTTTTTATTAGTATTTTTATATTGTTATATTAAAAATAAATTTAAAAAAAATATATTTTGATGTATTTTTAAAATAAAAATATTTTGAAAAGTAATTATTACTATATTCTTAAACACCCTTAAAGAGTATTTGGCATTGAGATTAAACCTGCTTTTTATTAAGATTTGAATTGTTTTTGTTTTAAATTATTTTTTTTAGTATTTTTGGATAATTTTTATATGTTAATATTAAAAATAAAATTTAAAAATAAAATAATATTATTTTAATACATTTACAAATAAAAAAATATTTCTATTACATTTCTAATCGCCCCGAGCTCAAGATTTGTAGTAAAAAGATTAGACCCTTCAAAGACACTTCCCTGGATTTTGTTCAGTATGCAACAAAGAAACCTCCAAAGAGTATGGTCTAATATTAGCAACTAAGAAACTACAGAAATGCTACATTAAATTGACTGCATTTCATTTAATAATTAATACCTTTTTGTTAATTTTTTCTTCACTATTTGTACTTTTGCATTTCATTATCATTACTGTCATAATTTAATCCATTGATCAACTGCTTCCAGATCAAGTACATGACATAACTTGCTGTGTGTCTCCTTTTGTGCCTTTTCATCTCCATTTTGGCCTTTGTCAGCTTGCTAGCGATACAAACGGGTCAATCTTTTTTTCAAATTTTTTTTACAATGCTATAAAAAGATATAAACGTTAGCAACGTGTTTTTAACCGTCAAAGAAAAATCTTTATTGTGCTGAAAAGTTTCTAGAGAATTATGTGTTAATAAATGTTAATCTAGAAAAATATACATGTTAGGATATATACAATAATAAAATTGTTTTTTTTTCAGAAAAACAATAATTTCAACTCCCATGAAAAAAGTAATTTTCTTGCATAATTCATGCTTTTCTTATCAATATAGTTTCTCATAAAATAACACATTTTTTCATTGGTTCTTACTCGGAAGCAATAAGACAAAAAAAAAAAAAAAACCAGAGATGATTTGTGATAAGGATATATAAAAAAATTCTTCTATTAAAACCTTGTTATCTTATTAATTTGCTTTATTTGCTTTGCCATGTTTTTTAATAAAAAGTTGTGAAAATAAAAATAAAGGGTTTTTTTTTTGTAATTTAACTCATTTGAAATAAGTATAAAAAATGAATCCCTCCAATCTAAACCTCATTCATTTATTAACACATCTCTCTTGATTGTTTTAGCAAAAATATCCCTCCAGTCTCTTTGTTTTTCTCTTGTGAAATTTTATGTGAAATTTCTCCCAGGCTCATCTAATTTTTTTATCTGATTTTTATTTATTTTTTAATCCAAGATTCTCTGGCCTATTTATAATCCATTCTCTACTAACTAGAGAATCCCAAATTCTTTGTTCTATCTTTACCTTATTTTCTTTTGTATTTTATATTTCAATCTCCTCATCTCATCTCTTCTTTATCCTTAAGTTGTTTTAGAGACGAACTTAACCTCTCACATTTATCTTGTTCTTTCTTTTTTCTTGATCACCATTTCACTTTTTAATTAATTATTTTATTTTATTTTATTTTGCAAATATATTTTTTAAAAATAAAGAGTTAAAAATGGATTATGACCAGGGGGAGAGCTAGGAGGCTGGCAGGGCTTGAGCTCCTATTAAAAAAAATCTCCTGGCTTTCCTCTAAACAACTTAAAATTTTAGAGCCAAAACTAGTAAAATCTAAGATTTGGCCCCTCTAAAAGAATTTTCGTAACCTTGGCCTCTTCTAAAAAGGTTTTTTGGCTCCATCCCTGGTTATAACAATCGTCCCGTCTCCTCTTTAGAATACTTACAGAACAAGACATGGAAAAATTCATTTTTTCTTTGATTTTATATGATAAGTTTTTAAAGAATTGAAAGATATCACAGGAAAAGAAAGCTTTGTATTTTTTTGAAAGGGATCCTCTTGGGATCCACACAGCACATAACTGGAAATGAAAGAGATCATTTTAGGTTACAAACAACTAAAAATTAAAGGGATTATATTAGGATCCACACACAACTAATTAAAAATAAAAGGGATTGTATTAGGATCCTCACAAATAAAAATACAAGGGATCATCCTGGGATCCTCACAAATGAAAATAAAAGGATTCATCTTTCAAAATCCTCATAAATAAATGAATTTGGAGAAGCATTTCGCGGAGATTGATCACATTTTCTCACTGAAATATTCATGAGAAGTTTAGTTTTTGAAAATAAAAGGATTCATCTTTCGATTTCTTTACTTTAGAATCATTCAATTCTAAATTCCAAACACGTGATAAGATGAACTTCAAAAAGATATTAAATAATAAAGTACAAGTCTTGATTAATTTAATTATATTCAATAAGGGCTTGTAGATGAACATTTAAACATTATAAAAATATTGGAATAAAAAAATTCAAATATATCAATCTTAACATATTGCTACTATTTGAGTCATAATTGAAGCTACAAAAGAAATTTTAATGCGATTTCAATTCTATTAAAAATTAGATATTTATACATTTCTAGTGATATATAGGTTTGAATCTAGGCTTTGATTTTACCAGCAGTTTATGAAAACAACTTTAGTTTTATTTAAATTAGTTGGATTATTATTTTATTTATCTTTTAGTTATTATTAGATATTTTAGAGATATTGAAATCTTTATTTAAATTTGAGTTCATTGAATTATTATTATTTATTAAGTTTATTCATATTCATTAGAAATATTCTATTAGACATAAGATTTTTTATAGGATAAATACTCTTGTATAGAGATATTTTGAAAAAAAAAACTATTTTTAATAAAGAAATTAGTATTTTTTTTGGTGATTGAGTGATTCTCATATTATATTTTTAATTAAATTTGTATACTCTTTGAAAAATTGACTAATTTCATTATAATTTTATATTACTCTTTTTTTTTTGTTATATGCATAAGGTAAGAGTGTTGCATTATAACTTTTGTTCTCACAACAAGTTGATGTTAGGTCAAATTCAAAAACCATTCAAATATAATTAGTATATTTTAAAACATGTCTGCATCGGATTTGTCTTTGGAAAGACAGAAGTAAAAGTTAACTGACTTCTTAACAATTTTGGTGCTAAAGTTTAACACGGATAAGATGACCAATTGCTACAAATAAAAGGATGCAATAGGTGATTTTGCCAACGTAATTTGAATTAGGTTTTGCACTGAGATCTCTGATTTGACCAAAATCAATCAATAAATTCTTTATAAAACGAAGTATTAATGATTTACGAACATAGAATTTCATGTAGCATCACTCACCTAGGGAATAATTATGCCAAAAAAGAAAAAAAAAATAAAGAAAGAACAACAGGGAAAAGCAAATTATTCTCAGACGAAGAAAAACATTACTAATCCCCACGACAGCATTGTTTAATAATCAAACCCCCCCCCCTCCAATCACAATTTCTCGTGGTGTTTCGTCCTCCCCAAATCAACGGTCCAGATCTCATCACCAAATTAACTCCTCCTCCTCCTCCTTTACGCTGTGGCTGTGGCTGTGGCTCTCACACTCAAACACAGAGTTCGATGTTTCGCTTTCGGCCTCGTGACAGGGACACGAGTATGCATCTACTTACGTGGCAATGGACCCCACTCTGTCTGGTCTTCTGAAAGGCGGGAAGGGAAGTTTTGTCCTCCTGAGAAAGAGAAACAAATGAAAGATAGAGAGATAACCCCCCCTCTAATTTGTAAGAAAGTAAATCGAGAGACACACACACACACACACACACACACACACACACACACAGAGTGGGCCTTTTTTTGTTTTTTTTGTGAGACAGTATTAGTTAGTAGTCGCTTAGCTCTCTTTTGTTTCTCCACCTGCTACTTGTAAGGTAGTTTATCAGTACACACATTGTTGAGGGTATATTTTTTTTTTTGTAAAAAAACTTGTTCTCGAGGTAGTCAGAGAAGACGATCTGTCACTCCTCTATTACAAAGAGGCGAAGATTCTATCATTTCTGATGTTTTTGTGTTCTGGGGTTCGTTGAAGACCTTTTCTTTGGTGAAATGTGGTGTGTTTTGAGGCTAGTAACCGATGTGCACTATTTTTAGAATGAAATTCACAGAAAAAATAGGAATAATTGACGTTATGATTCTTCGTTTCTTTCTGGTGAAGATTTTGAGTCGAGATTTGATTTTCATCTCATAGTATTCCATCGTTTCCGGCACTTAAAAAAGTTCTCTAATAAAATTTGGTGCAGGGAACTGGTCCTTTTGAAACTCTGGGGGTTCTCCTTTTCAAGCTTGTTAGTGTTTATGTCCTAGAGAATGCTAAAGACTGAAGCTTTATAATTAATGATTCTTGGGTTTGAGCTAAAATCTTGAGTTATAAAGAGTTTCGAAGGCGTGTGCTGTGGAGATTTTGTTGAGCTTGTGGTATCATTTATAGGGTCTCGTGGGAGGTTTTGAGGCTTTTTAGGTCCTAATGGGGAAAAGAAGATACAGTACTCAAATTAGCAACAACAAAGACACATCTTCACTGCTTTTTCTGTTCATTCTTTGCTTATACTACACAACTGTACAATGCCAAGAAAGTAGTAAAGTCACACCTCCATTTCCTTCTACACCAACCCATTCCAAGAATGGACTCAAAAGAATACTTGTAAGCATCTTTTTAGGAGTCTTGACTGGATTGACAGGAGCCGTTGTTTTTGCTTTTGTAGTCCGTTTCCTGGTCCGGTACATGAAGAGAACTCCAATTCTCAAAGGCCCGGTTATATTTTCTCCAAAAATCACTCCTAAAAGTCTACAATCAGCTCTTGAAAATGAGAATCAGTTGCTAGGTTCAAGCTCCAATGGAAAGTATTACAGGACTGTACTGGACAATGGGCTAACCATTGCTGTCAAGAGGTTTGAGCCATTTGAGATTGGCTCCCCGGAGAGGCAGAGCAAGTCAGTGAAGAGAAGGATACAGCAGGAGCTGGAAATGCTAGCTAGTTTGAGACATCGGAATCTGATGAGTTTAAGGGCTTATGTTCGCGAACCAGATAGGTTCTCTTTGGTTTATGATTGTGTGCCAACTGGGAGTCTTGAAGATGCAATGAACAGAGTGAGAGAGAATGAGTTGCAGCTCGGGTGGGAAGTTCGACTTCGGATTGCCGTTGGGGTTATCAAAGGGCTTAGGTATCTTCATTTTGATTGTGTCCCTCAGATTTTGCATTATAATTTGAAGCCTAGGAATGTGATTTTGGATGCTGAGTTTGAACCAAGGTTGGCTGATTTTGGACTGGCTAAGCTTACGCCTAATCTGGATAGAGCTACATCTGGATATAGTGCTCCTGAGTGTTTCCAAAATTGCAGGTACACGAAATTCTTTTTTTTGCTGCACTTCTATTTTGCGGCAATTATGATACGATTCAATGACTTGTAATTGGGATACATCATACATGTTCGCGCCATCTTCATAACTGCTCTTGGTCTCTGCATCTTAATGGTTTCTGATTATTGCGTTTCTTTTGGTAACTTACTAATCTGATAACTAATTGTATTGATTTTTAACATTTTTTCATGGTTCTCTTTCGTATCTTCGAAGTTTCAGCTGTTTTATTTGATGGTAAACAAGGTGAGTAATCTGACTAAAGTGGAAGTTAATCTGGCCAATAAACGAATGGGAAGCAAATGGGTTAGCTAAGCACCTTTAGAAGTAGCTAAAGCTCTTTAAGAGGTCTACCGTTCCCCACCTGTTCTGCTTTTATTGGGATTTCTTGATGCTAACTGGTTGGTGTTTTAGAATCTTTGCCTAGCCATGTTCTTTAGCATTAATTTGTTTATGATATGTATAGTTGCTTTCTTCTTTTATTTTTGATGCATGCTTGTTTTAAATTAGAACTTTGTGATGTGGTTATAACAAAGATGGATCGATACTTCCAACTTTAATAGGTATACGGATAAAAGTGATGTTTTCAGCTTTGGGATGATATTGGGCGTTTTGTTAACTGGGAGGGACCCTACCGATCCATTCTTTAGGGAAACAGCTAGTGGGGGTAGTTTGGGTCCTTGGCTTCGGCATTTGCAGCAAGCAGGGGAGGCAAGGGAAGCGCTTGATAAGAGTATTCTTGGGGAAGAAGTTGAGGAAGATGAGATGCTCATGGCAGTGAGAATTGCTGCTGTTTGTCTATCAGATATGCCTGCAGATAGGCCTTCAAGTGATGAGCTTGTCCCCATGCTATCTCAACTGCATAGTTTTTAAAAGGAAATGCAAGTATAATTGCTAAAATCACAAGCCTGCTGATTTTGTGCAAATGGAATTTTATCTTGAGGGCTTTGGTTTGCAATCCATGTGGAGCTAACTCTTTTCTCAGATTGGTAAGAGGTCGAGATGTGGTCCGTGTGGAGCCCTATGGTAGTCGCCTTTTTTTTTTGGTTTCCACCAATTCTTGAATTTGGAAGCTTTGCTCATCGTCATATAGCAGTAGTTTACAGTGTTGTATACCTAATTGACGCTGTAACTGAAGATTGGTAGCCAGGGAGATTGCTAATTCTAGAGAAAAAAACTTATCATCAAATGACTACATGGGACACAATCTTGCATTATTGTGTTCCTCTTCTAATGATGGTGGGGTGGTGTTGGCTGTCTTTGTTTGAACATAACTTTTTTGAAATTGCACGTCCTTTCACCTTGATAAAAATCCTGCTGTTCTCTTTTTTATCTACTTTGTCTAGCAAAGGTGATGTCAAATCTAAAGCAAATGTCATGAACCTTTAAACTTTATTGCATCAAATTAGATCCAATTGTGGTCTGATCTTTGTTGAATATTGTCTATATAGTCAACGAGTAAATGCTCATGAACCTTAAACTTTATTGCTTCGAATTAGAACAAGGGTGGGATGATGTTTGTTGATTTTATCGCTTATGCAATGTGTCGATGCTTGGCGATATCGTCTTTCCTGTTGAGCTTGTTTCAAGGGGTGATTTTGGGACGACCATTTTAACACTGTTAGAACCAACCAAGTTGTATTTCCCGCCATTGAAGTTGAATGGAGAGCAGTTCATGCTTGCTTTTCTGCTTTGTGGCTCAAGAGTGCCAACTTTTCTTTGCCTTTTGATTTCCTAATCTGAAAATAAATATGGAGTTGGTTTAGAGATATAAAAAAAAGTGTTTATTTGTTCCATACAGAGACAATAATTTCAGGATATAACTAAGTTTTTTAAACTTCTAAAAGAATGAGAAGATAAGATCAATAAAAAAATATATGTTTTTATTGTGTTTTTGTTTTCCATGTAGTAACAAGTTTTTATAAACTTGAAACGTAATGATGAAACAGTATGATTGTCGATGAAATAATTATATTTTAAATTAAACTGAATAGTTGCTATTTAGTTTTATCTCAACAGTCACAAATATTAAAATTAATTATAAAAATTAATTCAAGAATGAAATAATTTCACTGAGATATTAAGTTTCAAATTTTAAATGATATCTTTTAATATTATAAATATTTATATAATAATATTAGAAAGCCAAACAAAAGAGTTCTTCTATTCTAATTTAATTTACTGCATAATAAAAATTTATATTTATAAATATTAGAAGAAATTGTTTTTTTCTAGTGTAAAATAGATATTTTTTATTTATTTATAAATTACATCAACATCTTCTCTACGCCGACCGTTCATACATGTCATGTTATTATCCATAAAGCTTTGCTGGGAATATATTATAGTATTAATTTTGCTGAATAGCCTGGAATCATTAACTCCACCTGTGTGACCTGCAAATGTCGTGTTGGCAGGGGAGGAGATAGGAAGGAGTATTGAGAGATCTAAGAGGCCATGCATCCGAGACCAAAAGCAGGAGGAGCATGCTCCAAAAAGCTGAGTTGAAAATAAAATAAAAGCTGGGGAGTAATAATATACTGTCAAGTGTCAATCGCTCCTTACAACTGTAATTACCAGACGTTCCTGTTTGATCCTTTTATAATTGGAACAAGCACCCATTTTGCTGGCATGTACTCCTCCTTACTCCATCCTCACGAGTACTTGTGAAGAAAACATACAATTTCGCTCTCGTCGTTTTCATGCTAGGCCAGGCTCTAGGCTTCTAGCAACTCTCTTTCCTTTACCCTCTTATCGGTTGTGATGTGTAGGGATTTTGGTTTTTGAAAGGAGAATTCAGACTCGTAGCAATAATTGATCCAAAGTCACTTCAGACTTCAGTGCGTTCGGGGAGATTTTTTTTTTTTTAAAATTAGCAGTGCTTTCCCCCCCTTAAATACTAGCAAAATAATATAGTTTCCAAAAGTTTCGATGAAACAATTTAATTTGTTACATGTCACGATCAAGAATAGTAACTTTGTAAGAAATGTTGTTAAGGATATACATTTATGAAAAAATTATTAAAATAAGTTGACATATATTTTAAAATAAAAATATTTAGATTTCAAAACTTTAATAAACTTAAAATTCAAAAATAAATATTTTTATTCTTGATTTTAAAGATTTTTTTCATTTATTTAATATATTTTTCATAAAAATATTAAATTTATTATTGGAGAGTCTTTGAGTCCTTTAATTAAAACTGTTTTTGCATGTATTTAAAATTTCTATTATAAACATGAAATCCTTCGGATTAAGAAAAAAAAGCTCCAAAAACATTATCATATTAATTAATTATTATACCAAATACTAAATAATTTTTTATTTATACGTGGATCGTCACCTAGTCAATGTCTTCTTTGGAAGAAAAGAACCCAGGGCTTTGAAAAAAGGTTCGTGGAAATTTAATACCATTTGATTTTTTTTTTTTTTAGATTATCGTGGGTGTCGGGCCAGCTTGCGCGCACCTCGACTAATCCCACGGGCCCTGAAGTTAACGACCATGTAAGCCTCCAGTGGCCATCATATGAGCAACCACAGGGTTCGAACCTCGAGACCTAAGAGGGAGCAAACCCCTTAGTCCCAAGCTTTTACCACTGGGCTACCACCTAGATGATTATACCATTTGATTTTTGACAGTATGGGATTAGACCCGCAGACCAAACATCACGTCTGAGAGATGGACGCAGCCAATTGCATGGAAGTGGAATGTGAGAGCCAGGGTCTTATTAGTTTGCCATGTGGAAAATCATGCTGTTTGATGTTGATGCTGCCAGAACAACACGGTTGATAAAATACACCACACATTTTATTTTGTTTTCAACGTTCTACACTGCTACAGTCCCCAAGATAACTGTTAGATGCTCAAGCAGTAACTGTACTCAATCATCAATCGTTACCACTCAATATTCTAGCTCAATATTGATCAATACGCGGCTAAAGGAACTCTATCTTTGATAATTATCACTTTTTTTCTTAATAATTTGCAAGAAAGCATTTTCTTTCTCTGAACAATATCCGATTGGATAACTGATGCTTCCTTTTTTTTTTTTGGAGTATTGCCTCCACTAACCTTCAGCCATCAGTAATTTAATCTTCAGCTAACCTTTCCGACTGCTGCTAATTTGATCATTACAGTCACCAAGTTGGTGGAATCCGATCAACTCACAAGCACCTTATAGAGGTAGGCAACCTTTGCGATTGATGCTACTGATTGCCCAAAGCTTTTATGTTTACATCATTTAGTGAAGTTCCTTCCATCCATTTTATTAGTAGATCACTGCTAATTAATTGTGCCTTAATATCTGCAGCTGCCATGACAGAGCCAGAGTCTTCTGGCTCTAGACCAAAAGGGGCCTACGATGTATTTCTGAGTTTTAGAGGAGAAGATAATCGCAAGACTTTTACAGATCATCTATATACTGCCTTTGTCCAAGCAGGAATCCACACTTTTCGAGATCAGAATGAAATTCCTAGAGGAGAAGAAATCTCCAAACATCTTCACAAGGCAATTCAAGAATCAAAGATATCTGTAGTGGTCTTCTCAAAAGGATATGCTTCTTCTAGATGGTGTCTTAATGAACTTGTAGAGATTCTTGAGAGCAAAAATAGAAAAACTGATCAGATTGTTCTTCCTATATTCTATGACATTGATCCTTCAGAAGTGAGAAAACAGACAGGCAGTTTTGCAAAAGCATTTCATAGACATGAAGAGGCTTTTACAGAGAAGGTGAAGGAGTGGAGAAAAGCTCTTGAGGAGGCTGGAAACCTATCTGGATGGAATCTCAATGATATGGAAAATGGGTATGACTTTTCTCTCCAAGATTCACCTGCACACATTTACGGAGTAATCATACATTAGATTTTACCATATGAAACAATAAAATATTTTCTAAGGAGGTTTAATTGCCTCTCTATTAATGACTTGCTTTTGTCTATGGACAGGCACGAATCAAAATTTATCCAAGAGATTGTCAAGGATGTGTTGAATAAATTGGATCCCAAGTACATAAATGTTGCCACTCACCTAGTAGGTATTGATCCCCTTGTCCTTGCTATTAGTGACTTCCTAAGTACTGCAACAGATGAGGTTCGCATTGTGGGCATACATGGGATGCCAGGAATAGGAAAGACAAGTATAGCAAAAGTTGTATTTAACCAATTCTGCTATAGATTCGAAGGAAGTTGTTTCCTTTCGAATATCAATGAAACATCAGAACAATCTAATGGTCTGGTTCTTTTACAAGAACAACTTCTTCATGATATTTTAAAACAAAATACTGTTAACATCAGTAATGTTGTTAGAGGAATGGTTCTGATCAAAGAACGAATTTGTCACAAAAGAGTTCTTGTTGTTGTTGATGATGTGGCTCATCAGAACCAACTAAATGCTTTGATGGGAGAGCGAAGTTGGTTTGGTCCCGGAAGTAGAGTAATAATCACGACTAAAGATGAACACTTGCTTCTTAAAGTGGATCGAACATATCGGGTTGAGGAATTGAAACGAGATGAGTCCCTTCAACTTTTCAGTTGGCATGCCTTTGGGGACACCAAGCCAGCAAAAGATTATGTTGAGCTTTCGAATGATGTGGTTGATTACTGTGGAGGACTTCCTTTAGCCCTTGAGGTTTTAGGTTCTTGTTTGTCCGGGAAAAACAGAGCTAGATGGAAATGTCTAATTGACAAATTGAGAAAAATTCCAAACCGTGAAATTCAGAAAAAACTTAGAATAAGTTTTGATTCACTGGATGACCATGAACTGCAAAATACATTTCTTGATATTGCATGCTTTTTTATTGGTAGAAATAAAGAATATGTAGCAAAAGTACTAGAAGCCCGTTGTGGTTACAATCCAGAAGATGATTTGGGAACTCTGAGTGAAAGGTCTCTGATTAAAGTTGATGCTTTTGGAAAGATAAGCATGCATGATCTATTACGAGACATGGGAAGGGACATCATTCATAAAGAGTCACCTGGCCACCCTGGAAAACGCAGCCGAATTTGGCAACGTGAGGATGCATGGAATGTACTCAACAAGCATATGGTAATAACTAAATGCTTACACAAAAGCAAAATCATGCGAGTTTATCTTTCTTTTCAAACTTCTTGCATACAATCACTTGGAAGTTCTATTGAATTTTGTTGGTCTTTCAGGGAACGGAAGTTGTAGAGGGTCTAGCGTTGGATGCCAGAGCATCAGAAGATAAATCACTTAGCACAGGATCATTTACAAAGATGAGATTCTTGAAGTTACTCCAAATCAATGGAGTACATCTCACTGGACCTTTCAAACTGCTTTCTGAAGAGTTGATATGGATTTGTTGGCTCGAATGCCCTTTGAAATCTTTACCATCCGATTTGATGTTGGACAACCTAGTTGTTCTTGATATGCAGTATAGTAACATCAAAGAATTATGGAAGGAGAAAAAGGTGCGAAACATGCTACAATCCTTCAAAATTTGTCCTTGATACAATTTATATTTTCAAGTTGTCAT
This sequence comes from Populus x sibirica, assembly GCA_019202695.1. Classification (NCBI taxonomy): domain Eukaryota; kingdom Viridiplantae; phylum Streptophyta; class Magnoliopsida; order Malpighiales; family Salicaceae; genus Populus; species Populus x sibirica. The sequence goes on from JAGMVL010000452.1 coordinate 507,184, forward strand.
TTTTATGATTAGTCTTCTTATTATTTTTCTCATTGACCTAACAGATTCTCAACAAGTTGAAAATTCTTAATCTCAGTTATTCAAAGCAACTTATTAAAACACCAAACTTACACAGCTCAAGCCTAGAAAAACTAATGCTTGAAGGTTGCTCAAGTTTAATTGAGGTGCATCAATCTGTTAGATATTTGAAGAGCCTCGTTTTCTTGAATCTAAAAGGATGTTGGAGGATAAAGATTCTTCCCGAAAGCATTTGTGATGTCAAGTCTCTTGAAAGTTTAAATATTTCAGGGTGTTCACAACTTGAGAAGTTGCCAGAGCGAATAAGTGATATTGAATCCTTAACTGAGCTGCTAGCGGATGAAATTCAGAATGAGCAATTTCTCTTTTCAATTGGACATTTAAAGTATGTGAGGAAGTTGTCATTGCGTGTATCCAATTTCAATCAGGACGCACTATCATCTATATCTTGTCCTTCACCAATTTCAACATGGATTTCAGCAAGTGTTTTAAGAGTGAAAACTTTCTTGCCAACTTCTTTCATTGAATGGAGATCAGTGAAACGTCTTAAACTTGCTAATTATGGTTTGTCTGAAAGCGCAACTAATTGTGTTTATTTTGGAGGTTTGTCCTCTCTCGAAGAATTGAATTTATCGGGAAACAAATTCCTCAGTCTGCCTTCTGGCATCAGCGTCCTTACTAAGCTGCAGCATTTGAGAGTTCAGAATTGCAGCAATCTTGAATCAATTTCAGAGCTTCCCTCAAGTTTAGAGAAATTGTATGCAGATTCTTGTAGGTCAATGAAAAGAGTATGTCTGCCAATCCAGTCAAAAACAAATCCAATTCTGTCTCTAGAAGGGTGCGGAAACTTAATAGAGATTCAGGGCATGGAAGGTCTAAGTAACCATGGTTGGGTTATTTTCTCTAGTGGCAGCTGCGATTTGTCAAATAACAGTAAGAAGAGTTTTGTTGAGGTACTGTCTTCGTCTCTCTTGCACACACATAAACACTGACACATACATACGCACGCGCACGTAGTGTCTAAAATTTCAGCATTCTTTAAAATCAATTTATCTACAGGCATTGCGCAATGGTGGTTACGGGTATCAGATTCACTTCGATGGTGGTAAGATGCCAAATTGGTTGAGCTTCCATGGAGAAGGATCTTCATTATCATTTCATGTCCCTCCAGTTTTCCAGGGCTTGGTTCTTTGGTTTGCTTTAGAAAATGTCAGTATCATGGATGGTGAGCTTACTATAAAAATTAAAAGCAACGGTATTCAATTGTTTAAATCCTTAGAGCTGGCAAGCTTTGTGCGTCGTGGAGGTTGGATAAGATACGTAAGTATAAGTGAGATGGAAATGGAAGAACATGGCGGAGTTGAGGAATTGGAACTCTCTGTGAAATTGACCAACACATATAATGCAGTGAAAGAATGTGGGGTTCATGTGATCGCAGAGATGCCCTCGTTTGAAGAGTTAGAAGTTGGAAGAGATAGGGTGATATCTGCACCATATCATTCCTTTTACGGTTCAATATCATCTTCAACAATCGAGCAGTGGAAAAATTATCTACTTATGGAGTTCCCCCTATCGAGAATGGTCTTGGTGCGAAAATTCTCACCTGACTTCAATTAGTTTTGAAAAATCCATGCCTTGTGCTCTCTTAGGTTTGATATGATTGGCTTCTTGTATAAAATAAATAAAGCATTTTTTTTATTTTGAGTTATATAATCTTCCTTGTTAAATGCCAATTGATCCCTACTATCATAACTCCGTGGTTCAATTCTGTAGTACCGGTGTTCTTCTGGTCTAAAATTAGCCTCGATTGTTGAATCGAAGGATGACTTTGGGCATGAATTCAAGTGTTGACTAGTCACAAAATTCCATGAGTCCTCTAAGTCTTCCAATATTTATGGACAATCTTGATTCCAGAACAGATAGTGAATGCAATGGCCATAACTAAGACTTGCTGTTCTGAATATAGCACAAGGCTTTACACCATTGAATCTTAAGGAGACTAGTGGTTGAATGAGTTTTAGGGTTATTTGTATTGCTTTATTTCAGATATTTATACAATAGATGGAGCAGTATGCATAGAAAGCTTCTGTCTAGCAGCTAAGATTGTGCAGGAGAGCAGAGCCGGCTTGAGCAAAATTATAAATGAAACATTTAAAAATATAAAAAAATTATTTTTTATTATTTTTTATGTATGTCTGACAAGTGAGTCCTTAAGCAAACTTCATTTTGTATTTGAGGCTTTTTGTTAAATAGAGGCAATTTTCATTTCATAAAGCATATTTGACAAATATGCTTTACTTATTCTTGGGGTCGACGGGAGCTTTGTGCCATTGCCCAGGTTTCCCATATGCTCTGGCCGGCTCTGCAGGAGTGTGATTCTTGATCAGCTGGAGATTGTGTACCGTGCAGGCATGATTACAGGAGAGTGAGTGATTCTTTAGGAGATGGAGTTTGTCTGGAGATTATGTACTGTGCTGGCATGATTGCAGGAGAGTGATTCTTGCCTAAATCTAGCATAAATCATTCATATCTGCTGCATTCCTAGATAGCGCGTTATAGTCAGTCCAGCTAGAAAATAGCACTTCTTCAAAGTTCTGCTTTCCAGTCGCACACGGGTCTATGGTTTCTTGCAAATATGAAAAATCTGCTTCGAGATAATTTTAGTATAAGAACAAGAAAAAAAAGACGATGACAATCTTTATTTGCATGTTTAGTATAGACTGGATAAATTACTGGCAGCTGTATTATATAATCAAGTTCTACCTGATCAATCTAGAATCTTATATAGGGAAATTGGATACAATTCTAAAGCTTATATAAACTCTTCAGTTCATGTCTCTTTCAAGAACCGGATCACAGCGATTCTTGGCATTCCTTTCGCCTTAGAAATATGAGCAAGTATTTGCGTGTTCTGCTCATAAAAGATCAGAGCCAACTTGTGTCAATTTACTCTGCTATTATCGAGAAAATCTACCGTAGATTGGCAGCGTGGAAGTCCAATATCACAAGTTCTGGGGCAAGAACATTGATTGGGTGTGAATTTCATGTTGGTTGCGTGACAAGATTGACCAACTTGCCAGGCAATGCTTATGGGCTTCAAGGTCTAATAGCAGGGATCTCCATCTTGTTAACCAGGTGAGTGTCTTCTACAAGAAACTGTGGTGGTCAGGGTATTCATCAGGCAGGATTTAATAATTCAGCCATGCTTGATTAATTAAATTGGTATTCCTGAATAATTCGGATGAACTTTGGGTCAAGGTCTGCATAATGACTCTACAGAATTGTTGACAGAATGCCTAAAAAAGTTGTGCATGACCTGAAGTGTTGCTAAGGAGTAGGTCGGCTAGAAGATTTCTACGTATGAATGAAGATCAAGTCTTTAGGAATAAGATGCTGTTTTATTTTATTGACTTGTTATTAGGAAGAAGTTGTTCATGCCATGTAATTAGCAATTAGCATATTTTGTTGATTTTCTGTTAAACTAAAACTCTATTTAAAAGGAGTTATCCGGTTAATAAAATGCATCCTTCTAGCTTGTTTCTTTTCTTCTACGTTATCCTTCTTTGCTCAATTTGTTCATAATCTCGATCAACAAGAATCATATGCTTCCTCTTTCTGCTTCCAGCACACGGAAAGCTCTTTTCCCCTCTTAGTGTTATGAATGGCTTTAGTTGATTGTGGAAGAGAAATGGTGCATGGAAGAAAAAAGTCCCTTCGTGGTCAAATGGAAATCCTAAGAATTGCCATTGTTATAATCAAATGAGGCCAGAATCCAGAAATTACAAATATCTATTCATCTGAAATTCCTTCATTGCTTTCACGTAGAATATCTGGAGTGACTCACTTGGTTGTGTGCAAATACTGAGCTATGAACCTGACATTTAACAACCATCTTCACTAGGTGGAGGCAATGTTGATTTTTTCCGATACGATTCTGCAGATCTGACAGCCATAGACCAACTGAAATACTAACTTGCAAGTTGCAAATCTAATGGTTTAGATGAAGTGCAGATAAACTATGAACGCTACTCTCTCTTCCAGTCGCCCTAGCATATGCAGATTGGCTTGGTTGTTCACTGCTTCCAACCCTGAAATTTATGCTTATGAGGACTTTACACACAGCTGATGTTGCAAATGCTTTTGCGTATAATTTCTCCCATTCGGTTATCATCTTGGATCATAGGTTTGGAGGAGGAAACACATGATCTGGATAGAACTCTACCATGTTTAGCCCAGCTGCGTCATCAAGTGAGCTGACTTTTCTCTTGTGTTATTTCTGAATTATAGTACTGGTACCATCTCTGGCAAATAAAACAAAGTTTAAGTTCATATTTTGATATGAAGAGCCCTAATAAGCTGGCAGTTGTTAATCATTTGTCTCAAGAAATGCACTAAGAATATCTGAAGATTAGGGAATTTTTTTCCAATCCACATGCATAATCGGTACGCATACCCACTCAAAAAGCTAATAAAATGGCAATCAAGCTCAAGAAGCAGATGACTTGATACAGTGTGAATCAAGATATAGATAGCTCAGGCAAGGAACCCGATTAGAGAAACATGAATTGATGTGAAGAACCAGCAGCTGGCTCTTTAAGTTTTGTTTCTGTCAGAAAAATTTAAAATTAATTAAATTAGTAATTTCAGCATGACCTTCAATTTTTCTTTCTTAATTAAATATTTTGCGTCGAAATAAATTTGATCCGATATGCAATAAAGCACAGGACATGTAACTACTAACTAGTATATCTCTGTATATAAACTAGAACCTAAATAACGGGAAGACAAGTCATCAACTAAACACGATGTAATGGCAAAAAATTGGAATTTTCATAGAAGCATACGAAATTGGTAATTACGTAATCACGATACAAACTAGTATCGTTTTAATCCTTGTTATTGCATATTGTCTTTAATATAGAGACAATATACTAGTTAGTAGTTAATGGCTCTTTTAGTTGATGACTTTAACTAATTTTTGTAATAAAATATTTATAAAAAATAACTCTTAAACTATTACTCTCAGCCAAAAATTAATTATTTTTCACATGTCAATTGCACTCTAAGTCAAGTATTTAAACTCTTTTTAAAAAATGATATTAATTACAAAATTAATGCGTTGGATACAATCCAATATACTTAATTAAGAGGAGTAATAAAAAAGAAAATATAGTAAAGATGTTTTCATAGTTTAATATTCCTCATTATAGTTTCCGTATATTAAGTATTGATACTCACATTTATTCTCAAAAGATACTTCTCATATTTATTTTTAATGAATTTTTTTTCTGAAAGAAATTAATTAACCCATAATTTCTTTTATTTATCTAACCTTTCTCTAGAACCTTAATAATAATAAAAAAAAAACCTGTTAAATTTCGCTCCGCCACTGGATCAACTATACCAAATTTGTTTTTGCGATTTTCAGAATATTACATAGAAACTAAAAAATTCTGAAATCAAAATCCATGGTATAATCGGTGGGTTTAAGATTTTGGGCCCGGCTCATTTTGGATTTCATTTCAGATAGTATTTTTTAAAATTTTAAAATTGTTTTGAAGAATTTATATTAAAAATAATTATTTTTTTTAAAAAAAATATTATTTTATTTTTTTAATAAAAAAACATTTTTAAAAATAACTACCAAACATCACACTAATGAATATTTCCATTGATCTTTTGTCATCATTTGAAATATTAAATGAGCAAGATACTCGAGGCTGAAATGCCAAGCCCTCTAAAAATTAAAACCTTTACCACCACATTTTTCAGTCAAATAAAAATCAAACCTTATCCATTCCAAAAAAAAATCTTGGCTACCTTATCCGTTGTCCATGGTCATTATCCAACTAGCACATTAGAAATACAGATCCCTCTCCTCTCAGTGGCTTCAAGCTCCGATCCCACACTATTCATTGAAAATGCAGGCAGCCATATTTCTTACACCATCAATTCTCCCTCTTGTAACACCTAACAAAAGTTTAGCTTCGGCAAGGAGGGTCGTCCCAAGGTTACAGACCTCCAAATGTTCCCCGATCAAAGCAAGTGCTCCAGTGACAAACGACACTTCAACAGTTGATTACAGCTCCTTTACCTCGTAAATTCTGCTCTCCATCACCCTCAGTTTCCTATCTTCAACATTAAAAGTTACGGTTAACAATATACTTTCATTACATGTTTTGTCCAGTGTTTTTCCAGCTGAGGCTTGTGAGACAATAGGAGGAGAAGCTTGTAATGTTGAGATGTATCCTGAAGTGAAGCTCAAACCAGATGCCAGAAGTACCACTCCCAACACTTCAGAGCAGATTGATAGAGAATATTTAGAGTACAACAGTGCCAAGACGTAAGATCTCAGGACCCCATCTTTACTTTTACAAGTTTAAAGATTTGCAATGACAAGAATTGAACAAAATATCTGAGGTTTTAACAAGGATTCTTTCGTTTCATTACAGGGTATTCCTAGATGAGGCTTGTGATGATCTCGGAGGAGAGTTCTGTGACCCTGGATATCAGGGATGAGTTTAGCAGTAACATCTTACCAAGAAAAACAAGGAAAAAGAATGGAATGTGTCACCTTTACGTTCTTGACTTCCTTTTCTTTCACTCGGGTAGCATGGTTCTCTCGGTAGTGTATATTAAGTTCTTGAATAAAAAACTTATGTGAAGTAAGCTTTCTATACTATCAAATATAATAGTGCACTGTAAATGCGCAGGGCTGGAATGATTAGGAAGGGATACTTTCTATTAGAACAAATTCCGGCTTAGCTAGCTTGCTGTTAATACTGAGAAAAGGATCATTTCAAGTTCAGGTTATTTGCAAATGCAGCTAATATTGAAACTATGGGAAGCATTTAACAAGCCAAGCCACAACAAAAGAGTGAGATTCCGGCTTGCACAAACGAAGTTCATATTCAACCTTTAAGATGTAGTAATGAAACTAGATGCACAACTGAGGCTAACAACAACGCAGGAAGATGAAACAACCAAAATGGAAATACTGAAAATCTCCCTGGAAACTTTAGTTGCGGGAATAACCATGACTAATTGCAAAAGAAAAGGCAAGCTTCTGTTCAAGTATTTAGAACCATCAAATGCTGAAATCAACATTTCAATTTGCAAAAACAAGCTAGGTACAAGATAAACGGATATAAACACATATGAACACATCTGTTACGGGAATTGCGACTATACGTCACAGAATCCAAAAGAACGGGTTGAAAGCGTACCTGTAATGTTGTGGAAATCATATAACATCATTTAGCGGAGAATAATTTCTCCACACTAGCATTAACAACAACATCATTTTCCATCTCCTCATCCTCAATGATCCCCTTAGACAATAATGAACTAACGACTACTTTGCGATCATCCTCAGCTTCTAATAGCACCCCGGGAAAACAAAGAAACAGTAATATTTCTTTTTCCCGCTGCAGAAATTGGGGTATGATGAGAGATTACCAGGAAGGAGAGAAGCACAAATGGGTGGAACTGGGAGTGGTGCATTTGGCTCGTAAAGAAGAATGCCAGCTCCACCATCCACGTTGGAGATAACTGCCTGCTAAATTTTCAAAGCTACTAGCCTACTAGAATTTAGATATGGGAAGCGTTTTAAAGCCCGATAATCGAAAATCTCCCAAGCCCATGACTATAAATAAATTTAATCAATCTGTTTTTTTCTTAAATAAAGTAGAATAACTCAAACAAAACTTTTGTTAAAACACATTTAAATATGTGCATACATCATGATTGTTAATACTTTCTAAGTTATTATTTTTCTCCTTTAATTAGCGATTCATTTTTATTTAATTCCAAATGTAAAACTTAATAAAAATCATTTAAATTTAATGACTGTATTTCACTTCTTCATTATAATATCACCTCTTTACTCTCAACCCAACCATAGCTTTTCTTTTCTGTTTTAACATAAATAATTAAAAATAATTACTGTTTAAAAAATACATCTGAAAGTAAATACATGAAAATTATTTTAGTTTCTCGCTCGCTCACATTAATTAGTAAGGATTTTAATTTTTCTTATTTGTATAATGACTTTTGCCTCCCAACCTAAGCAATTAAATTGGTATTATAGAAACCCTAAGAATTTGTAACTCAACTAATTAGGTTCTAGATTTGCTCTCTAGAGATCACTGGTTCGAGTCTTACAAACCTCATGACCACTGGAGATTTATATGGTCGTTAATTTTAGGGCTCGTGAGATTAGTCGAGATGCGCGCAAGTTGGTCCGGATATCCACGTTAATAAAAAAAAATGATATCATAGAATTGAAATTGAAGATCATAAAATTAAAATCGAGACTCTTCTAAATTTACTATAATATTAGATGGAGACCCGATGGCCGGGTGGTAAATAGTTTGTTGATATCCTCCCTTTTTTTTTCATAATCAATTATATGTCCCATTAAAGTAAAAGTTACGGCAAACATAATGTTGTATGCTAGTATATCTTTTCTAAATGTTATTGATTAATAGATCAAGATTAAAAAACAATTGAAACATTGATTGGTAAAAAAAACATCATGTTCAGTCGTATAATGATTTCATTGCAAGACAATAAGAGTGTTAATCATACGCATTTTCAACTTTTAATCAAAGAGATCCTAAGCTAGGAGCATAGGATCACCGTGGTTTATCTAACGTACCAAATATGCCAATATGTTCTGCTTTCCACGCCGGAGGTTTGTTAAAATTAAAAACATATTTATTTTTATTTATTTACATCGTTTTGATATATTAATATTAAAAATAAAAAATATTATTTTAATTTATTTTTAATAAAAAATAATTTTAAAAAATAACCGGAAGTCCAACTCAATTAAGCTCAAAGCAAATAGTATGATCTCTCTTACACGGTTGTTTGTTCTTATTTTTTTCTACATGATTTGAACTAACAGCCAATTGGCATTTTCCTCTAACGGAAGCTATGAAGTTGCAGGACAGCGTTGGGCATAGACTAGGCCATGATTGTTAATTATGCAACCTCTCCACGATTTTCCACATGAAACTGGGGAGATGCAAAAGGCCGGATACCATGCGAAAATGCTTCTACGAAATAAACATTTTTGTACGCAAAGCATCGTCGACTTTCGAGTTAAAAGCTTGCTTTGCTTTCCAAACCTTTTATTCTCTTCCAAATATATTGTTTAAAGCCTCAGTTGAATTGATCTTTTCTCTGTTTTTGGAAGCATAGTAGTTATTGATTTTCAAATATTTTTCTTAAAAACATATTAAAATAATTTTTTACTTTAGTATATAGAAAAATCTAAAAACATTAAAAAAAAGTATTTTAAAATATTCACGAAACACAATTCAGTGGAGTACTACAAATGGATAGAAATGGATAGCCAGCCCTTTTCCCTCCTGCTCAATAATTCCTGGAGGGCTGTATCATCATTTTTTCTGTATATAGTTTTTTTTAAAAAATAATAGACCTCCTAATAAATTAGATAAAAAAATCAAATATAATTTTTCTATCTAGAGACATTTTCCCCGATGAGATTAATTAGAAATGAAAAACTAAGCATTGACATGTCACATTCTATATTCAATATTTTTTTAAAAAAAAAACATATATATAGCAACATGCAATATTACGTTCAATATGAGGAATATAAACTGCATCGCAGGGCAAAAAGGCCACAATTTAATGGAGTTTGAATAATCAGTTGCGAGCAAAGGCGTCTGATCAATCCTTGAATAGAATTTTGCTATATGACATACAAAAATCAAGACAGGGAGAAATGGTACTAATTATTAATTGGGCAATATCTAAATAAAAAAATAATTGTACAGCATGTTGTACAACACTGATTTTTGATCTTTTCTTTTGAAGCCGGAGTAGTCTACACATGCGGACTTCATATAAATAATTGAAAACGTCGAGACCAAATAGTATTATAAAAATACCTAACAACACGAGACAAGAAAAATAAAGATAAAATCAATTTAATTATGATTGATATATAATTTATTTATTTAAAAAGAACCTTACCATTATAAAAAACTTCATATGTCTGAATATTGTTGAGGCTTAGAGTATCTCCAATGAAGAAGCTAAATGGATAGCTAAAAATTAAAAACTAATATTTTAGCTTTTCTTTGCTTGTTTTGCACACTCCAAGGGGAAAGCCAAACAAAATGCTAAAATGGCTTTTCTCTCCCACAAAAGCTATTCCTACATATCTCTTCAAAGAGCCAAAATCAACAAAGTAGGGCCACTAAAAAAATAAACCAATTAAATGTAGCCATGTGGAAAAAAAAAATAACATCAAATTTATTAAGAAATAATAAGACATTTGTTTCTTCCACTCCAATATAAATGGCTCTTCAAATGGCTTTTTTTCATTGGAATAGATATGGTAAAAAAAGCTATATTTACACTATTCAAAATGCTATTTTATCAATTTAGCTTCTCAATTTAGCTTTTTGGGTTGGAGATGCTCTTATATCTCAACCACGCACCAACCAACAAGTTTCTGCCGCTCTCCATGAATACGAAGGTGTGGGTTATTTTTTTAGATTAATATGAATATTCGAATTTTATTTACAACTATCTCGGCTAATTTTATAAGTACTGAAATATATGTCGGACTTATTCTGATAAGCTTTAACGTTGTGGGAAAACCCATCTGAAACGAGTTCAACCACCAGTAAATTGGGACAGTGCACACCACCTTCTGTCCCCAACTTGGTATTGGTGCTGATGATTGAAAAGAGCTACTAAGCTTCAGTAAGATCCAGAGTGAGAGTCAATGATGTAAGTTCATCCTGAAGGGCTTGCACGTAACAAATTCCACAGCTCTTTTCAGTTATCTGTGGAAAAAAATTGACAAAAGGTTGAATATTCTTACTTCGTAAAATTAACCCGAGTCTTTTCAGTAAGAGTAAAGAGAAGAAAAGAAAAAATAGAGCGAAGAAGCGAGATTATTGCCTAAAGGCAGAAGTAGTCGATGCTTTCCTTGTCAATTGAGAAGATGACTCTTGAACACATGGATGGATCATACTTCAACTGCTACTCGGCAACTATTTATGTATCTTTTGATAAGAGTATATAAAGCAATTTGACTATTTTGTTCATATCCGAAGAGTAAAGCTTAATCGTTTGTCTCGAAATATAAATTTGGCATATTTTGGCAGTATATGACCAGTAGGTTAGCTTGATTATCGGTGCTTGACTCGTATGATTCAACAAATTAAGAATGGTCACTACAACCAGGGTCCTTTAGACCCTTTCCTGAATGAGAATTTAGCTTTAATTTTCATTACATGTTTTTTTTTATTGTTTTTTTTGTTTTTTTCTAAAATTATTTTCTTTTTTTATATGTTTTTTTTTCAGAATTGTTTTCATTAATTTTATTTTTTTAATATGGAGCTGGTTGAGAATTTAGCTTTATAGTTTTTTTTCTTTAAAACACTATGCATTGCTACAGTGTTTCCCCGCATGGTTTTTTTTTATGATTTTTTTTTCCAAATTGTCTTTGTTGATTTTTTTTTTCCATATTGAGCTGGTTGAGAATTTAGTTTCGTAGTTTTTTTCTTTAAAACACTGTGAATTGCTACCCCGTTTTCTTTAAATTATCTTTATCGATTTTATTATTTTTAATATTGAGCTAGTTGAGAATTACAATTGTAGATTTCCTCATGAAACACTATAGATTGTTACAGTGTTTCCCTGCACAGTTTTTTTTCCTTCGTTTTTTTTTTGTTATGATTGTTTTCAAAATTTTCTTTGTTGATTTTATTTTTTTAATGTTAAGCTGATTAAAAATTTAGTTTTGTAGTTTTTTTCTTGAAAACATTGTGGATTGCAACAGTTTTTTTCTATATAATTTTTTTTTTATTTTTTTCACAAATTCATGACAACACACAAGCATGCCACAAGCCCGCGGCATCGCGCGGGCATGGCATCTAGTTATTATAGATGGATAGTGTAAATTTTTTTTGGTCTCCAAACTTTTTCCCCCATCAATTTAGTTCTAATTAAAGATAAATTGCTTTTAATTTCTTGTAAAATGGTGAATTAAAAAAAGAGGGACCAACATACAAAAAGACATTAAACATGGGTGGCATGACATAAATTTCTCAAAAGATGCAATTTGATCCTTAAACTTTAAAAATCACACAAATTATATAATTTCAGTACCTTAATAAATTTTCAATTCAATTTTGGTTAAAAAATTCATTTTTGTTATTTTTAGTCCCTGGTTAAGAGATGAGAGAAAGAGGTTGCTAGATTCCAGTGGAAGGTAGATAAAAGTATCTTTAACACCGATTTAAGTCACCAAAACATATGATATTTATGTCAAATGGTTTCATTTGATAAGGAAAGTTCATATTAGGTGTTTTACCTTTAAAGTTCATAAAAAAAAAAACAGATCTGAGTTTGAGTTGATTTGGGATTTTGGGACGGTTTTTTAAAGCCATATATAGGTTTATCACGGTTCCTACAATGTTTTGTAGGTGCTTTGAGTCAAATATGGGTTGAAAAATAAGTTTTGGGTAAAACAAAACTTAAGCATTGATTTTTCAGCCATCATAGTGGCTAGAATCTGGGTAAATTAAACGAAGTGTCGCTCGATTTTTTTTCAAAAAAAATTAGGTCAATTGCAAAAAAATAATTAAGGGCCTAGTCGCATTGTCCTGCCAGGGCAGTCCTGCGTGTAGGCCCTAACAAAATGAATCAGGCTAGGCCCAACATCGCCTGACATTTTGTTCTTTTTTTTATAATTCTTTTTTAAAATTAATGATTTGTTATGGTTTTTTCTCTAAATTTTTTTAATTTTAATTTAAATTAGTACACCTTCTCTCTTTCATTTTGTTTGAAGAACCTCTTTTAAATGACAATTATTTTTTTTAGTTATGTATTTAAATTTGAAGAGTTTTTCTGATTTATCTATATTTGTTTTTTCTTTTGTATGACTAACTTTATTTTTTAAAATAAAAAATATTTTCAGATAATATTTATAATATGTACAGCCTTGCATGATGTTATTTTCCCTTTTTATTTTATTCAATCAATATAATTTGTGTCTCTATTTCTATTATCGTTTATCTGAATAAAAAAATTAATAAAAAAATTCAACAAATACAACCAGGTAAATGTCTTATTTTTCGAGATTAAATATCTTGATTTATATTTGTCTCTTGATTTTTCAAGTTTTGTTTCTAAGTGTCGTTAATGACTTTTTATTTGTTTATTCGCATACATAGTTCTTAATTTATTTGATTGTATGTATGCATAAATTTTTTATTTAAACTTAAATTTTTAAAACCACATAAATACGTTGAAATAACCTACATTTATAAATTTTTTTATAGTAAATAAAAATATCTGACATGCGACGGAGCACGGGTCACATAACTAGTGGTATAAAGAATTGGTGTGAAGTATGGAATTTTTTATAATCTCCAAATCTTTGACATTCAATTATATATGGTACTTCACTTAATATTTTAGTAAGAATAATTCTGACAATATATAGTTCTTCATGGTTTCGTAATATATTTTACGAGAAGCATATTTTTTTGATGGTCACACATTATTATAGATGCACACCATTCTCAGTTAAAATGTGATTCGTAGTCCAACTAGTGGAGTACAAGAAAGATAATCGCACAAATGTTTATATCATCGCTCGAACGAATTAATCATCTACAGGAATCGATACTCATTTTCAAGCGCAACATAGTTCTTTATGGTCTCGTATTCCTAAGATAAGCAAGTTTTTGTGATTGCCACAGCCTCCCAGATACAATCGTTGTTTTGTATATGCAATATATAATAATATAAGAAAATGGGAGTTTTTTTTTTGACACGGTAAAAAAAAGTAAAGTAACATGGTTAAAAAATAATTGGAAAACTAGAAAACTTTAACGAATTGTATATGCCATATGCAACTTACATGTCGCGAATGCTATCCGAGACTTGTTTCGAACCCTCCCCACCCTTCCACTACCGCCCTATCTCTCTATCTTCTCCACCAAAAACACTCTTTTCTTTCTCCAGCTCTACTAGTGGCAACCACACTTTCTCTCTCTACCAATAGCGAATGTTGAATTTTTCAGCTAAAACAGCCATCACTATTCACCTTTACCACCCACATTTCCCACTTGCTATTTTTTTTTTACAAAGAGTTAATGACAAAATAAACTGTCCTTAAACACCTCTATTAGAAGAGGTGCAAATACTATTTACGAAACACGAGTAACAAATAGTATTTATGACAATTGAGTCGTAGATGCTATTTATTTATTTTTTTACTAATTATAATTTATAATTCTCTTTAAATGTGTTAATTCACCAAAACACTCAGAAAAATAGCAGGTGATCTGCATCATTGGCTTTATTAATGAATTCCTTCCACTCTCTCATGTTAGTGATGTCAAGAAGCCTCTTGCTGTAGCAAGGAAAAGAAAGGTTACAGCTATGATGTATTACATGAATGCGTGGACCATAGCTCTAAGTAACATGATAATTTTTCAAACTAACATAGTTGGAGAGCTATTCCTCCATGTTAGTAAAAAAAGTTAAAAGTTTGTTTAATATATTTTTATGTAAAAAAAAGTTTTAATTAAAGTTGTATTAGTTAGTTACTATTAATAAATATTAATATAAAAAATATTAAAATATAATTGATATTTCTAAATAGTTTTTTTTATTGAAGTAAAAAATATTATATTTATACTATTTAAAAAACCATATTACCAAAGATGCTCTTATAATTTTTTTTTTAAAACAGCATATGTGATTTTATTTCTGGAAAACAGCACATGCGATTGTTTGAAAAACCACACTTTGTAGCTGCAATTTATTTATTTTTTTGGATTCTTAATTTTTTTTATTCTTCAATGTTAGATGTTGCAAAATTATAGCTTTTTGTTGCAAAATTACTGGTTTTAAAAGAAAAATTGAAAAGAAAAAGAATTTAGGAAAAAAAAAAAAAACCGTTGTTTGAACATGTGGTTTTTGATACCGGTATTATTTTTAAAATCTTTTTCACACGTGTTATTTGACTCTCTTTTTTTAAAAAACGTGTTAATAATAGAACATTGGTTGCTTGCATCTGCAAGACCTGGAAGTTGATGATCATGATCATCCAATACGCGCGAGTTCTGCTCTTGCATTTTCCACATTTGTACCATCTCTACCACCACAAGTAATGTCTTTCTCATCTCCTAATTTACTGACACGTGTCCTTTCATTTTACAGCAATGTAATTTACAACCTTTGATTTTTCCTGGTGAACCACATCTGTCCACGGCTGTTATTTTCATCGTTGACTGGTAATTCACTGCACGGTGACATTAACATTATCCCTCATTTAAATCTGATCATCTGCCTGTTAATAACGAGACAAAAAATCTCTTCCCAAAATCAGAACAGCTTTCCGTTTCAAAGGACAAACGCGGTCCCTATGTCAACCAATCACATATGGCCACCAAAACGTAATACACAACCCCGTTAACGAAAACCGTGGCTTCCCCAGTGAATAAAAAGAAAATGTCTCCGTTTGCCGGTTAAGCAGAGGACAAAACAGTGAAGAAGGGCACAGTAACCGGAGGTACCGGTAGCCTAGAAACGGACAATAATTCCACTAGCTTTGAAGTAATTGCAGAATCTGACTTCGCTGCAGGCACACAGAGTGAGAAATTTCATTTATTTTTTTAAAAATAAAATAAAAATGTAGTGCCATTTGTGAGGGGAGAGAGAGAGAGAGAGAGAGAGAGAGAGAGAGGGAGACAGAAACAGTGTACGAGTGGTAATGGCAGCGACTATTGCTGAGACGGTTGCTGAAGAGAGAGAAAGCGAAGCAGAGAAGCAAAGAAAGGACAGTCTCATTATTAGATCAGATTATTTCTACTATTTTTCTTCTCCGTATGAAGCCAAACAGATCTTTGAAGTCGTTCCTCTACTCTTGTTATTGCTTCAAGAGAAGCAGAAGATCAAATTCGATTGCTGACGTTTCACTTTCTGTAGAAAATCATTCCCTGTAATAATTAATTATTTAATCAGTTTCTAGTTCATAAACAGTCGTTTAATTGAGTACTCTTATTAGTTTTGGATTATAATAATGATTAACGGAAGTTATTCTGTGGATAATAAACGTAATGGAATTGCGAGAGGGAGTTCGAGTTTTCCGGTGGCCGGTGAAGGTACCTATGATGATTTTTAATGATTTCCTTTCGTTTTCTTTTGATTTTGTTAGGTTTTAGTAAATCATCATGATTACGTTATGTGATTTTTATTTTGGCATGAGTAGGATCAGAGGATGCACTGTACAAGGAACTGTGGCACGCATGTGCAGGTCCGTTAGTGACAGTGCCTCGCCAAGGAGAGCTTGTTTACTACTTTCCTCAAGGTCATATTGAACAGGTTCGCTTTCATCTGCTTCCTTCTTCTGTCATTTCACTCTCTCATCCTTGTTTGTCATATTTTTTTTTTCGAATTTGAAATTTGTGTGATATACTAATCCAGGTTGAAGCATCGACGAATCAGGTTGCTGATGATCAGCAAATGCCGGCTTATAATCTTCCTCCTAAAATCCTCTGTCGTGTGGTTAATGTTCAATTGAAGGTAATTAATTATGAATTAAGGGTTTGCTCTGTCGTGTAATCTGTAGAATCAAGGGTTCATTGAGTTAGGATTCTATGCTCATGTTTTTTAATTCCAGGCTGAGCTGGATACAGATCAAGTGTTTGCTCAAGTCATTCTGCATCCTGTAGCTGAAGTATGATTTATTCTTATATAATTCAGATTTTTTATATATAATTTTTTTGAATGCTAATTTTAAAGAACACCTCATAACTGAAAATAATTAAATGCTGGTAAAATTATGGAAACTTGCCAGCAAGATGTGGACTTGGTGGAGGAGGATTTGCCGCCTCCGCCTGCATGTCCTCGGGTGCATTCCTTTTGTAAGATGCTTACAGCATCAGATACGAGCACACATGGTGGATTTTCAGTGTTGAGACGGCATGCTGATGAATGTCTACCTCCTTTGGTCTGGTTTTTTTCCTTCTCCATTCTCAGATGTTTTATTTCCTTTATGTTCATGTTATTAATGGCTTTATTTTTTCTCTAACAGGACATGTCCCTACAACCTCCAGCACAGGAGCTGGTAGCCAAAGATTTGCATGGAAATGAGTGGCGTTTCCGCCACATATTTCGAGGTAATTGTTATCAGGTTGGAATGGATTCTCTGAGTGTATTCTGTGCTTATACAGATCATGTAATATAACCTATTTCTCTAGTTATGCAACCTTTGTTGTGCATGTTGAAGTCTCTTTGCTTTATGTTCATGTGTGTGAGTACCATCAGTTTAAGGATTGATTTTTCCCTTTTGTGCAAGTTTTCAAAATCTTGGATTGGTGATTGGATGTCCAGGTAGCTAACAGCTAACAGTTTGGCCTTGCTCTGCTCCACTAAAATTAATCAATTGTCCATTCTTCTTTATGTTTCATGAACGAGCCTCTCACTTTGATCTTGCATCAAGTTATCCAGTTGATTGTCTCAGTTTTATGTAGATCCTGATTTATTGGATAAGATATTACCTATTTATTGGTAATATACATGCTATAGTTGCCAATTTGAAAGTGTTGTTATCTGACATAGCTGTGTTGTAATGTGTTATTGTGAATTCCAAATTGCAGGTCAACCAAGAAGGCACCTTCTTCAAAGTGGTTGGAGTCTCTTTGTCAGTGCCAAAAAGCTTGTGGCGGGAGATGCTTTTATTTTTCTTAGGTTTGCATCTTCATTTTTAGTCTCTTTGAAGATTGCTACCTCTAGCTTGCCTCGAGTATTTTTTGTACCTCATTGCAACCCAGGATTAATCATGGCACTTTTTTGAAACTATGTAGTAGGTTTACCTGTCAGAGCTGATTCTATGGCGAATCAACAAAGCATGATTTACTTCTGGATTTTTATTTTCAGGGGTGAAACTGAAGAGCTTCGTGTAGGGGTAAGACGTGCTCTGAGTCAGCCAAGCAATGTCCCATCTTCTGTAATGTCTAGTCACAGCATGCTTATTGGCATCCTTGCAACTGTGTGGCATGCTGTTTCGACAGGATCAATGTTCACTGTTTATTATAAACCAAGGTTTGTGGTTTGTTCTGTAGACACTAGCGAGATTGTTACATATTTTGAAACTGAGTGATTGCTCTGGATGATATGCATGGTTTGTAGTATGCATTTCACTCATCCCTTGTCTATGGTTTTCTGACTCCGTATTGTATTTTTGTGTGTTTGATGTGTTTCAGGACTAGTCCTGCCGAGTTTATTATTCCAATTGATAAATATAGGGAGTCTGTCAAGATAAACTATGCTATAGGGATGAGGTTCAAAATGAAATTCGAAGCTGAAGAGGCCCCAGAACAAAGGTATGTTTTTCCTTGAAACCATCCCATTTTTTAATTGATTTGAACTTGGACATAACCAGAAAAAAGGAAAGGTGAAAAGATGTATAGTTGTCGAAGGGGGATGGGGCTGTGTTAATATATGTCTCATCATCTGTGGCCAGGTTCTTTGGCACTGTAATTGGAGTAGAAGAGGCAGATCCAAAGAAGTGGCCTCGCTCAAAGTGGAGATGCCTCAAGGTGGCGGCATATCTATAACTTACTGGAATGTGGAATTTTTTTCTTTTGCTTTGCATCTGCTAAAACCTCCTCACACTCGCTTTAGGTTCGCTGGGATGAAACTTCTCCTGTTCACCGTCCAGACAGGGTTTCTCCTTGGAAAATAGAACCTGCTTTGGCTCCTTCTCTGGATCCCGTTCCGGGGTGCCAATCAAAAAGGCACCGTTCAAACATGGCAACATCATCTGCAGATTCCTCTGCTCCTACAAAGAAAGGTATAAATAGCAAACTACAAGTCTGTACACTTCATTTGTCATTGTGCGGTTATGAATATGCTCTGGTTATGCTAATGCCAACTAGATAATGAGCCTTCAAGACACCTGCAACATCAAGAAATCTTGACCTTGAGAAACACACATGCTGGGAAGAATTACTCAGATAGTAAACACAATCCTGCACAGGCTCTATTTCAAGGTAAGGATCAGACTGCTTTTGATAATAGAAAATTGGGACCAGATGACAAGATTCCTCAAGTAATGCATGGAGCAAAACTCATGAACCTAACAACTGGACCTGGAACCCTGCATGAATCCTATGAATCAACTCGCCCCTTCTTTGAGCTGAACTCTGATGATGTTGATCGACCCAGTAAACTTAATGAAACAGGCATGTTCAACTGCCATTCAGCTCCCTTGATGTATTTAGGCCACCCATTTAACATGATGGCATCTAGGATGGAAGTTCATGTGGCAAAAGATAAAGACATACAACAGCAGCGTGGAAGCTGGTTTTCACCTTTGCCATATGCTGATAATTCTTCTCATCCTTCGGGATCTAAACCACAGCATCTTCCTTTTCAACAACGTAACAAGGAAACATCTAAAGATGGTAATTGCAAACTTTTCGGCTTCTCCCTTTTTGGGAATCCTATGGCTGCAGAACCAGCCATTATACACAGGCACTCCACAGAGAAACAACAGCAGCAAATCAATGTTGCATCAGATCACCTGCAGTTGTTGGGTTCTGAAGGATTTTTGGAGCAAGCAAAGCATCTAAAGCATGTTAGACCTGAGGAACAAGGGAACATTTTTCAAGCTTCTGCTCTTCATTCTAAAGATGTCCAGGGCATGCCCGAGGGTGATTCAACCAGAAGATGTGTAAAGGTTGTTACCTATTTGAATGCTCAACTAAGATTCCTTTTATTGAGATTTTATTTCTTTTCTTTTTTATTTTGGATATGAACTTGCAATTTGTATATGTGGCCTTCACTGGTTTAGGTTTACAAGCAGGGGACTGCTGTGGGGAGGTCTCTGGACGTGGCAAAGTTTAATGGTTATAATGAATTGACAGCAGAACTGGATCAGATTTTTGAATTTCATGGTGAATTAGTTGCCCCTAACAAAGATTGGTTGATTGTTTTTACTGATGATGAGGGTGATATGATGCTTGTAGGAGATGATCCCTGGCAGTAAGAACTCAAACTCGGGTCCTTTTTTTTAACACAAATTGATCAGCAAATTACTTCTTCACGTGTTAATCCTGCGATCATATTCTGTAGCCTACAAGATTTTTGGAACTTGTATCAAGTTGCTGTTTTTGTATGATGTAGGGAATTCTGTAGTATGGTGCGCAGGATCTTTGTCTTCACTAGAGAGGAGATAAACAGGATGGAGCCACGATCCCTGAATCTAGAAGCCGAGGGAAATTCACAAAGTGCAGACCAAATGGTTGATTTGATGGAGGATGGAACTTCAAAGCATCTTCCAGCTGTGAGTCCCTAGGAGTTTTCAGGCTTGTGCTACACGACTGGCAGTAGGGTTAAGAGGTTCATCTACGTGGACGCCCAGGCCATAGTTTGAGAAACATCAGAAAGCTAGGTGCAGGGAATGTCATTTTCATTTTTAAAGGCTAATCAGTGACTAAAATCTTGTTGAGCCATTCAAGCCAAAATAATTTTTATTTTCAAATTGATTTCTCGGATAAAAAAACAAAAAAAACTAATTACATGGTTTGAGATTGCATATGATGGTTTGATGCAAAAAAAAAAAAAAAAACAAATCCAAGCTCGGTGTTATCGAACCAGTGTTCAAATTGATTTCTCGGATAAAAAAACAAAAAAACTAATTACATGGTTTGAGATCGCGTATGATGGTTAGATGCAAAGAAATAAAATTAAATGAAATAAAAAAACTAATTACATGGTTCGAGATCGCATATGATGGTTTGTTGCAATGATGTCCCTCGGGCTTAATTTATGTTTCCAAGGAAAGTTAGCGGTTGCTTGACTATCGAGAAAGCAAATAGCTCCCATCAATTTTTCTCACAAAAATGTAATTGCCACCAAAATGGATGGCCTGCTTCAGTCATTAAAAAAGAGGACATTTTACTGAGAGATTGGAAAGCTCGAAGTTGTATTGGGGTGATCGTTAAGTTGGCACCATGCCAAAACGTAAAGGGAAGAAATTAGATATAGCCAAAGCATCGTTTAACTGAGAGGCGATATTACTTGTCTCTGAAAGAGGAAGCTCGTTTTCTCTCTTTAAATCTTTACACAAACGAGAACTTAACTCTAGAAATTTAATACTTCAAATAAATTGGGGGAGCGTGCACGAATAACTGGATCTGAGTGCAGGGAAGAAATTAATTTCTACAGAATTCAATGAACGTTCTCAAATTATTGCACCTCAAAACATAATCAAAACAGCCAAGAAGATACATAATCATTTTTATAGCAGCTAACTAATTCAAGAAATCATCGACTTTATACTTGCAATGGTGAAGGAGAGCCATTACCAAAACCTGCAGTCTGGTATTAACTCCAGCAGATCACCGCTCTAAAAAAGGGATTGTTGAAAGGCCTTCACACAACTTTCAGCTTCACTATCATTTACTATCAAAGAGATCTTCAACTGACAATACAAAGAAAATATTTTTTACAAGCAGAGTTCGACGCATAAATTAATGCTGAACAAAGTGTTCAGTTGAAAGACCTTGGATGCCCATTGTGTGATCATCTGCATATCGACTGCATTTGTTCTAAGAACAAGAAAAGCATGCCATAAGAAGCAAATAACATGACGTGTCCACGAAAAAAAGAAGATTTATTATGCAAAAGGACTTGAACCATATAATCCCAGCGACTCATAAAAGCAACATTTGGAATCTCTCATTGTATAAAAGAACACCGTTTAGTATCAAGGGCAAGGGTTAAAACTCTCCATCTTTATATATATATGTATGACAGAACATGTTGTTGACTTTCTTTCTGCCATAGATTTGGTAAACTCCTACCCAGCGGACAAGCTTGAGATTTACAACGGCAACTTTTTCAAGTTCTTCCACTACATTGCCAAGTTCATGCTCAAATAAGACAATTCTGATGTTTCTGTGCCAAAGCAGTCAGCAAGATTGAAAAGATAAATATACTTTTTCTTGGGAGGAAGAAAGAAGTGCAAGGGGCAAGAGATTCTGTCCCGTGTTAGAGAAAGAATTAGGTTTGTTTAAGAACGTGGTTAATGTGTTATTAAAAGTGATAACTACTTATTTTTTAGGTTAAAGAATTTAATCTTTAACATAAACTCTTAATATAAATATTAATAAAATTTAAATAAATTATAAATAAATAATAAATTAATATCAATTAATTTTAATCCTTGATTGACATGTTTGGATGAAACCGAAAACTTTTTAAAAGCTTCTATATCACAAGGGAAAGAAAAAACACTATTTTAGTGTTTATAAAGTAGTAAGTTGTAAGGTTAAAATTGAGTCTAAAGAACATCCAAGCTTTTAAATGGAAGAGATCCTAAGAAAAGTTAGCATTGAACTTAAAACCACATGCCCAAATTTGACCGAGTTTCGAGCTTGAGTTTGAGCTCATTGTAAAATATTTTTTTGGATCATAAAAGATTATTTTTTGCCAACTAAAATGCTTGCTCCATGAAGAATTATTTCTTCCAGCCCAGTCTACTATTTAGTCCAGTTCAAGAAGTTAGAATCTGATAAGTTTTTTCAAAACTTTTTTGAGTTTACATGAACAAATTTTTGAGCTCAAAAGTCATATGATTTTTTAAAAAATATTCATGTTTAATTATGGTTTATTGTGGGTAATCAAAGTTGTTAGTGAGAGAAATCCATCAACCTTTGGTTCCTAAAATTCTCTTTAAAAAAGGGCTGAAGAAGAGTATTTTGGGGTTGGTTAATTCTGTATTGTTTTGACAGAATTTGACACTCTTCTTCATCTTATTTTCCAGCATTGTTTTTTGGTTTAAAACATTTTTTTTCCTCTCAAAATATATGATAATCTAGAGCTCGAATTCAGTCCTTACAGAGGAATTATTGAGTAATATTTCATTGGTTCGTTGGACCTTTTTGGGAGTGCACCTAAACAAAGTGGTGTTGTTGGAGTCTTAGTTGACTTATTGAAGAAAGTCTTATTACACGCGCACCAACCTATCTTGACAAGGCTCCAAGTCATGTCTGGTTTTGAGTTCATTGTAAAATATTTTTTTGGGCCACAAAAGATTATTTTTTGCTAACTAAAATGCTTGGTCTATGAAAAATTATTTCTTCTAGCTTGGCCCACTATTTTGTCCAGTCCATAAATATGAATGTTAGAATCTGATCAAGTTTTTAACTACTCTTTCAAGGTTACATGAACAAATTTTTCAGTTCAAAAGTCACATAATTTAAATAAAAAAATGTTCATGTTTAATTCTAGTTTATTGTGGGTAATCAAAGTTGTTAAAGGAGGAAATCCATCAACCTTTGGTTCCTAAAATTCTCTTTAAAAAAGGGCTAAAGAAGAGTGCTTTGGGGTTGATTAACTCGTATTGTTTTGACAAGAATTTGACACTCTTCTTCACCTTATTTCCAGCATTGTTTTCTAGAAGAGTGTTTTCTAGTTTTAAATCTTTATTTTCCGGTTTTAAACCTTTATTTTCCCTCTCAAAATATATCCTAATCTAGAACTTGGGTTCAGACCTTATAGAGGAAACATCAGGTAATATTTTATTGGTTCATTGGATCTTGTTTAGGAGTGCACCTAAACATGGTGGTATTGTTGGAATCTTGGGATGAAAGAATTATTTCTTCTAGCACAACCCATTTTTTGTCCAATCTATGAATGTTAGAATCTAATCAGTTTTTCCACAACTCTTTCAAGGTTACATGAACATATTTTTCAACTCAAAAGTCACATAATTTAAATAAAAAAATATTAATGTTTAATTGTAATTTATTGTGGGTAATCAAAGTTGTTAGCGGGGGAAATTCATTAACCTTTGGTTCCTAAAATTCTCTTTAAAAAAGGGTTGAAAAGGAGTGTTTTGGGGTTGATTAATTTTGTATTGTTTAGACAGAATTAGATGCTATTCTTTACCTTATTTTCCATCATTGTTTTCTGGTTTTAAACCTTTATTTTTCCTCTCAAAATATATCTTAATCTAGAGCTTGAGTTCAATCATTGTAGATGAATCATTGAATAATATTTCATTTGTTCGTTGGATCTTTTTTTTAAGATTGCATCTAAATAAAATGGTGTTGTTGGAATCTTAGGTGACTTATTGAAGAAAGTCTTATTGCACGCACGCTGGCCTATCTTGACAGGGTTCCAAGTCAGGTATGGTTTTGGGTTCATTGTAAAATATTTTTTTGGACCACAAAAGATTATTTTTTGCTAACTAAAATTCTTGGTCTATGAAGAATTATTTCTTCTAACACAGTGCATTGTTTTGTCCAGTCCATGAACGTTAGAATCTGATCAGTTTTTCCACAATTCTTTCAAGGTTACATGAATAAATTTTTCAGCTCAAAAGTCACATGGTTTAAATAAAAAAATATATTCATGTTTAATTTTGGTTTATTATGGGTAATCAAAGTTGTTAGCGAGGGAAATCCATTAACCTTTAGTTTCTAAAATTCTCTTTAAAAAGAGGTTGAGGAAAAGTGTTTTGGGGTTGATTAATTTTGTATTATTTTGACAGAATTTGACACTCTTCTTCACCTTATTTTCCAACACTTTTTTCTGGTTTTAAACCTTTATTTTTCCTCTCAAAATATATCTTAATCTAGAACTTGGGTTCAGTCCTTGTAAAGAAATCATTGGGTAATATTTTATTGGTTCATTAGATCTTATTTAAGAGTGCACCTAAACACAGTGGTATTGTTGGAATCTTGGACTGGGCTAGCAGAATTATTTCTTCTAGCCTGGCCCACTGTTTTATCCCGTCTATGAATATAAGAATCTAATTAGTTTTTCCATAACTCTTTCATGGTTACATTAACAGATTTTTCAGCTTAAAAGTCACATGATTTAAATAAAAAAAATTTCATTTCTGGTTTATTGTGGGTAATCAAAATTGTTAAGGGGGAAGTCAATCAACCTTTGGTTCCTAAAATTCTCTTTAAAATGGCCGAATAAGAGTGTTTTGTGGTTGGTTAATTCTGTATTGTTTTGACAGAGTTTGACACTCTTCTTCACCTTATTTTCTAGCATTGTTTTCTAGTTTTATACCCTTTTTTCTCTCTAAAAAAATATCATAATCCAAAACCTGGGTTCAGTCCTTATAAAGGAATCATTGAGTAATATTTTATTGGTTCATTGGACTTTGTTTAGGAGTGCACCTAAATAAAGTGTTGTTGTTGGAATCTTTGGTTTTTTTTTGAAAAAAGTCTTATTACACACGCACCGACCTATCCTGACAAGGTTCCAAGTTGGGTCTGGTTTTGGGTTCATTGTAAAATATTTTTTTTCGCCACAAAAGATTATTTTTGCTAACTAAATGCTTGATTTGTGAAGAATTATTTCTTCTAGCCTAGCCTACTGTTTTGTCTAGTCCATGAATGTTAGAATCTGATTATTTTTTTCCAGTACTCTTGCAAGGTTACATGAACATATTTTTTAGCTCAAAAGTCACATGATTTAAATAAAAAAAATATTCACGTTTAATTCTAGTTTATTATGGGAAATAAAAGTTGTTAGCGGGGGGGAATTCATCAACCTTTAGTTCCTAAAATTCTCTTTAAAAAAGGGTTGAAAAGGAGTGTTTTGGGGTTGATTAATTTTATATTGTTTATATAGAATTTGACGATCTTCTTCACCTTATTTTCTATCATTGTTTTCTAGTTTTAAACCTTTATTTTTCCTCTCAAAATATATCCTAATCTTGAGCTTGAGTTCAATCATTGTAGAGGAATCATTGAATAATATTTCATTGGATCGTTGGACCACCTAAAAAAAATGATGGTGTTGAAATCTTGAGAGACTTATTGAAAAAAGTCCTATTATACCAAGTGAAGAGCAATAAAGTTTTAAGGATAAATTATTAATCCTCAACAACAACAACGCTTGATCATTTTATAAATTGCTTCAATAAGTAAGTACCATTTTCATTCTTATTTAATTTTATATATTGATAATGTGGAGAAATGAAGTATGAGTTTGGTGAGAATTTTTATATTTCACTTGAAAATGTAAAAACAGAAATAAAATCATAATTTTATCCAATTTTACCAAGTCAAAACAATTTTAATTTAATTTTAATAGTTTTTGAGTTTTTACATTGATTTGATACTTTAAATATATATTGATTTGTAAAATTATACAATTTTATAAGTTCATTCATAGTTTTAATAGCATTGCGATATAGTACTGACAAATTTTACTTTTAAAGACCTTATTTAAAAAAAATATAAAAAAAATATGACATGAATATTAAGCTATAATACTATAGTGTTTAGTATTATAGTAATGATTGTATTTTAAAGTTTTTTTTAATATATCAAAATAAAATTTATTTTTTATATTAACACATAAAAATCAATCATAAAGCATTACAAAATATTAATTAAAAAAAATTTAAAAATATTTTTTTCAAAACAAACAGTGATTACAAAATTCAGCGTTTAAAAAGAAAATCAGCGCGTGAGCAACTTTGTCGTTCATTGCATTGTTATTGCACTTGCGCAGCCACAAGCTATAGCCGTTCTGTTTTACACTTTTACTCCGTCTAACACATCTTCTGCAGAGGAAGAGAAGGGGAAGAGGATGTGTTGTTTGCTTACATGCAAAGACAACCTGCCTGGCTGTTAGCACTGAACAAGAGTTCGTCGCATAATTATATTGTAAAAAAATTCGAAATTCCTGCAAATTCCCTGTATTCAATGAATGCCCACTACTGTTTTGCTGTGTCATCTCTCAATCCATCGCCAGTAATAATAGCTCATGACAAGATTCCACAATCCATAAAAGCTGCAGCAAACTTTTCTCAAATACCTTCATGGGTCTCATTAAAATCAACTCCTTCTTCACTCCAAACCCAAGAAAATATTAACAAAGCCCAAATTGAGAGTATCCACTTGATTTCTCTATCTAAACAAGGGAAGCTCAAGGAAGCTCGTGAATTTCTCAAACAAATGGAGGACGCTGGTATTTCTGTTAGCCCTCGTTCTTATAAATGCTTGTTTGAAGCGTGTGGAAAGATTAAATCTTTATTGGATGGGAGATTGTTTCATGAACAAATGCAAAGAACAGTGAAAAACCCACCTGAGTTTCTTGAGAATTCAGTGCTTAGAATGTATTGCGTGTGTGGAAGTTTAGCTGATGCTCGTAAGGTGTTTGATGAAATGCGTGAAAGGAATTTGGTTTCTTGGAATACAATTATATCGGCTTATGCAGAAAATGGTGTTTTTGATAAAGGTTTTTGCATGTTTTCGAATATGCTTGAATTGGAAACTAAACCGAATGGGTCCACTTATATTGGGTTTCTACGGTCCTTGTTAAATCCTTCCGGTTTAGAGATTGGTAAACAGATACATTCTCATGCCATAAGAAGTGGGTTAGGCAGTAATGCTTCAGTTAACACAGCAATCAGCAATATGTACGTGAAATGTGGTTGGTTAGAGGGAGCCGAGCTTGTTTTTGAGAAAATGAGTGAAAAGAATGCAGTAGCTTGGACTGGAATAATGGTGGGGTACACTCAAGCTGAGAGGCAAATGGATGCTTTGGCTTTGTTTGCCAAGATGGTCAATGAAGGTGTTGAATTGGATGAGTATGTATTCTCAATTGTTCTCAAAGCATGTGCTGGTTTAGAGGAGTTGAATTTTGGGAGGCAAATTCATGGTCATATTGTTAAACTTGGGTTGGAATCTGAAGTTTCTGTGGGAACTCCGCTTGTGGACTTTTATGTTAAATGTTCAAATTTGGAATCTGCCACTAAAGCATTTGAATGGATCAGTGAACCAAATGATGTTTCTTGGAGTGCTTTGATAACAGGTTATTGCCAACTGGGTGAATTTGAGGAAGCTCTCAAAACTTTTGAATCATTGAGGACCAGAAGTGTGGATATAAATTCGTTCACATATACAAGCATTTTCCAAGCATGCTCTGCACTTGCAGATTTCAACAGTGGTGCCCAAGCTCATGCAGATGCAATAAAAAGCAGTCTGGTTGCATATCAACATGGAGAGAGTGCAATGATTACCATGTATTCAAGATGTGGCAGATTAGATTATGCCACTCGAGTCTTTGAATCAATAGATGACCCTGATGCAGTGGCTTGGACTGCTATAATTGCTGGTTATGCTTATCAGGGTAATGCTCCAGAAGCTCTAAAGCTTTTCAGAAGGATGCAGGATTGTGGTGTGAGACCAAATGCAGTTACATTTATTGCAGTTTTAACTGCTTGTAGTCATTCGGGTTTGGTCATAGAGGGCAGACAGTATTTGGAGTCGATGAGTAGCAATTATGGGGTTGCCACAACTATTGATCATTATGATTGTATGGTTGATATATATTCCCGAGCTGGTTTTCTGCAGGAAGCACTTGAACTAATAAGGAGTATGCCATTTTCACCAGATGCAATGAGTTGGAAATGTTTGCTGGGTGGGTGCTGGACCTATAGGAATCTTGAGATTGGGGAACTTGCAGCTGAAAACCTCTTTCAGCTGGACCCAGAGGATACTGCAGGTTATATTCTCATGTTTAATCTGTATGCTTCATTTGGGAAATGGAAAGAAGCAGCTAATGTTAGAAAGATGATGGCAGAAAGAAATTTGAGGAAGGAGCTTAGCTGCAGCTGGATTACTGTCAAGGGTAAAGTGCACCGGTTTATAGTAGGTGATAAGCACCACCCTCAGACCGAAGAGATCTATTCAAAGTTGGAAGCATTGAATGATTCTGTTATAAAAGAAGAAACTGGCCTTTTAACAGAAGAAGATGTATCAAATAGTTTGCCAGAGAGGAAAGAACAGCTTCTTGTCCATAGTGAGAGACTTGCATTGGCATTTGGGCTCATATCTACACCAAGTAGTGCTCCTGTTGTTGTTTTCAAGAACCTCAGGGCTTGCAAGGACTGCCATGATTTTGGCAAACAGGTATCCTTGATCACTGGACGTGAAATCGTTGTTAGAGATTCTTTCAGATTCCATCACTTCAAGTTAGGGGAATGCTCTTGCAATGACTATTGGTGACCCGTGAGCCGTGACCCTACACTGCATTGCATCACAACAGATTCAATGGTCTCATAAATCAAGCCTGACTGGTAACAGTTCCTAACAATAGCCCCGAGAACAATATGGATCATGGAAACTGAATATCTGACAGTATAATGTCATGGAGACTTTGTAAGTGGGACAGAGTTGTATTCTCTCTACTGTTGACATGGATGCACGCGTGACATGGTTGACAAGATCTTTTACCACGTGAATATTGGAGTTTTTTTAAAAAAAAACAGCGGTCCGAGTTTTTTCTTTTTTTATTTTTTTGTGCAAACTAGCATAATTAAAAAGAGAAATAACAAAGTTTGAGCAATTACGCCACTGTAACCAGCGCAACTTATACAAATTTAATAAGTTGCGCTACTTTTAATAACTCAATCTATTAATTTTTTTTATAGTGTCTTTTGTAATTTTATCACAGCTTAATAAAAATTAAAAAAAAAACGCATGATAGAAAAATAGCATTGGAGTTGTTTTAAAATTTATATCTCTTTTAAATTAATTAATATGTGCAAAAACAACCTAAAATTTTATTAAGATTTAATGATCAAGAGATGAAATTTAAGATTTAATGGCACAATAGAGAAAGAGAGAAGAAAAAAAAGTAACAGGGGATATATGTGAGTTCTGTTTTCGACACACTCGATATTGTTAGAAAAATATTAACTAGACGATTCTAATCAAACCTTAAAAGATTATCAAATGATGTCGTAATTGGTTAGCGATTTTATTTAGGATTAATTTAGGGTTAATTATGATCTTATTTGGTAGTTTTTTAAGGTATAGTTAGAATCCTCTCATAGAGGTTTTTCTAACGATATCGAATATGTCAAAAACAGATTCCTAATGTGTTCTTGGTAACCTATTTTTTTTTTTTCATTTCTTTTTCTTGTCACCTCACTTTCTTAGTCATTTGATCTTGAATTTTATCTTTTAGCTATTAGATCTTTAGAATTAATATTCAATGGGAATAATGATTGTGTATAGAATTTATATTTATAAACACGATTGTGTTCAAGTAGTGTTATTTTACCGATACTTTTTTAACTCATGTCATTCTCTTAAAAAATTTACCAACAAAAAAAAGATCCAATTTTTTTATTGGTTTCAATTATCTAAACTAAATTATTTCTTGCAAGTGCATGATTAACCAATCATGGCATGACAGTAGTTTATACAAGGTCATCAGCTTGCAAATGATGATAGGAATTTTCCTAGAGTACTATTCTACTATTATTACAGGGTGGGGTTAAAGTACGAATGTCTAAAGCCTAAAGGCGAGGCTTTGTGAGCTGCCACGTTTGAGGGTATCTAATGCAAGTAAAGCTGCAAATCTGAAAGATTTTCTCTCTCAGGAAAGGGGCTCACGCTTAACAACCCCATGATGATTTTATTAAGGTGTGCTAACCTTTATAAATAACACTTAACACGCATATTATTAAGCAATGTGGGGACATCAGGCCTCCACAAGCACACAAATAGAAGATTATCTCATGCGTGATTATGCTTTTTTGGGTTCCATGCCACCTTGTGATGCTGTTGATAGGAAACTTCCTTACGGTTGCTTTTGCAACTTGATTAATTATTTAATCAAATTGGGTAAAAAGTGGTACGAGATAGTTATTTATTCCCCCTCTCTAAATATATATTTAGTATTGTGGTTTAGACGAGTTTTAAATTAAATTGCATTTAGAGTTGAAATTGATGCTTTTGAATAATTTTTAATGATATTGTTATTGTTGAATAGGTTAAAATGACGTAAAAAATCATAAAAAAAATTAATTTTTAATCTTTCAAAAAAATATATTGAAAATTATCTAAACCGCAATGACAACAAAACAATCAGATAATCTATCTAAAAAGACATAACTTTTATTATTTTAGAGTTCGTTTGATTTTACGTTTGAAATTACATTTGGATGCTTTTCAAAAACATATTTGACATGAAAATGTATTAAATTAGTGTTTTCTAGTATTTTCTGATAATTTTAATATTTTTATGTTAAAAAAAATCTGAAAAAAATTATTTTAATATATCTTCAAGAAAAAAAATATTTTACACTACAATATCAAATTCACACTTTAATCTCACATGTGTGGTGGTAGTTAAGTTTCTGCATTTATAATTGCGTTTATGGCTAAATTATAAAATAGAAATTCGAAGAAAAAATCATTGAGAATTTTTTACCAACTTTCGCAACATAGAAAAATTAAATTTATCCCAATCGGGTCCTAAGTAGCTCATTGATATAAAAAATGATGCATTTGCAAAATTAACATGTAATTAAGATATTTTAATTGACAGTTGCCGAGTAAGGATTGCTTTGCAACATAGAATGTTTGGTTGAGTGAAACACAATGGATTAATCCTTCGAAATAATTTTATTTTAGGACAATAATACTAAACTTAATAGAATAATAGCAGAATCAGTGCGCGCACGGGGCAAGTACAACCATGACGAAACCTCAGTAATTTGAGGTTGGTAGGTGAAATGGCGTTTTGATATAATAGCAATTCACTAGTGATTTTTTGATATCTATATATTATATTTATTATCTATCATGAATTTTTTTTTTAAATGCAATTCAATTTTGAATATTCACTGTATAACTATTATTTATTATTTAATAAAAAATATATAGAATTAATAAGAATGAAATAAAAAATTAAAAGAATAAGAACTATAATAAAAAAAATATGAGAAATTGTAATTGAAGGATTAAATTAAAAAAAAAACTTCTATAAAAAAAAAATAAGAAATTAAAAGAATAAGAATTAAAATTGAAAAAATTAAAAAGAAATTGTGAAAAATACCAAAATACCTTCAAGGTAAAGCTTTTTTTTTAAAAAAAAATCTTTTTCCAAGGTTAAAAGCATGTTTTCACCATATATGGATAATGGAAAAAACGTAAACACCCTTGGCTAGCAGTTCAATAAATTTTTTATCTCAGGGATAAAGAAGTATTTTTATTACCAAGAAATTTATGAAAAGTTAAGAAAGCTCTTAGTTAATAGTTATAAATTTTGTTGACTATGTTAGTGAAAGAGTATTTTAATGTATAAAAAAATGAAAAAAATACATATATCCCTAAACAAATTTTTAATAACTAATAAGCTAGTAAAAAAGACTAATAAACCTCTTTTTTCAAGGCTTAAGTTTTTCTCATTTAAAAGTAAAAAGATAATTTTATTATAACAATTCATAATAAACTATGTACAAAACTATCATGAAACTCTATTGCCTTTTAACTTTTCTTTTAATAAAGTACGGGCAATACTAAATGTTTTATTTTTTTACTAGAAACAGGCTATTATAAAGTTGCACATTCGAATAGAGTTTGATTTATTTTAATTAAAAAAATATAATATTAATTAATTAAGAAATGGCTGGCTTAATTGAAAAATAAAAGTATTTTATCGAGTATGTATATTTACGCCCAACAATTCGTAAAGCTTCAAAATGTTACATAGATTAACAAAACAATTAAAAGAGATGGGTCGGTTTCACTGTCCAAACCAACTATTTTATTTTTATTTTATTTTTTTCCTTTTTCAATTTAACTCCTCTGTAACCTAATTAAATAAAATCTTACTTGAAATTATGGATAAAATATCAAATTAAAAGATAAAAAACTAGAAAGTAAAGCATGAAAAAGATATATAGCTCATTCAAAATTGACGATAATATTTTTTGTCGTGAACTTAAAATTTATTTTATGTACTTTTAGATCATGAATTAGAAAGATGATAGATAAACTCGTTGGAAAATAGCGAAAAAAGACATAAATGTTTGTTTCTATATTTTTTTTGGTGATGAAACTTGTAATTTTTTGTGTCAATGAGTTTTATTTGATAAGAAAAGTTTAATAGTTGTTGTTGAGAACTTTTATATTACATAAAAAACAAATCAAGGTGGAGAGAAAAAAAAATTTATTTAATTTTGTATTTTGAAATCTTTTTTGTGTTTCTTAGGCAATTAAATTGATTTTTATATATTGTATGAGTGTTCATTAGATACTTCTATGTCACAACAAGTGGAAAATCAAATTTTTTTGGTCAAAAAACCATTGACATAATAGATGGTGTCATCTATCTTAATTGGATAATAAGTCATCTACATCTTTTTTTTAAAAAAAAACAAGGCCATGATGCATGAGCCAATGCATTCTAGATAGCCTAAGCCAGCCTGCATGCCTAGATTTTTTTTTTCATTTCTTTTTAATTTCATTATTTAACTTTTTTTTGTTATTATATAATTAATTAAAATATAGTTTAAAATAATTAAATTATTAAACTCAGTGGAATTCATTACAGAGTTACAGGTTTGGTGGGTTAAGCTGTGAAGCCTGAATCGATTCAATATGTTACCATTTTAAATTTTTTTAAAACAAAATATCATATTGAATTTTTTTTTTGAAGTATTTCATTTATTTTGAATTGAATTTTATAATATATTTTGATTTAATTCCTGTATGATTGATTTGTTATCATGATTAATTGATCCAGTTTACGAGTTTGCAGGTTAAGTTGAATTAATTTAGGTTAATTAAATATATTAACATTTTAATATTTTTATTTAATGTCATCTTAATTATTATTTTTTAAATCCAAACTATGATATTACATGTTCAAGTTGCCTTTATACCTATATACTCGGAGTGTTTTTTTTTTTGTCATATGAATTTTTTTATGTTCAATTTTTTATTTTTATCCAACTCGCATCGTAGCATTATCATTAACCTAATTTAGTTACAAAGTAGGAAATGGTGAGACATGAACCCACGTGGTTGCGTCACTATACCGTGTAAGCAAAGAGAGAAACAGAGTTATTGGATCAAGAAAAGAAGCAAACCAGCATTACAAGTGGTTTGAGTTAAAACAGCGACAGGCCATGGAGTTGGTTAAACTCTGTTGGCGCCAAAAAATGCTCATTATTAATGAATGGATAAGATCTGATCCACTTCTCTGCTACTGCTGATTGCTTACCTCATACCCTCTCTTTCTCTCCTTAAAGTCTGTGAGACTCACACTCTCACACACAAACTGCACTGAAATCCCTACCTGTAAGCTGGACTCTCCCCGTGTCTCTGTTTTCTTCACTCCACACCTCATCAAGTAATTAAGGGAAGGTGGGTTTTACTTATTCTGTGTTTCTTCAGTCTCTTCACTTTCTTTTTTTAGTATGTAATTTTGTTTATATGATTTCAGCTTTTTTAGTTACATGCAGTATCTCTGCATGTTCTTTTACTGAATTGCTAATGTTTTTGAATTAATTTCGTGAATTGTCATAAAATATGGAGGTTTATGAAAAACAAAGGCCGTTTAAACAAATTTAGCTGCTTGAGTACGCTCATTGAGGTCTATTTTATCCAAAAAGCCGAGTATCTTTAATTGACCAGAACTTGAATTTAATTTCTTCGAGTTGACTAAGGAAATAAGTACGTTTTCTGTTTAACATTTGGACAGTTTACATGTCTGTGCCTGCCATGTATGTAAAGATTTATCTTCTATAATTGTATACTGTATATGACACTCAGGGCAATGCAGTCCTATTTTAGCTCAGATTTTTTTATGGTTTTTAGAATTTCATTTCAATCAGATAAAAGAATTTCCTTAGCCATATTTTTCGTGCAGTTCAATTCGATCATTGGCATCTCCAAATCTTGGTTGCTTTGAGCGTATCTGAAGTCATGGCAGATGCACAAACAAAATGTTCCTTAGGGTATGGCAAGCCTCCTTGGATATTTAAAGGCAGGCAAGGATCCTACAAGTCTTAATTTAGTGTTTGTTTGGTCTATTCTGTGATGATGACTGGTATGATTAACATCATTCCCATTCATGAATGTTGTTTGATGATATGATTTCCATTTCAGAGCCTTGTACCAACTTCACCTTGTTAAATCCAAAATTGCTCGAGCATCCATTCCGAAAGAGTTCAGATTAGTTGAAGCATTTGGGTAATGTTTATTTTTTGCAACTGTTGTTTGAACTTTGAAGGGACAGGGGTGGGGTTCAGGATTCCAATTTTTACTGTTAACTCACATTTCTGCACTGCAGATACACCCTTGGAGGTTTTTTTCTAGCTAGCTATGAAGACAGTCCAGCTGGGGTTTTTGATGAGGTTCTATGGCATGACTTAATGAGCTAAAAAAGAAAAGAAGTAGGCATTTAGTTGATTCGTTGTGCACTATCAGAAATGACAGAAAAATTTCCCTTTTCTTTTCCCTTTTTTCCCTTTTCTGCAGCTTGTGGTGATTGCGGGAATTGTGTGGAACCCCCCAACATCTTGTGCGTAAGTTTACGACCTATCTATTCTTGTTTATAATGATGAATTGTAAATGATTGTGGACAAGGAATCTTTTTTACTAGAAAAAAAGTAGCAAGTCCCAGAGCTGATGAAACTTGATTTGGGTCTTTCCATCTCAATTCCATAGAGGCAATCATATCAACTTTTTAAGCTATATTGGGCCAGTCAACTTTGAAACATGCATTTCCCTTCTAGTGCATTAACAATATTATTAGAGGAATCAACTAAAGGCCTCACAATTGTTTTATATTTTTTCTTCAAGTGGCCTAAGCAACTGGTCAGGCTGCTGTGCTTTGATGTTCAGTAGCAATCTAATATAACAAAAGCAGAGACATGTTTTTCAACCTGAACTGAACCACCTGGCTTTCGACACAGTGAGCCTAAAGACTATTCAAGATGTTAGCAGTTTGCTTTTTTCCCCCCTTTTCTAGGATAGTCTGAAGTCTTTATATCTTGGAAGCTATCAACGCAATTTGAATCCTTTTAGCAGACTTTTGCTTTCTTTTTTCGACAGATGGGCAGCCAGGGTGCTTGTCAACAGTGGCGATGCTTGTGATCATGGACGAAAGGTGGGAGGTCAACAAATTTTTTGTGCAGTTCTGAATTTTAACTTTTAATATAAATGAGTTCCATCAAGGTGTTGCCTTAAGGTTTGAATAGTTTGAAAAGGATACTGGCCTCTATTACTAGAGTGAGCTATTGACACAGACTTTTGAAGCCAAACGAACCAAAATTATATACAGGATACACATCCAGATGCAAATTGTTCTTTCTTTCTCTTTGTTTTTGTAGAACACGTCCTAGATAAAACCTAGTGGCTTGCATACTCTTCGAAGCTATAACTGATTCAGCTCTGACGAGTTGACATTGGGACATTATGCATGATTATGATGCTTTTGTGCCCCTGAACTGGAGGCAATTGAAAGGATTTTTTTACATATTTCTGATCTTTCTTTCACGTTCTCTTGCAGGATGTAGGGCTTCCTAGTCAAGTTGCCAAGTTTTCCAAGGTGATTTTTGTTCTGTGCACATATCTTGTGCAATTAAACTTCCAATTTCAACGTAAAAAATAAAGAAAATTAGGAAAAAAATGGTCCTTGATCTAGTGAATTTTATTTCATTTTAAAAGAATCCTTCCTCGGTATGCAGAAAATTCAAAATTTTGATCATTTGATTGCTCTGTACTAATCATCCGGTGTATATGCTAGTTTATGACAGTGAACTATACTTAAAATAGCCCCCCTCTTTGATTATATTGCTTAGGATTATGCTACCCCCAATTTAGGAAAGCATTCAGTTGTTCCATAAATTATCTTCTATGATGGGTTATGGTTATACCTTCACTTAATCAAGCTGATGCAAGAACGCATGGTATTGCAAATTCCATGAGAAGCTTACATCAATGTTTCAGCAAATGTGAAGCTTGTTTTATGTTTTATAACGTGCTCTTTTGAAACAGAAAATCACAGAAATTCCTAGGCAAAGAAAGAGCAAATTTAATGGCTTTCTAGACATGATTGGTTTGGGCACTGCAAGTTCGAGTACGAAGGATTGCATGGATGTTCTAGTAACTGAAACTAATGGTCCTTCCGCAACTGATATCTGCAACATCAAACTTACAACTTCTGGTGAGTATGTTACACTAATAATTGTTTCTAGCTACGACAAACATTATAATTAGCTGTTGTTCGTACAAGTTAGTTGTTTTTCAGTAACCAACCCTCTTTGCGCAAAGATCCTGTCATTGTCATGAGTTTTCAAAACCGATTCAATTTTTCTCGTCAAGTTGAGTACTTGCTTGATCTTTGCAGTAGCATTAAGAATTTCTCTCGGTTGTGTGTTCTGCATGGATGTATCATACAAATGAGCTTGGGGGCTTCGTCTGAGCGATGCACTCTTGTCGTAGGCTGGTTTGTTCTGTTCAGTCTTTCTTGCTAACTTGTTAGTTTGACCCTTCCCATAGCTAGCTTCTGCTCATATTCAGGAAAATGGGCTAGGGTTATAGAAGCCTCAAGGTTAGACAATGATTCAACTAGGAAATTAACCACTTCTTGTCCGGTAACATTATTCTCCTCACAAGTCTTTGAGTTCCTCCTGGCACCTAGGAAATTAAGAAAAAAATAACAGCACCATTTTCCTTTTGTTGGCAGTGGTGTACTACGTATAAGAGCTTGTAGGTCCTCTTGGAAGCTTACTTGCTCCCAGAGCTTGACTAAATATGAGAGGAAAGGGAATTCACTGTCTTCGCATAACTGATATCCCATTTTCCTTTTTTGGTTTTCTTATATTTAAGTTTTGTTATCATGTTTCTGATTAATCTAATGCCTGGCTATGGACTTCTTGATGATAGTTCCTGGGGTAAAATTTGACAAATGGAAGGGGCCAGCAATTAAAATGTCACTACCAAGTTTTAGGTAAATTTTCATCTGAATTGGTGTTTAAACAATCACCATGCATTATGCGTACGGCATCTTATATTCTCTATATGTTGTGAAATTGCAGCGGACGTACAGAGTATAACCCCAATCTTTTGAAATATACTTGCAGTATTGAATGCAGGTATACCTTCATACTCTTGCAATTGTTTAACTTCTTGGATTTATTTTGGAGAGAGCACAGAAAGTACCTTAGCAGGTCCTTATCCAGTAAGAACAAAATCATGCCTGTAACCCAATTCTGTTGGATTCCAGTTGCTCTGATCATCCTAAAAAGTAATGCACTCATGTTTTTTCTCAAGGACTGGAGAACTCCAGAGCATACCGTCACATACATTCAGCTCCTATGAGTGTATATAAAACGATCACTTCACTTCTGAAATAAATTCATAGCAAAAATTTGTAGAGGACAACATCAGCGATTGATTTCGAATCTGACACATTTTGATTTAACGATTTTGCTGGTAGGGTACGAGCAGTGCAGGCAGCAAAAGTGTCAGGGCCATCTTCACCACCAAAGCACGACACTGAAGAGTCACAGAGCCAGCTTAAATTGAAAACTGTGGAACGCAGTAGTAGAGAACTCCTGGATGAGGGACAGAACTTGAGCATATCTGTAATGCTATCAAAACCAATACTAGCCTTGGAGCTCAGTTGTTTGAAAATGCAGGTTGAAGCACCAGTAGTAGTTTCCCAGCATTCTAAAAGCAGGTTTAACTAGAGTCGCAGATTAAGGGCATTATTTTCGTTCCAAAAATCCATTAATGCAATCAATACCAATTCTGTATTGATTTTTACATTATTATTATTATTATTTGTAAATGAGTAATAATGGTAGTTGCAAATTGTAATTACTGTAAACAGAGGCAGTCTGGCAGAGCTAGGATGTTTTCTTAACAGGCCAAGCAAATTCATGATTGTTTTTTCCAGAAATTATTACCTAATACTAAAGATATGGGGTATAACCCAAGGTGCTTCACCTCGATTTTTGTTTTTTTCATTTTTGAACTTTTTTTTTTATCATTTACAGTCTGGCAGAGATAGGATTAGGTGTGACATGCGTGATTGGGAAATATTTTCACAAGTGAAGAATAATATATATTCATAGCAGAAGCAAAGTTGATTGGAAATATCTTCCAAACTAAAAACAAATTCATCGATGTTAAAATTAAATTGCTTTACATGTCAATAAAAGAATACCGATGATTTGTTTGAATTACATACGAGATGGGATACCTGCGCGTTACCGTGGATTTATAAAACAAATGTACTTGATAGTGTTATAATTGTAAATCAGTGCTAGATAAATAATAAAAACTAAAGGTACGATAGAACCAATATTTCATGACGGAAAAAAAAGTTGTGTTGATGATCAAAAACTTAAAGACTGAACAAAATAATTTGTAGCAATCCACAGTGTTTTGTGAAGAAAGATACAGTGCTTTCGCCACATGATTTAACTTTTCTGTTAATAAAAAGCAAAAAAAATTACAAAGTTAAATTCTCTACCAACTTAAAATCATAAAAAAAAATATGTGGGAAAACACTGCAACAATTCACAGTGTTTTAAAAAAAAATTACAAAGTTAAATTTTCAATCAGCTCAATATTAAAAAAATAAAATCGACAGAGACAATTTTTGAAAACACAAAAAAAAAACAGGGACAAAAAAACCTTATTGGAAACACTGTAGCAATTCACAATGTTTTGTGATGAAAGCTACAATACTTTTCTACATGATTTAGCCTTATTTGTAATGACTTATAATTGTAATTCTCAACCAGTTCAATATTAAAAAAATAAAGTTGATAAAGACAACTTTGAAAAAATCATAAGAAAAAAAAAACTATGTGAAGAGACACTATAGTAATCTACCGTGTTTTGTGAGGAAAGCTATAATGTTTTCTCCACATGATTAAGTTTTATTACAAAGTTAAATTCTAACCAGCTTAATATTAAAAAAAATAACATCGACAAAGATAATTTTGGAAAAAAATATTACAAAAAAAAACATAAAAGAAACTGGAAAAAAACCATGTGAGGAAAAACTGTATTAATCCATAGTGTTTTGTGAGGAAAGTTACAGTGTTTTTTCCACATGATTTAACCTTACTTGTAATTGTAATCCTTAACCAGCTTAATATTAAAAAAATAAAATTGATGAAGATAATTTTAGAAAAAAACAAAAAAAACTATGTGGAAAAAAATACTGTAGCAATCCACAGTAATTTGCGAGGAAAGCTACAGTGCTTCCCTCACATATTGTAACTATAATTCTTAACCAGCTCAATATTAAAAAATAAAATTGAAAAAGATAATTTTGGAGAAAATCATAAAAAACAAAAAACAATGTGTAGAAACATTGCAGCAATCAACAATGTTTTAAATAAAAAAAATTACAAAACTAAATTCTCAATTAGCTCAATATTAAAAAAATAAAATCGACAAATATAATTTTGAAAAATAAAAAAATAAAATAGAAAAACCATATGGGAAAACACCGTAGCAATCCATAGTATTTCCAAGGAAAAAAATTACAAAGCAAAATTTTTAACCAGCTTAATATTAAAAAAGTAAAATTAACAGAGATAATTTTAAGAAAAAAAAGGAAGGTGAAAGAAAAGGTGCAAAAAAAAGTAAAAAAAAAGAAGAAAATGTGACAAAAAAAAAAACAAAAAAAAAGAAAAAAGATGGGAAAAAAAACAAAAAAGTAAAAAAAAAAGGAATGCAATGTGGATTACTGTTGTAATCCACAGTGCTTAGGATATGGGTGAATAATAAAATCCCCACATCCTTTAGCTTATTACTTAATGTTGTATTTCGGTATACGTCACAATGAGGTCAAAAATATATATCTAATAATTAAAAAAAAACTAAAAATTCTAAAAATTGATACTATTTCTAGAAATTCAAGTAAAAAATTAATTATGTTTAAGGAAATAACGGTGTCACCTTTAAAATATCATTTCTTACGAAAAATTGTTTTTAGTACGTGTTTTTTTCTAAGTTTTTTTTATTACCATTAATTATTCTAATATTTTTTAGTTTATTTATTTATTATTATATATAAAAAATTCACGTCATTCCTCAAAATAAAAGACACTTTGATTATTAAAATGTAATATCAATCCTAAAAAAATGTCCAAAAGAAAACTTTTGATATGGTCATAAAATAAAAGACTTATCAAAATAAAAAAAGAAGAAGGTAAATTAAGGTAAAAAAAAAATAGCAAACTGATGCCATAAAAAAATCTTTTTGATAAAAATAAAAAGAAAACTTAAAAAAATAATACACACAAATTAATCTACTACTTAGTCTAAATCCATGCTAATTTAAATGAAACAAATCAATCCATTGGCCATGCAAGTCCATATAAAGTATTTGTGAGCGCACAACTAGAAGCCCATACCAAAAGAAGAAGAAAAAGGCCCACGTTATACACAAAGGCCTAGAATCGAAATACAAAACAACCCATAAAAGAAACGGGCTCAACAAGCCCGATTAGATTTCCTTATAAGCCTAGTCCAATAACATTAGTGTAGTAGCCCATATTCATATTCTGAAGATAAAACTACTTAATTTCTGAGAATTTGCCCAGCATCCATTCCGTTCTTGTTTATTTCTTTTTCATAACTTTCTATTTTTCCTAACAACGCAAAATGGGAAGAACATGTATTTAAAGGAAGAGATTGTTGACCAAGTTTCTAGTAATGGGAACACATTAACTTGAATTCAAATTGTTCTTTTATTTTTTTTATTTTTTTCTTCCCTTAAAACTGCCGTTTCTTACAAGCTAAACCTGCATATTACTAAGTTTCCTTAACAGTATATAGAAGATTGTTTTCGGATTACAGCGATCCTGATTAATGAAATCAAGTATAAAATCTCACATATTCATACATCAAGATCAAGAAAAGAAAAGAACTTATGAATCAAATATCCTTTATATAAAGGTTTATTATAAAGAACAATATCATCATACAAAAATAGTTGAGCCTGGTTTTGTAGGGCTAATCCTTTTAGAGTGAGCTTTGAACTGGACTTATAGGAACAAGCTACGCAACTAACTTTGCGCTTGTTGATACTGTCAAACTAGTATTCCCTTTTTTTTCTTCTTTATATGTGCTACTGTTTCTTGCTCCCTCTTTTTTTCTCTTGACCTTGTCCCCTCCCTGATTGGACTTGTTGCTATCCTTTTATAGATAAGCTCAATCTTTCTTGGAAAGGAAATGGATCATTGTCTTTATTAACATCCAATCTTTGTAGATAATGTTGGAATCAACCTAGTTATTAGCCATTGATTGTTATTTCTTTGATTCATGGAGAGAGGATCAGATTTTGAAATCTAAATCTTGCATCAAAATGGAAAGGTTGGTTGCTGGTTGAAGGG
Source organism: Populus x sibirica (assembly GCA_019202695.1). Taxonomy (NCBI): domain Eukaryota; kingdom Viridiplantae; phylum Streptophyta; class Magnoliopsida; order Malpighiales; family Salicaceae; genus Populus; species Populus x sibirica. The sequence continues at coordinate 549,419 of JAGMVL010000452.1, forward strand.
AGGCTGATTGAGTGAGCATGTTGGGCACAAAATCTGTAGTGGATTTTGAGAGTTAAAGCATGATTTCTTGTATCGTGATTATAGATAACATATCAGAGAACACGTTCCTTGTTATATTTGTGGAGATAGGATCAAATTTTGAAAGTTCAATCTTGCATCAAAATGGAAAGAATAGCTGCTAGTCTTGGAGAGAGGCTGATTAAGTGAGCATGTTTGGCATGAAATCTGTAATGGATTCTGAGAGTCAAAACCTGATTTCTTGTATCGTGATTGTAGCCAACATATCAGAGAACATGTTTCTCTTGTTTTTGTGCCACCAAGAGAATCAGTCCGGATCAAAACTAGGCTCCAATGTCGCCCGAGGATCAACTGTTTCTTCCTTCATTTTCTGCCCAGAAATCTGCAAATACCATGAATAGAACATCGTTGTTTCCTTCCTATCTTCATCAGCATGTTCTCCCCCCTTTAAGTAAAACCAAAAAAAAAAAAAAAAAAAAACACGGTTTCATTTAAAGTGAAACAACGTTGTTTTTGCTCCTCCAACAGAATTAGGCCTCTTTTAATTCAATTAGATCAAATTTCATCATAGTCCCTCCATTTCAACTCATTTTTCTCCTTGGTCCCTGGTCTTTCAATTTCTTATTATTGTTCAATTTTTGTCTTCTTTCCTTAATTTCTTTCAATTTCGCCCCTGACCGAGTTACCTTAGGCCCTCTGATTTCTTCAAGGCTTCTATTTCAGTCCCTGGTTCTTCAATTTTCTATTTTAAAGCCAAATTGACTCCTAATTTCAATTTTATTTTTCAATTAAGCCTTTAATTGATTTTCTAACTTGACTATTTGTTCCAAACTCATCCTTAAACCCTATTTTATTTGAATTTTAGCCAAATTAATTCAAATTAACCCTTTTTCTTCAAATTCTCGTTCAATTAAGCCTTTAATTATGGCCCAAAAATTTCAAAACCTTATTTTTTTCATGCGATGCTTAATTATTGGTCCAGTTTCAAATCCCAACTATGTATTTTTTTAATAATTTTCATGATTTTTTGACATAAAAAGAAAATAATGAAATACCTAAAATTACTAAAAATACATGTTTTTTGGAGGGTTTTTCTAATTTTATATATATATAAAACAGGGGGTTAAAATTGGGTTACAACAACACAAGTTAGAATAATTTTTACTCTTTAAGAATCCTTCAAAATCAATATTGATGGAGGTGTTTTGTGTAAGAACGAATCTTTTCTCACCTTGAACTCCTCAACTTATTATCCAAGTTCAAAAACTCATAAATTCAAAAAAGAAACATTTTCTCAGTTTTTAATTGTCATTACTGAGATAATTAACTCTCCTTATTAAATAAGGATAGTAAAAAGGTTTTCTCTCTCTAGTATATAAAATATCTCCTTGTTATGTCAAATTGTATAATATGATTATCCATTTTTCTTTTCTTTTTCATCCAATTTGGGCAAAACGCTCAAATATAAAATAGATCTAAAAAGTCCAACATCTTCCACTCACACATTGTTTGGATGACCTTTTCACAACTTACGCCTCATTTCGTTTTATTATCAATATTGTTCATATAAATAAATAAAGAGTGTGACTGTCAAATCTTTTATAATTTTGAAAGCTCTAGGTAACCTGTTAGTCAGTGTAGAGACATCTACCTAAAAAATATAGTGACCCGTGGTGTCTAGAATAAATTACGTAAGTTACTAACTCAAATCCCTTAACAAGAGCTTCACTAACCTCATTCGCATGCTATTGACACTATACTCGTAATTATGTTGCAAACCTAGTAGCAACAAAATTTGTCGACAATGAATCATAATATCTTAATGTAATTCAAAAGTCTTCCTTTTCACTTATATCATCAAGTTAAGGATAAACTATTTTCCTAGCGATATCTTGCAAGGTTGAATCAAGCATGATCATAGATGACATGCTAAAGTAGCAAACATTAATCCTTCACTTTCCTGATATAACAAGAAGTAGCTAAAAGCACTAGTTGAAAACAAGCCTTAAAAGTATTGTTCTCAAGGACTCGCATGGTGAGGAAGCAGGTTCCATTCACTCACTTCTTTTTTTGGTCTCATTAGCACATGTAATATGACATATATGCTACGGTAGAGAAATTCAACAAAAATAAGCCTATGTAGTTCTCTAAATACCATATAGGTCCTGATTGGATCATTCCCAGAGTGTCCAATTTGAGTTCTTTGGATGCTCCCATGCTTAGCTCTAAATCATTGCACTCACACATGACTTTATTATAGGTTAATATGGATTGTTGACCCTTGACCTCATCTTGATCTCTAATCAAGGCAATTCCAAGCACCAAAGTATGTATATGTGTGTGTGACTATCATAATTTCTTAATATATATTTTAAAAAAATTATAGTGAAAATATATAAATGTTTCATAAAAATAATAACATTTAACCTTCTTAATATTTGTTGCATGGTTGCATATATAAAAACATCACGAAAAAACAATCATGCATCATGAATCTAACTCTTAGTCATACTTTTAAGTATTGATACTTGAATTTAACAACAAACAAGGAGTAAATACTCCAGATAGAAAAGGAATGTCACAATGTTGGTTTTCATAATAATGTGAGAGAATTCAAACTATTTTGAACAATTAAGGTTTAAAGGAAAATGAATCAATAAATCATAAGTTGTTGTATTATTAAAATAGACATTGAATTAAATATTTGATAAATAATGAAAAAGACTAAAATATAAAGTATTTTAAAATGGTAAGATGAATGACGTAACATAAAATTGTTCACTCATCAGACAAAAACAATGAATTTAAAATAAAATCAAAGTCCGATTAATCCAATCTAATATCATATAAAAATTTAAAATAAAATATAATATCATTGATAATTTGATAAATTACATATAACTTATATAGATATAGAAAAATATTTAATTTTCCCATTTGATTAGATTATTAAAATAATTTATTGATTGTCGTGAGTTGTTTAATTCATTAATTTTATCCTTTTATTAATTAATTAGGAAATAATTATTTCCTTAACAATACATATTTTGATATTTCACTTGAGTAGAGAATTTAAGAGTATAATGACTGATTGAGTATTGAAATGCTTGCTGGATAAATTGCGGTAATAGGATACGAGCAGTTAAACCAGCAAAAGTATCAGGACCTTTTCCAGCACTAAATCGTTAAGCAGGAGAAGCGATCGACTTGCGGTAGTAGGATACTTTTGCTGGTTTAACTGCGGTATAATGACTGATTGAGTATTGAAATGACTGATTGAGTATTGAAATGCTTGCTGGATAAATTGCGGTAATAGGATACGAGCAGTTAAACCAGCAAAAGTATCAGGACCTTTTCCAGCACTAAATCGTTAAGCAGGAGAAGCGATCGACTCTGTTTCTGCAGAAACTCTATATAAAAGACGGAACCTGATCGCTTCTCTGATGTTATCAAAACCCTTGCTAGCTTTGCACTGAAGTTGTATGAAAATGCAGCTCGACGCCCCTGTTGTAGTTTCCCAGCAATCTAAAGGTTCCCTTTTTAGAATCTCTTCGTGTTTCTTGACCATGCATGACTATTTCCAGTTAAAGAACTACAGATTTTTTTTTTGTCATGTTGAATAAAATATCAAACAGCCTCAATCGTCAACATTTCGGACTGTATTATGGTCCTGTTCTGTGGATTGTGTTCTACTTGTATCATGCAGTTCTATGTGAATTCTGTAGATATTCATGCTGTTGGGAGGCATTTTAATGTGCAAGTAAATCATTGTTTCTGGGTGACTTCGTTTGATCTTTTTTTTGGATTGTCAAGCTAACCGAGTCAAGTTCAAAACAAAAAATAGGCAGGTTCTTTCTGTACTCGAGTTCTTTACAAAAAAAAAATTCTACATTCCAAAAGCATGGACAAATCAAAGAAACAAACAATCCGATGCAATTTTCATTCTCGAGTACTTGAGAACTGCCTTTTCCAATAGCAATCCAACTCTACTTACAATTGAATCTGTATTTTCTGTAATGAAGTGATCTCCAGATCAGAATGCTTCTGGTAGAGGCTGGCCTCCCAGGAATGCCTTGAACAGCACAAGCGATCTTTCAGGCTGCGAAAATGGAGCTTCATGGGATGCTCCTCTAATGGTGGCAAAGGATAGGATATTACCATAAACTTGAGTCCACCCACCAACCTGAAGGTAAAAAAACCAATCAAGTTCTGTCCTGTTAAAAAAATTCATAAATTGTAATCTTCAAATGTGAGAGTTACCTGCTGCCCCTCGAACCAAACTCTGTAAGGCACGGTGGTTTTTAGTCCCAATTCCTCAGACAGTCTGTGAACTAATATTCGGCTTCCAGTAAGTGGAATGACAGAATCTTGGTCTCCACTGCATTTTAAACACAAATGTCTTGTGACTTTTATGATCAACCTTGATAAAATTCCGTTTTTCCAACTTCACAAGGAGAATATAGCAGACTGACAAGGTAAGAGGTAACTTACCTGTAAACCAAGACTGGGATTCCTGCCTTAATGAGTCTGCCCACAATAGTGATTGTTGGTATCTCCAAGTCAAGCAGCTCATAATCAAGAATACTGAGATTGAAACATTGAGAGAAAAATTATGAAATACCCTAAAAAAGTAAATGAGAAATGCTTCTGTTATGTCATTGATTTTTCTGTGGGATAAATTCTAAGACAGGCAGTGTCTTGTTTACTACTCTAACATTAGCACAGCTTAATAAATCTCATTTTGGTGATAGAGAAATACTTGCTGCAAACAGCCCATCGACGGACTCCAACAAGACGTGCATGGAGAGCCATCTGCACATCTGGCTTGTTGAGATAATTAACTGTTTCATCTTCCACACATACATCTACATTGTCACCAACTTGCTGCTGACCAGAATTAACAAATCAACTGTTAGTGACTCGCTGCACCAATGAAAAGCCAAACTCAAACAATTTTTGCAGTTGACAAATAATGGAATGTGCTTACCTGGGGAGTAAGGACTTTTGACTGTGAGAGAACTGACGATATACAGACATCAAGGGTAACATCATACTTGTCAACAAATCTACTGGTTTCTCTAGTCACTTGACTCATCACCCTTGAGCATAGAGGAGAAACTGAGCCTCTGTAGTATTCGCTTACATATCGCGAGTAGTTACAGACTGAAGTGAACATTTTGTATGTTGTATCTGATATCAATCCATGAGACCAGAAGAACTCAGCCCTCGAATTGAAGTCTGTGGAATACTCTAAAACTGGATTCCCTAGCTGCAATTTATAGGTTAAGATTAATTGAAAATAAAAAAGAACAATGGAATTCTCAAAAGGAAAAACAAAAAAAAACCTTGTGAACAGTAAAATAGGTTTGGTAAAACAAGTACAATTGAAAAAAAGAATAACTGGACACAGAATTACTGGCAGAGAATGGAGGGAGATTTTTTTTTTTTGCTTATTAATACTCACAGCAATTCCTTTCAAATTGAACAACTTCTCTTTTTTGTTGAATTGAAGCATGAGTTCTGCCAGCTGGGGCACATAGTGACCTAATTATGAACAGAATTGAAGCATTAAATTAATCCTCATTTATTTATAAACTGTTTTGACTGAGAAGAAAAAAAAGTTTGCTTTGAGCATGAAAACAATACCAGCATAGCTTTCTCCTGTAATGAACAAACTTCTGCTTCTGTATTGTGGGAATTTGACAAACCATCTTTGCAAGAACACCAGATTGTCCCTAGCTATAGATAACAAAAACAAAAACAGCTTCAAAATGAGAGGTAAAATGTCTGTAAAGGTGACCTTTTGTCAGCTCAGAATCTAAACGACTAGAAAACAAGCACAGTATGTACTGACGATGCATATCTGTAAAGTGAAAAGGAAATTATCAGTGCTATGGCATTATGAAATAACAATAATATTCTTTCTTTCGATCGTCTGTCTACAAAGAACTCATATGATTAAAAAAAACTGATAAAAAAAGAGAGAGAAAAGAAAAGAAAACTCAGAGAAATAAATAAATTGAGAAAACAACAGAAAGAAAAGGTTAAACAAAAGGAAAAGAGGTTGACTTTGAATCTTCGGTACATAAATTCTGTTTCTTGTGTAATTCTAAATTTTGAATAAACAGTCTTTATTTCCCTTTACTTCAGCAAGATTTCAACGTGAAAATGAGAAAGGAATATCAACATTTTGGATTTGAAAAGCCAATTAAACTTGTTAAACTCTGAAAGAACTTGGTGGAAACATACCAGTGATCTTGTCATCGACACCTTCATATGAAGAGGTGTTGGTGGAGTAAGAGAACCCAACCCCAATTGGTGTCTCCAAATACAACATATTGGCTTCTGCAAAGCAAGTGATCATTTAGCTAAAATTCAGCACTTTGTGGATTGTTTTTTAACGCAAAGAACAAAACCGGGATCACACAGTAATATAAACATGAACACTTAATTTACCTCTATTCCAGCTATATTGGTTCTTGACCAATCCCTCCCCACTAGGTCTAAAAGGTCCATTCTCAGAAAATGCCCCAACTCCCAAAGAAGAGCAACCTGGCCCTGCAAACAACAGTGAAACAAAATGAGAATCAAATCCCGACAGAAAAACCTATCTTTTGCGTAGTATTAGTAGGATGGTATAGGATTAGGACCTCCATTTAGCCAGAGAACAAGAGGCTTAGAAGCACAGTCTATTTCAGCTTCAGCAAAGTAGTAAAAGAGAGCTTTCTGGTTTTTGTCATCAACGGTCACATAACCTGAATACTGCTGGAACCAGACTGGAGGTTGACCAGGTAACTGAGTAATTCTGTCTAACTGGGAAAGACTACACTCTGCTCCTATGATAAAGCAAACAAGCAAACCTAGAGGCAATGCCATTATTTCTTTTGACAGATAAGGCATGGCTTCACACTTGATTGGAGAGAACCTAGAGGGAGAGTGTGTAAAAAGATTAGAGAGGGGGGGGTTATCGAGATGTTGCTCAGTGGGGAGGCGTTATATAAAGACCGAGAGGGAGAAGAAAAGCTAGTTCTTTTAATTTAGCACATTAAAAAAAAGGGAAAATATTTTTAAAAATAACATATTTTAAGTCTCTAAAATTATAATATAAACTTACATAAATTACAATAAAAAAGAAAGGAAAAAAAAAAGCAAGGGGTCTTGCAAACACACTGAAGCTATAATAACAACACAACAAATATCATGAAAAAGATTTCAACCATATAAACATACCAACATAAAAAAAAAAAATCATCAATTTAACCGAAATAAATAACATGAGCTGCCTAAAAACAAGCAAACCAAACCACATGTCACCTTTGAGGGCTCTAATAGATAGTGACACATGTTATTTGTAAGTCATAAATATTATTTGTGATTATTTTTTCTAAATATCTTATTTTATTTTATTTATGAACCCTAATGTTCAAAATCACTCGAAGAAAAGGAGCCTGTGTTTTTGTTGGTTTCTTTTTCATTTTTTTTATTATAAAATGTACTCGTTAAATTTTGTCCGTATGAGAGGAGAGATTTGGAGCATAAACAGGTGTGTGTGAGTTGTGTGCTGACTTGGAGTCTCGGTCGGCAAATGAAGTGCGACGTCAAGTGAAAATGAAAAGACAGAGAATGTGCTTTAAAGGCCTGAATTTGATGACAGAAGTTAAAGCCACCCCACTGTGTTTGTTTTTAGTGTATACTAGAAAGGGGAAGGTGGTATGCGTTCTATATGCATTCCACTGTGGACTGAATTATTTTTTTTTTAATATAAAAAAAAATATTCAAATAATTATAGGATGTTTAAAGGAGAAAAAAAAATGATGTCTATATTCTCATAGTTCATTAACTTTGGTTAATTTAATAATATAATTATATAAAAAAAAATAATAACTAATAAAAAATAATAAACCCTTGTCAATATTATGAAAAGATACCATTTAAATATTTTAAAAAAATCTAAATAATTTTATTTCATAACAAAGTAAAAATTGAATGGAACAGGGTAACCATATAAAGAGGAAATTAAAGAAATTCAAAACTCAATTATCAGCAAATTAAACATTAAAGGATGAATTGAAAAAAAAAATTAAAAGATAAAAAAATATGACTTGAGTCAACACGTCAAATTTATAGTCCGATTTTGAGACCGGTATAAGCCTGCGCAAAAAAAATTGAATAAAATAATGGAGGTTGACTTTCAAGCAAGCTAAATGATGAAAGAATAAACTGAAAAAAAAATCAATTTAAAAAAAAACAAGTAAAGCCGGGATTACTCATCCATGACCTAGAACAACCTCACAAAAATAAAAAATAAAAAAAAATCACAAAACTCATGGCACAATAACCTAATGTCAAAGGATAAAATTAAAAAAAAATCAATTTAAAAAATGATCTAAGATAAATGACCAAACTAAAACTGGGCTAATAATCTTCAAAACTTGTTACATGAGTCATGAGACTAAGATTACCCCTTAAAAAAAACACAAAAAATCACGACAAAATTCTTAATCATCCAAAAGTAAAACAAAAAAAACAAAAAAAAAAACCAAATAGCAATCACAGTAATGAGGACTAAATTGGATAGAAAAATTAAATGAAAAAATAACGAGGGATGAAATTAATTAACAAAATCAATAAAAGGATTAAAAACAAAAGAATAACAATCAAAATATTAAGGATCAGATTAGATATAAAAATTAATTGAAATAAAATGTTGAGGGACAAATCAACTTCAAAAGGCCTCAAAAGCAAAATAAACAACAATAAAAAGAAAGATCAAAATTAATTTTAAGACAAATTTATAGGATACATTTGTTTTTTACAAGGATTAGTGTGAAATTTAAGGTGAGGAGAGAGAAAAGAGAAAGAGAATAATAAAAAAAAATCATCGAGACTCAATCTCCACTTTCCAGTGCACACGTGCCTAATCACCGTGAAAAAGACAGTGTGACGCTTTCAACATCGTCATTAAAAGCAGTGTTTGATCACTGGGAGGTGCCACACATGTCTTTTAAGAAGTACGGGCGCTTTTTACTAGCTGGCACGTGCTACGCATGTCTCTTTTAAATTTTAATTGTATTTATATTTATTAAAAGACTGAATTACTTTATATTGAGATTGATTATAACTAAAAAAAAAAAACTATAATAAAACAACATTTCTCTTGATGTTAGTTTTTTTTTGCTTTTAAATCATTTTATTATTCAATCAAAACATAAAAAAGACTAAAAAACCTCAGCACTCCAGTTTAAATCTTTTAACTTGTAATTAGATTATTTCTTTATGTTAAAAATACAAGAAGACCGATTTATCCCCATGAAATTTGATAAAACCAATTAAATCATGTGAAAATACCATTTACCCCGGTCATCCTTTCATCGGCTATTTTTCTTGAAAACAAAAACATTATTACACTGCAACAATATACAACGCAATTCACAATAAAAACTGATGTATTTTAGTTTTTTCTTTAATTAAACCAAGAAATGAAATGAGCAAAAAATAAAAATACCTAGTACTAAGACAGCATCTGCCTTGGCACCATACAGTATGCTTCCGCATGAAGGAGCTCGTTTTCTCTCTTTCTTTTTCTTTTTCTTTTTTCTTTTTTCTTTTTTCTTTTTCTCTCCTCAGATCAGAACCATTTTTTGGTTTCTCAAGAAAATGGATTAAAATTTCAAAAACAGAGATGGACATAATCATTATTCGTGAGTTTCGTTTTCCCAGATAAAATTGCTTTAGTCATTGAGCCTGCAATCTGCATCATATGTAACAAAGTACAATCGCAAATCTTTATTTTATATTTCCCCGGTACTTCTGGTGAATCTGAACCTCTTTTGGAGACACAATGAACATAAAAATCCAACGAAAGTTAGACCGCATTAGCAGTCTGCCATATTTGGTACTGGACTAACACTTTGCTTTGCTTGGCTTGATTGAAGCTATCCTCAGATGCAGTGCTAATAAATATTGCAATGATATTCTTAACTCCATATATTTCCATACAGTAATGAAGAATCTTTTGGGGGTGATTTGCTTTGTTTGACCTGTCTTAAAAGCCTTTCATTTGTCTGATCACTGTGGAAGTAAAAGAGTCTTTTCTTGGTACTCAATCAACTGAATGCATTCACCAGTCCTCTCTCAATATCTCTGGCTCTGGTGTCAATGGGACCTATACACGGGCCATTGAAACACAAAGCACTGCTCCCCCAGTGAGGGAAAGTGGAGGTGCCGTAGATTGCTGGCAGGTAGCAGCATCATGACAAACCTCTGTTTCTTTTCTTGCCGCTATATTTATTTATTCCTCATTAGAGTCAATACAGCTATGTCTAGTTATGAATGCGTTCAGGTTTCTCTTTTTGGTAGAAAATGTATGTAGAATGGTAGATGTTGATAATTTGTTTCTCGTACTTTGACCTCCGAATGTGAACAAATGGCAGTCATATGAACAAAATAAATTGAAAATAATTAATTACAACTTAGTCTCTTGAGATTATTGATCCCTGTAATGCTTTCAAAATAATCAAATAGGCTTTTAACCAACACTTATCATCCTCACTTGTTTTTTTCTCTTTTCTAAAAAAAGATTTATTCTTTCTTCTGTATATGGCACATAAATTCTGCCCATTTCCTCTTAAAGGGTGTAGGTGACCTTGCTCCTGGTAACTTCTTGTTAGTGGCAGTTGGTAACTTTCTAAAAGGAAAATGAGAGAAATAAAAGGAGAACCGAGAAGTGGTTGTGGCCGGCATGGTTGGGAAATGTGCTGCGGATGCTCATGTAAGCTTTTGTGAGTCTTGTAATATAAGCAAGGTTTCACTTTTATTTGTTTTTTTCCATTTTTTTAATTTCCATTGTTCAATGCTCTTTAGATGTTCTTATTTTAATATCACATGGAGAAAAAGCTAGGTTGCTTTCTTAATTAATAATGTAAGCCTCCTTTCCTGTGTTTTTTTCCCCTCATACAGGCAGGTAGTGGTACTGGAACAAGGATCGGCACCTCAATCTTCGGATCATAATTTTGGCTGATACTCCATTGCTTTTCCTACTCTTTCTATCAAGACCACTAATGGAAAACACATGCCCTTGCTTTTCGAAGGGACAATGCTAGAAGTCAAGTCTACAAATTCCTCCTGAAGGCAGTTAAACCTAAAAGTTATAAAGTTTCGGGAGTGAGCCAAAATCAACGTAACTAAAGTTTGTAATTAATATTCCATAATTTTCAGCGTGGTTGTGAGTGAGAAATAATTTATTTTCTTACAGTGAAGAAAGATTTGTTCTCCTAAAAGTTTGAGAAGTCTAAAATTTGTACCTTCAATCAAATCTCGGAGTACTTTCTTAAATTTGCGGTAGTTGTTGAGGCTAAAAACTCTTCAAAATTAAATCCGGCGAGGGTAATGCAAATAATAAGGTTTGCTTCTACTGTAATAATATATTTCGATCCACGCCGTGCTAAAGGCAAAAGTCAACTAACTAGTGTGAACTATAAACAGTAGGTTAGAACTTTAATAATAAATAAATTGAAAAGAGAGAGGAAAAAACAACTGTGTGGAATTCGAATGTCTCTTTCTATCTGAGGTGATGATGAGGTCAAGAGGGGGATGATTTACACTTGAGCATGTTGGAGAAAACGCTTTCATCCATGCTACGCATGCTTTTATATATATATGACAATCTTTCACCATGGCCGGGAGCAACCATTCATGCAGACAAAAGGCAAAACCCTTGAAAGAAAAAGTATAACACGCAGTACACAGACCTCATTCGTCTCTTGGAATTAAACTCTGAACTAACTCCCATACAAACTCTCACAATGTTAAAGTGAATTTAGAACATTATCTCTTATAATCATTTCGCTCTAATAATTACGAGGAAAAACACCTAAATGGCATGTTCCTTCCTTCTTTCTAGGTGATTTGCTTCACATCAAAACATTTAGTCGGTATAGTCTAGCCAATGGAGAAAGATTTTAATGGGAACAGAAGGGATTAGTTTTCTAAAGCCATATTGTTGGGGCCATGTCACCAAGTGGAAAGAAAAAAAATGGTAGATAAGTGGTGACTAGGTCAAAATCACCTTTCAGAATTTTTAGTGTCTCTCCCTTCTTTCCCCATGCTCAACTTTTATCCAAAAGAGCTTGTTTTTCTCTGCCTGGTGTGTCCACCAAGAAGGTAATGCTACTATTATATTTAAGTGCACATGACCATCTGTAGCACAAATTGAAACATCAATTTGCCTATGCGCTTTTTAGAACAAGGTAGGGTATGGTGTGAACATATTTTATATTTTAGCTATAGGGGCAGAGCACAGGACCCGCAGCGCGTGCTAAGTGGCATAGGAGTGCAAGGGAGACCTACATAGAGAAATATAGATACTGAAAGATCAAGAAAAGGACTATTATCCAATTCCAAACGATTCCAAGCCTTCCAAACTGCCATTTTACAACGTTACACACGAGAAGAGACAAATCCCAGCCGTTGTGGCTGTACCAAAGTGGCTGTCTTATTTGCATTTACAGCTCCGAGGCATTTAAAGCGGCTCCACTTAAAAATTGCTTTTTGGGTTTTAATCCGTGTTTATATTTTATTTCATATTTAGGCTAGAATAAAGAGAAATCCCAACTGGGCTTATAACAGAAAGGAGAAGAGAAAAGAACGGGTGAAGGGAAAAAGAGAAGAAAAAGAAAAGAGAAGCCCAATCGGGCTTTTAGAAAGGAGAAGAGAAGAGAGAAAAAAGAGAACCCAACTGGGCTAATAAAAGAACGGGAGAAGCGAAAAAAAGAAGAGAGAAAAAAAAGAAGGCTTAGGAAGAAGAAATGAGAGAAGGGGTGGGGAGAAAGGGAATGGGGTCCAATCGGGCCAAAAAAGGACAAATGACCCAACTGAGTCTAGCAACAAAGCTCAATTGAGCTTAAGACAAGAGGAAAGAGAGACAACAAGGAAATGAAGGAAAGAAAAAAAAAGGAAAGAAAAATCAAAGCTATACCGAGATGTTCTAAATGACGCGTCATATGTGGGGGAATACCCTCGTTGAGACAAACCAATGACACCAATGTATTGCCACCATCTTAGATTTTCTTTTTATCTGTTTCATAACTTATTAATGTTGACACATTTAAATTTTTGTTTTACAACTTACCAGTACGGACACCTACTTGAATTCTCTAAAGTGTCACTATGATGCCTCCTCACATGTTAACAAGATAGGTGTCTATACAAATAATCTTGGCCTGGCGGTGGGAGGGGCTTGTCTCCCTCCGCCGCTCCTGGGTTCGAGTCCTCCTATGCACGCCTGTCACCCCCGCGGTGTCTTACATGCCCACTGGGTTTGCAGGGTGTTCAGTGGGTCGTGGGATTAGTCGTGGTGCGCGCAAGCTGGCCCAGACACCCACGTAAATCAAAAAAAAAAAGATAGGTGTCTATACAAATAACTCATTCTATCAGGTTAATTGTGCATTCTATGTCAATAAATCAAATATTTTTTTTTATTACTCTTACATGTAGGTCTGTGATCCTATAATCTACATCAAAAATACAGGTAATATGAGATATATAAATACCAAAAACCAGATTATATATGAGAAAATGGGACAATACAACAAATACACACACATATACACATTCTCTTACATTTTTGTTCTCCTTCAAAATATTATTTTCCTCTTGCACATTGCTAATTTAAGCATCAAATGATCATTTATTTCACATAGACTGCAATTTATCAGCCCAAGCCCAACAAAAACTTATTTTTCAGGCTCATTAAATAGACATGGAAAAGCCCATATTTAGTATAAGTTTTTTTTTACTCAAATCGTCAATATTAATATACAAACATTCATAGTTGAAACATCTGGAGCTCTGGCCGTTGAAATTGATCTTCTTCTTTTTTTCCTCTTCTCTGTTCTTATCTAAATCAACAGGTTTAAAACCTATTATATAACTAGGTAGGAGCAGAGCCATAAATCGATTAAACTCTGGGGCGGATTCTGAAAAGGTCTGAGTCCAAACATGATTTTACTTAAATCAATATCTAAATTTGGCTCAAAATATACCCTGAAATTTTAAAAATGAGGTCAAATTATAGTAAAAATAAGAAATCCAATTTTTCATTATATGAAATCAGGAATAATGATGGGATGTTCCAGTTGAAAATTAAATGTACTTAAAGAATCCGTTCAAAGATAAGAATCTAAAAGAGAGTTAAAGAAATTATTAAATTTTGGCAAGCTTTGTTCTCATTGTTTGTAATTTAAACATAATCTGAAGAAGGCTTTTAACAATGTTTATATTATATATAAATAGAACACTGCATATGTGTATATAAGTAAAATTGGGTTTGAATCTAAAAAAATAAAAATAAAAAAGAAGTTGAAATACTAGATTAAAAAATAAAAACTGAATACGTGATCGTAATTAAAAAAAAAATCTAACTTCTTATTAATTTGTAAGGTGTCCATTAACCAACACAACCGAACAACTCTCAACCCGTTTGGTATCATTTTTTATTTTATTTTAATTTAAAATTTTGAGAAAAAAAATTAAAAAGGAAAATGAAGAAGAACCGTAAAAGAATGAACAACTTGAGACATAAAAAAAAAAACGATGATAAAAGTTCACATGGCCAGCAAATTTTAAAAACCAAACAAAGCATGTACAGTATAAAACAACAACGGTACCAAAATAATCTAGTCTTAAATTAGAGAGAGGACAAGATCTTTGCCGGGCTATAATGGGGTCGTATTAAAACAAAATTAATGTAAAAAAAAATATTTAGGCGCTTTAATGTGTTTTTTTAGTAAATTTATTTATTTATTTTGTGTAATTAAATTGAAGTGATTTAATTGACTTGGTGGATCAAAAAATAATTTAGATAACATGTAAAAATATTATTCGACTAAAAAACAACTTCAAGACGAATTTTTCAAAAAACAATATTGAGACGTTAACATATTGAATAGACCTATGTCAACTCAAGTTAACTTGTCAAATTCATTACTCGAATCATGAGACCGTGATAACTTTATAAAAAGCAAATTGAAACAAATTATGAAGTTCAATTCCAGATCAACCTCGTATTTAAGAGTGAAATTGAAAAAAAAATCAATTGAAAAAAAAATAAAAAAAATATCCTAAGTCAACGAGAGTTAACCTACTAAACTCGTGACTTGTGTCATGGAATTGAGATAATACTATGGTAAGCAAATCAAAACAAATTATGAAATCTAATTTTCAATTTAATGTTAAAGAATGAAATTAAAAAATAAACAATTCAACTACAACAAGGACAAAAAAAAACAGCCCGAGTTAACCCAAGTTAATCTGTCAAATCTGCAACCTGAGTCATGATATCATGGTAACCTTATAAAAAGTACATCTAAAAAATTATGAAGTCAATTCTTAATCAACTCAATGTTTAAGTATGAAATTGAAAAAAATAAAATTCAATTAAAAAAGACCAAAAAAATAATCATATTCAACCGAGGTTAACTCAACAAATTCATGAGCTAAGTTCAGAGATTGAGATAACCTCATAGAATTATTTACTTGAATGAGATTTAATTAAAAAAAAAAAACCATGATAACCCCAACTAACAAAGGCTAGACGCCTGGGTTTGGTGGCCCAACATGTCTAGCCTAAAAAAAGAAGGCCACTTGTGTGGACCTATAAGAGCAAGTAGCTCATTCAGTTATGATTTTTTTTTATTGGAAAATAAGGAGGATGAGTCGTCCTTATTTTAAAAATAAAATAAATAAATTAGACGATACATCGCATTTTGTTTTTTTGCCGGCCATATCACATGGCCAAAAAGTCAAGTCTCTGACTTTTTAAACCAAAAAAACTCATTTTCAACTCGAGGACACCTAAAAATAACCTAAATGGCCTAAATAAATCCATTCATGGCTTTAAATTAGCCAAAAATCAACTCAAATCCCAATAATTTCTCGAGCTTATATCTAATTTCTCATTAAAGATGAAGGTCAAGGAACACTCTAATAGAACTTCTTTCATCGAATAAAATCAATTGACACCAAGATTAATCTTTTTTAAAGTCAAAATTAAGACAACCAACACTCTCTCTCCTTTCTCGTTTCTTGACAACCCATTATCTCCTCTCTAACTCGAGACTAAAATGCAAAGAAAATGAGTGGACCAAAATGAAAAAAATCTCATTAAACATGGATTAAAAATTAAAAAAAAACTTTGGAGACTAAAAAAGCTAAAAACATAACTCTAGTACAATACTTAAGAAAAAAAAGTATGAGCATTTGTTTAAGTGTTAATTCTAGTCCTCAAAGTTTTGATTATGTTTAATCAAAAAAATTGATTTTGATTTTGCCAAATTAAACATTAATTGAATGACAGAACCTTTTTTCACCTTATGAAAAACCCTCTCGAAGTCAATCAAAACAAACCATCAATTCAAAAATTCAAAACCTAAATAAACTAAATTTGGAAGGATGGCATTGAAAAAAAATTTCAATAACATAAAAAAGAGGATTAAAATGAAAATATATATATATTTACAAAAACCATATTTATAGTATAATGAATTTCACTTTCTCTCTATACTTTTATAAACTACATTTTACATCCTAAATCAAACAAAAAATTCAAACAAAATACAACGTTGAGGATATAAATTATTATTGAACATGAAAACTACATTATAGAAAACGTAATTAATAAAAGTAAAAAGAAAAAATAAAATTTAGATCAAACTAATTTTTTTTTTTATATAATTATCTAAAAAAAAACACTATTTAATCTACAATGTTTGTGTACGAAGAAAAAATGTTTTCTCCACAACTTTTAGTTTTTTTTATTAAAGTGCTTAGAATTGTGATAAAGATTGTTTTTTAAAGCACTTTTCATTTGAAAATATATTAAAATAATAGTTTTTTATTTTTTAAATTTATTTTTAATATTAGCATATCAAAACAATTTAAAAATACTAAAAAATAATTAAAAAATTAAAAAAATTAAAATATAATTAAACCAAATAAACAAACGATATTCAAGTAAATCCACCTCTCATTTTGCTTCACATTGCAGCTCTAGTTTCCACAACTCGAGTCACGACAATTTTATCACATAGCAATGCCCGTACATCAGTGATTCATCACCTAGGCGTCGGATCAGCTTTGCGTTTTCTAATCTTCTTGATGTTAGTATCAAATTTTGACAGGAAAATAAAACACGAGTTTTTTTTTTTTTCAATTTTCACTGTCGAACCCCAACCCACTCATCTTAAACTCCGAACTATAGACGGGTCCCCTTGGACATAAACAGCACCTCAACCGCTCGTTAAAAACCCCATGATAAACTCTGTCCCCAAACTAAACAGCGTAGCTTCACCCTAGTTTATCACCTCCTGCTCAAATTTCCTGGGAAATTACAACTTTTGTCTCTTAAATGGTCGCCAGAATCCAGCAAAACTTTTCAAGACCCACCGCAGACAGCATTCGTCCAAGCATTGCTAACTTAGCTATTACTCTTGTTCTTAGAAAATGAGAAATCAAACCAACTTAGCTATTTCCTTCCATGGCAAGCTTGCTACAATTTGACCTAGACTGTATTTAACTTCATGTAATTAACATACCTATATGTAGATGCATGTGTATATATAACATGTATCTAAAGAGATGAGCCTACTTTATATATCATATGACTGGTGCGGACCAGTGCCAAGCAACATAGGTAAATTCTCCAACAAATAGAAGAAGAATTCAGTAAAATGAATCAAGAAACTTGATAGCGTGAGATTTCCTGGAACAACCATCGTCAACCAGAGCCCACAAGTTGCCCATAAGATTTGTGTTAAGAGTCCTGATCGATTTCTTTGCGAGATGCTTCCCACAATCGATGCTCTATTCCCAACTTCCTGAGCTCCGTCAGGCCTTGCTCAACTGAGATGAATACTCAAGATAAGTGATCATTCATGAGATCAAGGTACCAACGCAATGATATGGACAATTGAAAGGATTTGGCAGTGGGTATTTTTACAATGGCTTCTAGCGAGTAGTGACTCCAGTAACAGTGTCACAGTTATACAATCTTCTCTCTATGCGTATTATAGAACTGTGTATCAACTACATGTGAGCAACAAATTATCAAGGACGAGGGAAGCTTACCATCAACAGCATCATGTGAACTTGGTGAGTGCGCACTGCGGCTAATCCAAAATTGAAAGCGTTCTTTTGCAGTGTCCTCCTCTATACCATGGGCTTTGGCTCTTCTCCAAAAATATGTAAGCCACGCCTACACAAGTTAAATATGTTTCAACTTAATCAAAATCAGCACAACATAAAGATTACAGAGCAGAAACTACTAATTTTTTAACCTGTCAATGACTAGATATTATGGGCTATTCACAGGTAGTATTTTTCACAGGAAAGGAAAACGGTACAAATATGAAAGAATAAGGAAATTCCCTTGCTTAATTATTAAGATTTCAATAAGGCACACGGATACCATTCAATTCTCTCTACAAGTCTGAAAGTGATCAGTTCACTTGAAGAATGTTGATCATCAATTGAGATTTTCAAACACATACCACAGTCTATAATATAACACTGTTTATACAAAATAAGCCAGTGACAACAGCAATCCGCCAAAATGCTTAATCGCACATCCAGAAACGAAAAACATTTGCAGAAAAATTGGAAACTTGCATATATTCACCATGCAGGTTCATCCACCAAATAAAGATTATACAATTCTAGAAAATAAATTAGATACAGCAGTGGTTAAATAATAAATTAAGCCAGACCTCCTTGAAAAGAACATCTTCAGACTCCTCCGGACTCAATTCTGCAAAGAAAAAAGATGGATTTTAATTATATACAACTGTGATCACAACAGCATATGATAGGCAATGCTCATCAACTTTAAGTGAGAATGATAGCAGTGGTCCTACTTATTTCAGCCAAGTAAATTATAAGGCAAATGTATAAAGTGGCCCAAATATTATCCACAAAACTAATCATAATGGAGAGTGCCCCAAAACAAAATACTATTCCTTACAATAGTATAATTACTATTTTAACCTTTAATCATTTTATCTTTTGCCTTTGCTCCGGGGGTAAGGCAATCCTTTCACCATAACATAAAATGTCTTTTGAGGATTGTGCAAGATTGGTAAGTGTGTTTTTTAATGCATAGTAAAATTACTAATGTAACTCTTGAATAAAATAATTCAATGCCTTTTACACAGACACTTTTATATTTTCATATTTGATAGAACAATATAATTATCACTTTACCCTTACCATTCGAATTTTTTAGCCTTGATTTCAGGGGCTTGGTTGTAATTTCATCATAGTTTGTTTGTTATTATTGTTTAGTCCTAAGAGCATTTTCAGTTTTGTATAAATAAATAAAAAAACAAAAATGTTGTTGATGTGTGCCTCACACATGTCAACCGCTCCGCCGCCTTTTGACGGCATGTGCGACTAGCTCTGGTGGTTGTAACTGTGATTCCGCCGTATCATTTCATTCATCTCAGCGTCCTCTTCCTCTCTAGGTGGCACGAGTATAGTGGTTTGACCCGAAATTGCTTTTCTTTTCATTCTCTTTCTTCCTCAAATTACGTGTTGGCTATGCAAAAATGATACCAGCCCTTCAATTTATTTTTTCTTATGATTCAATCCCTCTTCTCTTATTTGCAATTGTTTTATTTACATTGATTATTTCTTATTTGATTTTATTTTCGATTTCATCCCTAGTCATTTAATTTTTTTGGATTTGTTTTCAATTTGATCCTCATTTTTTTAATTGCTATTTGTTTTGTTTTGAATCATTTTCTTGATTGATTTGTTTTTTATTCCACCCCTAGGAATTTATTTTCATTTAATTTTTATGTCAAATTTGATCCTAATTCTTTTAAATGCTATTTTTTTTAATCATTTTCTTAATGAACTTGTTTTTTACAATTTCATCCCTAAACATTTAATTTCAATATTTGTTTGATTAAGAATCTTGCTTCTTTGTTCTTTCGGGTTTGCCTTTAATGGGGTCACCTTGATCTCATGATCCAAGTAATAGATCTAAAGGATTAGCTTGAGTCGATTTCTGTCTTTTTTTAAAGCATTTTTTTCGAATATTTTTTTTGGTGGTATTTTTTTCGCTTTCCTATTGATAGGGTCATCCCAATTTCATGTCCTAGGCATGTGTTTGATTTGTTGATCCGGGCCAGCTACTGGGTTCGCTCAAGACTTTTTTTGTTTTTTGTTTTGCTTGGACAAGTTTTTAAAATTTATATTTTTAAATTGGCTTATAATAAACTTCTTGATAGGACTCGGATTCAGGGTTTCATAGGTTGCGAGCTTTTTGAGATTTGGCCATATTTAAAATGTTTGTTTGGGTTTGCTTCGCTTTTACAGATGTTCTTAAATTTCACCCCTTTGATTTTTGAATCTTTAAAATTTAATCCTTATTCTTTTAATTGATATTTATTTTATTTGGGATTTTTTTTATATTTTTCATTAAATTGAATCCTTCTTGTTTTTTTTTAATCAAATTTTATCCTCATTCTTTTTGTTACTTTTGTAGGTTTATTTATTAATATTTTTCTACCAATCTCATCCTTCAAAATTAAATTGGTTAAGAATTATGCTTCTTGATTGAATCTGGGTAAAAAATTTCAGGAGATACGGCTTTTAGATATTAGATCAGGTTTAAGAAATTTGCCCTGTTTTTTTTCCTTTTTTTCTAAATTGATGTTATCTTATTTTTTTATCATTTTTTGAACTTTTATTTTGTTATTTGTTTTTTGGTTTGATTCTATTAGGTTAGCCCTTAATAATTATTTTTTTTATTCCACCCCTACTATTTTTTAATCTATAGATAATCTATCATATTACAAATGATTTTCAATTTCACCCCCTATGATTTTTTAATCTTTCAAGTTTGGTCCTAATTCTTTTAATTGCATTTTTTTTTTGCGGTAATTTGTTTTTTAGATTTCATACCCATTGAGTTTTTTCGTGTCAGATTTTAGCCTCATTTTTTTTGCTATTCCTTTTCTTTTTATCCTTCAAAAATAAATTGAATGACATTTAAACTTCATGATTGAACTCAGGTCCATGATTTAACAGTTATAAGTTTTTTAGATTAGACTAGGTAGGTTTATTTGGTTTTCCCCTCCTTTTTTTAAGTTGATGTTTTCTCTTTCTTTTTTTTTTTTGAAGTTTGACCCTTTTTTTTTTGTTTTCCTTCAGTTAGGTTAGCATTGAATTGTTTTATAATCCGAATAGGTTCAAGTGTGGTTCTATTTTTTTGGTTGTTTTTTTTTTTGTCGGTTTATTTATTATTGTTTTTTCCCGTAAATATTTAAATTGCCAATTTAACTAATGACCTATGACTTGATTTTTTTTAATCTATCACTTTTTTTACATTATAAAAAAATTTGTTCCACCATATATAGTGACTCACCAAATGCTTCCGTATACTTTGGATCACCAGGCGATTTGACATCTGAAAGCAACAGAAAAGGCATGATGTCAGCAAAAGATACAATAGCATAAACAATGATATGAGAAAGAATAGAATCTAACAATCACTGCCAGCAGCAGCAGCATGTCAACAAGCCAGATCATACCTGAGATGGAGAGTCGAAGAGAGTTTGCTCGCCGCTGTTGGGCCAGTGCAAGCACAATGGCATCCTCAACCTTGAAAGGAGTGCAATATATAATATCAGAACACAGTCATACTTTGTAAACCAGAAACTCTAAATCATGCAAAGATAACAGTTAAATATAGAGACAAGGGGGCAGAAAGAAAAACAAAGCTTATTTCGCATTGCATTGAAACTCAAAATTAAACACAAGATGGAACCATGTGGTTTAAAGACAAGTGATGAATGACACAAAACCTTCAAGGAAGCAAGCTCCTTCAAACCCATTTCAACTGAGAGCATACTCTCGATATTTCCTTCACCAGTTAGATCGCTCAAGTCTTGTGCAAGGGTACTTCTTTTCTCACTGTCCTCATCACCTACTCAAAGTTACCAGTATTAGATCCTGAAAAAAGAGTGATACAAACAATCGAGCAGTTCAAACCAACACACTGGACAGGTTAAAAAACTGTAACCACAAATATAACCAGTTATAAGGCAATAGTAAATTCAAAAGCCAAATAGCAAGTGCTAGCCTTTTTCCCAACATTCCTCCTTAGCCTTTTGTCCAGCGGAAACAACCACCTCAAATGGAAGAGGTGCTAAGGATGACCAGTATTCATGCTTTGACACAGCAACATCCGCACAGATACCTATAAATATGAGAAGAATTGCGTGTATTAGTTAGATGTGATCGACAAACTGCACATTGTCAATCTCAAAAGGATCTCGCAATGACATCATGCACATAGTTTTTCCAAAGTATATTAAAATAAGCATAGTACATCAGAAAACTGTGAGGAGAAAGTTCATTAGCCTACAGATATTTGCCTCATAATTCACGCGGGAAAGAAAAAGGAAATTTAGAAACTAAGACATTTCCAGTGCTACATCAAAAAAAGAAAACATTGATCAGTAGATTACCATATTTTGCAGCTAAGCCCCAGTATCGAGCAAGCCAACACCTCTTAAGAACAACCTCTTCCTGAAATGCAGATACACAATTAATAGTTTCTAAGCAATTATTAAGGAGCCACTTGAATCTATTATACTACGAACCATTTCTTTCTGAGTCAATATCATTCTTTGTGTCATTGAACGAAGGGCCTTCACTTCAGATTCAGCTCCCTGCAGCTGTCGCATAACTGCTGCTGCCTCATCTTTTGCATTCTGAATTAAGCAAGAAATATAAGATAGGTTAGGAAGCTAGAAACACCAGGAAAATATTGTGGAAGGCTTTAGAAGACCACTTGATGGCATACTTACCTCTACTTCAGACCGAATAGATGCAATTTCCTTGTCCACCATATTATTTTGTTTTGCATCCTTTAGTGCAGCCTGAAGAACAAAACAACATTTAGAGAAAACAAGAATGATCCTTGGGTTATTTTTTACATTGTTGAAGCTAATTACAGCAAGAAAACCATCATGATCCTCAAACAAAAAGGACACAAAAGCCCTCCCTACTACAATTCAAATATAATAATGATCAGTCTAAACATAGGAGTTACAGTCATTTGATGGCCTAAATAAGTGTCTTAGTTTGTCCAACTCAGTAAGGTAAATGAGACACAATGATCTAAATTGAAAAGCCTGGCATAAGAACCCATCCCCATTACCTCTCTCTGCCGCAAAGCAGCTTCCTTTCTGCAGATGGCAGCAGATGATGTCATTGCATGAATATTCACAAAGATAAAGAACCACCTAAGTTGTTAGAGCAACTGACCTGCTAAGCAATTTAGCTTCTAAAGATACTCCTTCTCCAAAAGCAGCAACCTGTGAACCCAGAACAAGCAGCAAAGTGTACATGTTAATGACACTGGACGTGGGGGGAATGAAAAGGGGTACCTGTGAGGCTTTCAAATTCAAAGCAGCACCTGAAAAATCCAAATGTTGAATGAAGAGCAAGGTTTAGGAAGAAAAATACTGTTCTG
Organism: Populus x sibirica; assembly: GCA_019202695.1. Taxonomy (NCBI): domain Eukaryota; kingdom Viridiplantae; phylum Streptophyta; class Magnoliopsida; order Malpighiales; family Salicaceae; genus Populus; species Populus x sibirica. The sequence goes on from JAGMVL010000452.1 coordinate 572,976, forward strand.
TATGAATGAGGAGAGCTACTTCAAGGGTGGGTTCTATATGGGTAAAAAAAGGGTAATCTTTATTGGTGGTGGGTTATTTAAACTTGTTTGAAAAGGAAGTGATGAATTGGTTGCAAAGGGAGTTAAAGTTGCCTTCTACTTTTTTTTTTTCCTTGCTTCCTCAAGCTTAGAGTTATAGCTCATTTTTTCTCTGTAATGACAAGCTCCCATAATCAACATCAACGCATTGTTTATCAACATTTTTACCAGGAATTAAATTTAAAACCTTCCATGTGTGCCCTTAATGCACATGTTTGGAAAACTCTTGTAGTTATTAACGAAACAGTATATTTTCATCTTTAAAACTTGTAACAAATGCACCCTAAATTGGTTAATTAAACACTCTTAAGCTTTATGGAAAGTCAAACAAAAAAGAAGCCAATGTGCTGAGGCTCTAAAACATAGCCTAACAATATGGAAACAAAGTAGCACCTGTTTCTCAAGCTCCTTGACCCTGGCCTCTGCTTCCTCGCATCTCTCTTCCTCAAGCCGGAGCTGTACAATAAACACAGGTTTCATTGTACCATACGATGCTACATATACTTGTTTGGAAAAGGGAAAAAAATAAAAATAATTGTACCTTCTCAAAGATGTTTTCATTCTCTTCTTGTAGCATATCAAGCTGCCAAAAGAATTAATCTCATCATGGGGTCTTCATTATCGTAAAAAAATAAAATAAAATCCATATAATGTCTTTAAGAGAATACTTATTGATTGTTGTACATAAAGAAGAAAAATGCAAATGGCAAGAATCTGGTTAAATCAACATACTTCATCACGGAGTGCAGAAGCTTCACGTTGATCTCCTGTATCTTTTGAGTTAAAATGTACAGCATCTGACAAGAATCTGCAATTATGACAATTCACATCTCCAAATTGTCATATCATAAACCATGCATCCTTAATTGAACAGTCAAAGATCAGTTTATCTAAACATTGGTCTTGATAGGGGATGCATGTTGCAGTACCAAGGAGACATTACTCGAGCTAGATGGAACTTGGTTGTAAAAATTAATGTGTCATTTTGTTTGCTATCCCTCTTCAAATTTCTTAGCTACACCTCAAGGGCAAGGTATTCCTTTACCGGGTAATGCAAGGTAAACCATGTCACTTCAATCACATGCTGCTTGACTAGACTGCATTAAGAAAAGACCTTCAACCTTCCACCTTAAGCCAAAAAACATGTTACATTAACTTTCATGCCATCGCATTCTAATAAGTGAAAAAAAATGACCAGTATCACAAAGTTGATATAGATACTAGGAAATCCATATTTCTTTTTTTTCCAATAAAATAAGATAAAAAGAAATGAATTCCAATAGAATTGAACATCCACAGTTACAGCAGACTACATGTGAATGTTCTATTTCTCTAATGCAGGTTATTCATTCTACCTTTTACCATCTCTATGTCCATTTCTCGGAGGATCCATTGGCGGTAAAGAAACCGCAGTCCTCAATGATCCTTTGCTCTGTGGCACTGGTGGTGGTGCTGCTGCTGCCGTTCTAAGAGACATTGCTGACCTTCCAGCTGATGTTGATCCACCCGATGCAGGCTCTTCAAAATTCCTAGCTAACTAAACGCAGACCCCCCCAAAAAAAAATCCCATTAGCATATTCTATTGCCATACAATCCAGTTAACTTTTACACATCATGCATTCTTGTATTAGAAATTATCATAATTTAAAAAAAATAAAAGAAATAAATAAAGTCTCAGTTTAATTTCCTAGTTAAAGGACTCTAATTATAGAAAGATGAAATTAATATAAATCTAACATCCACGATTCGCGTCTTAACTCCCGCCGTTAAATGCTACATTTACTACTTAACAGTAAGCAATAAAATCACTCCTTCAATCATTTAAAACCAACCAATCATTTTCTTAATTTATTTCAATCAAATTGAAGCACATTTTCATTCCAGTGAAAAATCTCACCTAAAAAACAGAGTTTAGAAAAGAAGTTACCGCAGGTGAAGGAGATCTATTGATCCTTGAAGACGCAGCAGTGGACGAAGCTTTACTAGTAGTGGTAACATTTGTATTGTTACTATTAACATTCCTCGAAAAAGACAGAGGCGGAGGCGCACTGTAACGAAACCCTAGATCATCGCCGTCATTTTCGTCGTCGCCGTCGTCATCAGCAGTTTGAGAGGCCATGACCTGCGCCAGCCGCTGAGCCGCCGCTTTAGCCGCCACATTCTGGTTTCGCTTGATGGTGGATAATCCAGAGGCGGAAGAGGATCGCGCATGGTGACCGTGACGCGCATTTTGCCCCGTAGCCGCTGTCGGAGAAGAGGCGGGGTCGCTGGTCCCTTGGCGCGTGTAGAGCGGACTTTCAGTTCTTTGCCAGTCCATAAATAAACAAAGAAATAGAAGTCAGAGTAGGGTAAAACAAAAGGATCTTATTTTCAAAAATTTTGATCTTTTTTAGGGCCGTTCTGCCTGCCCAGATCTTTTGTGGAGAAATGCAGTGCAATGTTGGTGGAGAGGAAAAGGGGATATATGCTGGCTTTGTCTCAACTGTTGTGCTATGTGATGGGGGGGCCGTGGACGGAAACGGGACGGGGTTATTTGTCAGCCGTTATCGACAACCGTTTTATTATTTCATTATTTTTTATTAGTAAAAAAAAAAGGTGTTATTTTGTGGGTTACGAAGACAAAAAGAATTGAAGCTTGGCTGCCGTGATTTGTTGGAAAGATCTGTAGTGATTTCGTGCCTTTAGGATTATGCCAGAGGCTGTTTTCAAATTGTTTTTTTTTTTTTTGAAGATTAAATGTTGATGATTTAAAAATGCCTGTACTTAGCAATACCCCGGTGATTTTGTAAGCATTGAAGAAACGTCTTTTCATTAAAGAGGAAAAAATGGACCTTACCTCATAGGTTTATTTCATTAAATATTAAAAATGGGCCTTACCATTTGTTTTTTTCTCTTTTCGAGAGGACATTTAACATTCATGTACGTGTAATTGTATGCTTGCTGTTTTTTTCTTTTCTTTTCAAATAATGGTCGTTTTTTTTTCCGTCTCTGCACAAGAACCAATGAATTAAAGCCTGCTTAAAATTGGTGAAGTAATTCGGGAGAGAAAACTATGATATAGTCAAACAAAATCCATTGCTTGAACCAAAAAATCCAATGCCAGGAAATAATTATTAAGAAATTACAAGTACATTCATTCTTGTATACAATAACTGTTATTATTCTCTGAAAAATGGAAACCAACGAATACCAAGGGAAAGCCGCGCGCATCTCCTTACAACGAAATAGGAAAACAAGAGGCAAGATTAAGATCAAGTTTGGCATTGATTTTAATGATGGGATGGAATGGAATGCAGTGCAATGAAAGAACAAAAGGGCTACCAGTTCGAAAAAACCAAAGGAACTGGTGGCATTTTTTGACTGATAGCCTTCTTGTTCTTTGATTGCATTACGTTATCAACCAAAACTTGTGGGAAATGCCAATTAACCCTTGAACTTGCCAATGCAATGGAGCCTCTTCAGCTTTGATACATGAGATTTGGTGTTCAGCCTCATATCCACCTCTTAGCTAGGAAGATAACTCTTCAGGATCCTATTCTCTTCCATTAGCCTGTTGATTTGGGCACTAAGATGTTTGATCACTTCTCTCTTCTCGTCATTTCTCTTTATAAGCTCACTCTGCTGCTGCAAACTATCCCCAGTAAGTTCCGAGGCCTGTAGCCTTAATGCATCTCGCAATTTCTCCTTTTCGAGGCTTTCCATTTTGTGATCACTACCATCAATGTTTCCATTCAATCCAATACCATTAATGATCTTTACAGCCCACTTTCGTTAACGTTTCCATCAACATCTCCATTGATCTTCAGGATCTTGTATTGTTCACTTGACATTGACTCATTTTCCTGTCCAAAACTATATTTTTCTTCTGCAAATGAATCAGGGCGGGAAGTAGGTGCTTCCAATTTGGTGTTCCCAACATTACCTTCGTTACAGGCCTGGACGAGCTGGACTTGTTTGGAGGAGTTTAATGACGAAGAGGATGATGATCTCAAATGGGAAACATGAATGCTTTCATATCTAAGTTGGTCATACTTTCAGCTAAAGAACGGTAGGATTTGTGCAAGTCATGCACCGGGTTCATAACCTCTGGTCTTCTCTTATAAAACATCTCAGCTCTCTCGGCAAATGAATCTCCATCATCTTGTATGATATTTAGGACATTTTAGTCTTGTTATCCAAATCTGCGTTTTGTTACAAATTTCATATTTCATTAGCCTTTTGCGCTATAAATGTCTCCAAGTCTATGATGAAGTCATAAAGACAGCATTAGAGAGACAAGTAATGTATCTCCTAGCTATATCAATGTTTTTATGCTTTGAGGGATATAATTTGCAGCAAGATGGGATCATTAAGAACAGAGGTGGAATGGTTTCAATCTCTGCTTGGCAAAGAAGTGAAGTATTTCTAGTAATTCAAGAAAAGGAGAGAGAAAACAACAGATATAATATTTGACATAAAGAAAAGCATAATTAATAGCCATAAATATGTAATTGTAACAGGTTATTTACAGCTATAACATTTATACAAGAATCATGAATGAAAGCTTGGGATGTAAGACAAAACCAAGCAGAATGGTAGATTTGGTAACGGGTGTCCCCCCCCCCCCTAAATTTCAACTTGACTACTACTCCAGATATAGTAACAAATCATTATTTTACCCACCTCAAATAATCTATAAACTATGTATTGGGGTAAGATGTTATTTTTATTAGTGATATAATTATTTTTAATAATTTGTACAAGGTTATATTAATAATTTCATTTTTTGCATAATAAAATTATTGATTTAACCCTAAAATAAAAAAAATATAATGTTTTTCAATCAAGGTGTTATGGTCTCTTTTTTTTGTAATAGTTAATTACTATGTTGTCCTTAAAGACAAATTCAACATAATTCTCTCATAAGGGTTTTTTGTCCTTTTACATTGATTTTATTGTTAATATGAAGATTACTCAAGGGCATTATTGTAATTAATTACATAATAAATATTATGCGCTAGCAAGTGGACGACTCTCATGTTCTTTAGGTGGCACATGCAAGGCCTTCTGACCATCAAACACCACCTTTTACAACTGTTGCTACCTAATTTTTGATCCATGTTTTGATAAATTTTCAGAAAAATTCAAAAATAGCAAAAAACATTGAAAATCCAAAAAAATATATTTTTAATACATTTGCATCGTTTTTAGCATTTTTAGCATCGTCTCAAAAGAATTTAAATTTTCAAAGATATTTGGAACGCGTTCAACTTTTAATGCATTATTTTTAAAAATCATTGATTTTCCTCATTGAGTCGATGTTGATATTGCTCGTTTTTAAAAAAATACAAAAAAATAAGAAAAATCAAAATTTACAAAAAAAGAAGTTGAGGGACCAAATTTTAAGGCCCAAGTAACATTTTACCTATAAATAGTAGCCTTTAACACACACAATGGGGAGGACAATTTTACAAAAAAGATAAACCACAAAAAACCCTAAACCACAAAAACCCTAAAAACCTAACTCTTTCTCCCCACTCACCCAAGCCGGCGCCCCCATTTGAAAAAAAGGAACCAAGACCAGCCGCGCCCCCCGGGGTCCTTGGCTTTTGCTCGCCCAGAACCAGAGAGCCAAGGACCCCCCGCCATATCAGACCCCCACATTTCCCCCCTCAGTTCCACCATCTCCATCGTCCTCGTCTCCCTCTTGACAGTCGTTTCCATCTCCACCAGAATCAGCCCCCACACACTGTCTCCTCTCCTGTTTTACACACCAGCCCCCTTTTCCTCACAAAACCCACAGCCGATCTCCCCTCTATCCACTCCTCTCTCAACCGGTTTGTTCTCCTTCTTCATCCATAGAAGTCAGCCGCCGCTGCACCTCCTGCTCCCACACCGGACTAGCTCCCCTCTTCCAGCCGTTCCTCCAGCGCCCACAGACCCATCAACACTGAAGCCCCCTTCTCAGCAGCTTCTTCTTCTTCGGTCTTCTCAACAGCAAACGGCCAAATCAACAGTGCCCACAGACCAGCCACAGCAGCGCCGTCCACCAGCACCAGCAGCAAGCCCAACCGCCGCCGCTACCACCAGGAGAGGAGATCTCATCGCCGCCGCCCCCTCCACAGAACCTGCCGACTGCTAGCCACAGACGCCCTGACCTTCGATTCGGTCGCCTGAGACAGAGAAGAGAGGAGGCAGAGAAACGGATGCAGATCTAAAGAAGGAAAAAACCGAAGCAGATTGAAAAACAAAGAACAAAATTAAAATCAACTGCCTGTGGTGTTTTCGGTTGCTTTGCAGGTCACCGCCGGCGTAGGGAGACTGAGAAGAAGAAGTCGATCCAGATCCCCCCTGTTTCTGGAGTTTCTTGCGGCGGCGCGTGAACCCACGCGCCGCCAGTGACGGTGGCGCGTGGGAAGACGCGCCGCTACTGTTCCTGCTGTCCTTTGGCTTCACAGAACAGGTCCCAGCACTGTTAGGGATTTTTTTGAATGGCTGTTTTGTAATTTTAGAATTGTTTAATGTAATATTTGTTTAGTTTTGAGTTTTTGTAATTTGTATTTTGTAAACATGAAAAAAAAAGAAAAAAGAAAAGAAAAGGAAAAAAATATAGTGAAAGTGTATGTGTGTGTTTGTATGTTTTTTTTTTATGGATGTTTTTATTTATGATAAAATTGCAAAGATTAAAGAAGAATTTAATATTTTGATTGGATCACGGTCAAAAATTATTAACTTATACGTAAGTTGTATTTCTAATATCCGATGAAAAGATAAAATTTTAAAACTTCTTTAACACGTCAAAATCATGAAGCAGCTTACCTCAGGTAGGGTGCGTTAGGGGTGCTAATACCTTTCCTAACCACAACCAGTCCCTTATCCGCGAATCTCTGACAAGACCAGTACATCCAGTTTCCTAGTAGCCTTCAATAAATTACTAGGTGATGACTCCAACGAACCAATCAAATCAAATAACACAACAATGAAGAAAATCGCCAGTCGATGCCGCGCGGATTTTCTGACGTGCGACAACAACTATATTTGAAAGGTCTCGTGCCGCCTTCTTGATAGGGCAGCGTGTGCGACAAATACACCTTTGGTTTGGGGCCAAAAGCCCTTTTTTTTATCTCTCTTTCTTCCCCGACTTCAACGCTAATTCCTTAGAATTTTATACTAACCTCTGCAATTAGTTTTTCCTTCACATTCGGTCCATGTGCTTTTGATTTCTATTTTTTTATAATTTTGAATGATCCATGAAATTACAGATATTTTTTAATTTCACTCACCTACCATTTTTTAATCTTTCAAACTTAGTCCCTATTCTTTTTATTGCTATTTATTTTCTTTTGGATCGTTTTTTAGATTTTTTTTTAATTTCATCCTCCTTGAGTTTTCTTTCTATCAAATTTGATCTTTATTTTTTTTATTGTTATCTTTTTTACTCTTGCAAGTTTTTTAGATTGATATTTTTTTTCACGATTTCATCTTTCAAAATTAAATTGATTGAAAATTAAGTTTTTTTATTGAATCTGGGCCTAGGATTTCACGAGTTTGATTAGTTTTTTTCTCTTTCTTCAAGCTAATGTTTTCTTATTTTCTATTAAATTTTTAAGAGTTTTGCTTTGTTATTTTTTACGGTTTGTTTTTTATGAGGTTGTTCCTGAGTTCATGATCAGAGTCACCGGTTTAAAAAATTAACGTTGTTTAACTTTTTTTTGTTATTTTTAAAAATTTATTTATTTTAATTTTATCTTTCAACATTTGATTTATTAGAAATTGATCTTTATATATTTTTTATTTTTTTATATTAGGTTATCTCGATCATGTGTGTCCATGGTTGCATAATTAGTAAGTTAACTTGGATTTACTCTCTTTTTTCTGTTGCTTTTTTTAATTAAATTTTTTTTCCCTTCATTTTTTTTGTTTTGCTGATATTAACTAACAATTTCGAGTGCTCCAAATTTTCAATTCAAAAGAAAATAGAGAAAAGGAACCACTGCATTTGATCCAATGAGTTGGTCCATTGGAGGGTGGAAATAGAGAAAAAGAAACTCTTCTTCTCCTTTAGTTCCTTTTACCTATTGTATAACAAATATTTTTGGGCACATTGTGATTCCAAAGGGCCAAATTTCCTATCCAATAAGACAGACTAAAACGAAGAAAAATTTTCATCATTTAGATTTAATTTTTTAGTCATTTAAAAACTGAGTTCAACTTCTGAGTATTACTAAAGATATTAGAAACAACTTTATGCCATCTACTTAATAACAAATGTCACAATTCTCATAGATAATAGTAATATTTCTTTTCTTTTTTTAAAAAAGGAATGTCACACCATGCAAGTCCTCAGATAAATTAGTTCGAGTGTGCTGGTAGCATTATTATTAATATTTTATGTTTTCAATTCAACCATGTCGTCTAATCCACATTTCTCATAGATTTATTTATTTATTTTCAAGTCAAGTTCGAGTTATCATCATGTAAGATGTCCGGCAGCTCGTGAGGAGGGCGGCATGCAAGTTATGATATCTTGGAGCATTCATATCGTTATTGTGACACAAAATTCTTAATATTCACAAGTTTTGCCATCCCTGCTTAATGGTTTTACAGCCTGTCCGTTTTCAAACTTGCAATTTGTGAGTGATAATGCGAAAGCGATTGCCAATTTGCCATGATGAGAAAGTTTTTATGCAACCAGATAGCATGCCTCGAAGGAAAAAGGAGTGCATTCTCCTGACAACGAACAACTGCGGGCAGTTTGCTCTAAAACATGTCCACCATCAGAGGCAGCAAGGGAAAATGTAGCACGTGAATGCGTGGGGGATAACACCACCACCAGTAACAGCAGCCCAGAGAGGAAACGTCCTTTGGTTCTTAGTTCTTGTGGTCCTCTTTAAGTCTGACCACCAGTTTTGGTTACCATCTTATTTAAAGCAACTCCAGGTAAGATTGCGTGGAATTGTTGCAGCCACGAGATCTGCACTCCTTCCTAGCTTTAACAATCCCAGTAGCATAGACTGGGGTGTTCTCTTTCACGTTTTTACACCATCCTTGTCTTTTACACAACCCTTCTACTTTAAATTGTTATGCTCTTAATTACTATCAGCCGTTTGCACTTCAACAATACATTGGGCTACCACTCCCTTTTTTTTTCACCTCGAGTTACATCAAGTAGGCATTTGGAAAGCAATCAAAGAAACAAGGAAAAGGTGTAGAGGCTACTTCCGCAAGGCAAGCATCGGCACCGCACACATCTTGCCAACTCCAAATGTGGAAGATTTACGAGCCATATGTGCTAAATGGCACTGAAACTACTGCCCACTTGGAATTTCGTATCAGCAACTGTAAAAAAAAACACACATCTCCTTTCTAAACAAACATAGCACTAGCAGCATGCGTTTCCACCACCTCATTTATCGTTCAATCCCTTACAGCTCCAGTTCCCCCTCTTCCCCCTTTTAGCTGTCATTGATTTCTTCCAATAGCATATGTCTGAAGAGCTGCTCAGGTTAATCACTCTTTAGCTGTCATTTTCATTGTTAATTTTAAATTTTGGCTCTCCTGACCTTATATTCGATGATCGTCCACGTTACCCAAGAGACTTTTTAAACGGGGAAGCACTTGCTAAGCCAATTTTCGTGGCTTGGCCCCAAGGGTAGACTACGTTCCACGCCACCAACCCGCCACCACAGTTCATGAAGGTCAACGACCCTCGGTCATTTCCCATTTGAACTCTTCAGGTTATTAGCAACAAAACGGGTGGTTAGCATTCCCCAGAAGTCAAAACTATGTCAAGCAGTCTCCGGTCTAGAGTGAAACTTCTCCATCACAACCCGGCAATACTTCTCTTTAATAGAAATCTTGATTTCATGTTTATCAGGTCTTAGTTTTTACTAGATGGGGTTAGGTTGGTGATTGTTATGGTTTAATGGCAAAATCTTGCTCATTTGCTCTTCGATAAAGCAAAGCCGATGCTTCCACCCTGTTAACATTAAGAGCGTTGAGGGTGAAAAAGAGAAGGCATCAGTCAAACACGAAAAACAGTGCAAAACAGCATAACGAAATAAAAATTACAGAACTCTCACCAGCCAGGATGGACAACAATTCTTCCCGTGGAAAGAGCCCAATTTACCTGTTCAAAACAATTGAAATCATGCCTCGATTTAAAACACAGCTAAAAATTTAGCCTTTTCAAGTGTCATTTTACACGTGAAGGAGAAACAACGCACAGGTCTGTTCTGGTTTAAATCACCCATTCTATTTTCGTTTGATTTTTTTTAAGGGTCTGCAGTACCAATTTTGATTTGGAGAAACAATTTTACACGTGAAGGAGAAACAATTTTGCATTTTTCAAAAATTTTAAACCAGATAAAAATAAAATTCTGATTTGGAATTCAATCTTTTCTGAAAAGTGGTGCGACATCTCAGTTACATTACCTTATCTGTCCCAAGGGAATTGGCAACAACATGAGTAACCTGTTCGTCTATCTGGTTGGTGCAGACAGCACCAAACTGTTCTGCCATCTGCCACAATGGATGAAGGTGTGGGTTGACTTCACCAACCGGGAACACCCTACTAAATAGTATGCGACAGCCACCTAAAATCTTCCTCTGCTCTGAGGCAAGGATATTCCTAACATCTGCTTCATCTAGTGAACGATGGGTAAAAAAGTTCTGATGTATTTTCTCAATAACCTATTTCAAACAAAAACAAATGATCAAGGGATTGAAAGTTTACAAGAATCTCAGGGATAGTTCGAGTTTTGCCTCACCGCCGAAGAGCATGCCAAAGTTCCATCTTCTGGTCTCTCATCATGGTCGATCTCCAAAAGAGAAGGACCAGGAAGCCCAAACTGACGTCTACTACAAGGGAAATAAATATACCTGCAACACAGATTGGTAAATGGGTAAAGGGAGAAAAGATGATGTAACCAATAGCATAGAAATGATGGTCTACAATGGGACAAAAAATACTTGCCTTTCTACAACTATCAAGTTCAATTTGTTATGGGGCCAGACTCTCACTGAATCGTCTATGATAACAACACCTGACTCCATACCTAACACCCCTTCAAGATCCTTGCTCTTGGGAACCCTCTCATCACCATCAAAAGGATCTCCATCATCACCTCTGGAGATAACTCGTCCAGCAAACAAAACCCCTTTTGGATCAAGCACTTTTGCCATCTCTGTAGCATATAACTTGTTTCCCATTGTGTATAGATGCAGTTCAAACAGTTTACTAGCCTAATTGCAGGAAAAAAATTGCATTAGTTGCCTAAAATACAACTCAAGCACTAAATCAATTCAAAACCTGACTAAAATTACCTTTTCTAAAAAATTCCAGATCCCAGGCCGCAGTTTCGTCCACATCCCCATATGAGGAATGCGAAAGATATGTCTGTATGGCTTTTCACGATCTTGTTCTTCTTTCTTTCTCAAAATCTCATCATGCACTGGGTCTACTTCAACAAACTGAAAAGGTGAGGAATTGCTGAATTAACATGAAAGAACTTGATTGTCAACTGTTATCCCAGATAGGGAAAAAGGTCATATTTATACAAGAAGAAGAGAGAATTGCCTTGGCTGAATTGAGAAGAGTATGATCAAGATCCAAGACAAGGCAGAGCTTGCGTGCAGCAAACATTTTCTTCTGTTCTTCCAACCTTCTTGCCCTCTCTCTCTGTATAGCAGCTTTTTGCTGGTCATCATAGCCTTCAAAAAGATGCTCAACATCTTTCCACGTGTTCTGTGAATGAGAACTTGCTGCAACAACTTCAGGAGATGAAGCAGGTCGAGTTTTCTGGTCAGAAATTGAAATTCCAGTTTTGCCATCCACTCTCTCCGACTTAGTTTGCATAGGTTGGGATGCAACATTCTGAGAAATGAAAGGTGGAGTTGTCGATGTTTGAGAAACAGATAAAATATCAGCAATATTTTCCAAGCTCTTTGTAAACGGAAAGGAAATATCAGGTGGCACAGTTGGCTTCAATTCCGCTAACCCCTCTTGTTTTTGCACATTTTGATCATCTTTAGTCCCCTGGGTGGTGGGTGTGAGGGTTGTTGTTTTGAATTGTTCAGATCCCATGCTCCCAGCCCTCTGGAGTGAATTATTATGGAGAAAACGACGAGGATCTCGTGGTTTCATTCGAATTTTTCCTGACTCATCCTGCAGGGTCCAAGTCCATATATAATTAAGAAGCCTTCAACATACTGAGAAAGAGATATTTTGGAAATCTTTTTTAACTGTTTAACACTAATCACATAAGGTTCTATTTTATTTACTTATTGCATTATCCCAGAGAAAGAAAAGGAACCAAGGCTATCCTTAAAATTTTTTTTAAAAAATTGTACTTGCGATGATAATGTTCCAGCACCAAACAAATACACAATTTAATATAAAACTACAAAAACCATTAATTTCAAGATCAAACAAATCCAACTGCATAGGCACTAGGCGCATAAAATTCTCCAAAGATGCATGTGCTTCAACTCAACTAAACTTCATTCCTAACTAAGAACATTCTTACGAACAATAATTGTCATTTCAGGATGCTAAAAAATTACAGACAATTAGTACTTACTGATGTGGCTATTTGAGAAGGAACTGGAGTTCCTGCAGGTCTTGGCAAAATCCCTGAGGACTGTGAGGAAGCAACATTCACTGTAGGAATTGCTCCCAGTACTGAGTTGGAAATTGGAGGATGTGATGTACTTTTTGCAGGATCAGAAAGTGTCTGCTGTCCATCTAATGCTAATCTCTGTTGCTGTCCCATTTTAAGTATATTTATCAACATTGTTGGATTCACAGCGATGTCTTTCAATAAATCAGGTAGGGACGTTGTAGCAGTACTTGTAACTTGTGCCTGTTCACTTCCAGTAATGTTGCTGATTCCCATAAATGGGGACTGCGCATTTCCACTACCATTCACATTGGACTTAACACTACCGGAACTAGGACATAAAAATCCATTATTTATTCTTTGACCAGGTTCTACATTCTCTGCCCACTGATTTTTGTTCACGGTTTGAGGTTCAGCCATATCAGTGTCCTCTAACCAGCCACCAGTTCCGGTCATACTTTCAATATCCCTTACAGCACCATAATCATCAAACGAATTTCTTTGCCTTTTCAATGAGGGACCATCCAGAACATCCTCCTCTATCTTCTGTTTCTTCGAACCCACTATTGCTCCAGCAGGTTCCACTCTAGGTAGGTTATTAACCATGGGCAAGGCTCGCTGGTTGTGGTCCAAAGCACTGGCATCAATATTAACATATCGAAGCCTAGGGTCCCTGCTCTTTGCAGATGCTTTGATGGTTGAACTAGGCCCAGAACTAACTGGTGCAGAATTCCTAGTGGGTACAACTCCACGAATATCAGAACTGTCAGGGTGGGGAGGAGGTGGTGGTGGTGGTGGTGAAGGAGAAGCATTTTTTTGGTCTGAAACAGGTGGATTTACAGTTCTGTAGTTAACAACAGTCGATGAACTAGAAACTTCCCCAGCAGTATCACCATCCCCATTGCCTGATTCTTCCGAAGGTGTTGGGCTTGGAAGTTCATTTGTGAAAAACGAATTACGATTGAATTTTTGTTGATAGCTGGAAACAGCTCTGAGTGCATCAGTTTCATAGGGATGCATTCTAGGCTCTTCAGCAACAGGTGCCACCTTAGGCACAGGCAACCCAGAACTAACCATTCCATCCCCAATAGCCAATAGTCTTTGAACAGGGAAAGGTGTCGTTTCCTGTGTTGGTGAAGGAAGACTGTCTTCATCATGATATTTTTTGAGGTCAAGCAAAGGAAGCAAAACTCCCCTACTCTTAAAACTAGGTACACCTGGTGGTTTAGGAGCTTCTATTGACTTGTTTGGCTTATTCTGAACAAAAGTTTCAGCAGCAGGTAACTTTTCATTCATAGTTGTCAAATCATAACCTGCAGTTTTCGCTAAAGAATCGTTATGATTCTCATTCACTTCACCAGAAACCTGTGTTTCTCTATCTTCACCAGTTCTTGAACTAGATAAAATATAATAAGAACCCATTGAGGAAACCATGAGCTCTATCTGTGAAACAGACACATTTTTTAGTTGCCTCGGAGAAATAACAGCACCAATAATTAACAGCAAGCCACATTCAAGGAAAATATAGACTATGAATTCTAAAGTCGAAGTTACAAACCACACACCTCTTTGTTCTGCCCAGGAGAGAAAAAAGGAGGATAGTGGCTATTTAGAAGGGAAAAAAACCTGTAACCAGAAGATGCAATGATGAGATACCTAAACAATTTGAGTATGAAAAATCTAATGAAACAAAATAACGAACATGACAAAATCCAAACCTTGAGAAAACGCCCTTATTCTGCTCCTTTAATTTTTTATTCATCGAGCAAAAAACCTGCAATGAGCAACGATTAGCATTACAACAGAACATTAAATAGAACTGCTTTAGACCAGAATTTTTATCGATAAATACTCTTTGAAGAATGAAATTGAGTAAAAAAAGTATTCTTTAAGTGCCTCACCGAATTAACTACTCTAACTGCCATAAAAAGCAATTGAACAAGACCATCTTTTGAGGGAAAACTATTATCATTTCCCCCCACCAATTCCTTCAAACTCTCCAATACTTTATGCAGTTTCAAACAAACTGCCTCAAATGACCTACAAAAAATAAACCAACAAAACAATTAATCCAATCATAATAATCATTATCCCAATACCTTCACCAAATATTTCAAAATCTTCATTTCTACAAAATTCACAAACTTTCAGCAACAAAAACACACTTACTTCTCAGTTTCAATCACACTAACACTCTCCAAATCTTTACGAATAGACTTCACCCTGTTTTCGACATCAACACTCACCATTCCCTCACTCTGCACCACCACCGGCTCCGAATCCAAATCAATCTCACCTTCCTCCAACTCCCCTTCCTCTTTCTCAATATCAATAACTTTAACAACATCCATCTCATCACCACTATCATCGATCACGACAGTTCTCTTATCTTCTTCGCTACTATTTATAGAAGATTTCTTGGAACTATCATCCAGTTCAACCTCAACAAACAGCTCATTTAATGGCTTATTTTGAACAGCTCGTGCCCAGGCAAGATTATACAAGCCAGACATATATCCACCTCCCACTTGATACTTGTACAGATCCCTCACCGTCCAAACTTTCTGTGAGCTGTTGTTTGAAGATGGTGTTTCTTTCACTATAACAACTTCTTGCTTATTAAAATCCTCTTCACTGATCTCTTCCACTGATGCTGTATCCGATATTTCCCCCTCCTCAACGTCTTCTATTCCACTACTGCCGCCGCCGCCGGCGGTCTCATTTTTACCCATCGCTATCTATCTAGGGTTTCCTTCTTTTTAATATAGTTAACCTTAACTGGATCTAAACATGTAGTAAAACCCAATCCACGATCAAGAAATAAGATTTGAAGAAAGAATCAACAAATTTCAAAGAATCTAGAGTGCAAAAGCAAACGGATTGGTTCGATTTAGGTTTTTTATTTTGTTGTTGTTTTGCTTTCTCTTTTTTCAAGATCTGAATATTTGCAAATTTCAGTTAAAAAATTGAACCTTCAAAATCCTTGAATCTTTGATCTCAGATCTGTTTGTTGTTGTAGATAGAAAATGAGATCGTGAAGTTACGATTTCTTTTTTCTTTTTTTTTTGGAGAGAGAGGATGAGACGAGATGGAGAGAGAGAGAGAGAGAGATTGCTACTTCGATTAGAGGGGGGGTACGACGATGGGAGGAAGTTGCAAAATGAGAGGGTTGATGCAATGCGAATCTATCAACTTATCAAGAGCCATGGCTTTTAAATCTGAACCCTGCACGTCATCGATCTGGAAAAGCCGAAAAGCAGCGCTACCAGTGTTAAGTACAAATAAGTCCTCGTTCCGCAAATTTTTATTTTATTTTATTTTTCCTTATAGAAGACTTTCATGAGTTTTCTTTATCCAAACTATTAATATGATGGGATGAAAGGACCAAATTAAAGCGATGGAGTTAGTCAAGGAATGAAATTGTAGTTAGTCAAGGAATGAAATTGTAGTTAATTTTGCATAAAGTAAGAAAATTATAGCGTAATGAATGGTTACATCCAAAGAATAGTATAATGAGAATTGTTTTTTATTTAAAAAAATTTAAAATATTATTTTTTTTATTTTTTAAAATTTATTTTTGACATCTGAAAATATCTAATAATAATAATAATAATAATTTAAAATAAAAAAATATTTTTAAAATACAAAATAAACAAGCGATAGAAATAGTTGGGGGATGGAGTTTAATTTTAATCATGAGGAGCATGCATGGACTTACTTAAAACCCATTCTTGTTAAAGAAGTAAAACGGTGAAAGTAAGGAATATTCAATGTCTACATTGATAAGAAATCTGAAGTTACAAAAATTTAAAATTGCTGCGTTGTTGCCTGCGCACTGTCACGAAAGACTTGTTCAAGGCTGGTGGGTTAAAATGGTGACACGTCAACCATGTTATTGGATTATGCCAAGTTTCAAACCCTTCAACGTAGGAGCTGACCTACCATGATTCAACTGAATTGATGAGTGCACACTGACGAGTGCATCCGTTAAATTTAATAATTTTGTTTTATAGAATTCATATTTTATTTAATTAGATGATTATAAAAAAAATATTTATAAAAAAATACAATGAACTAAACTATTAGAAAGAAATGTATTTGTCCTGTGAAATGTCTTTTTCTATTTCATGCATTTTGTTTTTATTTTGGTAACAAAAGCTATAATATTGTTAGAGAACCATGATAAAATTAAATGGTAATTGAAATATCATGTTAACCTATTTTTACAGTTCTTTTAAAAAATAAAAATAAAAAACATAGAAAGGGATCAGGTTCAACTAAAAAAAGCTACACGCATGGGAGCTTGCTCTGTCAAGACTTAGCTAAAACTAATGCAACTACAAAAAAAAAATGATAACCAAAATAAAATAAAATAAAAATCATGAACAATAAATAAATAGTAATTTGAGTCATAATAACAAGTGAAATTGACCATGTGATTTTCACACATGTTTCAGTTTGGTTATTTTTCTTTTAATTATTTTTTTTATTATAATTTCAAATTATAAATCATTAAATTGGACTCCATTCAAATTTTAAAATACGATAGAAAACTTCAAATCTATAGAATACATGAAGATGTGATCCAAAAGAAAAATGTAATGATTAATAAAACAAGTCATGAACAATAAATGAATAATAATATGAGTCATGATGAATAATAAATGAAAAGTCAATTTTCTTTAATTAGTTATTTAACTTGTGCTTCGTCGTTGATCTAATTATTTTTTTATTGAAAAAAAATGAATTACAGGCTTTCTCAATGCTTTTTTTATACAAAAAAATTCTCAATCATAAATCAAAATACTTAATCAAATACGCACATCTAATTAATTAAATCAATATTTGATCAAAAGATAGATAAGATTAAAATATTTGATCTCATAATATAAGTTATATACTCAATCATATTTAATTACTCAGTTTTTTAGAATAAGTTTTTTATGTAATCAAATGATCATTATCATTGCCAATAAAATGTAAAAAAAAGTCATCAACAAAAGTGAATTGTATAAAATTGTGAAGCTCAGCTATAAAACAACTTAATGTTGAATGAAAAAAATTAAAAAAAAATCAATCTAATGTTAAATGATGAAATAAAAAAATCAATTTAAAAATTTTATCAAAGTAAATTAAAAAAAAAACTGAGATAACCCAAGTCATTTTTAAAATTAGTGAAAGATTCTATAGAAATAAAATAAACAAAAATAACATAGCCCAATCTCTAATTGAATAAATGCTGAAATTTAAAATTGAAAAACGTGAGTTTAAAAAAAATCAAAGCAACTTGGAGAAACCTTCTAAAATTGGGCTAATCTTTAAAACTAGCAACTTGAGAAATTCTAGATCCAGGCTCAATCAATAAACTCAATTCCAAACTAATTTAATGTTAAAGGATGAAATAAAAAAATTAATTTAAAAAAATTACCAAAGTGAAAAAAATAAAAATGAAAAGAATAAGGATCAAATTTGATAAGAAAAGGCCTATGAAAAATGGAATTGTAAAACAATCAATTTTTAAAAATATCTCAAACAAAAAATAGCAATCAAAATAATTGAGACCAAATTTGAAAGATGAATAAAATTAAAGGAGATGAAATTGAAAAAAAAATTAATTTTATAAATTATTCCAAATAAAACAAATAGTAATAAAAAAAACAATGACCAAATCTGAAGAAATAATAAATTGAAGGATTGTTTTGAAAATTTGAAGGGACATGCGTGTAAATCAAGAAAGAGAGAGAAAATAATGAAAAAAAAGTTATCAGTGCCAAACCGGATGACAGTTGGTCACATGTGTCGCTTCACCACGGAGGTGACGCTGAGACGATCTCAATGTCACTGTGGAAGGTGGTTTTCGGTCATCGAAAAGGCATGCACACACCGTCTACATGCTGACATGTGCAACATACGCATTAACAACTTTTTTTAATAATATTTGTATATAATAAATTATAAAATTGTCCCTAATTCAACATGATAATAGCAAAAAAAAAACCAAGTGCAAATACAAAAATGCCCCCTAAACATATGCTATAGAAAATTTAACTTTTAAGGGCATGTAAGTTAATTTAGTTTTTTTTAAAAACAAAAAAAATATGAAAAAGCTCTTGCATGTAAGATGTAAAATTTTTTGAACCTAAAGGAAGAATGATAATTTTATAATGCATTATAATAGCAAAAAGACACAATTGCGTCTTTTAAATTTGGTGATGACAAATGGATTCTCGTGAAGTTATTAAATTACCCCCAATAATATGTTTATTTAGTTTTGTTTTTCTAGGGCAAAATGGATATTTTTCATCAAAGTTTTAAAAAATCATTCATTTCCTTCGAGTTTTTTACTTTAGTCTTATGCCTTTCAATCTCACTCTCTCCAAATAAATTAGCCTAAATTGGCCTCCAATTTGTTCATATAAAAGCTAAATAAAATAAAGGGATAAAAAAAATATTTTGTGAGGAGATCACTATTCAACCATGTACCGTGAATCCTCCATACTTTTAGTATTTTACTTAATAAGTAGTCCATTGGCTCATGCTCTACCGTGAGCTGGATCAATTTTTTAAAACGTAAAAAAACATTAAGAGCATGGGGATTCTTTAGCAATGCTATTAAACTCGAGTAAATATGTTAATTTTGAAACTTCTTGATTTCAACCAAACCATATAAGAGCTAACTCGATGTGTATTAGTTAATTTAATGGGTTCAAAGAAAACTTAAATGACCGATAAAAGCATGGATCAACTTATAAAAAAACAAGAAGGTTTTTTAAAAAGTATTGAGACGACGACATATTGGATAACTCCGGTCACATGACTCCGTTTATAAATTTAACTAGGTTTAATAATTTTTTTAAAAAAATTACTTAATTATATGATAACAATTAGATGCACACAAAATCTTATATCAATTATAAAATAGATATTTGTTTGAGATCGTAATAACCATAAAAAAGCAAAAAAAAAAACCATCCACGAAGGCTATCTCCAAACCAATTATATCACACCTCAATGGATTGCAACAGATTGTAACAGCCCTGTAGTTTCTCTGTTTTGAATTATTCAAATAAGTTGCACAGATTGCAACAGCCCTTAAAGTTAGGAAGTAGTTTTTGAACTGCTCTATAGTTTAGGATTTCAAAACAAATGTTTGTTATCCTGTATGTGTATTTAACTGCTGCAAAATGTAAATGAAATATATGATTGATTTCATCATTCCTTCAGCTGTTGCAATCTGTGCAACTTATTTGAATAATTCAAAATAGAGAAACTACAGGGCTGTTACAATCTGTTGCAATCCATTGAGGTGTGATATGCCCCCTCAAGATGGAGCTCGAGATAGAAGTCCAATCTTGGATTTGAGATCTAGAAAACGGATACGATGAAGAGGCTTGGTCAGTGCATCAACAAGTTGATCTCGCGAGGATACATGGGCAACACGAAGGACACCATTTTGTACTTGGTCCCTGATGAAGTGATAATCGATGGCAACATGTTTCATTTTTGAGTGAAAAACGGGATTGGAGCAAAGTTGGGTAGCTCCAACATTGTCACAGTATAAGACTGGACAACACGGAAGTTGAACATCTAGATCGCATGAAGATAGCAAAGCCGGTTGAGCTCAAACCGCCGCATTTGCTACTGACCTGTATTCCGCTTCAGTTGAAGATCTTGCAATAGTTTTCTGTTTCTTAGAACTCCATGAAATGGGATTGCGACCAAGATATATGACATAGGCACTGGTAGATGAGAAATCATCTTTGTCACCCGCCCAATCTGCGTCTGAATAGGCATGTAGATTTAATGGAGACCTGCGATGTATTTGGAGGCCATCATTAATAGTTCCACATAGATAGCATAAGAGGCGTTTAACAAAGCTCCAATGATCAGTTATTGGAGTGTGCATGTACTGAGAGAGCTTGTTAACCGTAAATGCAAGATCTGGTCTGGTAATCAAGAGATATTGAAGGCTGCCGACAATTGTTCACGTACTCGGAGGGATCAAGGCAAGGGGTGCTCGATTTTAACAAAGGTGGACTAGTTGGAAGAGGAGTGAACACGGGTTTGGCATCTCGCCATATGAGTGCGAGCTAGAATATCCAAAATATAACGCCTTTGAGATAACAAAATTCCATGTTGATTGTGAACTACCTCAACTCCTAAAAAACACGATAACTGTCCAAGATCTTTAATGGAAAACTGATGAGCAAGAACAGCCACAAAGGAGTCGATTATGGTAGTGTGGTCACCAGTAATGATTAAGTCATCCACATAAACCAGGATATACATTTTCTTTCCAGCAGTATTGAGAACAAATAATGATGTATCCGTATGAGAATTTCTGAAACCTGAGTGAAGAAGGAAAGTGTGAAGTTCATGATACCATGCTCTAGGTGCTTGTTTGAGGCCATAGATTGCCTTTCGAAGTTTGCAGACATAGGATGGATGATCTTGATCAACAAAACCTTGTGGTTGTTGCATGTGTACAGTCTCAGAGAGATGGCTTTGAAGGAAAGCGTTGTTGACATCAAGTTGGCGTAAAGTCCAACCCCGAGATACAGCAAGGTTGAGGACCACACGCACTGTTGTTGGTTTTACTACAGGGCTGAATGTGTCAAGATAGTCAACACCAGGTCTTTGGTGAAATCCCTTTGCGACTAAACGTGCTTTGAACCTGTCAATAGAACCATCAATGTTACGTTTAATCCGAAATATCCACTTACATCCAACTATATTCTGTGTAGAATCAGGTGGAACAAGTTCCCATGTTCCATTTCTGACTAAGGCATCACATTCATCAGACATAGCTTGACGCCACCTGGGATCAAGAAGGGCTTTAGTCACGGTGGTTGGTTCAAAATCACTGGAGGTGGAGAGTCGGGTATGAAGATTCAGCTTAGTGATGGGTTTATGAATGTTGTTTTTAGCTCGGGTGGTCATGGAATGAGTGGGAAGGGTAGGAGTTTCAGGTGGGGAGTGGAGGGTTGAGGTTGTAACTGTTGAGGATGTTATGGAAGGGGAGGTTGTATGGGTGGCAATGGTGGTCGGAAGCTGAATGGGGTTGGATGGTGGAGCTGTACTTTGAGGTTGCTGAGTATTGAAGACTTCAGATGGCATAGTGAGTGGTGGTTGTGAAGTGGGTGAAATAACTTTAATTGGTACAGGAATCCAAGTGGTGATGGGATTGGAAAGTGAAGTAGAGGATGAACCTGATAGTGAAGAGAAGGGAAACTGTGACTCAATAAATTTGACATGTCTTGAGACGTAGATTCTGGAGGTGGAAGGATCAAGGCAGTAGTATGCACTTTGAGTAAGAGAATACCCAAGGAAAACACATGGCTTGGACCGTGATTCAAGTTTGTGTGAGGTGTAAGGGCGAAGCCAAGGGTAGCATAGGCAGCCAAAGATGCGTAACTTGGAGTAGTTTGGGGTTGTTAGAAATATTTTATGGTAGGGTGAGGACAAGTTTAAAGTAGGAGTGGGCAATCTATTAATGAGATAGACAGCTGTGGCAAAGGCATAAGTCCAGTAGGAATGGGGTAAAGAGGCATGTGTGAGTAGGGCTAGACCAGTTTCAACTATGTGAAGATGTCGTCTTTCAGAGCAACCATTATGTTCAGGCGTGTGAGGGGGAGTTGTGAGATGAGAGATGTTGTTACTCGTTTTTGGACCCCACGTGCTAGAGACAATGTATACCTCTTTCGAACCAAGTGCAAGAGTGTAGCTCATATTTGCTGGAAAATTGACAAAAATAGAGAGAGAAATATTTTTTTTTTCGAAACCCCGCTTGAAAGTTGTTTTTCGCTTCTTTATCCTTCCCCTTTGCGCCAAAATCATCGGGTTTTCTTAGACCGACTAGGGGTCTTCATAATGCTAAATTCGTTCCTTTGTTATCTTGTTGACTAAATCCCTCGGAATTTGCACTAAAAAAATAGTTCGCCTGCTCTGTCGTAATTTTTTGTTTCAACTTAGGCTCGATTCGACTCGGTTTCGTACGATATCGATCATCCTAGGTATATTCTGTCACTCATGACATGTTGAAAAATTGACATACACCTTTATTAGGTCCTAGGGATCATTGTTCTTAGGGCGATTCTCGATCGATTTGGATGCTCGGCATTGTCAAACAAAACCTTTTTGACCAACGAGATTCTTTGCGTATTCTATTCTTTAAAACGATTTTATCTCCCTTCGACTCCTTCATCAAAGTTGTAGTCCTAGACGCGTAGATAAATTTGAGCTTTTGAATCGCTTGATTTCGATATTAGAAGCTCAAGATATTCTGTTTGAATATCTAGTGTGAAAGCGGGGATTCTGCCGCAAGAAGGATTTTTTACCCAAGTTCGCGGGCTGATTCGAAGGATTTTTTTGGACCAAGGACTGAATTGAAAAGTGCTAAAATGAGGGATTTAATTAAAGAAGGATATTAGAAGCTGGAGAGGGGGCTGGATCATCATAAAGGACGTGATTTCTATCACACTTTGAATAAGGAAAATCACGTTTTTGTGCAGCTATAATTCATAGGAAACAATGACTTTTGGCAATGTTGCAAAATGCCATGAAGAGAAGAACCTCACCATCATCTAATGACTGGGATTTTATCCCTAGCATAGATGGCTGGGATGATGACTTAATGTTGGAAAGAAATCACTAGAATCAGCACGTAATAAATGAGGATATTGTAGTTTCCTCATTTGCATTATTTGGCTGCAAATCAGTCGGGATTTGTATCCAAGATTAATGCATTGAATCTTTCCTAATAAAGAGATGTGATTAGGCTATATAAACCCTCTCGACCTTGCGAGAGGGGGGGAGAAAGAGAAGGAAAAAAAGAGAGACGGAGGCAAAACAAGGAGAAAGAAAGGAGGCTTTTCTTTGATACTAAAAAACCTTCACTTTGGAATGTGAAAGAAAGAAAAAAGGATACAGAGCGAGAGAAGAAGAAAAGTGAAAGACGGTAGAAAAGAAAAGAAAAAAGACAGAAAAGAGGAGAAAAACGGGAGAGACAGAGAAGACCAAAACAGAGAGAGGAGAAAGGAAAGAGAAGGAGTCTTTTCGTGGTCACCAGGAGGCGAGAATGCGAAGCTTTGCCCATCGCCCGGTACGTCATCTTTGGCATTCGGAACAAGCGGGATTTGCGGTATAAGTTTTAGTTTCTCCTTCCTTGCAATATTTCAAAGCTGGTGTCTCGCGATTGTTCTTTCAAAAAACTGATTTTCTCGCTCTTGTGCTGGGACGTACCTTTTTTTTGTTTTGGCAACAAGTTGTACGCTTGCTCATTTGTTTTTTCATACATGCCGAGTTTAGATAGTTTGTCTATATTAGAGTTATGCGTCTCTTCCCCCTCCCTTTTTTTTTGTAAGAGACTGTGAGGCTTAAAGGCCTTTACCGGCTCTAGTCCCCTTTGTCCAGGTACCTCTCGGTCTTATAATGCCGCATAAGAGAAGTTCTGTTTCTAAACAAAGCTTTGGCCAAAGGAGAAATTAAATAACGCAAGAGAATGTTCCATGGAGAAAGTAAAAGGCATGAGAAGAGTCCCTTTACAGTCAAGGTAATCTTTTGGCAGACTTTTGGTTCACGTTTTCATTTCTGTTATTTTCTTTTGAAAACAAGAGAGAGGTGGCCTTTGGTTTGTGTTGTTAGTTTTTAATTGTTTAATATAAGGGTCTTGCTCAATTTTTTTTCTTTATGCATGAAACAAGCATGGCGGTATTAAAAGATTGAAAAAAGGAATTGGTGAGTTATGGTTCCTGTTATGGTTTCAGTCTCCGAATCTTAGTCTTCTGGTGCATAAGGATTGTTTTTATAGGATTTGGGTTTAAGTACCGACTGAATCTTATGTGAGTAAAATTTAGCTTTAGAAAATTTATTTTTATATATATTAGTGTTTTGAGTTTTTTTTTTACAAATTTTGGAATGGATGTGTATGGTTTTTTCTTGATCGACTCATGTTTTTCGTGTTTTTTTTTTGACAAAAAAAAAGTTTTCTTGTGTGTTGCATACGGCCAATACCCTAACATATTTTGAACGTTTTTTTTTATATACAAAAAATATTGGAAGTTTTGAAAATGTGTTTTCGCATGGATTTCTTAAACACAATAAAAAAATTGTTTTCTTGCATTTATGAATTTTACAACATGTTTGTAAAACTCCAAAGGGTATTGGCCAATATTCCCAAAAATATAAAAATCTTATTTGGGGGGAATTCATCTATTATTCACCGTTAATGTTTGGATAAAGAAATCCTTAAAGGACGAATATCCAAAATATTATTGGGAATAATTTGTTATTATTCACTGTTAATATTTGGATAAAGAAACCGGAGTGGTAAATATCCAAAATAATTTTCTAGGAATAATAAATCCGCATACATCCTTGAAAGAAGCCTTGATTATAATCGAGGACATTTCAATTTTTTACTCCAGGTTTACGGTTTGTGAGAGTATAAAACACTAAGAAAAAAATAGGTTTTTTAAAGCGCTCTAAATTTCCTTAGATTTCTAATTTTTTGTCTTTCCTCCTTGCGATTTACGAGTCGCAAACTCTTGAAAAACTAAGGGAAAAATGAGCTTTTAAAGCACATGGAACTTCATTGGATTTCTATCTTAATAAATTTAGTTTGAATCAAACCTAGAAAAACCGATGGGATTAGAAAACACCAACACTATAGCAATTATAAAGCAAACCAAACACCAAGCGCTTACCTTAGGTAGGGCGTACTAGGGTTGCTAATACCTTCCCTTTACGCAACCGAGTCCCTTACCTTAGAATCTCGAAAGACCAGTTAGGATTCCTAGTGACCAAATACTAGGTGGCGACTCCTTTATTTACAAAAATAGAAAACGACCCCGAAACCAACTGATGGTCGCCGCGACGCCGCGCTCCGCTCGCGAGGGTGCGACAAAAGATACCATTGGTGGAAAGAAAATTAGCTAGAGAGATATACTCACCACCATTGTCAGAGTAGAGTGTTTTAATGGTGGAATTAAAGTGTTTTTCAACAATGGCTCTGAATCAAATGAAAACGTCTTTGACATCTGATTTGTTTTTGAGTGGGTAAAACCAGATATATTTAGTGAAATGATCAATAAATATAACATAATATTTAAAGCCATTTTGAGAGAAAATTGGCGAGGTCCACACATCAGAGAAGATAATTTCAAGCGGTTTGGTGGAGACAATTGTAGAGTTGGAGAAAGGCAGCCTGTGGCTTTTATTGCAAAGACACGCATTACATGAGTAATTGGAAGATAAGGAGGAAGACAAGCCTAAATGATTGCTAGAGACAACATGTCTTAGAATTGAAAAGGCTGGATGGCCTAGGCGATGATGCCAGTCGAAGGATGTGGGCTTTATTGTTGAGAAAGCAATGAAAGGAGAGGAAGAGGGCCATTCATAGACACCATCTTTAGTTTGTCCTCAGCAGTGTTGTCCCGGTATGAAGTTCCTTAACAAGAAAAGTGGATGGTAAGAATTCTATGGAAACATTGTTAGAAGTGCAGAATTGTGAAATAGAGATGAGGTTCTTTTCCATAGAGGGAACACAGAGAACATTGTGTAATTGAAATGTATGGAGAGGAGTTGTGAGAGAGGTGGAACCAGTGTGAGTGATGGGAAGAGTGGATCCATCTCCGATCATGATGTCATCAGTACCGCTATATGGAGCATGCAGGGAGAGGTTGCTTAGATCTAAGGTGACATGGTGTGAAGCACCACTGTCTAAAAGCCAGGATGGTGTGGTGGAGGGATGGGTGGCAAAGTGAGCTTGTGGTTGCCAGGGTGTTCCTTGTTAAGGAGTCTTTGGAAGAGGGTAAAGGATGAACTGGTACAAGGCGAAAGGAAGGGCACCGACTTGCAGTGTGACCCTGAATCCTGCAAATTTGGCAGTGACCAAGGTATGGTTTGTGAGGAGGACGAGAGGTCGGTGATGAAATGGGTCTTGTAATGGGTACAATAGGTGAGCGGTTGGAAAAGTTGTAGGATGGGCGCCAATAGTTTGTGGGATTGCTACGAGGTGGAGAAGGACGCCAATTTTTGGTGTTGGTTCGAGATGTGGGATTGGCAGTAGCTGGAAAATGGTGTGGCTCAGATGGGAGATGTTGAAGGGAGGCCTCAAAATTGAGAAGTTTTTCGTGAAGTTCTTCAAATGTGATGGAGGTATCTACGGCACGGACAGCACGAACTAATTCCTTGTAATCATCACCGAGACCATCAAGTATTTTGTCCGTGATTTCTTCTGCATCAAGGGAGGCGCCAAGAAGAGCAAGATCATCTACTCGTGTTTTGATAGTTTGCATAAATTCAGTGATGCTAAGGGAGCCTTTGGTGGTGTTTTTGAGTTGGTTTTTGATTTGTTTAATGCGACCACGAGAGGGTTTAGCATAGGTATTTGCTAGAATTGTCCAGGCTTGGCTAGAGGTGGTGGCTTGAGCAATGAAAGGTATAATGGTGGGTGAAATGGAGCCAATAACGGCGTTGAGAATCAGTTGATCCTGACGGATCCATAGAGTGTAATTGGGA
Organism: Populus x sibirica; assembly: GCA_019202695.1. Classification (NCBI taxonomy): domain Eukaryota; kingdom Viridiplantae; phylum Streptophyta; class Magnoliopsida; order Malpighiales; family Salicaceae; genus Populus; species Populus x sibirica. The sequence continues at coordinate 600,173 of JAGMVL010000452.1, forward strand.
TTGGAAATGGTGGTATTGGCTTGAGTCAAGGTAGCAGGCGGGCATGGTTTGGAGCCATCAATATAGCCAAGAAGATCATAGCCAATGAATAAGTTTTGGAACTGAAGTTTCCAAGAGAGGTAATTGGTAGAGTTGTGTTTGAGAGGGGCTTGAGCAGCAACATTGATGCTGATGAGAGTATGGTGTGATTCATTGGTGTTGAGAATGGTTGCAGGATTAGACTCTGTAGCCATGAGTGGTAATGAACAGGGGAAGAAAAAAAAAAGAAGATAAAAATAAAATAAAGTGGATCGGTTTAGTGCTCTGATACCATGAAGGAATGATGAAATCAATCATATATTTCATTTACATTTTGCAACAGTTAAATACACATACAGGATAACAAACATTTGTTTTGAAATCCTAAACTATAGAGCAGTTCAAAAACTACTTCCTAACTTTAAGGGCTGTTGCAATCTGTGCAACTTATTTGAATAATTCAAAACAGAGAAACTACAGGGCTGTTACAATCTGTTGCAATCCATTGAGGTGTGATATTAAACATTGATAGATGAAATCAGGAAAAAAACAAATAAAATAGCTTTTTCATTATTATTGACATTAAGTAAAATATCAAATTGCCCATGAAATGACGATGAAGCCCCTGAAGTTAAGCTTTTAAAGTGATTTTTAAAAAAAAAAACTTGGACTCAAGTTAAGTGTTGTGTTGCATTCATAAGCATTAATTATAGTTACTTAACTTTGCAAAAAAAATAAAAATAAAATACAACAACAACTTTGATCAATTAAAAAACAATCAATCCATAATCATTGAAAGATGAAGAGTATGAAAGCCATTGTGGGAAAAAAAAGAAGAGAGGGTAAATTAACTGTTTAAATTTATACTAATTGATCCATGTGAATCTTTTAAATCTAAGTTGATATTCTAAATTTATAACCTATGAAATTAAAAATACGGGTTTAATTAAAAAATTTAATTGTCAACTAATTTAATGTTAAATGATAAAATTAAAAAAAAAATCGAATTAAAAAACTAACAAAATCATAAAAAGAAGAAGGATAAACATCAAATATAAAAGGAGAATAAAAAGGGTAAAATCATTTTTTTATTATTACAATTTATAATAAACAAAGATACATGTACAATGATTTTCTTATATATTTTAGCTTTTCATTTTAATAATCGATGGATTTTTATGTACAAATATAAATATCTAATTTTTAGTTAAAAATTTTAAAAAAATATATTTGTTATGATTTGACTAGGTGGGAATAGCACAAAGGAACTTAACCCAGAAAAAGAACATGGCATGCTGAAAAATTACAAGAATTTTATACACTAACAAAAAAAGAAACACACTGACATGTATGTTAAGTGAACACTTTCTATCTGACCACACAAGAAAAAAAAGATATTGAGAGGTTGTTTTGATAAAAATAAGACATGACATGTTCTTGTTCTTCATCAAATAGTTTTCAAGAATGGGATCCCATGTCCCAACTAGTATTAGACTTTATTTGTTATCCAAGTATATTAATTACCACACCACTCATCATAATAAAGAAAAAGACAGCCAAGCACCGAGGCTTGTGGCCCAGCGGTCTTGGTAGGGTTTTCCTGTCTCTGCATCCTGGGTTCAAATCTCAACGTGCACGCCTGTCATCCTTACGGTGCTTTACCTGCCTACTGGACTTGCAAGGTATTCAGTGGGTCCGGAAATTAGTCATGGTGCACGTAAGCTAGCCTGAACACCCCGAGTTATATATATAAAAAAAAGACAGCCAAATAAAACCAACATGGTACATTTCAGAGAGGGGCTGAAGAGCCGGTTATTTCAAGAGCAAAACTAGATATCCAATTGAAGTCGTTTTACAGTATATTAAAAATTGTATTAATGATTCAAAGTTTTTTTTTTAAAATTGCATTAATTTTTTTTAATCTTTTAAAATTTATTTTTGACATTATCACATCAAAACAATCAGAAAATATATATAAAATTTTTTATTTTAAATAAAAAAATCAAAATTTTAAAAAACACAGTTTACACCATGTTTCCAAAAGAGACCTTAGGGTTAGACACATACTAGTTTGGATGAAGTCATGAGATGTAACTGTAAAACAGAGTAATTTTGTGAGAATAATTCGTTCTTATTCTTCTCGGCGTGAGGAGGCCATATATATACACAGTTATATCTTCCGGGAAAGGAAACAACCTATTCTAAGGAAAGCTAAATATTCCTAAACTAAATATTCCTATACAAGATTGTCAGTCACTACCAGATTTCTAGGAATAATTGCGGATACTAGAATCGGTCTATAATATATTACACCTCACATACAGCTCATGCAAACACTCCCCCTCAAGTTGGAGCATAGATATCTATCATGCTCAACTTGTCGGTTATACCATGAAACACCCTTCCCGCAAATTTGCTTTTATGAGTATATCGGCTAATTGACTTTCAGAATGGACAAATGAAAACCGTATGATCTTATGATCGAGATTCTCCTTGATGAAATGTCGATCAACTTCAACGTGTTTGGTGCGATCGTGTTGTGCCACGGGATTTTGTGCAATCTCAATGGCTGCTTTGTTGTCACAATAAAGAGTCATAGCCTGTTTATATTCAATTCCCAAATCCTTTAATACACCTCTGATCCATAACAGTTCACATATACCATGAGCCATACCACGAAACTCGGCTTCGCACTCGATCTTGCCACAACTTTGTTTCTTGCTCCTCCAGGTTACAAGGTTACCTTCAACAAAAGTAAAGTACCCCGATGTGGATCTTCTATCAGTTTGATCCCCTGCCCAATCAGAGTCTGTGTAACCTTTGATATTTAAACCATCATTTTTTGAGAACAACGTCCTTTTCCTGGAGCATTCTTCAAGTATCTTAAGATCCGATATACTGCATTCATATGTTCCTCACTTGGCGCGTGCATGAACCGGCTTACCACACTCCACGCATAAGCTAAATCTGGCTGGTGTGTGACAAATATATTAATCTTCCAACTAACCTTTGATAACGACCTTTATCTGTTGGAGTTTGATCGGAAAAATTCCAAGCTTGTGATTCATCTCTATAGGCGTTTTCGCTGGTTTGTAGGCAAGCATTCCGAGTTTCAGTTAAAAGGTCTAGCACATATTTTCGTTGTGAAAGGAAGATTCCACGTTTCGATCTAGCAACCTCAATTCCCAAAAAATATTTGAGTTGTCCGAGATCTTTCATCTCAAATTTAGTAGCCAAATACTCCTGTAATGCTTTCATTTCACATGAGTCATCTCCCGTCACAACCATATCATCAACATATACAATTAAAGCCGTTACCTTCCCTTCTTTGTGTTTGATAAACAAAGTGTGGTCCGAATTGCTTTGTTTATATCCAAATGCCTTCATTGTAGAAGAGAACCTCCCAAACCAAGCTCTTGGTGACTGTTTTTAGCCAAGTATAGTGACTTCTTTAATCTACAGACTTCAATTCTACGTGAGGAACTATAATTAACTCCAGGTGGCAAGTCCATGTAGACTTCTTCCTCTAAATCTCCATTGAGGAACGTATTTTTTACGTCAAATTGTTGTAGAGGCCAATCTCGATTAGCTGCTATGGATATAAGGATGTGAATTGTGTTGATCTTGGCTACTGGTGCAAAAGTTTCTTGATAATCCAAACCAAACTTTTGTGTATATCCTTTTGCAACTAATCTTGCTTTATACCTATCGATACCGCCATCCGCTTTAAGTTTCACCGTGAACACCCATTTGCATCCAATTATTCTCTTTCCTTCTGGTAACGGGGCAAGTTCCCAAGTGGCATTTTTCTGTAGGGCCTCCATTTCCTCATTCATTGCCTTTGTCCATTTTGGATCAGCTAATGCATCCTGCACATTACTAGGAATAGACACAGTGGATAATTGATTAACAGTAAATGCATACGATCTAGACAATCTATGGGAAGACACATGGTTGCTAATTGGGTATTTGATATTGGCTTTCGGATCAGGTTCGTATTGTTTCTTGGGAACTCCCTTGTTTGATCTTTGTGAATACTTGGGAGCAATACATCTATCAGAATCATGTATTTCATTAGACTCATCAATACTGGGATTTGAAGTTACCCGAGGAAGAACATTCGGGTTGATTCTTCGGGTGATGGTGTAGACGTAGGCAACTCGAAGGTATTGATGATTCCCGCCATATCGGGTGCATCTCGGGCATTTCCAGTTGCTCCAACACATCATTATCATTTCCAGGGATACTCTCAAAAACTTGCTAACCACCTTTCTCAAGCCATGTGTTTACTTCTTCTAACTCTATAAATTCATTTCCTCCTCCACCTCTTTGTAAACCATTCTCTTCAGTATAAGTCTCCCCCTAAAGAGAAGGGCCAGAAAAATTCCCAGAGTAGTAAGGTTTTGTTTCACGAAACGAGGCATCCAAAGTGACATGGAGTTTTTGGGTTTGAGGATCATAGCACCTATATCCTTTTTGAAATTCAGAATATCCAACAAACACACATCGTTTGGCACATGGATCAAGCTTAGTTCGCGAGTGTTCTTTGGAATGTGAACATAGACAAGATGACCCAAAGACCCGTGGTTCAAGATTTGGAAAGTGAGGAAGGGAAAAAAAAGAGTGCATTTTTTGCTGAGGGGTTTAAAAGTCTATAACGCTAGAAGGGGTGCGATTAATGAGATAAGCAGCAGATTTCACAGCCTCTCCCCAATAATATCGAGGCATATTCATGCCAAAAAGAGAGGCACGAACCACTTCCAGCAATTGTCGATTTTTCCTCTCTGCCAATCCATTTTGCTGTGGAGTATAGGTGCAAGAGGTCTGATGACGAATACCAAGATGCTTCAGAAATTTGTCAAAAAAAGCATTGACATACTCTGCACCATTGTCAGACTGTAGAACACGTATCTGTGTTTGGTATTGGGTGCTAACCATATTATGAAATTCCTGAAATGCTTGATAAACATCACTCTTGTTGGTAAGCAAAGACACCCAAGTCATTCTAGTGCATTCATCAATAAATGTGACAAAGTAACAGGCTTTAGAGATAGAGGGGATTTTTGTAGGACCCCAGACATCAGAGTGAATAACTGCAAACGGGATATAACTTTTATTCAAACTGGGTAAATATGGAATACGATGGCTCTTGGCCAAGTCACAAGTGTCACACTGGAACTTTGAATCAGTCACAGTGGAAAAAAAATGTGGTTTTAGTTTCCTCAGATAACCAAAAAAGAGGTGTCCTAGTCTCCGGTGCCACAACCATATGGTTTCTTGTCAGGTTTTTCTTTGCTACCGGTTTGATTTGCTCGATGAATTTCATCCCTCCATTTTCTCGTCAACTCCTGGTAGTAGAGGTTGCCTCGTCTAACACCATAACCAAGAATCTTCCGAGTCGAATGTCCCGAAAAACACAAAACAAGGGCCAAGAAGTTACAAGTGCAATTAAGGGTGGAGGTGATTTGGCCAACGGATAGCAGATTATATTCTAGGGATGGAACAACAAGAACTGTATCTAAAGTGAGAGTATTGGATAAGATGACAGATCCTTCTCCACTAATGGGAGAGGTACTACCATTTGCGGTGGAGATAACAGATTTAGGAGAAGAGAAAAAAGATTGTAATTGATTTGAGTCCTTAGTCATATGATCGGATGCACCGTATCAATAATCCAAGTGCTATTCTTAGAAGTTGTAGAGAGTACAGAAGCCTTACTAACATCTCCTGGCTGAGCAACATTTGCTGTGGGTGGTGACTGATCTACCTGGGTGGAGGTCACCATAGCTTTTCCTGCAATCTTCTTTCGAGGTTTCTTTGTGAAGTCCCACCATTCAGGATAGCCAATAATTTCATAGCATCATTGTTTAGAATGACCTGTTTCACCACAATGAGAACACACAAATCCGCTAGATTTACCAGGTGGTTGATTGTTACGAGTCTTTGAAGAGCCCAAAGATGGTCCTTGTCTAGTTTGATTAGCAAACATAGCCGAAGCTTTCGAGAGATGTGACGAGAGCCTCCCATTGTTTGTTTCGTTGGTGTTCTCTCCTGACATACGCATATGTACTTTCTAAATCAAGTTTTGGGTCTTTTCGTAAGATTTCTCCACGGACCTGATCAAATTCTGAATCAAGTCCACTTAGAAAAATATGAACTCGAAGTCGAGCCATTGCAGAGTGCAGTTGGACCACCCCTTCAACCGTTCCTTCTTGAGAGATAGTCCCTGTGATCAATTTCTTGGAAAATAGCAACAAGTTCATTATAGTAGGTTGATAATGGTCTTCCATTTTGCATGGTATGAAAAGACCTCGATTTAATTCGAAAATGCAGGTTTCATCGGATCCATCGTAGAAGGTTTTTGATACGAGCCTCCCATATGTCTTTGGCTGTGGGGAGACGAATAAAACGCTGCATCAACAATGGACTCATTGAGTCAATAAGCCAGCTTTTGACTTTGTGATTTTCAGTAATCCATGTTCCAAGATTTGGGTCTCCTGGTGTTGGTTTCTTCGTTTCTCCAGTGAGATAACCAGCTTTGTTCCGAGCTCCAATACGCATCTCCATTAGTTGAGACCATAATGAGTAGTTGGTCTCATCCAGTGTAATACCAGCAGGAAACGCAGAGTTGTCTTGATGGACAATGATCTGTGGTGCTAGTGTTGGGATGGATTCGATTGATTCGTCTGTAGTGATGGCCATTGGACACACAACAGATTTACGTTGATGATATTCAAACTTCAGAAAGAAGAAAAAAAAGAGAAAAAAACAGAATCAAATTTGTTGCTCTGATACCATGTAAAACAGATTAATTTTGTGAGAATAATTCGTTCTTATTCTTCTCAGCGTGAGGAGGCCATATATATACACAGTTATATCTTCCAGGAAAGGAAACAACCTATTCTAAGGAAAGCTAAATATTCCTAAACTAAATATTCCTATACAAGATTGTCGGTCACTACCAGATTTCTAGGAATAATTGCAGATACTAGAATCAGTCTATAATATATTACACCTCACATACAGCTCATGCAGACAGTAACCTCAATGGGAAGTCCAGAATCCTGCTCCATTTTCTAAAGAGTCGGGAGACATAATTTTCTTCCATTGTTCTAGAGGAACAGTCCTGCACAACAGGCCACCACACTACACAACCAAAGCAAGAAGTTTCCTACGCAATTTCTATGATGTAATGGAGCAACAGTCCTGCACAATAGCATATGAATTTATTTGAGATTAATGGAGATTGGAGGGAATATGAAGTTCTACAAGTTAGCGTGTGAGACCAGGGCAAGAAGTGGGAGACAATTTTACTTGTACAGTAGGATGAAAAAAGCATAATTTTTATCTTCGCCAGCATCATCCTACTCCTCAGACATCGAACTTGATATATATCTCAGGCCATGTTTGTTTTCTGAAAAGTAGTTTTTGATAAATTATTTTTCAAACTTTTCTATGTTTGTTTGTCATTAGAAAAGTTGGTCAACAAAAAACACTTTCCCGTCAACGAAAACACTTTCCAGTCAAATAAAATTTTTGTTTGGTTTCCAGAAAAGTGTTTTTTCTTTTGCAGGAAAGTTGTTTTCTTTTGGAAAATGAATTCCGGAGAAAGTGAATTCCTGGAAAGTGAATTATTTTCCGATGTTTGGTAGTGTTATGGAAAATGAACTGGAAAACACTTTCCAGTGTTTGGTTATGTTATGGAAAATGAATTGGAAAATAATTTATTAATAAATCAATTTTTTTTCAAGTTTATCTAATATATATAAAATATTTTAATATAATATTTAATCACTTACAATAAAAGAATGAAATTTAAAAAGTATAATGATGAATTTTTTTATTATATTCTATATTCATATATAGCTTATTTTATAAAATATAAATATATATATCATATCATATTATAGAGAAATAACATTGTGAAATATTTCTTAATTAAAACCTATTAATATTTTTTTTAATTTTAAAAGCTTAAAATAAATTTATTTTTTTTCATACGAAGAAAGCCAAATTAGTTTATAGTAAGAGTTAGATATTTGGGTTTTTTTTTGTATGAAGATTTTTTTAAAAGATAAATAAATACAAAAATATTTTGATTGGTGTTTTGGATAAAGTTTTTTTATGTGAATCTGTTTTCCCTAAACGTGCCAGGCTATGAATGGCCATTGCTATAATGGAGATGCACAGCCTGGTGAGAGGCACTTGTTTCAATCTTCATATCTAAGGCCCCCCCTTGAGGTTCGAAGAACACTGTCTCTTGGCTTTACCAGGGTTGTAGCTAGCTTTTGTTCAAAAACTCTCCCCTGAGGTGTTCTCATGGGTTGCCGGGGAAGAGCTGTTGATATAAAAGGTTTGTGAGATCTACGACAAACTTTCGAGGTCAGAAAACCTCAATCCTTCCAAGCAAGTTAATTCTCTCTTCACCCAATTTGTACAAACATGTATGAGTCAATGCCATAGGAAAGTGTTTTCCTTTTGACAAGGAAAGGAAAACACTTTCCTGTAACAAAAGCCAGTTGTTTTTTTTTTACCGGAAACAATTTTCCTTTGACCAGCTTTCCGGATGGTTACCAAACATGAGAAAATGAGGAAAATGAATTCCAGGAATCTGGTTTCCTTGAAACAAACAAGGCATTGGTTGTGTTTGTTTTCCAGAAAGTGGTTTCTAGGAAACCACTTTCCAAACTTTCCTGTATTTGTTTGCTATTAGAAAAGTTGGTCAACAGAAAACACTTTTCAGTCAAAGGAAAATTTGACTTGGTTTTCAGGAAAGTGTTTTCCTGGAAAATTTAGACGGAAAACACTTTCCGGAAGTTGTGAAAAATTTAGAAATGTCATTATTTGTTGATTATATCAAATTTGATCTTTAAACTTTTGATTGCTATATATAATTTGTTTTGAATATTTATTTTTCAATTTTATCTCTTAAAATTTAATTTTTATATTAATTTTGGTCCTTATTTTTATAATTGCTATTTGGTTTTTCCTTATCATTTTTTTATTGAAATTTTTTATCTATCAAATTTGGTCCTTATTCTTTTGATTGTTACTTATTTTATTTGAAATAATTTATGAAATGATAATTATTTTTATTTTAATTTCTTCATCTTTCATTTTTTTTTTAAAATTTTTAGATTTGATCTCTATTATTTTGATTATTATTTATTTATTTGAGATAATTTATGAAATTATATTCTTTTTCAATTTCATTCTCATTCAACTATTTAATTTGTAAGATTTGTTCCTCATTATTTTAATAAATTTGAGAAAAATAAAACATTAATAAGTTATTTTCCAGCTCATTTTCCATGACATAACCAAATACTGGAAAGTGTTTTCCAACTTATTTTTTATTACACCACCAAACATCGAAAAATACTTTTCTGGAATTCTCTTTCCCCGAAATTCACTTTCCAAAAAGAAACTACTTTCCATCAAACAAACAGGGCCTTAATAACACTTCAAAAAATCCATTCCCGCCCTCGAAGCTTTGTGTCGCTCACCAAAAGGTACCATGTAATTGGGTAACTATGTCGTGCCTTTCCAATTTCCAACAAAACCATTGTCTAGCTAATACAAACACTGGAAAAAAGAAAAAAAAAATAGAGACAACCTGCTTAAGTTCAGCTGAAAACGGATTCTCTTTAAGATAAGATCCCTTACACGACCCCCGACAGGGGAGACCTCATATCCCACACCAAGCAGAAGCAAGGATCATTTTCATATCAAACAATACAAGTTACGCATTTCAAACAAAAACCGCAACAACATCAATAATAGCACACATACGCAATCCAACCTTTCTTCTTTAGCCCATTGAGGACCCCTCTTGTAGGTTTTGATAGCATTGAATTACTGATTCCAAGTTCTTTTCTTAGGTAAAAGAACAAGGTAATTTAATAATTTAAATTTTTAAATGAAGTTTTAAAATATAATTTATATTATTTTTTAATATCCCTTAACTGAAAACTTTTCAGACTTGCAAGATAAAATCTTATAGATAAACAAAGTTAACCCAATAGCTTAAATATTTAGATGAAATCCTAAGATATGATCTATATTATTCTGTAACATATAACATATTCTAAATACAGAAAATTAAAGATAACCCAACATTTAAACAGCAAAAAAAAAAAAAACTATTTAGTTCAAAACTCATTTTTTTTTCTTTTTCTGAAGTAGAATTAACTACTGGAAGATGACCCTCTTCTTTATGTAACTACGCTTGTTCAATAATTGATGCAACTGCTACAGCAGAGTTGCTGCAATGCCAATTCGGGAAAACATTTCAATAGGAGAGGAGGGAGAAAACATAAAGGGGTCCTCCATGCAACTGCAACTGTCATTGCAGAGAATTTTCAAGAGGTATTCGATAATAATAAGTTAATGTGAATCAAAGAATATTGAATGTGGTGATTAGGTTTTGACAAGAGATCATGATGGCAAAAATAAGTACATGGATTAAATTTTTCTTGGGTACATTTAAGGTTAATTGGTAAAATCACACATTCTTCAAAGAACAAGAACAATAGAAAACTAAATCCCTCCTTTTGATTTTCTAATTTTTGATCCCTCTTATTTTCAATCTGTCCGACCCCTCTTGTTTATATATATTTTGGGACCTCTTCTTGGAAAATTCCCCGGTATCCTTAGAATTAATATGGAACTTCTCATATAGATATTGAATTACGTGGTGAATTTATGAGTTATTAGATCAATTTAGTTTAATAATTTTTATTAAAATATGATTGCTGTATTTCTGTCTTTTTGTTTAATTGTTTCGACATGATTTAAGTTTGGACAAATCAATCAGAATATTAAAATCTTAACAGGTTCAAGTAGATTTAACAAAATCAATGCTTTATTAAGTTAAATTATAAACTCAATCCAAACAGGGTCTTGTTTAAGATTTCTTTAAGATAACCCTAATATCTAGGTTTAAAGTCATGGTTGGGATAGAACACATTCTTCAAAGACAAACACAAACACAAAGTCCCAAACTACTCTGAATTTTGAAAAATGAAATGAATATTCTCTTCGAGTTGAACATTGTCGTCTCTCTTAATGAAATGATTGAAAGAAACCGTATGCTTTAAATAATCAGCTTTCAATCTTTGTTATTTAAGTTTTGTCACATTCAATATTATAATTTGGTTTCTCCTTCTCTCTCGAGATAAAAACCCTTCTCTCTTCTTTTTCTTCTTCTTCTTGTTATTTTTTTTTATAGGACCCGAAATAGACATATTGAAATCGAATGCTGTGGTTTTCTTTAATATGGCCACGGTAAGATCTCAATTAATTTTTCTTGTTTTTTTTTAAGTTTTTTTTTTTTAATTTTCTCTCTTTTTTATGAGAAAGATTGTTACAAAGACCGATCCCACAAAACTAAAAGCAAGATGGTGATAAGTTTTACGCTATATATAATGATTTATTAAGGGATAGTTTGGTGTTTTTTTTTTTTTTTTTTTTCAAAAAATTTAAAACAAGATATAAAACCTGTTTATTTCTTTTCTTTTTTTGAAAAAAAATAAAGCTTTCAAAAAATGTTTTTGAAACTCGTTTTTTACAATATCACTATATTTTGAGAGCGAGGTTGTGTCCAAGGTTGTTAAAATCGCGATTTTAACACGGCACGGAAAGCTGCTCACAAACTTGGATCGTAAAAACGGATTGTAAAATTGTAAAATCGTAAGGAATTTTAAAATACATTTAAAAAAAATTCATGCTTCAAATAAAAATTCATACATAGTTCAAACACCTTAAAAAACATGTTTCAAATAAAAATTCATACATATTTCAAGCCTTCAAATAAAAATTCATACATAGTTCAAATATCTTAAAATACATGGTTCAAATAAAAGTCATACATAATTTAAAATAACTTTTCATTAACTAATTATAATTAACAAACTTAAAACAAACAATCTGCTGGTGTGTCATGTAAACGAAAACCGGCTTCATTCCTTTCATCTTCCTTATCATTTCTCAAGCATTCATCAATATCATTAGCATCAAAAGGATTATTAGTATCACTACTAGTACCAACACCAATATTATGAACATTAGTGCTACTACTAGTACCAACACCAATATCATCAATTTGAATATCCAAATCATCTTCAATACCATGACTCTCCATTTCAACATCATTAGGAATTTCTTCTTCATCACTTTCATCTTCATCACCATTTTGTCTTCGTGTTGCACTGTCAATAGCACCAAGTAAATCAAAGTTTGGATGTTTTTCTCCCTCGGTTATCCAATCATCATCAGATGAAAGATCATCTTCTATACCAAAATCATCAGCTTGCTTTTTGACTTGGTTATCATTCAATTTCAGATTGCACATTACAAATACCAAGTCATTCTTTTTTTTTCCTGGTGCAAACGATTTCTTTGTTTTGTATGAACCTAAATAAACAATTCAAATTTATAAGATTTTTATCAAATATTTCAATATTTAAAATAAAAAACAAAAAAAAATTACCATTTCAAATGCACTCCAATTACGCTCACATCCAGATGAAGTACAAGTCAAGCTTAGAACTCGGATTGCAAATCTTTGTAATTCTAGACATTCATCCCCATAAGAATCCCACCATTGAGCTGGAGTTTTTTTATCTCTTGCTGTCTTGGCAGCGTCAATACCAAACAACCCTTTTGCATCCTTGAATGATTCAAGTTGTAAGTCAATTTTGCACCTTTCATTTGCATTAGGCACCATCCTTTCTAAGCATTGATATAATCCAATTTTAATATTGGCATTAACCTTAAAATTGAGATTATAATGATAATGGGGATTCAAATAATAAGCTGGTTCGAGAATAAAAAAAATAGGTTAAAAATAGGTGTGAATCATGTTAAGGGTATGGGTCAAGACTTGGTTCAAGACATTTGAGATCCAGGATAGGACGTGGTTCGAGATGCCTGGGCTTCAAGATAAGACCTTGTCCGAGTGCTCAGAATTTTATCCATGACCAGTTTTAAGTTGCACAAGAACTGGTTCGAGAGCGCTTTTTATGTCGTCCAGGACTGAATATGAAACGTCTGATAATTGGCCATGAATTGATTTGAAGGCATATGGAATGCTAGGGACGAGACCTGATCAAAGCACTTAGATCTCGAGAAAGAGACTTGAATAAGAATTTAAATAGATCGCTTATGGATTGATGGGAAAATATCACAAGTTAAATGGGATGGACAAAGTTGAATAAGAATTATGCATTGGATCGAATGTATCCTAAGAAATCGAAGTTTGAAGCCGAAAGTACCATTTCAGCAAAGCCCAGAAAAACCATCCTTGAGCTACAGAGTTAGATGAATTTCTTGATGTTTTTAATTAGGGAATGAAATGTTAAAAAGAAAGCTTCTTAGATGAGCTGGTGACTACTGTTGTTGTAAACCTAATTTCTCCACTCGAAAAGTTCAAAAATTAAAATTTTATCAAAAAGCATATTAGAAGGTTTTTACGCACCATAGGTGGAATTTTTTATGCAAATGTTAAGAGCCATCTTCAGACACCGTCTAATACACAAGGCTTAGCTGTTTTGCGAAGTGTCTTGAAAATACTTCCCTTTGGTGGAAACTCCATGACAATGGCAAGCCATTCTGGTGAAACACTACACCCACGTATAGCAATATAGTAGATAGGTAACTTTTGATATGCCGCGAGTTGAGTTATTTTTTTTTAACATAAAAAAAAGCTCATGCGATGATAATATTTTTAAATAAACAAAAAAGATTTTGGGACATGGATCAATAATTCAAATGGTTTTCAGTTGATTTAATAATATAATTATTAAAAAATCTAATGATAATAAGAAAAAAAATAATTAATTGAAAAAAATAAAAGTTCTTAAAAGGTCTCAATATATAATCTTATTTGATAAAAAAAATAAAAATTAATGAGAATGAGATAATCTCATAAAAGAAAAAAAAACATGAAGTTCAACTATCAGTAAATCAAATGCCCAAGAAAAAATTGAAAAAAAATCAATTTTTTTTTTTAAAAAATGACTTGACTTGAATTAATATGCCAAATCCACGACCCGATTATGAGGTCAAGATAACCCTTTACAAAAAAAAAATTGAATAAACAAAAATAAAAATCAATTCTCAAACAAACTAAATAATAAAAGGTGCAACTAAACAAAAATCGATTAAAAAAAACCAGACTTAACCCCGGTTAATTCCACATAAAGAAAAGTGACAAAAGCCATGAAGTTAAAGGCCTAATAACCTCATGTCAAAGAATTAAATTGAAAAAAAATATTTTTTAAAAAAAGTAAGAATCTGAAAATAGACTAAAGTCAAATCATAAGAAAACAAATTTTCTTCTCATTGTGGGTATGATATTGCCAATTTATTTTTATATTTAATAATTATCATTTTTTCCACTTTATTTTTTTCAATGTTTTTTTAATTATATTATTAATTTAATTGAGTTGATGTAACCCAATCAAGTGAGTAGCCTGAATTTCAGATCTTTTTTATTTTTTTAAAAACATTGATATTGTCTGAACATCCTTTTTGTATGTTAAGAGAACTTTGATTAGCCCGTGACACAGTGTGGAACCAATCTAGTAATAGCTAATTGTTTGGAAGAAGATTTTGGTTGGTAGCCCTTGCAGTATAAAATGATCATTTGATATATATATATATATATATATATCCTTAAAAGATTGTTTGTTGTATATTATAGGAATAATAAATGAAGATGATAAATACATGAAATAAGAGAAATGAAAATGTTTTTTTTTGGTATGAGAATGAATTCAATCTTTTACATGGTGATTTATGGGTATTTATATATGTATAAATTACATCAAATTACATGAAGTAGAGGGAAAAAAAGAAAATAGATTGGGCAGCCTATTTTAAGAGAATTACTTAAGTGTATCTTATTTGTTTTTGTGTTTTTGAAAAATTTAAAATTATTTATTTATTTTTTCTTTGCTTAAAATTATTTTTATTTTGTTTTTTTTATATTATTTTGATACGATGATGTAAAAAATAAATTTTAAAAAATAATAAAAAAATATTTTTTGATGTATTAAAAAAATATACTTTAAAAAATAACTATTATCACAATAGATCGAAACTAACTCTTCAAAAAAAAAAAAAGAGAATCAAAGAAGCTTATTAGATACAAAATATGAGAAAAGGTAAAATTTGAAATCTTTCAAAACCCATTTTTTTTCTTATTTTTTCAAATAGAAGAATGAAAAACCACCAACTATATATCTAGCATTCTTTTCCCCCCCTCACATTGAGCTGCCTGCATACACACGATATATATGTATATATATTTTTTTCTCTAGCATTGAGCTATATTAGAAATTTTTATGATTTAAGCATAAGAAATCTTTACAAGAGCCATAGAATTCGTCCTTTTTATTCAAAGACTCTCCTGGGCTGGATTCATTTTGGAATCACGCAAATATTCAAGGACACTAAAATGACGCTTTTTTCCCATCTTTTGGAATAATCCAGATGATGCCAGGGTAGCTGTATCATTCTTGTCAAAAGCTTACTACCGTAGCTTGATAATTCTGTTGCACGCTCCAATTTTTCAAAGCAGTTAATCATAGGAGCCAGCTTCTATCACAGGCAAATCACGTTGGACACGTAGGCATACAATCCAAATATTCCAGCCAGATTTCATACGAAGCATGTAGGAAACTTGCTGGAGAGACAGACAAAAAGCGATTAGAATTGGGATTATCACTAGTCTTTTGCCGTCCAGCGTTATTTTTGCCCAGGATGCTGACGTCCTGCTAGCTCCAGGCGTCCTTCCTGCGTTCTTGAAGGCGTTATTTACGTTTCTAATGGGCCCTTCTAGGATCCTATGAAAATGCGCGGGGCCAATGGCTTTTGGCTGTAATAAATAAATAAAAAATTTATATTGTCGAAACGGTAGTTACAGCTTGGGTTTAATAATTTTGCATTTTAAAAATGTTTTATAAAAATTTTATTTTTTATAATTTTTAATGTTTTTAAATAATTTTAATATGTTAATATTAAAAATAATTTTTTAAAAATAAAAAATATTATTTTAATATATTTTAATCAAAAAATACTTTAAAAAATAACAATTACTACACTTATAAACCCCACCTAAATATACGACGTTATTATTTTATATATAGGTTAGCAACATAAAAAGAATTTCTCCCATCACTCTTCATCCCCGAAAAATTCCTAAGAACTCATAACCACGTGAACCAGCACACAAACCCTTGTTGATCCAACAGCTCCAAAAATCAGAGCACCACTCTTGAAACAAAATGAAGGGACTAAATTGGACAAAGAAAATCTAGCCGACCAATCCAATAACCCATCAAGTTTTTTAATGGTCATCTCTGCCTTGGTGATTAGCTTCCTTAATATACTTTGTAGTCTTCAATCAAATTGTAGATTTGATCCCATGAGATTCGACACATGATTATATTATGATCTATGCTGGTCAAACGTTTCTTGAATATAGAAAGGAAGTTTAGATATTGTTAATGTTTTTTTAGTGAAAAAAATTTAAATAGTGTTGGAGTTGACTTGATATAATCCGGTTGACTTTGTGGGTCTAAAAGCAACTCAGATGACCTGTAAAAACATAGTTTGACTCAAAAAACTTTTTAAGGTGATATTTTTTAAATAATATTAAGATAACAATATATTAGACCGACTTGAGTCAACTAAGGTTCACATGTTAAATCCGTGACTCAGGTTATGAGACCATGATAACCCTATAAAAAATAAATCAAAACAAATTGTAAAGTCTAATTTCCAATCAACCCAATGTTGAAGGATGAAATTTTTTTAAAAATCAATTAAAAAAAAACCTAAAAAACACTACAACACTTAATAGTTTTACTAACATAATTTTTTAAGTCAGGGGACAGAATATGTCCGTCGGAATAATGTTTGTCAGTAATTCCATCATTTGTCGTTAATTCTGTTGGTAAAAAAATAAAAATAAAAAACCGATGGTTTTACAGACGGAAAATGCACGCCAAAAAATATTTTCGCTTCATTTTGTCGGTATTTCCCACGGGAAAATTGTCATATAACCAAAAAAATATTGTATGCAATCCTGTCGGTGATTATTTAAAAATATATTTTAAAAAAATCTATTTAACAAAACTAGAAAATAATTAAATTAAAATAAATCAACACTCTATAATACTTAGAATTGAGTTGTTTGGAAAAAAAGAAGAAGAAAATCAACTCAAAAAAATTTCAACATATAAATAACACAAAAAAAAAAAAAAACAACAACATTGATCTCATATGAAAAAGAAATCCTACAACAATATTCATACAATTGTTACGAAAATAAAAATTATAAAATAAAATAAATAACAAATATAATAAAAAAAGAAAAAAAAAAGAAAAAAAAAATCTTACCTTAATGTGGTTGCGAGTGAAGCTGAGAAGAGAAAATAAAAACTAAATTCATAAAGTATGCTAATTAAAAAAAAATCTGAGAAGAAAAAGAAAAAAAAGAAGAAGAAGACATACCTGAGAGTGGAAAAGAAGAGGAGTTGAGGATAGAAGAGAGGAGAAAGAAAGAAAGAAAGAAAGAAAGAAAGGGATGTTGATGTTTTTTACATAAGGAAAAGAAGAAGAAGAAGAACATGCCTATCTATTGTGAAATGAGGGATTCTATTTATTGGGGTATTTTACCAATGGTTTTACAGACGGATAATTAATTATTAATATTTCTAACCATTCCGTCGGTTATTCTGTCTGTAATATTTAATTTAAATTTTTAATTTAACCAAATATCACCGAAGACTTTTCAATCTGTCGGTGAATTCATTTGTAAAGAACGATAATTAACAGTGTAGTTGGGAAGTGAACAGTTCTAGTACTCACTGGAAAATATCAACGAAATGTTCTGTCAGTGATTCCCTTTGTAATTGACATGATGAATAGTGTTAGGGAGAAGTGAACAATTTACCAATAAATTTACCGGAAAAATTAATTCTGTTGGTATAAATGACATGTCATCGTATTTTTTTGCTTTGTTTTAATTCCTTTTTTCCCACCATAATTCCCTTGGTATATACCAAGAGAATATTTCTGGCGGTAAAATTCACTGTAATTTACCGATGAAAATATTTCATCTGTATTTCTATTTGTATTTATTAATTTTCTAGTAGTGAAAGTTAACAAACACACCATAATACACACTGAAAACCAGTAGTGCACCACTGTATAACAAACACTGCACAAATCTGTTACACTCCCACGAATATAGGAAACCAAAATGTACAGGCAATCTGTTAGCCATTCTGTTAGCATATTCTTCCTTTGCTGTATATATACCTGTGTAATGCATTTAATAAAGTATGCCATTTCACAATTCTGTTATCATGGTATCAGAGCACTAATTTTTTTCTTCCCTGCCTCCTCTTTCGTTTTTTTGTTTCCAATGACTACCACCATCCTTAACACAAATGATCATCACAGCACATTGATTACAATCAATGTAGCAGCCCAAACTCCAGTCAAACTTACCTCCACCAACTATCTGGCCTGGAAACTTCAATTTCAGACTCTCTTCATAGGATATGATCTTCATGGCTTCATTGATGGATCCCATCCATGTCCACCATCCTTTCTTCCAGAAACCACCACACCTAACCCAGCATATACACTATGGATACGTCAAGATCAACTACTTCTCAATGCCATTCTTGGCTCACTTTCCCCTCTTATCATGTCTTTCATTGCTCAAGCACAGACCTCCAAAGAAGCCTGGACAATCTTGGCTAATACGTATGCCAAACCATCTCGTGGCCGAATCAAGCAAGTGAAAAATCAATTAAAACACATCACTAAAGGATCTATGGGTGTCTCTGAGTTCCTTCAGACCATTAAAGCTCGAGCTGATGAGCTTGCCACTCTTGGTGCCCCAGTTGATGCTGAAGACCTCTCAGAACGAATACTTGAGGGTCTTGGTGATGACTACAAAAGAGCCGACCAGGGGCATGTTCAAGCTCGTGATAATCCCATCTCCTTTGATGAACTTCATGAAAAAATCCTTAACTTTGAAGCATCCCTCCAACATGTCAACCATCTTGATCATCCATACTTTCCTGCAACTGCTCATCTCGCCAACCGTCACTCTCCTAGCTATCGCCAGTCATCACCCTCCCTACATTCTCCTGGCAGACACACAGGCTGGCGTTCCCCTTCCAACAACAACAGTATCAGTTGGCGCCCATCATCCTCCCCCAATACTCGTTTTTCTACTCCTTCTCAGTCAGGCTCTTTCATTTCACGTCCTGCTCGTCACCCTTCTAAACCTTATTTTGGTTTTTGCCAAATCTGTCGTATACAAGGCCATACCGCTAAGTATTGTCCCTCCTTCAAATTAATACCGATTAATACTTCACATAACACCAGTTCCCCAGTGTCCAACTCCCCATGGCAACCAACAGCACACCTTGCTACCACCTCTACCACCACTCCTCCATGGCTGTTAGATAGCGGTGCTTCTCATCATGTTACCTCTGATCTGCACAACCTCTCCCTTTATGCCCCATATTAGGGTTCTGACGATATTATGATCGGAGATGGCACGACTCTTCCTATTACACATACTGGTTCTACCTCTCTTCCCACCTCCAATACTCATTTTTCCTTAACAAATGTTCTCTGTGTACCCAACATTACTAAAAATTTGATTTCCATCTCCAAATTCTGCATATCCAATAATGCTTCTATTGAATTCTTACCATACACTTTTCTTGTCAAGGATCTTCACACAGGAGCAATCCTTTTGACGGGTAAAGCTAAGGATGGTGTCTATGAATGGCCAACTACTCCCCTCTCGATTGTCTTTTCCAGCGTCAAAACCACCTCCTCTACCGGCATCACTGATTGGGACATCCTGCTCTCCCTATTTTACAACATGTCATTTCTAAACATGGCCTTGATTTATCTTCTTCCAGTTTATCCAAGTTGTCTTGTGATGCTTGCCATTGCAATAAGAGTCACAAACTTTCCTTTTCTGCTTCCACCCTTACTTCCACTCGACCACTTCAGATCATTTTCTCCGATGTATGGACTTCACCAATTATGTCTTATGATGGTTTTAAGTATTATGTCATCTTTGTTGATCATTTCACTAAGTATATATGGCTCTATCCTCTAAAACAAAAATCCCACGTAAAGGACATCTTCATTCGATTCAAAACCATTACAGAGAAACACTTCAATCAACATATTCAAACCCTGTACTCAGACAATGGTGGAGAATATGTGGCCCTTACTAATCTTCTTGCTCTTCATGGCATTTCCCATCGCACCACTCCACCCCACACCCCTGAACACAATGGTTTTTCTGAACGACGACACCTCCATATAGTTGAGACAGGTCTCACTCTTCTATCCCATGCTTCCATTCCTTTATGTCATTGGCCTCATGCTTTTGCTACAGTTTGTATACTTGATTAATAGGATGCCCACTCCAACACTAAATCTGTCATCTCCTTACGCCCAAATCTTTGCTTCCCATCCCAATTACTCCAAACTTAAAGTGTTTGGTTGTCTTTGCTATCCTTGGCTTCGTCCCTACACCCATCATAAACTAGAACCTCGTTCTAAACCATGTGTCTTCTTCGGGTACTCACTCACTCAAAGTGCTTATCTCTGCTATGATCCATCCACGTCCAAACTTTTTGTATCAAGACATGTTCATTTCATTGAATCCATGTTTCCTTTTACATCCACTTTTCCACAAGCTGCAAGACCTGACTCAATCACCATATCTACATGGCTCCCACCACCTATCCTCATCCGTACTTGTCCCTTCCATAATCCCACCACCTTCTACGGGTTGTTCTCCGCATCGGCTTCCTTTGTGAAGCCCCTACGGTGCCACAAGTTACACCACCTACATCTCAAAATGTTCCCCTTCTCACACCCATTCCTCCCCCACACACACATCAAATATATACCACAGAGAACCTGCCAACACCTTGCCTCCCAACGCATCCCATGCAAACAAGGGCAAAAAATAATATTCATAAACCTATCAACAAACTCAATCTTTCCACCATGTTATCCACGAACTTTGATCTTGAACCCACCACATCTGCCCAAGCACTTAAAAATCCTAAATGGCGCCAAGCCATGTCAGAAGAATTTAATGCGCTCATTCGCAATGGCACTTGGCAGCTCATACCCTCCTCCTCCTGTCAAAATGTTGTGGGCTGCAAATGGATCTTTCGCACCAAACGAAATTCTGATGGTTCTGTTGACAGGTACAAGGCTCGTTTGGTTGCCAAAGGATTCCATCAACGTCCAGGTGTAGATTATCATGACACCTTCAGTCCAGTCATCAAACCTACCACCATCCGACTTGTTCTTAGCATTGCAGTAAGTTATGGCTGGACACTGCGGCAGCTTGATATTAACAACGCATTTCTACAAGGTAAACTTAATGAACATGTATATATGAGTCAGCCACCTGGATTCATTGATACAGACTTCCCATCTCATGTGTGTAAGCTTCAGAAAGCTATCTACGGTTTAAAGCGAGGCCCTCGCGCTGGTATCATGAACTCCGCTCGTTTCTTCTTCAGTCCGGGTTCACAAACTCCCATGCTGACACTTTATTATTTGTCCTCACCACTGGTAAACATCTTGTATATTTACTAGTCTATGTTGACGATCTTATTATTACTGGGGATGATGCCCACATGGTCAATCAGTTCATCAATCTGCTGGCTCATCGGTTCTCTCTGAAGGATCTTGGAAAGTTGTCATATTTTCTTGGGATAGAAATTCTTCCAAACCAGCATGGATTTCTGCTATCTCAACGTCAATATCTGCTTGATCTTCTCACTCGCACTCACATGACTGATGCTAAACCTGTTTCCACCCCTCTACCATCAGGCACCACTATTTCCCTCTACTCAGGCGATGCATTATCTGATCCCACAGAATTCCGTTCAGTTGTGGGCAGTCTACAATACCTACTCCTCACACGCCTTGATATAGCCTATGCGGTCAATAAACTCTCCCAATTCATGCACAAACCTACCACTGAACACTGGACTCTTGTCAAACGCTTGCTACGTTATCTGTGTGGTACCCACGACCATGGTCTTCGGTTATATAATGCTTCTCCCCTTTCCTTACATGCATTTTCCGATGACCTCCATGCCTATTCCGATGCGATTGGGCGGGTGATCCAGACCACTTCTCCTCCACAAGTGCCTATATTATTTATCTTGGTCGCAACCCTATCTCCTGGAGCTCCAAAAAGCAGAAAACCATTGCCCGCTCTTCAACTGAGGCAGAATATAGGTCAGTTGCCAACACCGCTGCTGAACTCAATTGGATATCCTCATTGCTACATGATCTTAGCCTCCCACTACCAACATGTCCAGTCATTTGCGTGACAATATTGGGGCTACTCAGTTGTGCTCCAATCCTGTTTTCCACTCCAGAATGAAGCATGTTGCTATCGACTTCCACTTCATACGTGATTAAGTACAAAAAGGCACTCTCCGTGTTGCTCACGTCTCCTCCACTGATCAACTAGCTGATCTCCTCACTAAACCGCTCTCCAGAGTTCGTTTTCTATTTCTTCGTGACAAGATAGGCCTCTCATGTCGAGCTCCATCTTGCGGGGGGATAACAAACACACCATAATACACACTGAAAACCAGTAGTGCACCACTGTATAACAAACACTGCACAAATCTGTTACACTCCCATGAATATAGGCAACCAAAATGTACAGGCAATCTGTTAGCCATTCTGTTAGCATATTCTTCCTTTCTTTTGTATATATACCTGTGTAATGCATTTAATAAAGTATGCCATTTCACAATTCTGTTATCAAAAGTGACTCGAGTTAACTTATCAAATTCACGACTTGGATTATAAGACCAAGATAACCTTATATATATATATATATATATATATATATATATATATATATAAAACTACAAAATTTAATTTCCAATCAATTCAATATTGAAAGATGAGACTAAAAAAACATAAAAACAACTAAGTCAACTCGCTAAATCCATGACTCGGATCATAAGATCAAAATAACCTTATAAAAATAAAATAAAAAATAACATGATTTAACTTGAATTAACTTACCAAAACTGCATTCTAGTAATGAGATTAAAATAGTTTTATAAAAAAATAAATTATAAAATTTAATTTTTAATTAATACTATCATATCAATTCAATGCGGAAATGTAAAATTCGTTTAACAGTCAAGGGTGCAGTATTAATTAAGGAGTTCACGACTCTGTTCAAGATTTGGTTGGTTAATTGATTAATCAGAAACTGGTGAGTTTGTAGTAAGGACATCGAATATATTAGGTAAAAAGGTGATGTCCGTACGTAATTAATCACGATCGATCACCTTGCTAGGGCTGTTATTTTTTTAGGAATTTTTTATTACAAGATGAAAAAAGAGGAAATAATTTTCTTTTTTATATTGCTGACATGGACATAAAATAATGACATGATACAATAATTAGTAAGTTTAAACTAGAATATTACTAATTATAGCTTCAACAATATAAAATTTTAGCTTGTGGTTTTAGTACGAGGCTTGACGAAAAAGAAAGAAGCAGCAGGGGCGCTTGATTTCCTCTCAATTTTTCTATTCTAGTCGGAGGCAGCACATTTTTCACATGTTGAAACTTTTTTCCCTCCTCGTTTTATAGTTCCTAAAATCTCATGAACCAAATGTTTTTGAGACATTGCTTCAATCATGGTCGTTGTTCAAAAGAAAGAAAGAAAGAAATTCAATCTCGGTAGCCTTCTTTGAATAGAATATTGACCTATTTCAGGATAGTTCATACCTGCTAAACTAAAAATATTGTTTTAAAAAATGTATAACTATTAAAATAAAAATATGACATTCGATCGGATGTTCCACAAAGCAAAACATGACATTTTGAATATTACAAAGTGAGGTCTAAAGCAAAAGTGTGCTAATATATTTAGTTTTTCATAATAAAATTGTAGGTAAAAATTAATTAGTATAGATTAAGTAGTTTATCATTACAAAGACATGTTAAACAAAAGATGTCTTAGGAAAGACTGGAGTTTATACAAATATGCTTAAATTAAAATAAAAAAGATACTTACTTGTTGAAGCACTATAAAATAATAAATCTTAATTTTGTTGTTGTTAAAAATGAATAATTTGTCTTTAAAGCTTTATTGCTCCGCATTTGTGCAACCAAAATGTATGTAATATGCCTTTCAAGATTTCAACAATACCACCTTGGTTTAGATACACTTCTAAACTAAGATATTTGAACCAAATAATATGAAACTCAAATATCTTTTAATAATATAAACCTAAACTCTATAATTGGAAGAAAAACCAAAGCATAAAATGAGAAGAAAAAAAAACACACTAAAATATAAGGTGAGGAAGAGTTTGTAAAAATCTGAAAAATTCTTATCCGAAGCTCTTTATTCACCATTTTTTTATAATAAATTTTGAAAGCTAAGAAGCTAAAGAATTAATAAGAATTAATTCTCACTATTATCAACATTTAATTAGCCACAATAAATCAAGAATTAAACCTTGAAAAATCATATTGCTTCATATTGATTTTTTTTAAATCAAACCGGATTCCATGATTGAGATGTAGATCGACTTGTATGGTTAACCCTATTTGACAATGCCAACTCCTACATAATTTGATATAAAACCCGGTATATGTCAAGTTCAAGTTGAAGGGTCATAAATTGACTTGTTAGGCTAATCCAAGTTTAATAACAACATTTCTTATATTACATAGTGTAATTGTAGGGTGACAAATACCTTTAATTTGTTTTCTATTCAATCAAGCCAAGTGTATTTCTGGTATTGTAATTTTTTGGTTTGTCTCTCAACACAATTTTCTCACAAACACGAAGCTTCTTTTTTTCAAGCTCTATGCTATGCAGTTTACTTTAGTAATATTCATTACTTTCATTACAATATTATTTACAAGTTTTCTTAGTTTAATTTACTCTTAGTATTTTCTTAGCTTTTATTCATTATAAACCCTTGTGGTTTATTAGGTTTCCTTATTTAAAAATCTTGCCGTTGATTTACTCAATGTTCGGTTTCTGTTGGAGTGATATCATGTTTGATCGACCAAAATATTGTTTTCACCTCACACGTTAAATCCTAAAAATTACTTTAAGTTGATAGAAAATATTTTATTTGCAACAAATATCTATGTTAATTTTGTGAAACTGTAATGTAATGCTTTAACATTCGTGCTGTCCCCCTCTCGATCGTGAACATAGCATAAAATTTCTTAAAATTTGATGATTTCTTTGCTTCGTAATGTACTTTTGTTAAATAAATTAGTTTGTGAGTGCTGATGTCTTCATTTTTACCGGTAATGCACTAATCTTGTTTGGTCAGATGCCTAGCTACGAGAAATGTGCTTGAGGTGCTATTTACTTGCACTGAATTTTGTCAACAATTTCATGCATGTGCCCATATTATTTATTTGAATTCCATTTATTGACTCGAGTTGTTTCAGAGGAAGCTTCTGATGTTACTTTAATTCGGCTTTGAAACATGGTTTTTTTTTTTTATTATTATTATTTTATTTTATGATCGCTTTTTGAAAGGTTGGACACCGCACAGTTGTAGTCACGTGTAGAGGAAAATCACCATTCTCTTAAGTTTGCTTGAATATACGTACGCTTTTTATTCAGGACTTCCTTATAGACAGACATGTTTATATAACATTTACTAATTATAGCGGTTTTAGTATGAGGTTTTACGAAAAAAGAAGCACATTTTTGGTGTTGAAACTTTTTTGCCTCCTCATTTTATAGTTCCTAAAATCTCAGGAAACAGATATTTTTGAGACATTAATTACTCGTTTCAATCATGGTCGTTGTTCAAAAGAAAGAAAGAAAGAAAGAATTCAATCATGGTAGCCTTCTTTGAATATCACAATGGGACTGACCTATTTCAGGAATGTTCACATCTGCTTTGTAAACTAAAATTGTTTTAAAAAAATTATAACTATTTTGATTTTTAAGATAAAAAACACTAAATGCTAATGATTATGCTTTAACAAGGATCTTTGTCATGTTCCAGAATCTAACTTCCATCTACGGTGGGGCGAGACAATGAATTAAAATAGAAATAATATTCGATCAGATGATCTACGAAGCAAAACATGACATTTTAAATCTTACAAATTGAAGTCTAAAGCAAAAGTGTGCAAATATATTTAATTTATTATAACAAAATTGTAGTTAAAAAATAATTCGTATAAATTGATAGTTTATCATTACAAAGTCATGTTAAATAAAAGAAGTCTTAGGAAAGACTAGAGTTTATATATATTTAAATCTATAAACTCATGACAAATATGTTTAAATTAAAATAAGAATGATACTTACTTGTTGAATCACTTTAAAATAATGAATCTTAATTTTATTGTTGTCAAGGATGAATCGTTTGTTATTAAAATTTTATTGCTCTCACTTGTGCAACTAAGATGTATACAATATGTCTCTCAAGATTCAAACAACATCATTTTAGTCTAGATGCACTTCTAAACTAAGATATTTGAACTAATTAATATGAAACTCAAATATCTCTTAATAATATGAACTTAAGCTCTATATTTGGGAGGAAAACTAAAGTATAAAATGAGAAGAAAACACTAAAATATAAGGTGAGGAATAGTGTGTAAAAATCTGAAAAATTCTTATTAGAAACTCTCCATTCATATTTTTTTTATAGTGAATTTTGAAAGCAAAATGGTGAATAATTAATTCTTACCATTATCAACCTTTAATTAGCCACAATAAATTAAGAATTAAATAAAAAAAATCAAGGGTTCTTTGAGTAAGAAAACCTAAGGTTTTTTTATATTAATTTCTCATTCACCCATAATTT
Organism: Populus x sibirica; assembly: GCA_019202695.1. Taxonomy (NCBI): domain Eukaryota; kingdom Viridiplantae; phylum Streptophyta; class Magnoliopsida; order Malpighiales; family Salicaceae; genus Populus; species Populus x sibirica. The sequence goes on from JAGMVL010000452.1 coordinate 627,109, forward strand.
GTTTAATTAAAATAAATTTCTAATAATCCTTCATTTAAATGAAAATCATTTCATCAGCTTGAAAACAACTCAAAGATTTGTTGAGAGACACTGATTTGGTAAATTACTACATCAAGATAGGTAGCTTTTGGCTTTAAATATTCATTAATAAAATACTATTGGATTTACTAGGTTGAATAGTGAATATGATGTCTTGAACTATTCAGTCTTTTTTCTAAATCAAGACAATAGTACTCATATAGTTCTCTATCTATAGATTTCCTTTAGTTCTTACTATTGTGTTCATTTTGGCCATCGACAATTCTTGGATTCATGAGTGCTTGAGAAAATTTAGTATTTATCAAAATTTTCAAAAAAGCGACCATATTTCTCACTCGTATAGGTGATCTTTCATTAAGAGCATCCTACTATACTCCATTTGCTGTACCAAAATATGAAAATAATTAAGAACTCAACTCGTTTTTTATCACACTACAACTAACATTTATTTCATCATAGTAACAAGTAAAAAACAATAAGTTTCTAGTACTATCAAAATGTTATATGACTTAGTTTTTCATTTGAAGCTAGATCTTAAGATCTCCAATTAACTAGGTATGATTACCATCATAACACCCTTTCATCTTTTAAAGGCTTTAAGCCCATTTTCCTCGATGAATTATACACAAGCTTTCTCGATAAACATTCTTTGGTTAACGGATCCATAATATTTTCCTTTGACTTTATGTAGTCAATGAAAATAATTTCATTCAAGAGCAAGTGTTTAACAATATTATATCTACAATGTATATATTTAGACTTCTTATTATACTTATTACTTTGTGCCCTTCCATTTGTTAATTGACTTTTGCAATGGACACAATAGCTGACACTAATTTTAGCCAACATAAAGTATTCCATAAGAAATTCTGAATCTATCTGACTTCCTCTCTAACTTTATCAACAACAATAAACTTTGATTCTATTGTTAATCTAGTGATACATATTTATTTAGAGAATTTTCATGATACAGCTACTCTACCAAGTGTGAAGATATATCCACTTGTAGATTTCAAATTCTTAATGTTGGATATCCAATTAGCATCACTTTATCTTTATAATATTGCTAGGTAACCATTATAATATAACTCATAGTCTAGGTGTATCTTAAATACTTGAGTACCCTTTTTATTGTCCTTCAATGATCTATATTTGGATTACTTGTGAATCTACTCAATTTACTAATTGAGTAAGCGATATCAGGACTTCTAGAGTTTATAACATATATTAGGCTTTCAATTATTCAAGAATGTTCCAATTGATTTATTCATTTACCTCTATTCTTGGACAGATATATATTTATATCAATTAGTGTTTTGACAATGCTATTGTCATTTTTAGAAAATTTGTTGAGAATTTTCTCAACGTAATGAGATTGGGATAATACTAATCCATTAGATGTCTTAAGAAATTTGTATTTCTCGTGTCCAAACCCAATTCTGGGTTATTCCCCAAAAATCATATTTTTTTTCAAAATAAAAATAAAAAAAATAAAATAAAGGCTGAAATAGTGGAGAAAGCGGCTGGGGAATACAACTACAATTTTGAAGGAAATTTAAGGCCTAATTGTACCCTATTATACCCAAAAATAAAAATTTAAGGCCTAATTGTACCCTATTATACCCAAAAATAAAAATTTAAGGCCTAATTGTATCATATTATGTCCAAAAATCCCTATTGAATGATATATATATATATATATATATATATATATATATATATATATATATATAGAGAGAGAGAGAGAGAGAGAGAGAGTTTTCCACATTCATTGCATCAGTCTTTGAGCCCCTCGCATTTATTTATAGCTAGGTTCTAAATTGCTCGACGCCTACCAGTCCATCCCCCTCCCTGCCACCAGCCATCTGATTACTGCCCAATATATCTAGCTCAGTTTGAAGACTCCAAAATGGCAGCCTTTCCTTACCAGCATCAGCATCTCGCTTTTCTTGTTGACGAGTTTCAGCCCAATCCCAACACCGAAAACGACGTGTCTAGTTTACTGCTAGAGCAAGAAACCATTGCAAGCGGAGCAATTTTTTCTCCAAATCTGACACATGAATATCTCCAGGAGAGCACTTTACATGCTGAAAGAATCCTTGAAACTATCCATGGTGATGAGAACTTCAGTGAGAAAGTCCATTTCACTAGTACTATAAACTACTCTTCTGCGATTGTAAGTCATAATTCAAGTTCACCATCCATGGTGGTTGGTCTTGACTACAGTGAAGAGGATCAAGTTACTCAGGTGATGACCCCGACAATGGGGCAAATGAGAAAGCAATCATTGCCAACCAAAAAGGTACGTATGATCCCCAATACCAAGCTTCCTAACTAAAATCATGTTGGCATAAAAATTGAACAGAATTTTATGAGAAATGCTACAGCTGGAATATTGCACTTCAATGGTGAGTATAATACACGCATGGCGGTTTAGGGAATATGCTAATTATGCACGGCATATATATTATATACATTACTGAGATGTAAGAATTACATACCAAATATTGTTAACTCAATTTTAAGTAATGAATTAATGTATTAGTCTCAATGTTTACTTGCTAATCAACACATGACTAGTTGTTTGCATGAACAGTACATGATTGATATTGATACAATATCATTGGATTTCATTGTACTGCATGTGATCAGGTGAAAAAAGAAAGCAAACGTGAGAAACGAAACCCAAAAAGTTCCGCCTCGACAAATCTAGAGAGAGAAAGGCCCACAAAAAGACAGAAGAAAGTTCCTCCTCTCGAGCATCCGACCGGCTATGTTCACGTCAGGGCAAGAAGGGGTGAAGCAACAGACAGTCACAGCCTTGCTGAGAGGGTAATTAATTAAAGCACTGATTGATGGAACCTGCTAGCTTTTCATGAAATAGCGGCCAAATTGTTTTATTTCTTGTTTTTGGGAAACATGGTTTTGTAGGTGAGAAGAGAGAGAATCAGTGCGAAGATGAAGCTTTTGCAATCTCTGGTTCCTGGATGCGACCAGGTAAAAATACACTTTCTTGTCATCTGCTAATACTGAGTCCGAGGAAAATTTTGATCCGTGATTGAGATTATTCAGTTATACATGTTAATGGGTTGTCATATAACTAACAGATAACCGGCAAGGCTCTCATACTGGATGAGATAATCAGATATGTCCAGTCTCTAAAGGATCGAGTCGGGGTAAGAATTAACGAAGACACTGCTTAAAATGGCCTCTTCATTCAAATCTAACCATCCCCAGTTACCTATCTCATTAACTCTCTTACTGTCCAGTCACTTGAAGCAGAACTTGTTTTGGTTAATGAAATGGTCACTAATGACTTTAAAGTGAACTACAATATGGAGACACAAGCATGGCAGGTAAATATTTATCTGCCATGCTATTTAAAATTAAGCCATTGAATTTTGAATCATGTTATTTAAAAGCTTCTCCTATGGTATAACTGACTCCTTCCTTAATGTGCCAATTCCAGGAGCTATTTAGCTCGGAACTTCAGTTGCCGTCCGATCTAGAATCTGGATCCTCCCAGCTCTCTCCTTTCGTTGGGACATCAGATGCACCCACTTCAGTGTTGCAGCCACACCTCACGTACTCCCAGCAAACAACTTTTTAAGTGCTTCTCAAATGTAAGGCAAACAATCATTATAAAAACTACGTTCTTAATTTCGATAATGGCTACTTTTCAGGAAACCAGCAACTCTTAAAGGGCATGAAAGATTGTTTAGCAGCGTGGATTAGCCAATTTGCTATTTTCTAGTGGAAAATCAGATGTCAAACATTACCTGCAGAAATGCCTCTTATTTTCAAGTTCCTCATTATCTAGATTGTGTTCCATGAGTTGTGATACAAATTATTGGTTCGTGTGATTTTGGAAGTTAATTTGTTATATTTCGTTGTATTTCTTTGGTTTTAGATCATGTGGTCCTCTAAGATTCAGAATTCCCTATGTATAACTTTGCTTTGAAAGTTATGGTGGAATGTTTAATAATTGTTTTTGAAAAGTGTCATCATTGATAGAAACATTTATTAGTGATAATGTTATTTAGCCAATGAGTTGATTACACACAATCACTAATCTCCTATCTTTCTTATTCCACTTTTATGAAAGTTTTATATTTATTTTGGTCATTCTTTTCCTTGACCATCACTTTACTCTTTAATTTTTAATTTTTTAAAAATATACTGGAAAATGGTCAAAACAGGTTACGAAAAACTTCACCTTTATTGATTTTGGTTTTTGTTTTTTATAAATATATTAGTATACGACTCAGATCAAAATATATAAATTCAAACTTTTTGATAGTGTTAGATATACCATTCAAAATTTTTGGTTCATATATATAAAAAAACTGATGATTAATTAACATTCAGATTTAAGCAATGCATATTCTAATATATGTAGTATCCATTAGTTTATTGGCTCGTGCTATTTTACGGGTGTTGCACATATACAATATCATGATAATCATTTTTATTGATAAGGATTTTTAATGATGGGGAAAGAATAATTTTTTTTTTATCAATAAATGGGTTTAGAGTTGCTATATAATATTTTAGTTATTAAAAACCCTAATTGATCTCAGTCTGGATAAAAAGACTAATTATGTATAGAGAAAATATATCACTGCTAATATACTTTACCTTAAGTAATCTGCATTGTTTATCTATTTATTTTCTAAGGTATTATTGTGTGTTTTTAATCGTTGGTATGTTTATTAGTTAAAGTTGGCACAACCCAGTAAAGTGGACCTTGACTTCATGAGTCAAGTTTAGTTGTTTTATAGTCAAAACAAAAAGAAAAATGTCTGAACAGTGGAGGCATGCTCAACTGTTTATGGGTTTTCTCCGCACAAGAGCTGCTTCTTATAAACCTGTGGCACATCCACAGTTGATAGTGGGCCCTACTAGTAAGAAATTGCTTTTGTTGCAATACCAAACAACAGTATTTGTGACTGCGGGTGAACCTCACCCGCAGCCACAATACCAAACGACACCTAAGTCTCTCAAAAATAAATTATGTTTGCATAATTTAGCATACTAAAAAATCACAAAAAGATAGTTTTTTATTTATTTTTACGGGTGTTGCACGTATACAATATCACGACAATCATTCTCATTGATAAGGATTTTTAATGATGGGGAAAGAATACTTTTTTTTTTATCAATAAATGGGTTTAGAGTCGTTATATAATATTTTGGTTATTAAAAACCGTAATTGATCTCAGTCTGGATAAAAAGACTGATTATATATAGGGAAAATATATCACTGCTAATATACTTTACCTTAAGTAATTTGCATTGTTTATTTATTTGTTTTCTAAGGTATTATTGTGTGTTTTTAATCGTTAGTATATTTATTAGTTAAAGTTGGCACACCCCAGTAAAGTGGACCTTGATTTCATGAGTCAAGCTTAGTCGTTCTATAGTCAAAACAAAAAGAAAAAAAGTTTGTTTTAATATTTGAAATATACCTCACATATAAATTCATAACCCTGGATATTTAAAGAAACAAAATAATTTTTTGGTGTTTTTAGAAGATAGACCAAGTTTTCATGACTTTAATCATCTGGCTATATATCAAATCCAATATGCATACAAAATAATAATAAAAAAAATATCTTTTTGTGATTTTTTAGTATGCTAAATTATGCAAATATAATTTATTTTTGAGAGACTTAGGTGCCGTTTGGTATTGTGGCTGCAAGTGAGGTTCACCCGTAGCCACAAATATTGTTGTTTTGTATTGCAGCAAAAGCAATTTCTTACTGGTAGGGTCCACCATCAACTGTGGTTGTGCCACAAGTTTACAAGAAGCAGCTCTTGTGCGGAGAAAACCCATAAACAGTGGAGCCATGCTCAACTGTTCACTTGAACAGTGGAGACATTCTCCACTGTTTCGGCCAGAGATAGTGTCCGGTTCAAAGCTAAAAATGCATTGAACTGGGTTCGACCCAGCAAAATAAAAAAAAAATATATTTTTTTTTATTTTTAATTGTGTTTTATTTGAAAAACTAGTATTAAACATTATTCAATGACACTACATAAATTAGACAGAGATCGCTTGATGATGTAACATTTGCAGAATTTGATCGCAATCTCAATTTTGTTCCTGATTATATTTTACCTGATGTTGTTGCGCTCTTAAAAAATTTATGAAAACTGTAGTCCTTGTTGTATGTATTTCATACGTGATGAAATTGTAGATAGTTTAATGGAACAATAAAAAATATTTTATATAAAGTATTATTTATTTCATGATGTAATAACAATAGTTAAATCTACAATATTTAAATTAAAAACCATCAATATTAATTAATATATATATATATATATATATAAATTATTTTATAACCTCAATTTCAAAAGCATTCTTAACCAAACACATTAAATTATTTTTTATTCAACCTCAATTTCAACCACAGTTTTAACCAAATATATATTTTTCCAAACTAACTTCAACTAAAAGTACTTTTTATAAAACAACTTTTTTCAAACCACAACCACAACAGCTACCGCAGTACCAAATGCAATAAAAATATTTAGATGTATTATTTTTGGAAGAAAATTTTTGTTGTTTTGTGGAGGGAAAACAATTCATTTAATACCGAAAATCAATTTACATATAGATAATAATTTTAAATTTTAAATACGAGAGGGTAAAAAATATGTGGAACTGAAAATTAATTGCAAAGTACATCCTTAAATTTAATTAGAAATTAACTAAGATCATGTTTTGCAAAACCACTTAAAAAAAAAGAAATATAAGGCTTGGAATTTTTCTTAGAACCTATTTGCCAAACAAACCTTAATGACCTAAAAATTGCATTATTTTCTCTTAAGTACTTAAAGGCTTAGCCCAGCCACATTAGCCAAACTCAAAACTAAAAACCCTATAAAAAAATGCATGAGCTCAAAACAAAAACTGAAACCCAAATTAAAGACCCACAAATTTTATTAGGCAAAAATGTACTTAACCTAGGAATCAACCCAAAGCAACCCAAAGAGCAAATATGCCAAACTAATGAGCATGGCCCGTAAAGAAATTAATCAATAAAAAAAAGCGGTTCTAATAAGAAAAACAACAACGAAATGCCAGGCTTCTCTCTTGTTGGATTTAAGTGAAACATATAACTTTTGCTTATAATTCATATTGCTTTACCCAAAAACTACATACACAGCATGCCTTTTTTAGTTACAAGCTTTATTCTCATATCAATCCACAGTACCTATTATAACTTGAGGAAGTAGGAGAGAAACCTTACCTGGCCTTGAGTTGCTGGAGTTGATGGCGTCGGTCTGGTGTTGGAACCAACTTGCCAGAGTATTGTTGAGATTTTTACATCTTTGTTGTCCGCGAGATGTTGCTGCTGCTCAGGAGAACTTTGCTGCTACCGTTCGACCGATTGGAATTCTATTGGTAACTGGTTGACCGGTTGGGTTTCTGATCTACTGAGGAAGGAGATGTTGCTATTGGCTGGGAGGACAACCACCAATGCTGCTACTGTTGAGGAACTGTTCACAGTGCTGAGAAGAGACCCTGGCTTCATGCTCACGGTTGAAATTGTTATGCTGCTGTTGGAATGAGGTGCACAACCTCTTCTGGCGTGATTGAGAAGAAAAAATCTGCTGGTGGTGGTCAGAAGTGGCTGAGTTGCTGAGGAATGTTTCTGCTTCTCTCCAAAAACCAGTCACCACCGTGATGATCAGCTACTGATTTGCTGAGATGAGCTGCTGGTGATGTAGCAAATTTGTCAACCTTTTTCAACCACCATGACTTTCTCCTTGAAGTAGTTGGTTGGCATTTATTAGGCTGCACATGGGTTGCTGCCAAGACTCTTCTCTCTTGTATAAATGGAGACAGAGACGAGAGAGTGCAGGAGGTAGAATATAGAGAGTGCTGTGTATGTGCAGAGGAAGAAGAGAGAGTGCAACTGTGAGAGAGAGTGCAAGTGCAGATTTGAGAGAAATATTGAGAAAAGAGTGAAACACGGGTTTGTGGGATTGTACTTGGGTTGAGTTGAGTGTATGTATCATTCCTCTATTAATATACAATCTGCCGCCTCCGTGGACGTACCCGGTTTTGGGGAACCACGTAAAATCTGCTTGTTTGTGTTTTATTTGTGTTTGCTTTCGGTCCAAAGTATGCACAACAAATTGGTATCAGAGCATTAGGGAAGCTAGAACACTGAAAAAACACGTTTTTCAGCTCTCTGTTCAAAGTTGCAGAATTTTCAAAGTTCTCAGATCTTGATTTTGACCAGCTGCGGAGATTCCTCTCGTCGATACGAGTCCGGTGATATAAATATCATCGAAATCGGAGTTGAAACGAGCCCCGTAGAGCTCGCCGAAGTTTCGTTGGAAAAACCGCCGTCGTCCGGAATGCTCGCCGAGAAGACAGCCACGTCATCCGACACGTAGGCGCTGAGTCATCATCCATGTCAGCATCAGAGGGTCCACATCGCCCTGTCATCAGCCACGTCATCCAACAGTGACAGAATATTCTCTTGACAGAATAAGAATATTCCGTTAACAGTAAGAGAATATTCCCGTGATGAATATTCTTTATCGAGACAGAATATTCCTTCCCCGAGTCAACTCGGTCAGATTGGTTTTTTGGCCAACTCGGTGATTTTTTGACCCTTTTTTGGCCGAGTCAAGCTTGTTCCTAGCATTTTCAACCATTCCGGACGCAACCGTGGTGTCCGTTTTGTGAAACAAAGACACTGAAGTTACTGTTTTGGCTCTTTTGAGCACAAAAGTGCGTGTTTTTAACAAGTTCGGGATTCCATTTGTAATCCAAAGACGTCCTAATGGCTGATATTCCAGAAGAAAAATCAGCGGGGAATGCTAGTATACCTCCACAATACATCCCGGTATCGAATACCAAATTTGAGGTGGAGAAGTTTGATGGGAAAGGTAATTTTGGCATGTGGAAATGTGAAGTCATGGATATGCTTGTCCAAATGAATTTGGATTTCACTCTAGAAGATAAACCGGAGGATCTGGATGATAAAAGCTGGGAAAGGACAAATCGGTTGGCTTGCAGTTCCATCCAACTTTGTCTTGTAAAGGATCAGAAGTACGCCTTTTCAGAACAAAACTCTGCAAAGGAATTATGGCAAGCACTGGAGGACAAGTTTATGAAGAAGAGTATAGAGAATCGTCTCTACTTGAAGAAAAGGATCTTCCGGTTTCAAGCACAAGAAAGGTACTTCTATGAATGAGCATCCGAATGATTTCAATAAAATGATAGCTGATTTGAAGAATTTAGATGTGGAAATTGATGATGAAGATAAAGCTCGCTATTATTGAATTCACCGCCCGACACATATGAACATCTCGTCACCACTTTACCGTATGGTAAAGAAAAGATTAAATTCATTGATGTGTCCAATGCTTTGGTGAACAATGAGTACCGGAAGAAGGACCAGATTGTTCACAAGGAGTCAACGTCGAAGCATTGACTGTTAGAGGCGTAACAAACCCCCGAAGATTTCGAGGGCGAGGGAGATCTCGCTCAAAATCCAGAGGAGAATCATCAAACAGACGATATCTTGCAAAAGATGAGTGTGCCTTTTGCCACAAAAAAGGGCACTGGAAGAAAGATTGTCCAATCAAGGGCAACAAGGAAAAAGATGAACCAACTGTGAACGTTGCACGGGATGAGGATGAACAAGACTCGCATTCATGGTCTCATCACCGGAAAACCATTCTCGGTGAATGGATTCTTGATTCTGCATGTTCCTATCACATGTGCCCTAACAAGCACTTATTCTCGAGACTCGAGGAGTTCGATGGAGGAGTTGTGTTGATGGGTAATAATGATGTTAGTGAGATCAAAGGGATTGGGACTATCCATCCGAAGATGCATAATGGGGTAGTCAAGACACCTACTGATGTACGGTATGTACCGATTTGAAGAAAAATCTCTTCTCACTTGGAGTCCTAGAATCCAGTGGTTATAAGATTATCATGCATGGTGGAGTCCTGAGAGCAATCCATGGTGCATTAGTTGTCTTAAGAGGCACAAGGAAAGGAAACTTATATTTCCTGGATGGATCTACAGATTCTTGGTACAAGAATTGTTTCCAAAAGTATAGAAGATGATGAAGCGAGATAATTCCCGACTTTGGCACATGCGCTTAGGGCATCTTTGGTGAAAAGGCTTTGCAAGGATTAGTCAAGCAAGGTCTATTAAAAGGCGCCAAGACTGGGAAGCATGGGTTCTGCGAGCATTGTGTTCTTGGAAAACAGACAAGGGTCAAGTTTGGCACCTTCAAGACACAACACAAAAGGGATCCTAGATTATGTTCACACAGACGTATGGGGACCTTCAAAGAATGAATCTCTTGGAGGTAATCGTTGGTTTGTTACTTTTATTGATGATTTCTCAAGACGAGTATGGGTGTACATGATGAAACACAAGGATGAGGTCCTTGATATCTTTCTCGAAATGGAAGAAAATGGTGGAGACTCAAACTGGAAGGAGGGTTAAGACTCTTCGGTCGGATAATGGTGGTGAGTACACTTCAGATCCTTTCTTTGAAGTTTGTCGAATGAAGGGATCAAGCGACATTTTACCGTTCGCAAAACACCACAACAGAATGGAGTAGCAGAACGCATGAATCGCATATTGGTGGAGAAAGTCCGATGTATGCTATCACATTCGGGACTAAGCAAAGTGTTATGGGGCGAGGCATTAAGCTATGCTCGTCATATTGTTAATCGGTTACCTTCAGTAGCATGAAATGGAAGAACCCCCTTAGAGGTATGGTCAGGCTCTCCTGCAAATGATTATGACTCTATGCGTATATTTGGTTGCTCAACATATTATCATGTTATCGAGTCCAAGTTAGATCCTAGAGCCAAGAAAGCTATATTTTTGGGCTTTAGTGGAGGAGTAAAAGGCTACGGACTGGTGTTCTGAATCAAAGAAAGTGATTTTGAGTAGAGATGTCACTTTTGATGAGTCCGGCATGTTACAAAGAAGAGAAATCACAGGAGAAAGAAAAACAGTCCGGTGATGCACAACAGGTGGAGTTGGAGACTTCACTCATCCCTATAAAGACTGTTCGGACAATCCTCTACCGAAGGAGATTCAGATGAAAGTTCGGATGAAGAGGATGCAACAACTCCAAAGAACCACACAACAAGAATCCATTGCAACGAGTAAACCAAAAAGGGTTATCAAGAAACCCGCCCAGTATTGTAACATGGTGGCTTACGCACTTCCGGTGATTGATGATGGAATCCCCTACACCTACAAAGAAGCAAAGACAGAGTGTAGAAAGTGCAAAATGGAAAGAGGCAATGGATGAAGAGATGAAATCTCTCCACAAGAATCGACTTGGGATTTGGTACAACTCCCTAAAGGAAAGAAGACAATTGGTTGTAAGTGGGTATATGCCAAGAAGGAAGGTAATCCTGGAAAAGACAACATCCGATTCAAAGCGAGATTGGTAGCAAAAGGCTATGCTCGAAGGAGGGGATAGATTATAATGAGGTATTCTCTCCAGTTGTTAAGCATTCATCAATTCGTATTCTCGTTAGCCTTGGTTGCACAATTTGATTTGGAGTTAGCCCAACTTGATGTGAAAAACCGCCTTCCTACATGGAGATTTGGAAGAGGAAATTTACATGTCTCAACCAGATGGTTTCAAAGTCACCGGGAAAGAGAATTGGGCTTGTAAACTGAAGAAGTCATTGTATGGATTGAAACAATCTCCTCGCAAAGGGTATAAGCGATTTGATAAGTTCATGGCAGAACATGGATACACACGGAGTCAGTTTGATCATTGTGTATATTTTCGCAAACTTCTTGATGGTTCTTTCGTCTATTTGCTCTTATATGTGGATGATATGTTGATCGCATCGAAGAGCAAGGTGGAGATTGATAGACCGAAAGCTCAACCGAGATCCGAGTTTGAAATGAAGGACCTTGGAGAAGCTAAGAAGATTCTTGGCATGGAGATTCGTAGAGACAAGAAAAGGCACACTGCTTTGACACGGACCCAATACTTGAAGAAAATTCTACGGAGATTTGGGGTAGATGGTAAGACTAAGCCTCGTAAGCACACCTTTAGCTCCTCATTTTAAGCTAAGTGCTTCAATGTCTCCACACACGGAGAAAGAGCGCAAAACAGATGGCTCAAATTCCGTATGCAAATGCAGTTGGTGCATTAATATATGCAATGGTTTGTACAAGACCAGATATTTCACATGCTGTCAGTATGGTGAGCAGGTATATGCATGATCCGGGAAAGGGTCACTGGCAGGCAGTTAAGTGGATTCTACGGTACATTCATGGCACAACTGATATTGGTTTGAAGTTTGAGAGGGATGATAGACTCGGGCAAAATTTAGTTGGTTATGTGGACTCGGACTATGTTGGTGACTTAGACAAGCGTCGTTCCATAACAGGCTATGTGTTTACATTTGCTAAAGGGCCCGTAAGTTGGAGGTCAACGTTACAATCAAGTAGCTTTGTCAACAACCGAGGCAGAGTACATGGCAAGAATCTAAGCTTTCAAGGAAGCTATTTGGTTACATGGGTTGATTGAAGATTTGGGAATTGTTCAAGAGCACGTGGATGTCCATTGTGATAGTCAAAGTGCTATTTATCTTGTAAAGAATCAGGTTCATCATTCCCGCACCAAGCACATCGATGTTCGATTTCATTTTGTTCGAGAAATTATGGATGAAGGGGATATTCTCGCTAGTTAAGATTGGTACCGCAGATAATCCACCGACATGCTCACAAAATGTGTCTCAGGGATCAAGTTCCAACATTGTTTGGACTTGGTCAACATCTCTCGGTGTTGAGCACCTTCAAGGTGCAGCGCCATATGGCGCATTAGAGGTAGCATTGATTGATCACGAGGATTGGATGGAAAAATCTTGCCAAGGTGGAGATTTGTAGCAAATTTGTCAACCTTTTTCAACCACCATGACTTTCTCCTTGAAGTAGTTGGTTGGCATTTATTAGGCCGCACATGGGTTCTGCCAAGACTCTTCTCTCTTGTATAAATGGAGACAGAGACGAGAGAGTGCAGGAGGTAGAATATAGAGAGGCTTGTGTATGTGCAGAGGAAGAAGAGAGAGTGCAACTGTGAGAGAGAGTGCAAGTGCAGATTTGAGAGAAATATTGAGAAAAGAGTGAAACACTGGGTTTGTGGGATTGTACTGGGTTGAGTTGAGTGTATGTATCATTCCTCCATTAATATACAATCTGCTGCCTCCGTGGACGTACCCGGTTTTGGGGAACCACGTAAAATCTGCTTGTTTGTGTTTTATTTGTGTTTGCTTTGTCGGTCCGGTAAAAGAGTGAAACACTGGGTTTGTGGGATTGTACTGGGTTGAGTTGAGTGTATGTATCATTTCTCCATTAATATACAATCTGCTGTCTCCGTGGACGTACCCGGTTTTGGGGAACCACGTAAAATCTGCTTGTTTGTGTTTTATTTGTGTTTGCTTTCGGTCCAGTATGCACAACAGGTGATACTAGTCACGATGCACTACCAAATTTAACAGTTGATGTAACTAGTGATGCTGATGGCGTGATTGAAGCTCACAGTGCAGAGAGATGTTGACTGTTGCATGTTTTTTGAGGAGAGATGCCGGTTGTTGCTGACGGTGAAACTTGCTGTTAAGGATGAGAAACCCTGCTAGGCTGCTACTGTTCACGGTCGAGTCATGAACTATTGCTCATAGTTGGCAAGAATCAATTGTTGATTATGACCAAAACCAGTGCTGTTGATGTCGTGGAAAGAGAAGGATGTTTGCAGTTTGGTTGGCATGGACTCTGCAAGCAGATGCTTGTGAAGCCATGAACAGAGAAGAAAACATGTTGTAACTTAAACCGTTAGTCGTGGAGAAAGAGCAACGTACGCTTCAGGTGATCTCATCAACAGTATAGATGATCTTGGAAAATATATAGTTTGTTCTTGAGAGGTGAAGGGGAGAAGACGAGGGTCAGGTCATGGTTTCCTTAGAAGAAAGGGTCATTCTTTTTTCTTTTCTTTTTTTCTTTTTTCATTTTTCACTTTTGAAAGCTGAAGAAGGTCCATGGTGGCTTGTATCACTGTGGCTTTATGGAAGGAGATATTATCAGGGCTGCTGTGGGGGTTGTGATGATACGAGGGCTAGCTGTTTCTAAGTTTGTTTCAGGCTGGAAAGATCAAGGAGTAAGGCTACTCTGGACTAAGAGATAATGTTCATGGCAGTGTTCATCTCCCTCCCCTTCAGCTGCTTGGATTAGGGTTTTTGAGCTATTTATTATAAGACAAGGAAGAATAATCTAATGTTCATGGCAGTGTTGATCTCCCTCCCCTCCAGCTGCTTGGGTTAGGGTTAGGGTTTTCGAGCTATTTTATAATACAAAGGAGAAGGATATAGATCTTATGAGCTGGATTATCTTAAATCATTGATGTTTGAGAATAGATCTTGGTTATTGATTGAAGCTAAGGATAAATGTTTGTATTGCTCTGCTAGCAAATGGAGGACACAAGATTATTTTTACAAATAAAACAATTTAAGTAGGGTTTTTGAAAGATAATTTGCAAGTGTTTTTAGAGCATTAAAAGATGAAATTTTAGTTTAGAGTAAAGTACCAGAATGTAAATTAATATAAGATTTGTGTGATACGGTAAAAAATAAAAAGATGAAGTAAAGTACCAGAATGTAAACTGACATAAGATTTGTGTGGTACGGTGAAGAGTGAAGAGATAAGGGAATAACCTCTCTTATAACTTATATTATTTCAACTTTTTTTTGCCTAAAATATTTTTTCTTAAATTAAAGAGTTATTATGATATAATTTTTATTTTTATTTTTATTTATTGCTATAATTTTTAGCAAAGGTTTAGAGCATCTCATTACAGTAATGATTATTGTAAAATTATTAAAAAAAAAGATTTACAATATAAAAAACTATATATATTTTACTCCTACTCCTACGATGGTAATTTCATTTGAATTTAGTCCTGATTTACAATTATAGTAGTATAAAATAAATTACAATTATAGACTAGATGGGAAAACTTACACTCAAAAAATTAAGATGAAATTTTGTTTTAAGAAACTAAGAGAAACTAAAATCCACTAATTTTTAGATATATCAAGGGAATAATATGAGATTCATAATTAAATATAAAATCTTTGATATTAAATATAAAATGAGTTCATATTTTGGGGTAACCGAACATATATAGGCCTTGGCATTTATCAGCCCAGAATCGAAAGAACGTCAAGATGGGCCCAGCGAAGCAACTTCCGATATGAACGTCAAGATGGGCCTTAGCATCTGACAGGAAGCAACAGTTCACAATAAACCTCATCGAACGGTCCAGAATACAAACACACCATACTTCTGAAACCACCAGATTCCCCTATCCAAACCCTTATCCTACGCGCACTTCCGTCCAGACAGGCTTACACTCTCTATCTTCTCTCTCATAAAAAAAATGGCCGCCGAGTTACTTCCACCGGATGGCCCAATCACCGCCGCCGCCGCCGCCACCAACACCACAGCATCCGCCGCCATAGACCCCGCCACAACAACAGCTCTAGCCCTAGCTGAATCAGAAAACCATGGGCCACCACCACCAATACCAAAACGGCAACGTCGACCAAGCGTCCGTCTCGGTGAGATCGGGGACCACCATCACCAAACAGCACATGACACGCACGTGCGACGGTCAACAAAGCAGCTGCAGCAACACCACACGTGGCGCCTCCCTAAAGACTCCTCAAAATCAATCAAAGCTCGTTCTTTAACCCATCTCGTTAACGGAAACAGCAACGAAATTGAAGAACACGAGCTCCCTAACAATAATCAAAACGGAGATCTAAATCTTCTCGAGTTCGGTCATGGAAGGAAAGCGAAGAGAGGTACAACGAAGAGAGTGAGATCGAATTGGATTTCATCGAATTCTAGAATCGATGAAGGAGATACTAATTTGGAGAATTCAAATGGAGAGGAAGGGTTTGTTCGGGAATTCGATCTTGATTCTGATAGTCCTTTAAAAGATCAAAGTCCGGTTCATTCTGTTGAAAATGTTGCTTTAGATTTCTGGCAAGGGAATCGGAGAACAGGCACGGGTTCTGGTCGAGTTAGGGTTACAGAGAGTAGGGAAAATGAAGGAATAGAAATGGAGAATGATGATAATTCGGAGCGAAAATGGGAAGGCGTGAGGACTTGGTTGATTGAGTTAGGGTTAAGTCGATATGCCCCTGTTTTTGAGATACATGAAGTGGATGATCAAGTGTTGCCGTTATTGACATTGGAGGATTTGAAAGATATGGGAATAAATGCAGTTGGTTCGAGAAGGAAACTGTATTCCGCGATTCAGAAGCTTAGAAAGGGGTTTCAGTGAGTTTTGAACTCTTTTTTTTTTTTTTTTTGGTTTATATCTTTTAGAGTAATTGGTGTAACTTTCTTTTTTGAGTAAAAAACCTCGGTCATGGATGAATTGTGATAATAGATAAAAATGCATGCCTGAGATGGTTTGAGCTATCTTTTTTGACTAATAATAATGATGATATAGTCTGGGTATCAATTGGTAGTTTCTTGTTATTGATTTCTTGCTTGTGATGTTCCCTTTTCTTTAATCTTGCAATTTGACATGTTTGATAGTATTTGTCATTTCAAAATCCATCCAGGTTAATGTTGGACAAGTACATGTTGCTCATATTTCAAGATATTTCTTTCTTAGCAATGTCATCTGGCTTGCCTTTCTACATGATATACTTTCTTGATTTAGTTATTGCCGAATAGTTTCACTGTCTATTTGTGGTGGAGTTGGTTTAAATATTAATAACTATATCTTTCTTTGTTTGGAGATTGAGTTGATTGGTTGCTATTTATTTTCTTGACATAATGCTTGTGTTTGAGCGGTAAATTTTTTGGTTATTAAGGTTATGCGATTGTGTCATTTGACTTGCCATACCGGTCCTCTGTCACCAAGGTTAAACTTTTGTATGCTTTGTTGCTATCACTGATCAACTCTGCTACTACTTTGATGGCACCTTCTTCATGTCAACCACACATAAGCATAAAAGTTTAGGGCTTAAGATGAGTTTGATAAAGCCAAGTACTAGCTTGAATAGTATCATAGTCTTGTGATTCTTGAAACTGGACACTAGTAGCATAGTCATGTGATTCTTGAAACTGGACACCGTCTCTCTCATTGGGTGAATTCATGATTCGTGAGTGGCTGCAAATTTCCAAATAATCTGCGTATTCACTCTCATCTCTTTTCCACCCCCTCCCCCTTTAACATTTATGTCTTTGCTCTCTCAAAACTTAAGCACACTGATGCCAAGCCTCTTTCTTGTACGAAACCGTAATAGGAATCAGGGTCTGGAATTTGTTTGGATTTGTCATTTATACCGAGTATTCACCCTGTTCAATGTGACGGGCTGACATCTCTTTTTTATCTACCGCTTTGGCTTCATTGGCTCATTTTCTAGTTTAAGTCCAGAATGATGGTGCATCCTGATCATGTTTGTACTGCGTTCTGCTTTGGCACATGTCATACATGTTGACCAGTCAGCCAATTTTTCTGTTCTGTTGAAACATTATTCTGGTGTTGGGATGATCCTCTTGCTTAAGGAAATTTTTAATTTAACAAATTTCTGAATCTACTGCCACTTTTATCTGAGCAATAGGGTTGATTGTACCTTGTTTATGTCATGTAGGATGAATCTATTGTTGATCCAATATAATTTGTCTTAGAGAAGTAAAACTGCCATCTCATGTTTGAGACAACTCATGGGCTTGCAAGAACATTTTAGGATAAAATTATTTGTCTGTGTCTTTCTTAAGTCAATAGTTATACCTCAATTGTTAACTCTCTTTCATGAGTTACACTTCAGCTAATGAACAGCTCAAGGTTTGGTGTCGTCTTGACAAGGTAGAATGGTACCGGGACAATATCTTCTCATAAGTTTATCTTCTTTGTAGAATACTTGTGATACAAATAATTCAAGATAGAAGTATGTTTTTTCATAACATAAAGCAATTTCTTTGAATAATGGAGATGGCAAAACGTAGAATCAAAAAGTTGAAGGTTACAGAGTTTAACTTTTGATAAAGCAAAATCTTGACTCAAATTTATAAGAATTTTTTGTTATTGAAGTTATTTTTGAGCAAACATAATTGTGACTTTTCTTTGAGTCAAAAGTCAAAAGCAACTTAATTCAATTTGTAAAAGTCATGCCAAATGGACTCCTAATAAATAATGTGCTGGCTTGTGGTATGGGAAGTAGTTAAGAATCGGTTCTGAATGAAGAACCCCATGCATTGCACACAGAAAGGACATACATCATCAATGTGTCGTGTTTGCCCCCTTCTGGAATGATAGTTCCTTCTGGAACTGATCTTTGATGTTAGATAGAATTATTGCTACCCATTGCTGGAAACAGGGTGCTGTAATCGACTATTCTTTGTATGTGAGTGCTAAAGTAAGAAACCTTTTATTCTATCTTAAGGTACTAATTGCACGTGCCGATCCATCTATAATTTGGGTCTACTTCAATCTTAAATTTCAACTTGATCAAGCCATAGCAAGTTTTCCATTCTTTTTTATTGGTTCGTTTCTCAAGTTTAATAAGGTTTTAGTGGCTTTCTTCCCTTATTCTGTCAGTATTATAATTTTTCTAATAATTGCACATATTGCCTCTGTAGTTTGGTTAAATGTTATAATGAATGGATTTCCTTTCATGCATCTTATCTTGTGGGGGTCTGTCTCTTGTCCTTTTCCTCTCACTAGAACAGCATGCTAAAGATTGTAAGGTCCCTGCTTGTTATATGTTGATTCTGGGCAGTGCAGATCATGCCCTTTTCATAAATGATGAAGGGGTCAACTGCTGAAGCATTGTCCCTCTTAAAGAAATTTGTGCATCGATGAAATTAATCGCTCTTTCATTTCATTCTGCAATGCTATTTTTGGTGTATTTGGCTTAAACTGTAAGCAGTCCTTTTGCTTTTCTGAACATTGTACATTGATTTGAAGTTGAAGGTTTGTAATAAGTTGCCAAAGTGGATATGTAGTTCTGAAGAATGTCTGATTGGTGGAATATTAGAGTTTAAAGAATGAAGCAAGTGATGAACTAGTGAACTATGAAGATTTCTGCAATATTCAAGACTTGCCTCTGTAACACATGATCTAAATGATTTGGAAGAGCTGAGTAGCAGTTCTGTGTATATAATGCGGGAATAATATCAAACACGAGGAATGCAGAACCTAATTGGAGCTGTGGACTTCTTGCTTTAATGTTCTTTGACATGGTTTTTACATGTATTGTTTACAGTTTGACACTGACGTTTGCAATATTTTTGGGGGATGCTACTGAAGTTCTGGCAGCGCATATCGGCATATGCCTTTGCTTCTCTTTCTTTGCGATGTGTTCTATTGTTTAATTGTTTTCAATTCTAGCTGTTTAATTACATTATTTCAAAATAACAATTAAGATGATTGCATTTGTGTCCCGAACCTGGGATAATCTTAATCCCCAAGATAAACAAATCTTAAAATGTATGTGCTCCTTGCAGGATTACATGTGTGCGTAGGTCATGGATTTGCTCAGGTTTTTCAAACAAGTTGCCTCCTTGCTATGCTCTTGTGGGCGTTCATTGCTATCTGTTGCATGGCAGAGGAGTTGTCGATTGTACGCTGAATTGTTCTGTGTAGGCATAAAAAAAGTTTATGGTTATGGATGAGTTTGGTTAATGCAATTAACTTTAAAACAGGATGCCCTGGGAAGAATTTATTTGGGGGGCAATGGCGTGGAGGATTGCTTGATTAGGGAGGTGGTTCTCTGGCGCTTTCAGACCATCCTCTTGCCTATTTCAAATCCTTGTAATTTTTACTCGAGTATGAGTTCACAGCCCTTGATGCCTGGCATATGGATACAGAAGCCCGGCGCTTCATTGGAATGCTGACGGATCTCGGTGCTTAATTAACAGTCTGACAAACATGCCTGATGTCAATACGGCAGCCATGTCATTTTTTAGTGCTAGACTTCAAAAAATTTAATCGGATTATTCTGTTCTGAATTATTTTTTTAATGTCAAATATATCTCATAGAAAAGATATAGTAATCTCATTCTCCATTATATGTTTAATTTGATGAACAATAAAAAGATAAATAATAAAAACTTTGCTTTATTTAACTTTTGTTATAATATGCAAAAAGTTGTCGTTCATCATCAGATGATGTTCATGCTCGTTAATAAAACAAATATAATTAAATATCGATAAAGCGGCATAGCTTGGAAATACACTTTGGGTCATGTTATTTGCTCCGAAATTGTAAACCTCATCTCAGGCGGGTATTCCAAACTATTTTCTCCAATTAGAGAAGTGAATTAGAAAAGAAAAGGCAAGAATAAATAACAGAGCCTAAAAGCCGAAAAAATGGAAGAAACGAGTGTATGATAACTTAACAATGATACAAGTGAGAAATAAATAATGAGAAATGTTTGGGGACTTTTAAGCACTTCTACCATAGTGCAGCACCATGACATGATCTGTGGTTGAGGATTCTGGAAGCAAAGTGAGTGCGTCTCTTGGGCTCCATATGTTATCCCTTACATGCTGCAACGTCAAGAACGGTACAAGCTGTTGCCCTCTACAGGTTATCTCTATCTGCTTTTATCAAACCACAATCGTCGAAAAAAGGAAAAAAAAAAAGTTAGCATGAAAAGCAAATACTGTAAGCATCACACACATGAGCATGAAAGCAAATATTAGAAGAATATCCAGTCACTTCGAATTAATAGCTGAAACCTTAACCTCTATCTACATCAATTGTTTTCTTTGTTTTTTTTTTTTAAGGTATTAAATAGTCGAGAGAAGAACAATCCAAAAGAAAAACCCATCTACGTACATCCTTGCTCACCTCTTTAGATTCTTACTTTGAAATATTAAGTAGTCAAAACGGGAAGACGCCATTTCCCTCTTCTCTCCTTGTCTGACGAGGGAGAGCATCATCATGACTATGCTAATCCCCGATTGGTCTAGCTAGCTAGCTAGAAATCACTCATCTCGATTTCTAAGTTAATTTTGTAAAAACCCTTTTGTAAGCATTTAGCTAGGTGCGTAACACCAAGTTTCACTTGGAAGTAACGAAAGATGCGAGCATCCAAGTATAGATGCAAGCAAGCTAGCATGTGGTGACTTTATTTTGTTTTTTTTTTTAGTTTAATGTGGGTTTTCGGGCCAGCTTACGCGCATCTCAACTAATTCCATGAGCCCTGAAGTTAACGACCATGTAAGCCTCCAGTGACCATCATGCGAATAACCACAGGACTCGAACCTGAGACCACAGAGGGAGCAAAACCTCTTAGTCCCAAACTCTTACCACTAAACTACTACTTAAATGGTTTTTTTCTCTCTCTTTTTAATAGAGTTTAGTGGTGACTTAGTGTGTGTATATTTAGTGTTGTGGTGGGTAATAATTTTTAAAAATATATTAAAAAAATATTTTTTATATTTATAATATTAAGATATCAAAATCATTCAAAAATATTTTAAAAAATTAATTAAAAAAACACTTAAAAATAAATATGTATTTGAATTTTGAAGTTGAAGCTTTTCTTTTTTGATATTCATAAAAAAAAAAATGTATTTGAAGTCATGCTTTGTCTCTAGCTTACGTCTTTCCCATAGCCCCATAATAATGTATATATATCCCTGTAACGTCTACTTTACCCATAAAATTCCATGGCGCAACAAGAACTACTACGGTCAGCGGTCAGCCATGACAATCCACCCTTTGGGGCTGCCCGTCCCTTCACCCACGATCTCGAAAACTGCCCGGGTTTAATCATTACGGGGCCCACCTAGTCTTTGCTCGTAAGGCAAAATCATGAGCCCATAGACTTTATTTTATTATTATCATTATAATAATAATAATAATATACAGTAGCATCAAAGATTTTATAATCTAACCAGTCACCATATTCTAAAAAGAAAATTTGTAATGGATCCGGAAACCACGGCAAAATAAACTACAGAACCTAACTATTCATCAATCTCATGTCATGCACGTCTACCTCACGTTGCTCAGTCGACCTATTATTCATACATGTAATTAACAAGGCCAATATTCTTCCACCAAGTAATATATATATATATTAACAGAAGCTTGGTGTATTTGAAAACTACCCAACAAATTAATTAATAAAGGGTTTGGCCAGATTTTATCTCTTTACACACACACACCAGGAATGATAAAAAATATCAAACACTATATATATATTTTATTTTGCATGCACATCGTGGTTTCACCAGCTATCTACACAGAATTCATTTTCGTGGAGGAGGCTTATCTGTCTTTTAATGCCCTTTGTTTTTGTTCCTTTTCAACAACTTGGAATAATTTTGCTGTGGATTATTCGATCATGCATTGCTTTCCTCCGACGTTAGATACATGGGTGGGTTCTTATGATTTTCTTTATTAGTGGAGTTCTTTTTTTTTGTGGTTGGCTAGAGAGAGATGATGGTGTAGATGATGATGATGATGATGATGATGATGATGATGATGGTGTTGATGAAGATGGGGTTTAATATTTCTATCAAAGTGCACCACTTAAGGTGTTTTTGATCATGGGATCTTTTGAAGCACAATAATCCCTAATGAAAAAGAGAGGAACCTAAGGGTAAAAGCTGAGCTGAGAGAAGGGAGAGCGTGACCAAAGGGAGAGATAACGCATGCAGATTGGAGATGGTGAGTTCGATAATGACATGGTCCACGTGTGATTTTTTAGGCCCTACGATATGATTTCATTTGATGTTTTAGTATCTCCCTTTCTTTTTCTTTTTCTTTTTCTTATGTTAATAATAATATTCAAGTGTCAACTATATATGCCAAGACAATCCACATCTAAGTTGATGATGTTCTTATACATATCTTAAAGTCAATGCTAGCTAAAAAATATATATATTCAGAAAGGAAGGAAGCCTTCCCAACATGAAGGCATCTTTTTGGCTTTCTTACATAGTGATTATTACCCTCCTCGACTATTGCTTGCACATATGTCCTTCTTAAATAAAAATTTCCAGCCATTAGATTGTGGGAAATCATTACAAAAATATATACTATAATATATGAAAAGACTGAATACCTAGACTCTCATAGATAATATGGTAAATTACAATAACCTTTGAGATATTATAAAATTATAATGATCATTCACGATTTAAAAATATTACAAAAACCTCATTTTAATAATATATAAATTGATTTGAGGACATATTCCTTGAATTAAGCTAAAACTTATTAGCTAGCTAGGCCTCATTATTCTCCTCAAATGCAATTATAAGTTCGACCTCGTCTTTCACACCTACTTAAGAAGTTTTTAATCATTGGGTACTTAGTTGCATGCATTGTTTTAAAGATGTCTTGCATAATATTCTGGACGGCATGAACGAATTACTTCCTAGAAATGAAACTTTATGAACAAGTTTTATTAAAATCACCTGGCGGTGGATCCAACACCAATAAGAAATTGTCAAATCAATGGCATAATTAAGTTGACCTGCAGCCTATGTGCATATAACAACTAATAAGGTATAACATGAAATGTGCTAGCTAGTTGTAGTCTATGAAAGCAAAGAAGAACATTGAATTTGTCCTCGTACATGCTAGATAACTACAATAGTTTATGCCTTGGATGATTGTTTAGTGATTACATGCGTTTAGTTTAGGTAAGAATATAAACCATATATTGTATGCTATTTAATTTCTTTTTAATCTGCTTCAAGAGTGGAAGAAAACAGAAGAGTTCGGACGGTTTTTGGTTGTTGGGTATTTAATTGGGCATGATTGATAAAATAGGATATTGTGTTAACGGCATATCTCCTTACTTCATGGCATGGCATGAAGTGCAAGACAGCAACAGAAATTAATATATATTCACACGATCCAAATTAATCATCCTATAAGGGTTGACCTAATTACAAACTTATACGCAAGAACTAAAACTAAATTATTTTAAAACAAGATGGAATGTTGAGCATGTCATGTTACAACCTAACAAGCCCAAAATATACGAGTGTTAATATATATTTGTGTGTTTTAGGTAGCGAAGACAACAGAGACAAGCTCTATGTAGTAACCACCTAGGACAAGGAATATGGCGAAATCAACTAACACTGCGTGGTTCATATATATATATATATATATATATATATATATATATATATATATATATATATATTTGCAGGTCTGAGTTCGAGTTTTTTAATGATACGCGCGCTGTCTTGGCATTCTCTTCTCTTTCTTGTTTGTCACCCTAGAAACAAACCTAAGCATTGCTTGCCGTAGAAGACAAGGGACAATGGATGGCTCTAGATCAAGTAATCATGCACTGGCCTTTTATTTTAATCGTCTTCAATCAATAAGGAAAAAAGAAATGGTATGAGATGAAAATATTTGCATCAATAATACAAACTGGGAAAAATTTTCAGAGCAAGAATTTGTGTGCTGTTTCTCCATGCCTAATGGACGACCTACTCCACACATACACATGCTTTTAATAGAACAAGGAACACTAATTAACTGGCCCTCACGACTCTACTTCTTAAATTCAATTTGTTGGTTTTACTATATGATTGAGAAAATATATACTGGCACAAGACAAGTTCTATAACTAAATGTTTTCGATTATGAATTAGAGTTTTTTTTTTTAGTTTTTCTTTACTTCAATTATATGGAACACTCATGAGTAGTGAGTAGGTGCTACGTAGTGAAAGCATATAGGCATGCGTACAGTGATTTTATTTTTTTTCCGTTAGCCACAAAAGACATGTATAAGCACCATAGTGATATACATCACTTGTCTAGAAAACTCAAATAACCTAATTAAAGAGTAGAAACTATAAACTAGAAAAAGAAGAAAAAAATGGCCAAAACTACAGCTTTAGTAGCTATATATTACATCCTAAAGCATCACAACTATTGTCATTTAGATTTTTAGTTTTGTTCAATATGATGCACATCATACTAAAATAAAATTGTGTGATAAAAAAAACAAAAGCCTTTTGCTTTCATATAAATGAAAACACATAGTGTTCCCTAAAAATAACTCAGTGATTCGAATTTTTTTTTAACTTCATTGGCTGTAATGATCTGCATAAGGATTTCTTTCAGTTGCTTTTCTTTTGTACTGACTTTGAACCCTAATATTAAAATCTTTCAATGGTTTATCAGTACGTATGGCGCTTGTCCCTAAAAATATGGCTGTCATTTTGTGCTCTAGAAAAAGTTTTCACACAATATTATTGCAGTACTGCAAAATGGAAGTCGATGATTTTCCAATGAATCAGAAGGGATAATAAGAAACAATAAGACCACAGGTTCATCTCACACTGAGAGACTTAAGGAGAGAATATTTAGTCTATGGACATAATTCTGCAAGCCTGTGTTAAATCCCTAAATTTGCATACGAAAATAGGCACTTTATAAATCAACAATCCCTCCTTTTATACGCTAAGGACACTCTCCTCCCCCCCAAGCCGTGGCCATATATATATATATATGCGCACCATGTACAAATATGAATTTGCATCTTTTCTGGTTTCTGAATTTTCCCTCTTTTAAAAAGACCTGAAGTGAATTAGTCGATCATTATCTATATATATATATATGATTCAAGAAAGCTTCAAGTGTTTTTGATGCAGTAAAAAATATTTTACTAATTATATCTTAGAGATCAGGAAACCTGAATTTCAAGCAATTAATTAAAACTCGAGTCTGAATATTTTTCATAGCAATACTCGATTGATAATAATCATAAAAATAGAGAGTACTCAATTACTATCTTATAAGGGACTTTAGTTTAATTATGGTAATAACAACAATGAAGGACATAGCTAGCTAGTGGGTATTCGATGAAGTGTGCATGAGAAGCGTTGTATAAATGATGGACACACAATTGCGCGCGCATGCACTGAATCTGATAATCAAAGCCATCTCTTGCATGGATTATATTATATATATATACAGCGTAGCCCCTAATAATGACAAAATACAAAGTTAATCTATTGTCCAGTACTTTGATACGTCCATTATCTGCATCCTTCCAAGACCTCATACAGTACCTTTCTATGTGTATATAATTATTCCATAGACAATGCACGTGAATTATGATGTACACATGATGATATATAGAACCAGATCGATCGTTTCTTAACAATGCCATGCATGTTAAAGAAAATAAATAGTGTTTATACTAGGATTAATATTAAATAGAAAAATATAATGATCTTATTATAATTCAAAAATAGATGATTTTAAGAATTTCTTTTTAAATCAGTTTAAAAGACAACAACTTTTTGAGGCTGAAGTTCAATCGCCTATGGACGAATTGAATAGAAGGTAAAGTTATTTGTAGGAGTTCATTGAGTGCAAGAAATTAGGGGAAAAACCGAAAGACGTCTGACTAAATAAAACTATACTAATCCTGTGTTTCAGAACGCAGCCTATGATTACTGTTATAATTCATAAATTCGATTTGCAGTGTAGCAAGAATATGATCTGTTTTCTTGTTCTTTTTAATTTTTGTGATGAACACACAATAGGAAATCCAAACTCTATATATTAGAACATGTCTCTTCCTACATATACTAATTGATAATTCTTGATATATATATATATACACACACACAGTAACGCATTTCTATTGCAGTTTTCTTTGTTGCACGATGGAAAATTTAATTTCTATATATAATAATTCATAAGATAAGTATCAGATGTCTATCAATAGTCCTATTCGAAATAGGGCAACCTAGCACAATCAGAGTTTCCTTATACGAATCATTAATTATCAATAGAGATAATCAAGACAAATCCTCTATGATACTCAATTCTTAGAGATAATCAAGACTAACCCTTGTTTATGTCTAATGTACCAAGAAAAATACGGAATTCCCTTGCAATACTTGTATCAACAGCCAGTTATCTTAAAACAGGCAGGAAAGAAGTCAAACGGCGAGAAAACTAGTGGCTTAGGTTTCTTCTCCAAGGTTTTGCATTTTAACCCATCCCACCAGCTGCTTATATGTATGTATGCGCGCTTTAGTGCTTTACTTCACTTTATGCCTGTTTGTGCTTTCTCTTATTGTTGTATGCATTATTTATGCCGGATCACTGAGACGTTACTTTCTTAAGTGTTATGGTCTAAAACAGTAAACCCATTTGTGAAGGATGAAAGGCTACTCATTTCAATTTATTTTGGGGGTCATGTGAAAGAAGGTGGCAGGTCTACATTATCTCCAAAGTAATACACTTAAACCCTACACCTCTAATTTAATTTAATCTTGTCAATGAAAACATTTATAACTAACTAAACTTCAAATTGATGACCAGTTTAGAAGACTCAATACCTAGTTTAGACAAACATTTTTGTTCTTAGACCATCATTGCAAGAATAGATTATGGCCTAATGATACAAAAAGAGAAGTTGGCTACCTAGAAATATACTCCTCACCTAAATATCAAGTTATCAGACACAATATATACCGCTAGAGAAACGCATCTAGTTCTGCTGTTTCTGTCATGTCTCTAACACCACCTTTGTCCATTTTCGTGCAATTAAAACTAGTAATTTGGAAAGATAGGGTTGTTCCCTATTTCTGGTTCTTCTATTTGTCTGTGATTTTCCAATCTTCAGGAAGTGAGATGTGTAAAATAAGGTAGGAGGAACAGTACAATCAACTACTTCTTTTTATGTATTGATTGGAATAGAAAAACAAATGTAAGAATGGTTTTAAATACCTCTGATTCGCTATCCAGTCCCAGCTTGTTAACCAGATACTTCATTAATAACCGAACTGTCATCCTTCCATCCCTAAGGTTTCAGATATCGAAAGAAAAACGAAATAATTAAGTCTCAGAACAAAAAGGATTCTTCAATTCCATTAATATATTAAACAAAAAAAACAAGGAGAGAAGATAAAATATGTTACTTGATTCTCAGGTAGCTCTTGGATATTTGAGGCAAGAAGGGTTCTTTCGTTCTGCATTTAGACATGAAAAACAAATCATTACAAAGCAGCTAATTGGATGTAAAAAATATTTTAAAATGAAATTAAGTAAACAAAAGATGAAAACAAAAACAAAATGGTGGGGCTAATCTTTCTATGTGCTTCTTCGTATGTCTACCCTTTTTTTTTTCTTTTGCACTTACTGATTTTGA
Source organism: Populus x sibirica (assembly GCA_019202695.1). Lineage (NCBI taxonomy): Eukaryota > Viridiplantae > Streptophyta > Magnoliopsida > Malpighiales > Salicaceae > Populus > Populus x sibirica. The sequence continues at coordinate 655,346 of JAGMVL010000452.1, forward strand.
GACGCTTGTAGCAAAAACCAAATGCCAGAATGGGGTCTTCTTGGAGGATCGATTACTCTAAAGTCGGAACTCGGTCCTGCAACATCCATGCCACTATTAACTTGGAACGGACGTGAAAAATAGGACCCCAATGGCATCAAAGAAGAAGAAGAGGACGACGGAGAATATGAAGATGAGGCGGTCGCTATATTATGCAACATAGGCCTAAATGGCCAGTTTATCTCTTGATGAAGAGGATAGGTTGAGCTAGTTGCTGCTGGATGGTGTTGAAAGAATAAAGAAGTAGTGCCAAAATTAGTGGCATGACTTGCAGCAATGTTCATGACTGGCCTTGGAGGAGTTCTAAAATCAGGAACATGAAACATAGGAGTACTCAAAGGTCCTGCTTGATGTGAAATACTACTAATGCTACCTGGTAGTAGATCAAGCTCAATCAACCCTCCTCTTCTAGTTGTAGGATCAAGTACTAGTTGTTGTTGTTGTTGATGATGATGATGATGATAGTGCTTGCTCTCATGGCTTGTTGGTGTTGTTGTCGTTGTTGTTTGACCCCCTATACTCAATTGGAGCCACCCTTCATCTCTCTCTTCTTGAACATCTTTTGAGCTTGAGCCAGCTTCATTATTAACACTATTAGTTCTTGATTCATCTTCAGCCATGGGAATATTAGCCACCACTAGATCAGATCCTAATAAGCAAGCTTCACTAACACAAGAGTCATAACCTTCTAATCGGCTCATAAGACCAAAACTCTCATTATAAGCACTAGTACCTCCACCAAAATAACTACCATAACAAAGTCGATGCTGTTGCTGTTGTTGTTTAGAAAGACTTCGAGCAGGAACCATGGTCATATCCAAGGAGAAGCTGGAACCCCGAACCGCGTATATCGATGATGAAGATGATGCTTCTTGTTCGTGATCTCAAAGTAAGCCATGGATATGAAGACGGCTGCCAAACTGACTGTAAGTGTTACTAGGACAATATTGGGAAGAGAGATCTATAGTTGATGTTGCCATAGGCATGTGCTAAAATAATGGAATCAATAGAGAGAGAGACACCCATTAACCAGGTAAGGGTTTTTATTTGATGTTTCATCGTAAACATACCCAAGGACAACGAGGAGAATAAAACTTGCAAATCTCACTTTCCATTAATTCTCTTTGTTTGGAAGCTTGTGAGGTGGTGAAATAGTTGCAGAAGAGAGAGAAAGAAAGAAAGAAAGAAAAAAGAAAATAAAGAGAGATGGTGGTCAGACAGTCAGTCAGTTATGTTAAATAATATTAATACTACTCCACGATAATAAATAATAATTATACTATATTCCTTAGAAGGGTAATATTGTTTTTGACTTTGTTAATTAAGACAGACGAAATATTATTATATCATGTTCCACCTGTTTTCTATCGAGGAAAAGGGAATAGGAATAATAATAATTTCAATAAAAAGAGAGAAATACTAAAGGGTCATCCAGCTAATTAACACCTTTAGGCTTTAGGGTATGTTCCAAGGAGAAAATGACTAAAAAGGCTCATTCTTTTTAGAATATCACGAAAAAGGTCCCTTTTAGCCACAATTGCAGGAGCAGGAGGATTATAAATATCGAGACTCTTAATTTATATAGCACATCTAACCTACAGGATTATTGCGGAAATCAGACAGCTAAAAAAAAACAAGCTGGTTTTATTCATTTTGGTCCCATTTGCAGCTTGAAAGATTCCACGCGTCTTACCCCTTTTCAAATCCATATGCTGTTGGTACGTTCTATTCCATCCATCCTCTTCTTCTCATAATTAATTAATTAATTAATTAATAATATTCTCTACTAAAAAAGAGAATATATATATTTATTTATTTATTTTCTCTACTAAAAAAGATAGTTTCTTTTGGAGTTTTGAATCACATAACACGAAATAGCCCTCCCGTTGATTTAATTAAATTCCAAATTGTTAGGCTATTTCTTCTAAACTAGTTAGCACATGTATTGAATTTAGGTTTTCTCCTTCTTTCTTTCTTTCTAAGCCATCTGAAAAATAGATGGCACGCCAGCTCCAAGAGACAAAAAGCCACTTGAATTAATAAATATTTGGAAACAACTTCAATATGTGTTTTAATTAGCAACCGGGTTTGAAAAACAAATTACAAAATTAATGCTACCTTATTTTTCATACACAAGTGCAAGAAAGCTCTCTTATATTTAAAAGGAGACTTGCTTAATATGGAATAAGCAGAGTAACCAAGCAAAATATGGAGTATTATATATATATTGCTTTCACTAAATGCAAAACCTATATATTATAATAGTTTAATATAAAAGTAGTACTTCTCTTTGGCAATTAAATTCCCAGATGCATTCAAATCATAGTTTTAAAAACCCGGCTCGGCTGATCCGGGGCTAGAATCGGGCCGAGTTGAAGAAAAAATAGGAAAAAAAAAACCTGGTGTGACCCGGCGACCCGGTTGTAACCTGTTGATTTTTATTTTTTTTAATAAAACAATATCGTTTTGATTTTTTAAAAAAAAAATTGACTCGGACGAGCTGGTGATCCGATCAAAATCCAGAACCCGGATCTTGGACCGGGCCGGCCACCAAGCCAAATATAAAAACTATGATTCAAATATGAATGTAATGGCATAATGACATTATCGGTCAATGTAAACATTATCTTGATAATAGTAGTAATTAATAACCTCCCCATCTCATAAAAAAAATAATTTTTATTTATTTTTATATCTCAAAACATATTTATTTTAATTAATTTTAAAAAAAAATTAAATATAATTTTTTTCTATTTTATCTTTTTTTTAAGAAATTATTATTCAATTACTTTTAATGTAATAAATACAACAAAAATGTATAAGTTAACATAATATTTATCATAGTTTTTAAACCCGTCCCGGTCCAAGGCTCGGGTTTCGGGTTTTGACCGGGTCACCGAGTCAGCCGGGTCAATTCCTATTTAAAAAAATTCAAAACGGTGTCGTTTTAGTAAAAAAAAATTCAACGGGTTGCAACCAGGTTTTACCGGGTCACATCGGATCATGACTTTTTCTATTTTTTCATCAACCCGGCCAGATTCCAGCGCCGAATTGACCCACAGGCTAGACAGATTTCAAAACTATGATATTTATTGTATTTTTTAATCTGGTGTGAAAAAGTATAGTACGGATTTTATTGGGACAAAGAGAATAATTAATAATTAAAAGAGTAAATAAAGAAGGAATTAAGAGTTTGTATGTTTTTAATTAAGAGGTAATTATTATAAAGAAATAGCATTAATTGGAGACTTTGGCATGCATGATGGTGTTTCCCACAACCCGAGAATCGAAAAGCACACAACTACGTGGGCTTTGTAGGACATTCCTTGCATAAGCATGTGCTTCCCACCCTCCCTGCAACAACTGTACTTACGGGACTCTTATTTCTCAAATAATCCTCTCTCTCTCTCTCTCTTTCTCTCTCTCTCGGATATTGGTGTCACACCCATGCCTTGTATATATATATATATATATCCTCCTATGGCTGATGCATGTATAAAGTATAGCTGTTAGAACAATTAAGTGATATTTTAAATGGAGCAATGTGGTTTTCTGCAAGGAGCTCTTGGCAGCAGCCTCGCCTCTTCATTCCTGAAAAGCTGCAAATTCTCTTTCCAGCCCATCAAACATGCTCTTTTCTCATCTCTCTCTCTAAAAGTAATAACAATTCCTTTTCTTTTGTTTTCCAAAACAAACAAACAAAGGCACTTTTCAAAGAAAGGTCAATCAACGAATTCTCTAGTTGAAACTCTGAATATATATATACACTCCATATGGGATCACGAGTATTTATTGACATGCGAGCATTTGAAAACCAGACTCTGCGTGCCCAATATTTTCGTATAGTACTGGAAAGCCGCTACGTACGTACATGTATCTTCATTGATGAGACAATTCCACCTACGTATATCAAACTCCTAGATCAGAAACGCAATTTCTTTTGTGCATAGAAGGAATATTGTTAAGACTAGCTGTGTTTTTTAACATTATAATAGCATTAAAGTACTTAGATTATATTTTCGGCTTCAAACTTGCAACAGTCAGCTTCATGATATCAAGCCATGAAATAATTTCTCGCAAACTCTTTAATTGTTTCATGGATAACTTGTTTTTAATTACATTTTTTTATCTAAATACCCATAAGCTAACTGGAGGATGCCGAGCGCTTGGAACACATGTGGGGATGTGCTAAGATTTCGAGTAGTTGTGCACATTAAAATGCATCCACATTGGTTGTGGGGATAATGCGATTCCTTTATTAAAGCTAGAATTTTTAGATTTACAATCAAAGCTTTGATATAATTCAATATACATTAATAACAAAGGGTTCGAATCAACTTAATTTAGTGTCTTCATTATAGGTATTTTGGTTTTCAATCGATTTTCATGGAAATTCATTTTTGTTGGGTTTTAGAGAAATCAAGACAAACCAACTGAACATTGAACTTTGTTTTTATTAATTTTTAAGTCAATTAGTGATACCTATAAATGGGTTATGGAGTTTAAATTTATTTATCTATGAACATATTAAATATTGAAACCAAAGACGAAAAAGAATGAACAAACCAAATCAATTTCATTTGGTTTGATTTTTTACACCATCCAATTTTGTTAAATTTGGTTAATTTTTGTTTGGGAAATTAATTAAAAAAATTGTGATAAAATTGAAATAGAATTTTCTGAATCAAACCAAATGAATGCTCACCAATCGACTATACCAAGGCTCACATTCTTATTGCTATAATATTTAAAGGAATTACATACATCTTGTACTAAATGTAACGTAAAAGGAATGATTGAGAAATGTTACCTCAAATAAATTTGAACCAAAAAGTAAAGAAATTGAGAAATTAAAATATCTCAGTATAACAACACCCGTTTTTTTATTTTTTATTGTGAAATCCTTCAAACTTGGACCTCAAAAATAGTAAAATAGATCCTGAGATTTTCACTCTCACCAAATCAGATTAATTAAAGATCTTTTGGTTGAAGGTTTCAAATTTTAACTACTTCGTAATCCAATGGGGACTATAAATAAATGCATTCCAAATAAAGGAGAGGTAAAAAGATCAGAGGGTGACCTCTGGTGACAGTGCATGGGCATGGAATGACTTAACCTTGGAACAAAAGCATGAAAGCTAAGGGCAATGATAGTGATATCTTTCTACCTAAAATTCACCCCCAAGATTCCAGAATGTCGAGCGGTAATGATAAGCACCCCCAAGATTTCCATTTCAAAATATTTATTCTTGTATAGAGAATATGTGGTTTTTATGTATAGGTGAACTACAGAGAGTAAATTGCATCTGCACACTTAGCAATAATGACAATACCTACTGAGATTCTCAAGCAGAAGAGAAACCTAATTATTTCCCAATCAGAACCCAACTAATATTTTTTTATTTGAAAATTTTAACTTAGAATTCCTTACTTCGAATTCGAAGAGGATGGGATTTTAAGGTTATGTGGGAATTAGAGAAATCAAGCAATGCTTTCCAACAAATTTAGTATATGCTAGGGAAATCCCAAATCTTAAGATATATCATAGTGAATTTCATATAGGTCAATTGTCACAAGTCACACGGCATTCTCCAATTTCATATGGGCCAACAAGTATTTAGTGATCATGGAGGAATTTTTTCATTCACTAACCAATAATCAGGGCCCCTTAATTAAACACATAACATACGTTTCGCTCTCATATATACCGTTTTTCTCAATGAGGATGCGCTAAACAACTTCTAAGCTAAACTTAAATTGTTTCTGGACTAGGGTTGCTACTGACCTAAATGGACATAATAATTCATAGCTCAAGTGGGACTTAAACTAGCTACTTTTGCAAACACTATATATGTATATGAAATTACCCATTAATACTGATGGCATCGGTTGTTAAGTTGGCAAAGTTGATTGAGTCGAGAGGTATATTTTTTATATGGTATGGTATCTAGTTCGACTTTCTTACCTGATGGTCACGAATCGCAGAGTATAAATCTTGTTTTGTAAGTCTTGTTTGGGATATAGAGATTACGCGCAAGCTGACGGAAGATATATCCTACATGTAAAACAAATAAAAAGAAAATAACCATTAATGCTCAAAGGAGTTGGGATAGACATAAATCCTGGATATCTGTTGCAATGTCATAAAACTCTCCATTAACTGTTTTGTTTTGTCTTAGCAAAGAGAAGAATCCCCTCTCCCCTCTTTTCTTTTGATGAGAGAATTGAAAGCAGTTAGCCCAGTACACCTCTTAATATGCACGGTATAATAACGAAGCTAGCGGTATATAACTAACAGTAAAGGAGGTTAATTATTTGAGCAAAAGATAGGAAGGATATGTTGTTTGGGTCTGACTACCTCATCAGTGAACAAAACTAAAGCCCAACAAAAGAATACACAGAAAACAAAAACTTCAAACTTTGTCTTTAGAAAGGAAAGGAAGGAAAAAAATATCAAAGCATGTCTTGGTGTATACGTAATAATATGCATGAGATCTTCTCTCTCATGACTTTGGAGACCCAAAAGAGAGATGATTTCATGTATCAGAGTCCACGAAATTATTTCAAGTTTTCGTACAAAGCGGGGACCGGTAAATAATAGCTTTTCCCATATGCTAATGTATGCTCCCATTAGAGAAGAGTGGGGTCGGTTGTTCCCTTCTCTTCTCTCCCACTACTTAAGTAGATGGAGATGGAGTAATTGAGGTATAATAAAAGTAATTCTGCTTTTAATCTCGTCATCATGCCATCATCAATACCATCATCATCATACACTCCTCTACTCAAAACACAATACACTAACCACAAATACAACTAGGTAGCTACCTAGGCAATACATTAATAGCTCTGTTTGTGTATTTGGTCGGAGAGAGGGAGAGAGAAGAGTTATGTTTGCATGTGCATGTGGAAAAATGAGTGCCCATGTCAGTCCATGCATGTGAGTGAAGCTAGGGGTAATTGAAGTGGGGGGTTTAAATTTGCTGAAACCGAGAGAGAGAGAGAGAGAGAGAGAGAGAGTATGCATGGCGTATGGCGGGAGAATTGTCAGGTTATCGAGCACAGAGGAGAAAAGTCTTATTTTCGGGCTTTGAATGCATGTGCGTACTTCCCTTCTGCTTTGCTTCAGAAACCTGATACATGGTCACTTATCGTCAAAATCTCAAGTGTATAGGGTGTGTGTATATAGACCTCACAAACCGACCCCACCACGGTTTGCACCCCCAATCATTTGGTTTGCTTCATATACATGTACATTATATATGTGCTAGTAAGTATTAATTAAGATTAAGAAAAAAACGATGTAATGTGGAAAGAGTAATGGAGTACAAGGGAGAAAACATTTGGATTATAATAGTGTTTTTAATCTCTTTTTTTTCTTTGATTTTTTTTATTTTGATCCCTTAATTTTTTTTATAAATTTGATCTTTTTTAAGGGATTAAAATTAAAAAATACAACACATATAAAGATTAGAGTAAACATGCATTACAATATGGCTAGAGCATGCAACGCAAGCGCTAACGTTTGGAACGCTTCTGTTGTCTTTAGATGACACAAGGCGTTATATGGCAATCAAACGCTGCTTTTCACAAAGGTGTTAAAAGCGTCGCTACATCTTTTTCCTTTTAGGGCGACATGTGGCGGCGGGTGTGGGACGGTTTGTTATCGGCAACATTTTCTTTTTTTTTTCCTCCCTTTGAAATTTGCCTTAGCCATTCAAAATTTTAGAGTTGTATTATTTATTGAGATTTTAACTTTGGTTTTTATTCTTTTGATTTTTAATTTTTGTTCTTGACCCTTTTGTAAAATTTCAATTTATTTTCAATTTCATCTTTAAATCCAAATTTATGATATGTTAATTTTTTCTAATTTGGTGCTTATAATTTTGATTGTTTTTTTCTGTCCTTTAGTTAAATTCATTTTACTTTTCAATTTCACCCTTCAATAAAAAATTATTTGTTGTCCTCTAATTTATTTATTATTTAAATCTTGATCCTTATTCTTTTAATTGCTATTTTTTGGGATCCCTTTTATAATTCATTTTTGTTTATGATTTTATCCTTTAATATTTGATTGGTTGGGAAATGGGCTTTGTAGTTTTTCTAGATAGGGTACTTTCAGTCTAATAACCCGGGTCACAAGTTTAAAAAGTTAACAAAGATTGACATTATTATTTTGGACTTGTTTTCTTTTTCGATTTCGTTATTCGATATTTTTTTTAATAGGTTCTATGATTTTCTTTGCTTTCTTTTCTATTAAGTTATCTTGATCTCATAACCTATACCATAGATTTAGAGGGTTAACCAGGGTTGGTACAGGCCTTTTTATTGGATTGTTTTTTTGAAAAAAGAAATTGATATTTTTTTAGTTTTGTCTTTCAAATTTTTGTTCTCTTTGAAATTAATCTTCATTTTTTCCCTTTTTCCCTTTTTTGGGTTATTCTATTAACATGATTTGGGTCGCGGGGTTTGGTCGTCTTATATGGTTTTGATTTATTTTTGAAGTCCTTTTGTTTGTTGATTTTTTTTTATCTCATCTTTAAACATTTACTTTGTTGAAAATTAGGCTTTGTGATTGTTTTTCCATTTGTTTTCTGTTGGGTTATCATGTTCTTATTACCGAAGTTACAACTTTATCATGCTAACTCAGGTTAACTCGAGTAGATTTGTTTTTGTCTTTTTTTACCCAATTTTATCATTCTGTATTTAGTTGGGTGGAAATTAAGCTACATTATTTTTTTCCTTTTGAAAAATGGTTTTTTTTCCAAGTTATCGTAACTTTTTTTTTAATTTGATCAATTTGATCTTGTTGTCTATTTTTTTATCATCTAATTAAAATGAAACCAACTTATTTGAATCAACCAGGTCTATGATTTGAGTTGCATATTTGTTTTCCTACTTTAAAACACGCTTGTCTTTGTATGAACATCATTGTTTTATGCGAAAGAGAAATGATTTGATTGAGACCATATATCTAGTATATACTCAAACCTTCCTTGATTTTTTAAAGTCATTAGAGAATTATTCTTTATATTCTCAATTTCAAATCTAATCTCCATGCATTTTGATATATTTGAAATCAAGTCCTCTTGTTACTTTTCCAATAAACATTTTGATATATTCCTCCATATTTTCCTTATAAAACGATTGAAATAACTTGAATACACTTAGCTAATCAATTTGAATTCTTAAAAATTTGATATCACAATTTTGCATCTCCTTCTAGAACGTTTGGTTTTTATTTTTATTTTTAAATAAAGAAGAGATTTTAAGGCTACAATGCTTTTTTAAGACAAGGAACGGGTATTAATTTAGGCTACTAGTTTTTTTATAAAACAAATTAATTAATTTTTTTTATGAAGAATTAAAGCAATGACATGATAAAGTTTAAATTTATTTGTTTTATTTTAAATTATACTGCAAAAAGATTAAAAATAATTTATAAGGAGGTAACTTAGGAAAAAAGTAACAAAATGACTTCGTTTCTAATTTATCAAGATATAGAAATTCACATAGCACAATAAAGCTAAACTGAATCGACCGCTGAGATAAGGCGATGGTGAGAAAAATAAAAGGTCAAGGTGCGACAAAGATGCAATGAAATCCCCCACTCTCTCCCCTCTCGAACCCATTTCAGAAACAAGAACACTCAACGTGCTCCCTTTCGCAATCTCTTGATAGGGACAGGTCTTGAATACAAGGGTAGAGTTTTGTCTACTCGATGGTGGATAAAAAAAAATTGGGAAAAATTTAGAGAAGAGATCCCTTTTGGAGGCTTGCTGGATAGTTTCGGCATGGCCTCTCCATACTCCATAGAGGGTTGTCGGCTGATCATTCCAAAGGGAAAAGGGAGGCAACTTTCGATAAACCCTCCTTTTTGGATTACCACTTTGCGTTGCATGCCCCCATTGATCGCAAGCAACTTTTTTACATGAACCTTTTGGGGTCGCTTCTTTCATGAACGGGTGTTGTTTTAAGTGAATAGACATTCTTATCCTTTTGTAGGATTGCAGTCATGCTTTGACCTCTAGGTATCCAAAGGAAAATAAAATATTTTAACAGCCCAGTTTCTGTTTCTGTTATATAAATCTTAAGAAGCAATCTGCTACCATTTTATAAATACTGATAAGTAATTAAATAAATACAAATAAAAAAAATTTAAATAAAAAAGTTATTTGATTACGAAGGAAAAACCTTTTGAAGAACTCTTCAAAAAATTAAAAAAAAAACCATTTGGAATAGCCAAATCTAAGATATACAACTTCCACTAGTTTAGAAAATTAGAAAAGTAGTATTTTTAACTACAAATTCTTTGTAACTATATTATCTTCTTATCAAGACAAACACTCTATTTTGCCTCTTATTGTAGTAGCTTGCCAAAACACCTGATAATCTTTAAACTATTTTCATTAAAACAGAACATTCAGTTGCTAACAGTTAACATAGAAACTCCCTCTAGAAGTTTGCAGGCTCTTCAACTCTTTAGTGAACAATTCTCCTTGAGAATCTTCTTCGCACTTCATTCGCGTGTAAGAGTATATGGTGTGAAACTTGGTGTAACTCCTTAGCTGGTTGGACATTCTTGCCCCGTTGCAAGTGTTGCTCTACCCAGTGTTATTCTCGCATGCTAATGCTTTAGATTATCCTTCCTTATATACACATCCATCTGATAAGGATAAAAACTGTATCTTCAAACTTCCTAGTTAGTTACGTTCTTAACATACTGTTATTTGAGTTTCGCAAAAACATTTATTTAATAGTTATCTTCAGATAACTTGTATTGATCTTTTATTTGAACTTCTTATATAATTTATCTAAAAAAATTAAATAATTACAGAAATAATCACGTCATATCCTAAAAGATAAACATGGCTAATTCTTTATCTAATTTTAGATAAATTAACAATCTACATAAATTCATCTTTAATAGCGTAGATAATCATTCACTAATCAAAGCCAATCATTTTAACATTTAAAATCTCTCCTTTTGGTTGATTTGTGACAAAACATAATAAAGATAAATTATCATGGAAGTAGTTCAAATAGTTTAATCATAAACAAATACTTCTTTAAAGTATTCTTGCAAGTACAATTTAAACAATGGTATGTAGCATAAGAACAATTATTAATATTTATACAACAACATCCTAACAGTTCCAAACTTGTTTCATGCAATTAGCCCATAACATATTCAAAGAATATTTCATATAACATATTGCATCCCAACGGTTCATAATATGTTCAAGGTGCAACTACCATGCATCATATATTGCTATACAACTACATGCATCAACTTCAAAGTGCATCAAGTATTCAACATAAATGTTTCTATACTACAAAAAAAAAAATATCCTAGTTATTATAGACTAGAATATTCAATATTCAATATTCAATATTCATTCCTGATTAAAAAAATCAATAAAATTATAGAACAATAAAAAAACAAATTTGACGGCTAGCTAGCTTGCTTTCTCTTCCTTGCATGCATCCTTGTCTCCCTCTGGGTTTGGAACCAATCCTATTCATCATCACCAACAACAATTGATGCACTTGTTCGATATCCAAGTTAAGTTGAACAAGTCTGTCATTAACCTGCATAATATTTTGGTTCATATCTATTAGCAACTTATCAAATCAATCTTATGTTTTTATTTACTAGTAAAACTATCTAACTTGTTTGATAGTACTTGTAATTATTCTACTATAAAAAGGAGTCGGGGCTGGTTTGAGAAGTTTTGGGCTGATATAAGATAAACTCTCTAGGATGTAACCTTTTTTTACTGACCATAACTTCAAATTTGACAAGAGTTATAACTAAGATCTTTCCATGCATCCTGATTATTGGCTTACTGTCATGCAAAGGTATTTTAGCCATGACTTCTATCCTAATTATCAACCCTTTAAAAGGCATACCCATTTCCTTCTCAATTGTAGCTTTTCGTATGACATTAATAAAGTAATTGGCTAGTCAATAGGAACATCAATAGCAATAGCATTCATGAACTGAGTTTTTTCAATTATCAACTCAGTATGTCTTGCAATTGGTTAGAGGTTTGTGGGCATAATTTTTGCTAATAGTACTTAAAGAAGGTAACATAGTGTGTATAGACAATTTATATGCTTTGGTAGATCATTTTGATCATATAGAGCTAACAAACATATCACTCATTCGAGTCTTAGAAGGGGCTCTTATTCCCTTATAGATACAGCTAGGATATGTGATTTCAAGTAGCTCATATAACTTTTCAATGACAGCGAAAGATAACTCAAGGGTTTGACCTTAAATAGTAGAAGTAATGAAGTGATCATCAATATTGACATACTCATAATTGGCATAAAACTGACTAACTACTTCAATAAATAGAACAAATACTCTTTTAATCAGTTTACCCCATTGTCTTTTCTTAAAGATGTCTTCTATGAATGCAAGTGTAGGGTTAGAACGATCACTTATTTGAAGAAATGATGGGTTATTTAATAGGCATCACTTATTTTTTTTCACTTTTATTCTTAAGTTAGAAATTTGTGGAAATTAATTTTTTATGGAATTGATAATACTAAAATGTATTTAATTTAGGTTGAATAATCTTGAATTGAACAAATAATAGATAATTAGTTAGGTAATGATTATTTTCTATTAATTTTATTATTTTAGTTCACATTTTTATGCAAAAATAAATTAATATAGAAATGATAATTAGTTATTGGATTATACATTCACTTTTAGTAAAAAGTTGAATTTTGAATTGATAGTTACATTATTAATAAATATCATCATCAATATTCTATATAGGTTTTATAAGTAATAGGTTATTTAATGGGTATCAATTACATTTTTTCAATTTTATTCTCAAGTTGGAAATTTATGAAAATTAAATTTTTTTATGGAATTGATAATATTAAAATGTTAGAGGCTGGAGCAACTAGTGAACCCGATAGAAATCAAGTTTATGTTATGCTTATGACATCGACCCGAGATATAAGGGTGGGTTATACTATTTCAACGATAGGCACACAACATTTCAGCACAAGCTAGACATCATCGGTCGTTGATGAAATGCGCTCCGAGATAAAGTTCATAAACAAATGACTAAAATGAGGACACAACTAAAAGAAGAAGAAAGAGCATAAATTGAATAAGAAAATAGGAGGAAATACATGCATATTTCGCTTAGCATTTTCCTCCCCTTCCTAGCACTTTTGGTTTAGAATCTTTTCCTTCCCCATCACCTTTTTAGAGATTTTAATATGTTTGGATTTGTTTTATATGGAATTCATTTTAATATAATTTTTGTTTATGGAAATCATTTGAATATAATTATTGTCGAACAAGATTCTTATTGATGTTATTGTTGTGAGTTTCAAGGATTATAATCACAAATGCATTTTGGGATTATAACAACATAAAAAAAGTGTGATAATTTGACGGAATCACCAACAGATTAGTTTATTTCTTTGACATTTCCATTGACAATTTTAGGTCATATTTCATTAGAAAATTACATAAGATTTTAGAATTTCCAATGAAAATGCCAACAGAATCTTCTATTGGTGATTTAGTCAAAATTGGTTACTAGCATTTCAATAGAATAGGCAACAAAATCAGCGATAGAATATTCTATTAGCAATTATGGTGCATTTTTTATGGAATATATGATGAAATATTTCATCAACAAATAAGGATCTGACGGAGATACCGATAAAAAATGGGTTGCAAAATTTTTTTTGGCGTGAATATTCCATCAGCGATATCATTAAAAGAAGAAGTTACTAATTGTCGCCATAAGTTTTTCTTAAACATTTACAGAACATTCCGTTAGCTTTTTTTAATTTTTTAGTGGTGTCCACTCTCCACGAGGTAAACTCATATTATTGAGATATATAAATACCTCGAGTCACTAGGTAAACACGCACTTAAAAAGAATAACCACAAGTTAACTATTTAGTAGGTGGCCCAGTGGTAAGAGCTTGAGACCAAGGGATTTGCTCCCCCTGTGGTCTCAAGTTTGAACCCTATAGTTGTTAATATGATGGCCACTGGAGGCTTACATGGTCGTTCACTTCAGGGCCTGTGGGATTAGTCGAGGTGCGCGCAAGCTGGCCCAGATACTCGCGTTATTAATAATAATAATAAAAAAAAATAACCACAAGTTTGTACAAGAACAAACATACACCCCTCACCACCACTACTTTTCTTTATCCTTCTCTTCCTAGTATATTATTTTTCTTTTACAATTTACTAATTTAAGTATTAGGGGATCTCATATTTCTAAAGGATACTTGTTTTTCAGAGGCTACGAAGCCTAGAGATAAAACATATATTCAAGCCCAAACACTTCAGCCCAAGACATAATTGTGGAAAGTTTAAATCCAACTTGAAAGTTTTTGCAACTCCATCAACTTATAACAAAGTATGAAATTGTTTAAACCTATTTTCTAGTGTTTTTCATGGAAATACTTTCAATTACATATACAAACATTGCTATGGGTATCAGATCCATTGAAAATTTATCGACAATCATAAATATTTTTTAACCTTTTGAAATTTGACTTATTGACAATTAGCAACAAAAATGTTATCTTTTTTTAAAAAAAATATTTTTATGATTGTTATTCTTCAGTTTTTTTTATCTAAATTGAAATTCTTAATGAAAATCTATTGATACTTTTGTTTCCCTCCAAATCATGGCAGAGAGATGAATTTTCAATTGAACTAATGGAACTAGTGTTGTCAGTTAATCGAGATAGAAAAAGAAGAAACATTACAGATAGCTTATTATTAATGGATGGAATTTCATGAATAACCAATTTATCAACAAAATTTCTTAAATTACAAAAGGATTTTCTATCAGTACGTAATACATGTTTTTCTTGTAGTGCTAGAGTACATGAAGGTAAAAATCACTGGTATAAAACTAGTATATCTTTTTTTTTTACTCTGATCATATTGAGAAATATGTTGGATTTTTATATTACATATATCAATTAAGAAATTTAAAGGAATTGGTTGATTTATTTGTAATGAATATATGTTTCATGTTCCAATTCTCATGTATCATTCATTATAAATATGACTTCTTTCCGGTATTAGACATTTAATTTTCATCTTTTAAGGGTTGTAATTATCAAACAATCATTTTTAAAAAAATTAAGTTATATATTAGATGAAGTTTCAATTCATGATTTGTATCCTTTTTTTAATATATATTTTTAATGCACAAATTGATCACACCAACTTGTGTTATTAATTAATTTTAATTAAAATAAAAAATAAAAAATTTAAATTCGTAATTGTGTGTTCATTAATATTCTGGTATAATATTAAATAACTATTTTAATTCAAATAAAATTTTAAAATATGATTTATATTATTGTTTAATTATAATTTTATTGCATTACTAATTAAATTAATCAAGAGATTATAATAAAATATTCTCATGGCTTAATTAGAAAGTGTTTGGCAACTTGAAACAGCTGGTCACTATATAGTATTGTCGAAGGCTTGTTTGAGAGTGTGGTTGTGATTGTGGTTGTGGTTTAAAGTATTTTCTGCTAAAAAATACATTAAAATGATGTTTTTTTTATTTTTAAAAAATTATTTTTGAGATCAGTACATCAAAACGATCCGAAAACATAAAAAATTGAATTTTTAAAACATACAGGTTGGCCTATATTTTCAAACATGGCCTAAATGATGTTCTTGATGGCGCTTTCGGAGAGAAGTATAGGAGAACTTTAATTCCTTAGCTAGCCATTAGGCCTATTGCATTGGATTTCTTTTGTAGCTTTGTATGTATGAAATATTTTGGATATGGATAACAATGAAAGAGTGCAACGAGCTCATTTTTATCTTAACTGTATTTGAAATTCATATAGATAGTTTTATGATATGATTACTAAATCTAATCCCATTGTTATCCTTTATTTCTAAAGTTGATTTATAGTATGTAACAAATCCATCATAATATTGATTTTGGGATAAATATATTGACAATGGTCATTTGGATCGTATATAAGAGCAGAACACGCTTACTTGAAATGCATTGAGAATTTTATTTTTTTTATTATTATTAGTATTAGCCATCGGATCATATAATAGACACCAGCTAGATTATTGTCACGCGCTCGTTGCCGGTTAAATAAGTTTTTTTAATGTAAAAAAATATTTAAATGTTATTAATGTATTTTCTAATAAAAATAAAACCATGTGAGGGTTGATCTAATGTTACCCGATCAACTTGATGGATCCAAAAATAACCTAAATATCCGTTAAAAGCATAGTTTGATTAAAAAAAATCTTACGATGAAATCATTTTTCAAATATTAAGATGGAAGTATATTGAATCGACTCAGGTCAACTAAATGTCAGATTCCTGACATCATGAGACTGAGATAACCTCATAAAAAACAAATCGAAATAAATTATGAAACTCAATTTCTATTTGACAAAATATTGAAGGATGAAATTGAAAAAAAAAATTAACTTAAAAAATGATTAAAAAAACTTGAGTTAGCCTGTTAAACTCATGAACTAGCTAAATTATGAGATTAGGATAGGTTTTTTTTATTAAAAAGATGCATTTGTTTTTCTTTAATCCAATTCATTAGAACTTTGACGAATAATTTTTTTTTATTAATTTTTATGTAATAAATCATGCTACAAATGAGAAATATATGTTACTGTTAAAACAAAAAAGAATTGCATGAATGAGAGAATACAATTTTGACTGAAAAATATTCTTTTTTCTAGAATTTTAACTTTCTTTATAAATATCAATTTAATTAAATAAAAATAAGTTTTGAAAAATATTCCACGGCTGCGCAAACACTATGATAGTATATGTGTCTTTTTCTTGGCGGGCTGGTTCAGAGATTTGCTTCTTTCCTTGTTTTTTCAACATCAACCACTTTCTTTCTTCCCTGTCATCATTGTTAACGTCTATCTTTGATAATGAGTTTTACTACGAAAAGGGTACTTCCAATTACACTACGATTGACTTGGAGATCACCTTTTCCACCTTCTCCTTTTCTTTTTCTTTTCTTGCCCACTTTCTCCACTGCTCTCTCTCATCTCCATAATCCCATGGGATGGGATCAGCCCCGACAGAACCGACGCCCATTCCGGTTTCAGAACTTCAAATTTCTCTTGCTGAGCTCTTGCGTTTTACCATTACAACTATAAATTTTCGCAAGGAAATTTTTCAATAAATTTTACCAAAAACTAAATTAAACATAGAATAAATGATAATATATATTAAACAAGAAAATGTCGATAATGCTAATCTCAATATGGATTTCTATAAAGCCAATGAATTTTAGGCGAAATGATTTACTTTCTGAACGAGTTATATGATCCGGAATAGTCCAATTATGCAGATTTTTCTCTCTAATTTAGTACTCGTGTATGTATTGAAAGTGACTTTTTTATTTTTACTTAGAGATCAGGAGCTCAATATTTAATATTTTCTTAGAATTGAGGTTGTTTACATCACATGCAAGAATTGATAACCCCTCCCTCCCCTTCCAATTATCATACAACACATCAAGATGAAAAAGGAAAAAAATCGCAACCTAGTTTTATGATAGCTACGAATACTAACTGGTCTTTTAGATATTTTTTGGTAGGAGTTGATTATATCAAAAGAAAAATAAAAATCATTCTAAAGCATCCTATTTAAGGTAGGTTGCTTCGTGTTTGTTTTCATGATAAAAACACTTATCGTGATTTCATACTAAAGGTTTGCCTAAACCGATTCATTATTGGAGGTATAAACTATTAAGACTTGGGACAGTAATTTGGGATTTGGGTCAAGTAACAAAGCTCCATCCTCACATTTGAAACGTGAGCGTTGGACTCGATACGATGATGTGTAATTTATAGGTATAGACCTATTTAAGATTTTGTTGATCGAAATAGGTCCAAAGGTCACCACTCATACTCAATGAACCTATGTAGGATTATGCTGATCCAACCTAAATTTGCTCGCATTATCAAAGAAACATGTAAAAAAAAAACAATAACACAAGCATAAATTTAGACACATCAACAAAAACACAGAAAATTCAAATTCAAATAACAAATAAATATCTACAAATAATATTTACAATTAAAAATAAATGTTAAGTTTTTACAAATATTTATATTTATAAATTTATAAAAAAAATATATTGTTAACATAGTGACTCCGTTTCTTGAAAATGATTGATTGGATTGTTGAAATAATAGCTCATTAGGGTATTGTCGGGGAGCCCTCGAATCCATAGAACCGGATTCATAAAAAAAAAAAAAAAATCTTTATTGTTGTTGCTGTTATACATGCATGCATTTATTTTTTACAAAAATAAGACATGTAATAATTGCTTATGTTGCTAGTTAGGCAATTTATTAGGATAATGTCCAACGACGGTTCGTTTATTCTAAATTTCTTTTACGGATAATTACAATTAATATGCAATATAACTACAATGAAAAACCATTTTATATCTTAAAAACATCTAGCACGTAACAAAAATAAAGTTACATAATAAGCGATCCTATTATTTGTTCAATATAGATTTAAGGATAATGCCTAGTGATATACATTTATTGTAGATTGATTTTTGGATAATAAAATTAAATTAATATGCAACCATAATTGCATGGAAAAACACAATAGAGTAAGGGTTTTTTTTTTTTTTTTTTAAAAGTATGTACACACAATAAAATCATGTATTAAGAGATTTCATTATCTTTTTGATCAATTGTATTTTTAGGATAAGACCCAATGATAGTTCATTTATCCTACATTGATATACGGATAATAAAAACCCTTAATACACAATAAATATTTCAAAACAATAATTACAAAGTTATTTATTATAAATATGGATGATATGAAGACTTGAAATAAAACAAAAGTAAAAATTAATGAAAACACTTATTTGACTCCTAAATAACCTAGATATAGCAAAATTAAAGGTCTAAACAAAAAGTAGTAAACATGTTTTCGCAACTTGACGCAAACTTGAATAGTTACACAATTGTAAGCTCTAGAATTGAAACCTAGAAAAAACAATATCGAAATAACTTCAAATTTAATATATAGTACCTTTATACCTAATAAATAATATATCTCAGTTTATAAGTCGTTCCCTTATTTCTAGGTATCGAAAACTCGTGTATGATTAATTTATGGTAGAATTTAACTCAAAATTAAGACTACGAACAAAAGATATCAAAAGGAGCCCAAATTTAATATATAGTGTGATTTCACCCTAAATAACCATTATATCAACTTTGAAATGATTTCAAGAATGTTTGATATGGTTTCTTTATTGATTGTATTCATGGTAGAATTGAAAGAATCTTCAATAACATATATTCTTCCTTTTTTTATTGAGTTTTTATGCTACTGATATGTTTAGGGACAATAAAAAATTGAAATAACACTTTTTTTATACTAAGATGCAGAAAACACAAAGAGAAGAATAAGATTGAAAAACACAACTAAACTTATAGAACATAAAAAAAAAATGAGATTTTTAGGAAGATATGACCTGATTTCATAGCCCAGCTCTAATACCAATTAATATGAACCTCATGATCACATGGTCACACAACTCACAACAAGATTGATAACAAATCCTAGAAAGCCAAAGCATGTCTGATAGGAGTATGATACAATGGAAACTTATCCCAAAGCACCAACACTAATAGAATAAGAACCTCCACCCTATGATTACTAGTTCACAAATGAGAAGTATAATAAAGAATCCACGAAGATAGTTAATCTTCGATAAATCAATATAGTTTGTTAAAGAACCAGAGAATACGAGAATCTCTCTCACATAAGCTGAATAAATTTGACAACAATATTATTATCCACTCTTCATTTTTGTCCTCACAAAGAGCATTTATACTTTTGAAAATAAAAAATCTAATATATCTACCCTTGTGAGCTAAATTGGCTCATTTACAAAACTGATCCAAAACATTTATTAATAAACATGAAAGTATGGACCTAAAGAAGTATTGGGTCATAGCTAAAAACTAATTAATAATGGAAGGTAACCATTACCAAACAATTTATTCTCTCTATGTGTGTGCTAACCTTCTCTCCTCTCTAACGCTCTCTCTATAAAAAATCATAACCTCATTCTTAAAAATTACTTCCATACTCACTGTCAACCAACATTATCTTCTCCAAACTCATGGCCCATGATAATAGTTGTTCTCTCTCTTATAACAACAGGCCCAACCACCACCCATCAAAATATTAACCTTCATAGCCACCATGATTCCCGACTTTTCTTTTCATCAAAATCACTATCGTAAAACCATACTCTACTTGAACCATTCCATAACATAAACCAAAGAAGAATTGATTAATTTCACGAGAGAAGACATAACAAAAAAAATACTAAAAACATAACAAGAAAATACTAAAAAAAAACTCTCCCCTTCTTGGGTTGTGATGGAGGTTGAGATTTATTGGAGTTTTGGGACTAATTTCAGGTAATTTTATGGGAATTTTGGGCTATGATTGTCGCAAGTCAAAATCCGCGCGGCGTCGGCTGGCGATTTTTCATTCTTCTCGTTTTGCTTTGATTCGTTCATTGGAGTCGCCACCTAGTAATTTATTGAGGGCTACTAGGAAACCTGATATACTGGTCTTGTCAGAGATTCACGGGAAAGGGACTGGTTGTGGTTAGGGAAGGTATTAGCACCCCTAACGCACCCTACCTGAGGTAAGCTGCTTCGTGTACTTGATATATTAAAGAAGTTTTTAAAAATAAAATTTAGCCCAATTCTAAGGCTTTGATAAATCAGTTATTAGTTCCCAAAATATATGTAGATACATGTTCTACATTTTCATGGAAAATACAACATGATTTTATCTCGTCCTTTAGATATGTGTGCATATAAATTAAAATATTAAATTCATTTTTTTATATTCAATAACATACATAAAAAAATACAAACACACACACACTTTCACTATATTTTTCTTTTTCTTTTCTTTTTACATACATAATACAAATTGTAAAAATTCAACAACTAAATAAAAATTACATCAAACACTTTAAAAATTACAAAACAACCCCCACAAATCCTTTACAATGCAGGGAAACCTTCTGAACCCGTGTGAACAGCGGCGACGCGTCCTTCCACGCGACACCGCCACTGGCGGCCCAAGCGCCGCCGCTGGAAACTCAAAAAAACAGGGGCTCTGGAATGTTTCCTTCCCCCTCTGTCCTCCTCAACTGCCGGCGACCTGCAGAACAAGAAAGGAAACGCACACCAGTCAATTTTAGTTTGTTATTTTTAGATCTGCTCAAAAAATTCTGTCATCTGTTCCTCCCGGTTTGTTACGCCTCGCCGATGGCGGATCTAGTGGTGGCGGTCTTCTGCGGAGGGGGCGGCGACGTTGAGATCTCTCCGGTGGTAGCGGTGGCGGTTCTTGGTTCTCGGTCTTCTCCTTCCTCGATCCGGTGGGCTGTCGTCCGTGGACTACGAAACCGCGGTGGAGATGAGCTTGCTGGTGGCCGGTCTGTGCAAAGGAGAGCTGGTCGATGGAGACAAGGGGGCGGCTCTGTGGTGTGCTGCTGTCGCTGCTGGAGGTCGGTTGGAGATCTGTGAGATGGCCGGGGAGGGAGGCCGATGGAAGCGAAGCATTTGGGATGGAGAGGGACGGCGTTCTGCTTGTTCGGCCGCCGGGGGCCGAATGGAGGAGAAACCTGGCGATGAAAATGAGAGAGTGAGGGGACTCTGTTCTGTCAAAGAGAAGGGGAGAGAGCAGAGGGAAGTGGCCTTGTGGGGCTCCGGTTTGTTGCAATGGGAAGCGAGAAAATCCCGGGGAAAGGGGGGCGGGCGAGAGAGGAGGAGATGACCAGTGTCTCGTGGGGATGAGGGAGGGAGATCGGCGGTGGTTGGTTCTCGGTTTGGGAGAAGAAGGCTGGGAAAGATGGGTGTGTGTTGATGACCGGGCTGTGGGAGAAGGAAGGAAAATGAGCGCCGGTCTTCTTCTCGGTCGGCTCCGGGGAGAACCAAAGGAAGTGAGGGGGTTGGTCTTGGTTTTTCGGTTTCTAGTTGGAAAAGGAATCGGCCGCTTGGGTGAGAGTTTTTCAATAGGGAGGAGGAGCTCTTCGGACCGGTTGAGGGAGAAGAAAATAAATCCTCGGCGGGGGCTGGCGGCTACCTTTCGGTGAGGGAGAAGAGTAAAGTTCAAAATTTTTAGGGTTTTCCTTTCTTTGTGTTGCCTCCCCGAATTGCAAAATTGAACCCCCCTTTTCAAAATCAGTATAGCATGGTATTTATAGGAAAAGTTTTACTAGGTTTTCAAACAGTCCCTCAACCTTTCCTTTTCTTCTCTTTTCCTCTTTTTTTTTGTAAATTTTGATTTTTCTTATTTTTCTTGTATTTTTGAAAGCGAGCAATATCAACGTCAACTCAATAAGGAAAATCAATGATCATAAAATTTACGCGTTAAAAGTTGAACGCGTTTCAAATACCTTTGAAAATTTAAATTCTTTTGAGATGACGTTGAAAATGCTAAAAACGATGCAAATATATCAAAAAATGCATTTTTTGGGTTTTCATTGTTTTTTTGCTATTTTTGGTTTTTTTCTAAAAAATTATCAAAAGATGGGTCAAAAATTGGGTAGCAACAGATGCCCCCTCTTTACAATGCTTACGAAGCAAAACTCCTCAATGTTTTGCATAGTAAGCTTTGTAAAGAAAAGAAAAGGAAAATGATCTCATTATCTTGGGCGACTTGCCCTTTTTGAAGAAAAGTGGTCTATTTTCAGGGGCGACCTGCCCACACATATTCAAAGTGGTCTATTTTCAGGGGCGACCGGCCCACACACTCACACTGGTCTATTTTCACGGGCGACCTGCCCACACATACTCAAAGTGGTCTATTTTCAGGGGCGACCTGCCCACACACTCACACGGGTCTATTTTCACGGGCGACCTGCCCTTTTGATTGGGTTTACCTAAGATCCCATCTGGCGATCTAACAAGAACAAAAATTGGTGTCTAGCTCGGTCAACTTGAAATCCCATCTAGCGATTCCCTTTAACCAAAGCTAAATTCTGCGTGGTTAGGCTGAACCGAGACCCCTTCGCCAATCCCCTTCAACCAGAACCAAAACTCTTGTGTGCGGTTAGGATAGACTGAGATTCCTTTCGCCAATCCCCTCTAACCAGAACCGAAATCTTTGTGGTTGGGTTGAACTGAGACCCCTTCGCTGATCCCCTTCAACCAGAACCGATCCCCTGTGTGCGGTTAGGATAGACTGAGATTCCTTTCGCCAATCCCCTCTAACCAGAACCGAAACTCCTGTATGGTTAGGATAGAGCGAGATTCCTTTCGCCAATCCCCTCTAACCAGAACCAAAACTCCTGTGTGGTTAGGATAGACTGAGATTCCTTTCGCTAATCCCCTCTAACCAGAACCAAAATCCTTTGCGGTTAGGTTAAACTAAGATCCCTTCGCCGATCCCCTTTAACCATAACCAAAGTCTCTTCGTGGCTAGGCTAGGCGAGATCCCTTCGCCGATCCCCTCTAACCGGAGCCAAAATCCTCCGTGGTTAGGATAGACGAGATTCCTTTCGCCAATCCCCTCTAACCAGAACCAAAATCCCTCGTGGTTAGGCTGAACCGAGATCCCTTCGCCGATCCCCTTCAACCGGAACCAAAACTCCTGTGTGGTTAGGATAGACCGAGATTCCTTTTGCCAATCCCCTCTAACCGGAACCAAAATCCTTTGCGGTTAGGTTAAACTAAGATCCCTTCGCCGATCCCCTTTAACCATAACCAAAGTCTCTTCGTGGCTAGGCTAGACTTAGATCCCTTCGCCGATCCCCTCTAACCAGAGCTTCTGTGGTTAGGATAGCCTGAGATTCCTTTCGCCAATCCCCTCTAACCGAACCGAAATCTGTGTGTGTAGCTCGGTCAACTGAAATCCCATCCGGCGATTCCCTTTAACCAAAGCTATGTGAGATCCCATCTGGCGACCTCCTTTAAATCAAAATAAAAAAAAGTGCGTAACTCGATCAACCTGAAATCCCATCTGGCGATTTCCTTTAACCAAAGCTACATGAGATCCCATCCGCGACCTCATTCAATCAACACCAAAAAAGAGTGTGTAACTTGGTCAACCTGAAATTCCATCTGGCGATTTCTTTTAACCAAAGCTGCATGAGATCCCATCTGGCGACACTGGCAAAAAGACTTGGTTGGAGCAGTCTGGCGGGATAAGGCTGACAAACTTGGCGCTTTCCGGTTGCGGGTTGACTTGAAGACTCCTTTTGATGACGGGGGATAATCTCCTCGTTTCTTTGAGATTCTCCTACTGGCGGGGGTTCATCTCATTCTCTTCTCGTTCCGGGATCTAAACCAATTCTTTGTCATCCTCAACTCAATGATTCTTTCTTTGTCCACAATCTTGCTTGGACTTCATTGAGAATCTTTACGTAACAAATCACAAGTAGGTGCAATGCTTTGAGGTTAGATGACATCCATGCATCCTTATCGATGCGAAATATAAGTTCCCCCCTTTGATGATCCATCGTCATAGGGTGCCTTTGTTTGCATTCCAAAGCTTTCTTTGTTCTTTCGATGCATTGGCTCATTTGCGTGCTAGCCTTCCTCGGTTGTAAATGCGGTGCCTATCTTAGGTTGTCTTCGACGGTTCTTGCTCTCCTTGTTTATCAAGCTTGACTCGCCCCCAAGTGTGGTGTTGCTTGATTCATCATGAAGGATTTTTTCTCCTGGATTCTTCGAAAATTATCTTTCGATTGGTTGTGTGCATCATGCCAACACCCATCAAGATGGTCGACCAGTCATGAACTTGCCTCCAATTGAAGCAATACTTTTCAAGTATATGTTATCATCAACCTTCTTGGAAACCGCCAAGTCATCCGGACATGCATCTCATAGCTTGCAATAAAAAACTCATCGTTGTAAACTCAATGTTCTTCTCTATGGATTCCTCTCATCTTGTCAAATCAGATTATGAAAAGAAATGCACTGGCATCATCAATGATGTTCATCACCCATATTCATGCGGTGAAGTGCGCATTTGAGCTTCAAAACAAATGGCCCCATAGTCAGTCTTAGTGGGTGCAGCCTTCCAACATTCATTCAAATGCGACTATGTGATAACATCGTTCAAAAGTCATAGCTATGTTGGGGATGATAAACCAAGATAAAGATATGAAAATATCTTTTAAGTGCAGCGTTGCTCATCAATTGCTGCTGAAGTTCACTAAATAATGGATTGTCTTTGAACAACATTGCCTCCAATATGATCTGAGCATGCTCATTCTTCTGTCTATAACCAAATGGTTTTTTGTGATCTCCAGGAATGACTTTGATGGACTTCGCCAACTCATCGTTCGATTCTTTCTTTGCCCCCAGCTGATCTGAATACCTTTTGTTTTCCTTCTCAGGGTCCACTGTATTGCCCCCAGGTGGTCAACGTTTCAAAGAGTGTCAAGAAGTGTTGATGTCATTCTTGTCAAGGATTTTGCAAACTCGATCGATATTCTTCTTGTTTGACAATCTTTCTGTTCTGGAATCAACTCTCATACTTCAAAGATCATGTCTATTCAAAGTCTAGTTTGTTGAAATGAAATCAGAGATGTCCTTTTTTTGAAAAGACCTTTTGAAAATCAAGCTTTTTGATCAAAGACCCAACACACGTTTTTTCAAAATATATAGTCCTTTGATTGTCATGTATTTTGAAAACAGAAATTGACCCGTTGTAAGACTAAAATGGCTTTTTTCTTTTCTTTTTTC
The DNA here is from genome assembly GCA_019202695.1 of Populus x sibirica. Classification (NCBI taxonomy): domain Eukaryota; kingdom Viridiplantae; phylum Streptophyta; class Magnoliopsida; order Malpighiales; family Salicaceae; genus Populus; species Populus x sibirica. The sequence continues at coordinate 681,168 of JAGMVL010000452.1, forward strand.
ATGGTTCATTGTATCCATTTTAGACTCGATTTTGGGCATATCTTTTGATGGTCTGTGATGAGGTGACCTTCTGTGAATTTCAAGAAAAACAAAAGGCTCAAGTCAAAACTTGAGGATTCATCAAGAAAGATTGTTTTCTTTTTTAGCACCAATTTTATCAGCATGCATAATGACCAGTAGCTTAATTCATGAAGCCACGACTCTTATGGAAAAGCTCTTAAAGTATTCGAGAGCGCCATTTATCGGTTCAAATTGCTCACTTGATCAAAAAGGGCTTTTAAAAGCACGTAATGCAGGCTATGGTTCATGGCTTATGAAAGAAAGGAAATTCAAAGACTCAAAAGGTGTTTGAGGGTTTCAAAGACCTAGGATCAACATCAATTATTCATCAACTCTCTTTCTTGTTATCATTGTGGCGAAAGTGACATATAACCTTGTTAATCTCAAAGATCGAGAATTCTCTTAACATAAGTCATAATGTAAATCCACCTTTCCTTGATGAATAATCAACCTCAATCATCCGATAACATCGGAGGCTTTATAATGGATACCAAAAGTCACGTTTATAGCTTAGTCTTTTTTTCTCGCTATTGACTTTTGTTGTGCCTTTCCTTGATTAAAATTTCTTTTGCTCTTCATAGACTTGATAGGCGTTCTCCTTCCTTTATCTTTGACTTGCCTTTAAGTGAAGGCAATTTCAACTTCTTTTTTCAATCCTTTTTTTTTGCTTTCTCATAGCCTTCCTCAAAATTTTCTTATATGCCCCCGAGTCTATGTGTTTTTTTATAGCCTTCTCTCAATCATTGGACTTTTGTTCTAAGCCTTCCCTTTATCCATTAATGTCTTCAAAATATCTCTCATTTGCCCCCAGTGTAGGGTGTGATCCTAGTCAGGGTTTCTTTTTGAAAGAAAATATTTTATCAGGCTCAAAATGGGACTACAAGGGATAATATTTCAAGAAATGTGAAAGGATAACAAAGATGGCATTTTCTCGTTTCAAGCAAGGTCGGTTAGAACCGATAAATTTTGACCTCATCCAGTGTAATGATTGGGACTTGTAAGAGTCAATGATTCACGAGTCCATAACTACTGAATCCACTACATGTCATTATGCATACCGTTAAAATTTAGCTATATGATGTGGTTCAGTTTCGGGAGGTATGAGTTCAAAATTGTTTGGTCACCTCATGTCATTTTCAAGCATCGAGTTATTTCGCAATTAAAATACTTTTAATCTTCGGGATTGATTAATCTTAATCGCATGTTGGAGCTTGATCAAAATATTTTGTAAAAATACCCTTTGAAAGAAGCATCTCTTGATTTCAAAACAACATGAAGACAAAGGAAAGACATGTTTCGTTCAAGGATGAGATGTGACCCCAAAACAAAATGCAAGATGGCAAAATCCATAACAAAAATGATTGACAATTTAACCCCTTCTTAGATCAGCCTCTTTGGCAATATCTCTGTTTTGCCAAGCAATTCCGATCACTCGTCATTCGAGGATGTTCGCGACAAAATGATCGATGACAAGCTCCTTCCACAGATTCCTCTCGTCTTTTGCTCACCAACTTCCGGTCTCGATTCTTGAAATTCTTGCAAATGTTCAATTGAAATGGCCGAGGAGCCCATAATGATTTACACATCTCGTCTGGCTTATACCACTTAGGAAACAGTGGTTGCATGGGATTTAACAGCGTTAGGCAGAAAGTCTAGAATCTGGCAGATGCTGGTAAATAAACTCAAATGGCAAAGGGAAGTCAATCCTGACAAAGGTACTTGAGCAGTTGATGCTACGGTGAGACCTGGCTAAACCACATGAATAAGGTTTTCCGCCTTCGAGTTATCTTCTTATTCATCTCTCTTCATTGTTCCCGGAATTCATGGCGAGAACCTTCAATCTTTCACTTCTTCATGGCTCGTTCAATTCTTTCGACAATCTTCACAACATCATGTCAATCTTCCCATGTTGTTGTGGTCGTTTGTGGATTGTTGGAAACCTTCCAATAGCTAAGTAATCTTGGCAGCGCACAGAAAGATGCAGCACTGCCACTGCTGACGTGTGAAATCATGCGTTGTCTCAACTAGGGGAGAACTTGATGAATCTAAAACTCCTTTGTCTCCTCTTTGATTCCTCACTGACGGTGCATCAAACAGACACCTGTAGAGGGAGCTCTGCTCTATTGAAGTTTCAATCTTCTTTCTATTTTTCAGCCGAGGTCTGTCTCTTTTCCCTACTTTTTCATTTTCAAGCTAACACTGATGAGAGAAAATTATAGATGATCAGAAACTACTGCATCCCTTCTTGGATTCTCCACATGCAGAGCTACAAACAGATTTCTCGTCAAAGTTCGATGACTGCTCATGTTTTCAGACTAGGTCTGACTCTTCGGCCTACTCCGGTGTTTCGGTCTTTGGAAACCGATGAGACAAATTTTTATAGCGTATGAAAGTACTACATTCCCTCTTGCATTTCCCACTAGCAGATCCCCAAACAAATCTCTACGAGAGAGAGCTCGCCACGTAGAAGTTCGGTGTCTAATCATGTTGAACTGGAATTGAGCTCACAGTGAGGGTAACTTCAGATAAGGCTAATGCACCATGCACAGAAGGCTAACAATTATTTAGTACCATTGAAAGATGTGAAGGCGATGAACAATTAGCAGTGCAACTGAACAAGAACCAAAGTTGTCATTAGTTGATGACTGAAGGCATTGCTGTTGTTGTTCAAGACTGAAATGGAGAGGTGCAGCTTCACTTGGACGTGGACAAGCAGTGTTTCCACAGAAGACTGTGCAGACATTCTCTTTCCATTTGATGCTCAACACTTGTTCAGGCAGATCTGAGCCTAACTACTTTCCCTTTTATGCTCTCAGCTTTCTTTTGACTCTGTGCCTCTCTCTGACCCCTTTCTTTATTATCCATCCTTTTCCGTCCAGTGGAGTAAACCTCGAAAGGGGGAACCTATTTTTCCTTTCGGTACATGCATGATAAATGTATGAACATGTAAACTATATGATGAACTCGCCCTTCGAGGGGTGACATATGGTCGTAACTCTTGTATGATGAAACAAGAATCTTGATTCTTGCCCAAACTCTACAATGAAAATTTTTCGAGTGACGGCCATTGGGTCACCCAAAAGTCTTGAGTTCAAAATGCTTCAAGAAGGGTTTGCCACGATGCAAAACAATCTATACAGAGCACACATCCTAAAGGCAGGTTCTAATCCTTTTAAGTGAGACAAAAGGTAGGTTTACTACTTGGTCTCTAAAAAGGGTCTCTCGTTGTCCCAGTGATCACCCTCTTGAAGGCAATATAGGGGCCCAGTAGGCAATGAGATGGCACATGTACCAAGCTGTTACCGAGTCTAAGCACTCAACAAAGAGTTGGGGTTTACACAAACTTAAACCTTGACTAAAAGTCGTAAGGTAAGCTGCTAGTCCCCCACCTAACCTACGAAGCTTGTGTGTGCTTTAAAAAATTAAAATATGTGATGCATGAGACAATTCTACAAAATGCATGAATAAAACAAAAATAAAACAAGACAAAATGCAAAAACATAAACACATCAAATACACGAAGCTTAGTCCAATAATGTTGAAAACAATACCTTCCCCAGTGGAGTCGCCATTCTGTCGCACGTCAAAATCCGCGCGGCGTCGGCTGGCGATTTTTCATTCTTCTCGTTTTGCTTTGATTCGTTCGTTGGAGTCGCCACCTAGTAATTTATTGAGGGCTACTAGGAAACCTGATATACTGGTCTTGTCGGAGATTCACGGGAAAGGGATCTGGTTGTGGTTAGGGAAGGTATTAGCACCCCTAACGCACCCTACCGAGGTAAGCCGCTTCGTGTACTTGATATATTAAAGAAGTTTTTAAAAATAAAATTTAGCCCAATTCTAAGGCTTTGATAAATCAGTTATTAGTTCCCAAAATATATGTAGATACATGTTCTACATTTTCATGGAAAATACAACATGATTTTATCTGTCCTTTAGATATGTGTGCATATAAATTAAAATATTAAATTCATTTTTTTATATTCAATAACATACATAAAAAAATACAAACACACACACACTTTCACTATATTTTTCTTTTTCTTTTCTTTTTACATACATCAACCCCCACAAATCCTTTACAATGCAGGGAAACCTTCTGAACCCGTGTGAACAGCGGCGGCGCGTCCTTCCACGCGACACCGCCACTGGCGGCCCAAGCGCCGCCGCTGGAAACCACGCGCCGCCGCTGGAAACTCAAAAAAACAGGGGCTCTGGAATGTTTCCTTCCCCCTCTGTCCTCCTCAACTGCCGGCGACCTGCAGAACAAGAAAGGAAACGCACACCAGTCGATTTTAGTTTGTTATTTTTAGATCTGCTCAAAAAATTCTGTCATCTGTTCCTCCCGGTTTGTTCTGCCTGCCGATGGCAGATCTAGTGGTGGCGGTCTTCTGCGGAGGGGGCGGCGACGTTGAGATCTCTCCTGGTGGTAGCAGTGGCGGTTCTTTGGTTCTCGGTCTTCTCCTTCCTCTGATCCGGTGGCTGTCGTCCGTGGACTCTGAAACCGCGGTGGAGATGAGCTTGCTGGTGGCCGGTCTGTGCAAAGGAGAGCTGGTCGATGGAGACAAGGGGGCGGCTCTGTGGTGTGCTGCTGTCGCTGCTGGAGGTCGGTTGGAGATCCGTGAGATGGCGGGGAGGGAGGCCGATGGAAGCGAACAGTTGGGATGGAGAGGGACGGCGTTCTTGCTGTTCAGCCGCCCGCCGGGGCCGAATGGAGGAGAAACCCGGCGATGAAAATGAGAGAGTGAGGGGACTACGTACGTCAAAGAGAAGGGGAGAGGCGGAGGGGAAGTGGCCTTGTGGGGCTCCGGTTTGTTGCAATGGGAAGCGAGAAAATCCCGGGGAAAGGGGGCGGCCGAGAGAGGAGGAGATGACCGGGTCTCGTGGGGATGAGGGAGGGAGATCGGCGGTGGGCTGGTTCTCCGGGTTTGGGGAAGAAGAAGCTGGGAAAGATGGGTTGTGTGTTGATGATCGGGCCGTGGGAGAAGGAAGGAAAATGAGCGCCGGTCTTCTTCTCGGTCGGCTCCGGGGAGAACCAAAGGAAGTGAGGGGTTGGTCTTGGTTTTTCTGGTTTCTAGTTGGAAAAGGAATCGGCCGCTTGGGTGAGAGTTTTTCAATAGGGAGGAGGAGCTCTTCGACCGGTTGAGGGAGAAGAAAATAAATCCTCAGCGGGGGCGGCTACCTTTCGGTGAGGGAGAAGAGTAAAGTTCAAAATTTTTAGGGTTTTCCTTTCTTTGTGTTGCCTCCCCCGAATTGCAAAATTGAACCCCCCTTTTCAAAATCAGTATAGCATGGTATTTATAGGAAAAGTTTTACTAGGTTTTCAAACAGTCCCTCAACCTTTCCTTTTCTTCTCTTTTCTTTTTTTTTTTGTAAATTTTGATTTTTCTTTTTTTCTTGTATTTTTTGAAAGCGAGCAATATCAACGTCAACTCAACAAGGAAAATCAATGATCATAAAATTTACGCGTTAAAAGTTGAACGCGTTTCAAATACCTTTGAAAATTTAAATTCTTTTGAGATGACGTTGAAAATGCTAAAAACGATGCAAATATATCAAAAAATGCATTTTTTGGGTTTTCATTGTTTTTTTGCTATTTTTGGTTTTTTTCTAAAAAATTATCAAAAGATGGGTCAAAAATTGGGTAGCAACAATGATTTAGGAGGATTTGGGTCTGTTTTTTCTAGGTTAATTTTGATGGGATCTCAAAACTACTAGTTTGAGTCTCAACTATTATATGCTAGAATGATGGTGTTGTTATGATGGTATGTGGCATGTGTGAGAGGGAGGTACTATGATTATTGGATGTAGACGATGGTAGCTGAATCGAGACTTAAAAATCTAGATCAACAATGGTGGTTTCGGTTTTTTTTTTCTGGTGAAGGAGATGATAATGTGAGTCTCGGTTAAAGCTTGTTGGATATAGAGACAATCTTTTTCCAAAACTAGCTTATTTATAGTGATTCTTACCCGGGGGCTATATTTTTTATCATTATAATAATAAAAAAGTTCAATCCATTAGGTTCTTTGATTTGTATTATACTTTTAGCACCCTTGGTTAAAAGGAGTTCAAGCAAATAAATAGTTTAGGCAAAATAGAATCAAGTCTCCTTATAAGGCGAAGCTACAAAAGATAAATTAGAGGAAATCCATTCCATTCAAAAGAAGGAGAGGAAGATGGGCACTTGGTTGCCACCTTATTTGATTTTCCTAGAAAGCCTTTTCCATTTCTTTCCCAGCTAGATAACCTAAACATAAAAGAGAAAGATAAAGGCTGATCAGCATGAATAAAGGTTGTGTTTTCGTGTGCTTCAATTGGAAGGAGAGATTTATAAGTGGTGATCGGCCTTGGGTAACTATGGTTGTCATTGTGAGGAGAGTTGGGCTGAAGAGGTTGGCGACTATGTAAGAGAGAGAGGGGAATAAGATGGAAAATAATAAAGGCTAGGGTTTATGATTTTTCTCTTTTTTATTATATTTTTTTAATTTTGTTTATATGGGATTGAGTTTTGAAAAAAATGGGCTTCTTAGTTATTATTAGAAATATAACGGTATTTTTATAAATAAATATTTTTTTATGGATTTTTTTCAAACACCAACTCCTAAAGATGTCCGTATTTAAATTTTATGTTACAAAGTTTGATATTTAAAAATTTAATTACAAAATCTATATATTGAAAATAATACTAATTATAAGTTAAAGGATTCAAAACACATGTTTTTTAGTTTTTTTAAATAGAAAAATCATATTCGAACATAAAATTTTATTTTTTATTTTTTATTGGAATTTTTTTAGATAACAGAGTTATTTTTTTCTCTGAATGCGACCTATATATTTTTTTCATAAAACATTTGTGTTTGTTCACATCATTTCACCTTCAATTTTAAAGGTTGGTGCAGACTTTTCTCCGACTCATAAAACAAGTTTTTTTTTTTTTCTATTAATGGTTGGTTGTTCCCCAGCTGGATCAATGATATGATAATTAATAGCATCGTATCCCTCTTAGTCACTTCATTTGAGTGACAAACTAAACACAATATGATGGCAATAGCTTCCAGCTCGATCGCACCAATTCGGACAAAAAGGAAAAGTACTAATAATCATTTGTCTTCAGATGCCACTATTTCTACTGCAATTTCCTTTTTATTTTCTTTTTCCTGCATAAGATGTTTTCCTTCGATCCATGTATATATATATATAATATCAAAGTGGGTTTCTCCGTATCCCACTTTGAAATGAATATTCCAGCGTTCTAAACAAAATAAATAAAAAAATATTACAAACAAATAAATTACAGTGAAGTAGGAAAATAGTAATTAAATATTAGACCAATACACTTTTTTTTATTAGATTAGAGCTCGGGAAATTTAATCCTTACTTAATAAGAGGAATGTCTGTGCTTAAAGTTTTAAATTTCTTTTTTACAAAAAAAAGTATTTGAACTTGAATCCTACAAACAAAAAAAAAAAACTCTAGTGTTAGTTGAACTACATCTTGACACTTAAAATTTTTAATTTTTCAATTAGTTATTACTTCATAAAAGATCCAACTAACTAAAAGACTTATTTAACATGTTGTCAAATAACCATTTCAACCCCCTCAAATGAAGAATCAATATATAATTTATATTATTCTTTAATATACCTCCTCAAGTGAAAGCTCTTTGGGTTTAAAAATTACACATACTCATACTACCTTGTGCTTAATTTCTATAAAATAGAATAGAGGTGGAGGTGGTGAGATTTGAATTTGTGACCACTTGATTAATAAGATTCTGATATCATATCAAAAAATCATCTCAATTCAATAATTTAAACTATTAGTTGAAACCTCAAAATATAATTTATATTATTATCTAACACATATATCATGAAGCTACACTTGGAAAGATTATCAGTGTTTATATTAATTAGTCAAATATTATATGAATTGGACAATATATAATCAAGTATTAAATTCAAGAAAGCTATTGCTTATGGTAGTTGGGTAAGAGATCCGATGACAGTTAATTCATAAGTAAGTAATGTTAAGTGGATAAAACACATATATGAATTCAAAGTCGTTTAATTATTATAATAAACAACCATCAGAAACCATTGATAATTATCCTCTTAACAAGTGACTTAGAAAAACCATTAGCCTTTTTCGTATTATAATAAAGGTACGTAGAACAGCATTTTTTTCTTGTTCTAACAACAACACATGTTTTTATGTGCAAATGTTCAGGAATCTATATATGTTTTATGCGAGTGATTTGTGCAGTTGTTACATACAAAACCAAAGATCACATCAAATCACAACATCTACGGTTGTCTAGCTTTTTGATAATCAATTGGAAACTAATTATTATCGTTCAATTATATCATCATTTCGATTTGTCTTTTTCTATCTAGAAGTTAGAGATTAGCATCATTATCGAGCTATATGCATAAAGAAAAAAATATGAAGCACTTTCAATATAATATATATATATTGTTCTCTCATTCAAATAAAAGTGATATCTAGTATAATAAGTATCATCTATATATAAATTTCACCCTTTTTTTGTAAATTAAAGAAAAAATTAAAGTGATTGTAATCACATGAGTTTGAGCCGATAAAAATATAGTCCCAGTTGCAAGCATGAATCAAAACCATGTACCATACGCACCTCTAGGCATTCATAATTAACCAGCTTTTTCCCTCTAGCATCATCAATTTCCACAAAAATATATGTATAATTCAACGTGAATGAACATCCATGCACATAACAACAACCAGCAAGGCAAGTAGAATTCATGATGACATCCCTTGTTAGATATTGGAGTGGGTAATTAGAGGCCTATATATAGGTATAAAACCTAGATGATTTAGACTAATTATATTCTACATAATGAGCAAATATCCATGCACCTCCTCTGTCATTTCTCATAAATAAACAAAGGAAATTAATCAGTCCCTGAAAAGAATCAAACATGCAAGCTGATTAATTAACCATTGTACAGTTCTTGTGTGAGGAAGCTCTCAGAGAAATACCTTTTGTATTGGGGTCAGTGTTCCGCACCGTTAAAATTCAGCCTTGAAAGCTTGGGCTCTGCGCCTTTCCAAGTTTATAACAAACAATGATGATGATGAGCACCACCCTCAAAAACAATTATTACTTTAAAAAAATAAAAAAATACTACCCAAAGAAGGGATCCTTGTATTTATAATTCTAGGGTGACTGATGGTTCAGGATAAGGAGCATGCAGCCTCGGTTTCCCCACGCAAAAAACAGAACAAGCAGCCATGGGGGTCCATAAAATTCCACGCTCTTAATTCTTATTTTTTTCCTAGTATTACTTTCTTTATTTTTTATTTTTGCATGGATGTGCGTGGGCCTGCTTCTATGTGGGTCCCAAATCCCTGACTGCGCGTGCAAAGCCGGAGTTCATGGGGGCTCCATTGTGGTCCCCACTTTAATCAACACGTATTCTTCTCCGCTTTTATATGTATATATATTATTTTCTATTGCAGTTGCCACCGTCCTTTTTTTTATTTTTGTTTTTGTTTCTCTCCTCTTTTACTAATGAATGATCCTCATTTCGAGCACACACCTTACGAGGTTAATTAATCAAATACATGTACTTTGTTTTTCTTTTTAAATAAAAAAAAAAAACTAGGGAGTAGAGTGCCGAGATATCAAAATTACATTTTGTTTCTATGTGCAACATTTGAACTTTGTGGGCAGAGGGTGGCCCATGCATATCCTAGTTCATGTGGGGGAGGGAATATGATCTTGGCTTTATTAATGATTTTGGAACATGAATGGATTTGTCATGGTTGAGTCACGTCGACGTTTGATTTATCATCAAAATGTAATAAATAAAAACTTACAATTAGCTAAGAAAAATAAAATGTCTCTGTGTGTGGCAACGTGAGTCTTTGCCAAGATGGCTCCGCACTTTGGAGGTGCACAACCTTTTCATAGCATTGTCTTGTGACATAGCATGGTGTACGTGTACGCCTCCCACTAGCTATTTTGATGAGATGGATCATCTTTGATATGGTCAGTCAATAATATCCAACTGCGTATAATCAAATACACAATGTGCAGACGTTCATGAAAAAGTAAGAGGTCAGCACGCCTTTTTTTTTTTTCCCCTTCCTTCCTTGGATTATAAGGTTAAAATCTTAATTGTATGGCATGAGATGTTATTGTGAGAAATAAAATTTGTGGTGGCTTTTTTTAAAACTTAAATAAGTGAGTACTTGACTGTTCCAATTACTGTGCAAGGCAGGATTAGATGGTTGCAATTTTAAAACTTTTGATTTCATTTGTGACTTCAAGTCAATGCAAGATCAGTTATCTGATCGGATATTCATAGACTTGGAGATTGTTCGTTTTTTTAAGGCGAAAGCTACCTGTATATTTATGTCCATGAAGAATATACGAGCAAGAGAACTCCAGTGAGTTGATGTTATCTGTCAAATATTGTTCCCTTTTTTCTTCCCTTAATATTTACGTCCATGTAATGTAACTTCAGAGCATGGTCAAGAGCTAATTAAAAGTGGTTTTCAAGGAAGGAAGAAAATTCCTTCAAGTCATTCCCATACAAATGTATACAATCTCTTGAGAAAGTGCTGTTTTTTAGGTGAAAACAAGCTTACGAGGGTAATGCTAATCGGAGAAAGAACCATCTCAACTCTCCACCCCCCGCACACCGGAGAGGCAAAAAAAAATGTTGGGAAGTGTTAAATATGAGACTTCATGGATATGAATTGTCAGATTTTACCCTTGGGCCATCTCAAAAATGATGTAGATACTGTTGCCATTGTGAAGCTTCGTTAGTACAGTACTGATGGTGTAGCGGTGAGAGAAATAGAGTGGGCTAATAGATAAGGTAACCAATAGCCCAGGCTAGCGTTAAAGAGGTTTCCATAAAGGAGAAACAAACGGGGAAATTGTGAATGTTTTCTCCGCTTGCCTTGTTAGTTAATGGCAGCTTACAGGACCACCAGCCTGCACATGGCTCCTGAAATGGTGCATCCTTTTTCCATGTTCTAATTATTCTGGTGGCCGATGCTAAGCTTGCCAGAATGGCTAGTTATTTGTAGTAATAATAATTTTGTAAGGATAATAATTAGGCTGCCATCCATTCAATATTTGAGACTCTCAGACGGCTTTAGCCATGAGACACAGGGTGGGAGCAAGACGTTTACTAAACCATCCCTCAAGATCACAAGCTGAAAGAGAAGGACCAGAATATCTTGCAGTGAGATATATTCCACTCCATAACATATGGTTTCTCTGAGTCACTTCACTTTCCTGGAAAAACACGTCAAACTGAGAACAATCAAGGAACAGATGAAATTAAAATTCTTGGGTTATCAATCATATGCTTTAAAATAACTAATATGAAGTCATTGAGGAATCATTTTACTCGGTGATAATCTTACTTGTCAGTTCGTGTTTGTCCTTGCTAATTCTGAAAGCAAGGTGAGGTCGTTTTCATGAACTCTCCAACAAGGATAGCTTCCTACTTTTTATCATTTAGAAATGTCTCGAGAAATTTAGTCCGAAAGAGGGACGCTCTATTCAATCTTGCAAAGTTATGGATATAAATGTGATTTAAGCTTTACTCCACTTTCGCACTCTTGTGAGATAGATGAGACTAAAAAATTATGGTTAGTAAGACAAAATTGAAACCAAGTCAAGTGGTAATTCATGTATCCATTGACATGATTAGTTTAAACCAGGGGATAGTGGGAGAAATGGAGCATCCAATCGTTATAGTTGGTTTGTCAATTCTATTCTGAAGCAAAATTCACCAACATGGGTTCCCTAATCTGTAAGTTTAACTATTGCTCTCTTAAGACTTTGTCAAGCAAAATGAGCTAGAAGTTTGCTCTAAAATTAATAAAAAGGAAGACCCAGTTCATTACAAGCTTTCAACAAAAAAATAAACAAACAAATCTAGCTGCCTTGACATTTCTGGAATTGATATCCACCAATCTAATTTGATGCCTACAGGACAGACGATGGAAACCTTTATGATTTTAAATGTGAAGCACATATTTGAAAAGCCCTCTGTCTTCATGATGAGAAAACAAAGCACAGCGGATACCATTAGCTTTTGCAGAGTAACACAAATACACGAGTAATGGTAGTAGCTGTTCTGGACAAGGTAAAAATGGCAGCACTAGATATACACACATGATGTTAGCAGAACTGAGCTATTCAACCAATGGAGGCAGGGGCAAGTTAGAAAAGATAGTTCTCTTGGGAGATAATTCCAAGTCCAAAATCAACCACAAAACTGTAAGTGGGAATATGGAAACATCTGCATTACCATAGCCATTTCATCAAGTATTGAGATGTAATGAACTTGTTATCATGGCAGCTTTTTCACCGTTCTCTATGGGCTATAACATGATTTGAAAGATGAGAAGGGATCTCAAGAGTCAAAACATTAATAATGTTAAGAGATTTATTTGGGACATGACTAACAAATCAGAAGTGCAAAGCAGTGCACCGAGGATTCCAATATCCAGAACTTTTCCAAAGTGACATGATGCCTCCTATCATGTACGAGTGGAAGTATGAAACATTCAGATGCAAATTGCAATATAATAATAATTGCCAATTTTCACACTCTAGAGTGACATATCACGAATATCATCCATAATGAATTTAAACAATGAAGGATCTGAATGAAGCATGAGCAAGGTTCCCGAGGACAAATGTTGTGGCCAACGAGCACCATATTCTCAGTTTGATCTAAACATTATCCAACTTGTGAATTGATTTAAATAAAGATTTCCCATTGGCCACAACTTTGAATAGAGTATGAAAATGATAGATGATGCTAAATTCATGGGAATGGCATGCTTGTCAAGAACTATGATTACAAATCCAAACATACTACGGAAAAAGCCAATAGCACATTATCACTGTGGAATACGTAGTATTCTAGTCACTCCTTGTACTGGCAACAATGATTATGAAATTTTGAGCAGACACGGTATGTGGACAAAGTACTTACAGGGCCTCCACAAAGTATCACACGCATGGCAATCGGCTGTGTTCTTAATTACTTCTTAATCTCTCTCCAATCTACTCATAACTATTTTGTAGCCACCACAACAAAAGACAATTAGCCTTTTCATTTCTAATTATATCCTGCTCCCGTGTCTTCAAATTCTTCGTAATTATCCTATAAATTTGAATTTTGCTATTAACTTTCACAAATTTATATCTTTCTTCTCTTTTCTTTCATTTTCCTCTCTCCCTCCCTCTAACTGCACACACATCTTCATTGCTACCATTGACATTACATCTTCATCACTACCATCGACATTTTTAAGCGAGCCCCCCCCCCCCCAAATCTATTTCTACAGACTTGCATCTTCTCTACTTTTCTTGATTCTAACAGCATGCTCGTCTCCCCTTTAAACCATTTAAATCTGACTTTCTCATCCCTTTCTATTTCTTCCAACTCCGTAGCGATAACCTCTTTAGAAAAGTGGAAAAAGGGAAGAAGCAAGAAGTGTGCAAGAAACAGAGAATATCAAATAAATAGTAAAAACCGTAATCAGTAAAATTCCATAGCATAAGAGAAAGTTATTCACATTCTTATTCTTCTTTTTTCCCTTCAATAATCATATGGGCCATAACTGTTTAATTCATAAATATGCCCACGCACATACAGTGCTGGGGAATTTCTTCATTTTTGTTTATTGCACAAAATAAACAATGACTTGATTCAACCAAGTCTCTCCAGGACAACTTCAATAATCAAAAGTAGATGATTTAACCAACATAAAACATGGACGATCCATGGTAACATATTTATGTAACAAAAGTTCGGAAGAAAAAACTCTAGTTGCAAATCGTCATAGCTGCTTTGGAAAAGACCATCGAAGGCGGTGCTTTGAAACCAACTTTATTATGTTTGAACAAAAAATGAGAGGCAATCTGAGTCCAAAAGCTTCAATAAAAACTTATTATTGTATTATTGTATACATATAGATCCCAACCACCAGAATGATTAAATATCTCCATCCACGAAACTTGCTTAGTGATAATACTTCTTTTTCTTCTTGTTTTTATGGCCTAAAATCAACTCAACAAGGAAAGTGGATACAGTTACCCTAATAAAACCTGGAAGATGCATCATGTACATGTATCAAGGCAGTGCATCAAAGTACCAAGCTTCAATGTTATGAGTTCACAAGTTCTGATGATCAATAACAACTTTAAAAAGCAAACAAGATAAACACTTTCAAAACCAAAATTCTAAAGTTGAAGCATATTTCAAGAGAAAAGAGGCAGCTTACTCTCTTACCCTTGTGCAAGTTTAAAGTGTTTGTGTAAGTATATACTATATAGTCCCTCAGCAAAGACAGCTGAGAGGCACTTTCATCAGCTAGACTAGTCAAAATAGGATGATCAGCGAGAAAATCCAAGAGGATCCGTCAAGCACTTTTCTTAGACACACGCATCTTTTATAAAGCCACATCCTTCTCAAAGGCAATAAATTTCTCCAGCAGATGTGAATAATTGGGGATGCATCAAATCAATCACTCAATACAGAGTTCAGAAGTTGCTAACTATCCTAAACCAAATTAAAAAACACCACTTCAAGAAGATCAATTAATATATTAACGGATATTTATAGAGCCATACCTCCAAACCTCGCGCACTTCATTTTCTAGGGGCAAGAATCCATCCTTTGTGAATACCGAAGCTGCAAGAATATTTGAGGTCAATGATGAACATTCCAAATAACAATATCAGATTCTAACATCTTTTTTTCTCGTTCAGCTCTAAGAAAATAATAAGAAAAATCAACACTTGACACTTTTGTGCAGAAAATGATAAGCAAAATTAAAGATAACATTTCCAATCATGATGCAAAAAATAATGCTTGAATCCAGTCAGCCAATTAAGATAATAAATGAAGTTCTCAATTTATTAGAAGTAAAGCCCTTTGCATTCTAAATATACCGTTTCCTGAAACCCAATTATCATGACTACCAAATTGCTCAACTAAACATCACCTCCTAACTCTTGTTGATTTAGATGATTCTATTGAAAGCATAAGAGGTCAAAACTTTTCCACAAATTTGTGCATCTTGTTGAGCTGCCAATTCTTACAACATAAATTAGCACACAAAATTGCCAGTGCACAAAATTAGCAGTTCATTGTAATTAATAGAAAAAACAATCCACCGAGATACACTAGAACTAGTCTCTGTGCAAGATTAAGTCCTTCCCATTTCTAGAAAAAACAAATTATGCTATTTCATGGATTTAACTGGCAGAGTTAACTAACCATTAATTTCTCCGATCGATCTCATATTCCTTGAATCCACACACAATTAATTTTGTGCATATAAGCTGGAGGCCACAGAGAAGTATAAAGGCCAAAAATAGTATCATCCAACAAAGCAATTAGCAATTTTAAGAATGTGGTACCAAAAATAAACAAATTATTCACGCAACATTTGTTTGCATTTAGGAACATGTGTTTGTTTACAAATTAAATCTTATGATCGAACTCCCAAACTAAACTGTATCATAAAAAGTTAGAAGAGGTTGTTTCGCTATTTTTGTACCTTTTGCAGCTGAGCTGACATATGGCTGATGCACAACTGCATTTTAGTGGTCAGAGTTTAGCAGTGCACGGACATAAATTATTATGGATTTGCTTTCATGGCTATAAAGCAGAAAGTTTAGTCCTCCTAATATGCGAACCACCATGATAAGGAACTTTATCAAAGAGATGTAAATTCTAGCTCCAAAAAAAATCAAAATCTATATTTGCAAGTCAATCACCAATAGCAGACACAAGAGTAAATCCCCTCCTGAAAATGATGGAAATGGTTCCTATCTCTGATAATGATATCTCAGCGCACAATCTTTGACATTTATTTTATTGCAGTATGACTGCCAGCACATATACGGAGATTCTTTATAATGTGAACATGGCATATGGATGGAGTTCTAATTAGACCATATGCTAGAGCTAGTCTTTCACTGTGGACCCACAACCACTGTTCCTTATCAACATCGTCCACATCAAGCAAAACAGAACTACAATCAGGAACATGACTTCATTCCTGGCTTTCACGTTCAACCACTCCAGCATCCCCTTAATCATTTTCTGTGAGGATGTTAAATGTCTCCTACAGAGAAATAATGAACCCCACCGTGGTTCACAATCCAACTTAGGCCCGGTTCTTTCGTGACTCCTTTCCTTTTCATGCTTTTCCTAATGGAAGCCACATTTCCCCACTTCCTTGCATTAGCATATATGTTTGACAATAATGCATATGTTGCCTCATCTTCTGGTTCTATCTCAAGAACACGCCGGGCAGAGATTCTTCCAAGTTCAACATCATATGAACGACACAAGCGCTGAGTAAGGACCGCCACACCATAACACTAGGCTCAAATGGGATTTCCTTGACCAACTGAACAGTCTTATCAAGATGACCCAATCTCCCAAAAATCCAAAACATACATGTAGTGCTCTGCGCATGGTTCAATGCCATAATCTTCTATGATAGATTTAAAATAAGCTTGTCCTGTATCGAAAAGTCCTGCATTGCTACATGCTGACAGGATACCAACAAAAGTTACCTTGTCTGGTTTACACTCTGTTTCCTGCACCAATTCAAAAGCTTTTAGAGCTTCCCTACACAGCCCGTGCACAGAATATCCTGCAATCATAGTACTCCATGACACTTGATCACATTCCCTTAGCATGTTAAACACTAAACGTGCATCTCTAATGCTTCCACACTTGGCATACATATCTATCAAAGCATTTCCAACCACAGTGTTCTTGTCATAAATAGTTTTCACTAGCAATGAATGACTCTGTCTGTCTGGTTCCATGGCAGCAATACCAGAACATGCATGGAGCACACTAGAGTATGTCACTTCCGATCCCTGAACTTGGCATTCAAGCATATCTTTAAACAAACTCAATGCCTTCTTACCATTGCCTGCCTGCACATAGCCAACAATCACCCTATTCCAACTCACATCAGTACAATTTCGAGATTCCACAAACAGTTGCATTGAGTTCTCCATTCTTCCACATTTTGCATGCATGTCCATTAGAGCATTTGAATACAAATACATTTGTATCTAAACCAACCTTAACTATATGGTAATGGATTTGCTTCCCGAATTGCAAATCCACCAAGCTAGCAAATGCTTGCAGCAAACTAGCAAGTGTAATCTGATTAGGAAGCACCAAACCTTGCCTCGTCTTGCAGAACAACGCAATGGTCTCTTCACTATGCTCGCTTTGGGCATACTGAGCAATCATAAAACTACAAGGAATCACATCACCTTTAGGCATCTCTTCAAACACACGTAAAGCATCATCAACATCTCCAGACTTAATATACAAGTCCACAATTCAACACCGAAAAAAAGTTCTTCCACATAAGATGTTTTAAAAGCATGTCCATGTACAGCCTTTCCAACATCAAACACCTCCAACGCAACACAAGCCTTCAACAAACTCGCAAAAATAAAATTATTTGGTTTAAACCCAACAATTCTCATCTGCAGGAAAAAAAAATGCTTCAAAGACTCTTCAAAGCACTCATTCTCCGCATAACAAGTTACCATCCCAGTCCAAGAAACCATATCCTTACATTCAATCGCATCAGAAACTTGTCTTGCACATTCAGCATACCCACAAACAGAGTAACAATCAATCAAAGCAGTACCCACAAAGGCGCAAGCTTACAAACACAAGCATGGACACTAAACCCCGATTCAGTACACTCAGCAATAACAAGCAACTTCAGAACAGTACTAAAAACAAAAGGGTTAAGCTCATGACCTTCTCCATGAAACCTAGAAAACAACCAGATAGCATCGTAAGATCTAAAACGCTGATTATAACCTTGAATCAAAGTAACAAACGACACCGTATATCTCTCAGGCATTTCATCGAACAGCATAGCTGCATCAGCCTATGAGTCGTATTTTACATACAAAATTAAAAGAACGTTGTTCGCACACAAGTCCAAGAAATTTCCCTTCTTTATAATCTCACAGTGGAGAGATTTTCCGGTGGTGTCGTCACCCTATTGGATACAGCTTTGAAGTAAAGAACCGTATTTGTAAGTGTTGGTTTTACACTGATTTGGAATTGGAAATTGTAGTGTTTAGAGCGAAGCAGCGTGATCATGCGCTTTTGTTTTTTGTTAACAAGAAATTGAAAATGGTAAATGGAAGGAAGAGCATTATGTTAAACGGCTATGGTGGAGGGAGAGATACCCGGCGTTTTGAAATGAATGGGGTGACTGAGATCCGACCCCTAGTTCTGTCATGCCATTTGGCAAAACGTACTGTGTGGTCTGTGCCGTGCTGGGCCACCTCGTTTTTTGGCCCCCTCCATTATACTGCCTCATTTTATTACGATGTTTACTGAGCAATTTTTTGTTTAGTACCGTGATAGATAGTTTATTTTTTTAAAAACAATTACCTCAGGATATATTAAAATAAATATTTTTTAACTTTTAATATTAATATATTAAAATCATCAAAAAAAACTAAAAAATATTTTTTTAATATCAAACACACTTTTAAAATACACATAAACATAGTTTTGACAAAAATAAAATCAAATTTATACAATTTATCAACCTCATTTATTATTTTCAAATTACATGTGCATTTGTAGCATTAATGATTGTGAGAACATGGTTTTCTTCCTAAGCTTAAGAGCAACAAAATTGTAAGACAGTCCCAAAAAAAATATTCAAATGCCTTAAAAAAAATTAATATAGCAAGAGGAGTAAAGGAAAAAAACCAATTTTTACTAGGATGATCATTTTCGATTTGATTCGATTTTTATCAAAAAAAATATCTAAACTGAGATTTAAAAAAAAACCGAACCGAACTGAAACCGGTTCAAACCGACCGGTTTCGGTTTAGTTTTTAGAACAAAAACCGATTTGGCTTATTTTTTTCGGTTTGGCTCGTACATAGAATATTTGGTAATGTGATATAAGGTATTCTTTAAAAGTATTTTTTAATTAAAAATATATTAAAATGATATTTTTTAGTTTTTTATTTTATTTTTATATTAAAATTATTGAAAAACACTTAAAAAATTAATTAATATCTTTTTAAATAAAAAATAATTTTAAAAACATTTTGAAAAGCAAATTTGAGCACAAAAACCAACCCTGTCTTAATTTGAACTTGATAGCTTTTAATTATAAAAGTCTATTCCACACTAACATCCTTTAGTGCAGTTAGTGTATTACGTATCGAAGTACTCTGGTCTATGTTAAAGATTGTTTCACATAAATAAAATATGAGATTTCTTGTAGTTTATGTATAGTGGAAAGTTGAATAATCATAAATAAACCTTAATAAAATAATATGAGTTTAACCTAGAAAAAAATACACTTGTATATTAGTATCTTGTGCAAATTTAGATATATATTTAATACGCATGTTTGGATTTTTATATGAATTTTAAATTTTAATTATAAATTTGCCATAATATATCAATATAAACTAAACATTCATGATGACTGTTAATAATTTTGAAGATTTTGTTTGTTTTTATATTTAAAAAGTGTTTTTGAAAAAAATTAAAATTTTTAATTTTTTTTTACTTCAATTTAATATATTTTTGGTGTTTTTAGATTATTTTGATGCACCGATATCAAAAATAATTTTTAAAAAATAAAAAAAATATTATTTTGATGCATTTCTGAATAAAAAACACTTTAAAAAACAACCGCAATTATATTTCCAAACAGGCTCAGAAATATTATTATCACATCAGTTCGATAACATGGCATCTTGTGTTAATTATTTATTTTCATTCATTTGTTTTAAATATAGACAATTAATCCTAGTGTTCTTTGAATTTATTCAATTAATCCTTGAATTAACCCAATAATGAACTTATATCAATCTCAACTTTACTATACTATATGTGGATACGATATTGTTAAATATTTTTTACTTATGAGATAAACTTTTTTTATATTCTTGTAGGGCCTATATTATCAAATAAATTATTTTAGAAAAATAAATTGATATATTAATAAATTATTGTTAAGATAATTTATATGGTAATATATGTTCCGCATAAACATAAAAAGCCATCTCATAATAGAAAGTGTTTAATCCCACACAATTAGCATGCACATTTAACACAAAGATTTTATAAGAGTTATTTATTGAAGTAATCAAACATATTCAAAGAACATGAAAGTTAATCAAATGAATTTAAGGAACACAGGAGTTAATTGACTAAATTCAAAATACAAGAATAAAAATAAATAAATGACACAAAAGCAGGGCTGACTTCGAGGGTTTTTCCATCACAGGTAGCTTAAAGAGGCAATCGACGGACATCCTATTTAATTATTTATGTTCGACTGATTCAATGAAAATATTGGGACGCTAATTTGATTTTTTTTTTTAAATAAAGCTTATGTACTAAGACGATAAAAAGTTAAGAATCAGGCTACTCAAGCTGACGTTGTCCTTTTTTTTTGGAAACGACATTATCCATGTCGAGGCGCCTGTAAACAGCTGGCGTTGAAGTTGTAAAAGCAAACGGCGTCGGTTTTGAGTTTGTTTTGGTGATTAGGGTTTCTGGATCCTCCCTAGTCTCTATACTCTATATAAAGCACCTTATAGCGACCTTAGACACGTCCTGGTAGGCTGATATGCTCAGGGTCAACAAGATCTCGTTCTGTATTTTTCTTTCTTTTATGTTTGTTTATCTGATTTGATCCCTTCTTGTGTAATTTAGATGCCTGTCTCTCTTTTACGTGGTCTTGATTTAATATGGGGAAGGTGATGATCTGAGCAGATGATGAAATTTCTAATACTTTGAATGCTGATTAATCCATGACGCTTCAAAATTCGAGCTTTTTAAAACTGATGCTCTTTTCATCAACCTCACTCTTCAGTTTTGAGTTTATTTCTCCCACTCCGTCCCTCTCTCCAGAAAGGGAATCGAATTAGTTTTCTTGCTTGTTTTCTACCCCTTTTTTCCAATATTTTTGCCTTTTTTTTCTTGTCATTTATTTAATTATTTGATCCCAGCTTCGACAGAAGACAGGGTGTGCGCTCGTTTAATGGAAAACAGGCTTTAAATCCATGCACTGACCAGTCTGGTGGCAGTAAATTACTGGTGATTGTCTATATTTTTAAAAGTAGATCTTAATCTGCTTGACTCGTGATGGATCTCGCTCTGTAATTTAACCGTAGATAAATTGATCATAAATCTGGCTATCTGTGTTCAAACATGGATTTATGTTCATGGACAGGGGCGGAGGAGCATAGAAGACTGAGATGGGCTGTAGCCTAGGTAGAAAAATAGATCTTAAAAAAATATAATATCCCATCTTATAAATATAGCCTTTTTATTTACTTTTTTTCAAATCCGTATATGTAAATATTCCCCCTGTATTATTCCATATTAGCCTTGTACCTTTTCATTGGGCTTCTTAGCCTTTGGCATCTCATTAATTTCTCTTCTTACTCATTGAATAAATCTCTAGGATTTTCTATTCTGGAGAAAAGAACCCATTTTATATATCCCAATTTATATGTATTTGATTCATAGAAAAACACTGAAATTTAATTTTAAAAAATTAAAATTAAAAAAAATAAGTTTGGAATTGTGATTGCGGTTGTGTTGCTGGAACATATCAAAATAATATTTTTTTATTTTTTTAAAATTATTTTTTAAATCAACACATCAAAATGATTAAAAACATACCAAAAAATTAATTTTTAACCAAAAAATTTTAAATTTTGAGGGAACGCGGTTTGCACTGTTCCCAAACGCTTTCTACTCTTTAGCCCCATCTCATAGCAGCAAATAAATACTCAATCAATCATGAGGAGTGTAGCCTAATTGGTCAGACTCTAGGTTTGCTCCCTAAAGATTACTAGTTCGAATCCCACAAACTTGAAGACCACTGGAGGTTTACATGGTCGTTAACTTTAGGACCCATAAGATTAGTCGAGATACACGTGAGCTGACCCGGATATTCACGTTAATAAAAATAAATAAATAAATACTCAATCAAATTTCATGATATTTCATGCACTTACCATATTTTTTTCCACCTGCTTAACTCCCATCGGTATAGAGTATGATTTCTTAGCTTATCTTTCGATTTATAATGCGAAAATTTCCATGCATCATTAATGAAGTGATGGAAAATAAAAGGTCTAAAACCAGAGTGTTTATTCAATAATGAATATTAAAAAATAATTTATATTTATTTGTTCATAGCCCAGGATAAAAAGATTCCTGGCTCCGCCCTTGTTCATGGATGAGTCGAAATTATCATGAAACTCGGTAAAAACTATTCTTTTTTTCTTAACTAAAAAGTGAAGTCACCCAGATAGCTTGTGATCACAGGTTTGACTCTTGTGGCTAGTTGTTATGTAAATGGAAGCAGAACTGGGCTTGATGTCAATGGACACTGAGCTGGGCTTCTGATAAGCTTCGATATCATCGGTTTAGAACTGGAAATCCATCTACGAGATGGAAACATTAATAAGAGAATTGATTTCAATTTTGTTACAAGTTCCTGTGTTTGGAACAAGGAAGAGTTGAATTGGAGTAGCTTTACTAGATTCCTCTGCAAGGCAGAATGGTATTTTTGAAAGAAAATAAAATTAAATGGAGTAAATTTCAATTTGGCTTTCACTCCATGAGATTAATAAATGCTTGCTTAATTTCACCTTAAATCTTTGGTTTCGGGTCAATTCTTGCATCTTTTATTTTTGCTTTTCAATCCCCCTCGTCTGTCTATTTATATCAGGAATGGTAATGAAATGCATATAAATTTAAATTTCTTCCTCATATTTAGGAGGTATCTTACTACCATTCAAAAAGTAAAGAGGAAAAATAAAAGAATTGAATTTAATAAAAAAAATAGAAACCATGAAATTAAAATAAAAAGATAATGTCAATTTGAAAATACTTGTTTATTAACAAAAAAAAATTATATAATCAAATTTGAGAGGATTAATTTCTTAAGAAATATCCAACTGTTTTAATAACACAACACCATTTTTTATTTTTTTCAAATTTAACTCAGATCCAATAAGTCAATTTTACCATTCTTCTTAAAACCGCATTAAAAAAAACTGTAAGAAATTGGTGAGTCAATATGGACACAGATTCACTGCACGGTAAATTGAAATGGTGTAATAATTATTTTTCTCTTTTCAACAAAAATCAATGGATTAACTATTGAGGTTAATACATTCATTTTACAAGGTCTATTAATTATTACTAGATTGATTGGGAATAATGTCTTTTTATATTTTTAAAACACGATAAAATAACTAAATTATTCTTAATAATAAAATTTAATTCTTTTTCCACTTTTTCAAATTTTTTAAATACAATAAAGCGACTAAATTATTTTTAAAAATAAAATTTATTTAACTAGTGTTTATATACTTTCTTTTTTTTTACTTTTCCTTTTATTTTTTGTTTTTAAGTTTGGATAATTTAGTATTTTAATAAATATAAATAAAATTTAAAAAATAAAATTGGTAGGACGTGACCGCTATGTTATTTCAGTTGGTGTACGATTAATTACAACGGTCAAAGATGGTCACATTAATGTGGCTGGAACCATCTCGGTGAACCCTCCCTTTCTAGATGGCACGTGCAGCTTACCGATGGATTGGTTAACTATCACAGTGATCGGTGACAGAAATTAGGAGCCTCGTACAAAAGTAATCACGTTTGGATCTGTCGGCACTCAAGCTCTTGCTTTTGCCGGTTAGCTAACCAGAAATGACTTAGGCTTGGCATCAATGTTGTTTACCTAAGTCCTAACGCACGTCAGATGTAGACATAAAAATGTATGATGGGATGCACATTTAACATGCAGGTTTTCTTATTTCCCTTTATCCTGCACGATCCACGAAAAAGACTTGATGTTGACCAATGCAAGCCATCCGATCATTCCGAGAAGAAGAAAATTACAAGACAAGAAACACTGGCTCTGGATAGGTTACAGGTGTTTTTTTTTCTTTTTTTAATTAACATTAATTTTTATTTCAGTTTATGCATAATCCAACTAATTTTACAATTTTCTTATTAATATTATAAAATAAATTTAAAAACTGAACAATTAAACTAAAAAGTTAAGTTACAGGTGACCAGTTAAAGCTACAAGGTTAGGTTACAGGTCTTGATGGTGCTGTGTGTTGTCTCCATTATATATTTGAAGATATTTGAGTAATAAACATACATTATAATTAAGGTTGTTTAGCCTTGCATCTTTCCTGTGCCGTGCTGTTGACGGGTGTATTGGGAATTGATTGTGGCTTTTTCTTCACATGTCATGGGAAATGCCTCAGAAATGGTGGTAGTGAGAACTAGTGATGTGATTTCAAAATTTGAAATCTTATCCTTTTTAAGGATGTCTGTAAGAAATTCTTAAAATATTATTTTCTCGATTACTTTGAAAAAAAAACGTATAAACATAAAATTCTTAACCAAACAAAACAAAACAAATATAAAGAAATCTCTATAGTAGAGTTTCTCACGGCACCGTAAACTTATTCATATTAAAAAATGGCCAAATAATTATTTTAATTGGAGCTAGTTGACCAGATAACCACGTGATGTAAAGGCAATGCACAAACATACATTAAAGTGCAATGAAGGCAAAAGTAAACAATGGACGCAAAAACACATGCTCTTGTACAATTTCTCCAATAAACAAAAACAAACATAGAAATAATGCATGGACAAAAGCAATCTAGGTGATGAACAACCCACTAACGAAGACACGTGTACAAGTGATTTTGAATCTTCTTAGACAAAAGAAAATCAAACAACCCACTAACGATAAAAGAGTCAGCAGCAGTGTACATGTGATTATAATAATAAAAAAAAAATAACCTAAAAAGAGACACGAAGACCATAGGAAACTACAACGAAGGTGGTGAGCAACGAGTGTTTTGCCTGAAAGACAAGGACAATTAATAAAACGTGACTCCGGAAAACAAATATGGACCCTACTAAGCCCTTATAACAGTAATAATAATAATAATAATTTATCTGTAGATTAGTACCACCTATCTTGTAGCCACCCGTCAAAAGAGGAAGGCCAATTAGAGGCAGACAAGGTGAGAAAACACAATTATTCTGGTAACGTTTCTTTTCTTGTAGCCTTGAGGCCTAGCCTAGAATCAATAGGAGTCCTTCATGGTCTTCCGGCATAAAGAACGCGCTTAATTAGGTGTTGCAAACATACGGGGACACCGAAGTCAACCTGCAAAAACATCAAAACCCCGTGCTATTTATTATATTACTTTGCAGACAGAAGCACACAAGATCTTTTTCCAATTCCTATCTCGCCCTTCGTTTTCTTCTTGCATTTTCTCGTATTGTATTATTGATCTTTTATTTTTTTAAAAAAAAATATTTTTGAAAATATTTTATTTTTTATTTTAAATTAATATTTTTTTTAGTGTTTTTAAATTATTTTAATGTATTGATATTAAAAAAATAAAAAATATTATTTTAATATATTTTTAAATAAAAAAATAATTTATCATTTTTAAACACCTATTGATATGAATCGGTGCTAAAGTTATTGGCTGGGTTTGTTTATAATTGATTGAGGGGTGCATGGAAGGTGATATCAATTATTTTTAAAAATATATTTTATTTTAAAATATATTAAAATAATTTTTTATTTTTAATATCTCTCTATAATCTAAAATTATAAAATAATTATTTTTTAAAAAACTGCGGGACAAACACCACCTTAACTTTTTCAAGAAAATTTGGATGAGAACCATTTCACCCCTTGCCATTAAACTCTGTTATTTGGTTGTTGAGTTATTATATCAATTCAAGAATTTAAGTGGCTGGACGACATGCAATAACAAATTTCAGAAATTGCAAAAAAAATAAAATTACATGGTTAATAAAATACAATATTTGTGGCTTGGATGTTAATTAAAATATACTCCATCATTACTCAATGATAAATCATTCCTCTTGAGAGATTCCTACCACCTAGATAATCACATATTAAAATATAATCACATTTTTTGTTTAACTTGTTTTGAATGAGAAAAAACATTAAATTAAACTGATGTTCTTTTTTTTAAAAAAATTAAATGTTTTGATATAAAAAATAAAAAAAATAAATATTTTTATGTATTTTTAATTTTAAAAAATATCATGTATAGGATTACCAAACACACTTGTTTATATTTGTCTTAAGGGACCGTTTGGCACAACAATTGCACTACTGTTTTATCAGTTTTTAAATATTCTTTTTTCAAATTGATTTTTATGTTTATTTTATTGTTTTGATGTGTTAATATTAAAATAAATTTTAAAAAATAAAAAAGTATTTTGAAAAATAACATCATCTCAAACACACACACAGCTTAGAAGCTTTAAACATTCAATATTCTTTAGGACAAGTCTTACAAAAAAAAATCAGATAAGATTGATCTCAAGCTAAAATCTAAACAGATTGAAGATAAACATTAATAATCTCATCCTCATGTGTCTCCTTTATTCAAGAGATACTAAATATATTTCATCCCAAGCTTTTATTAATTTATCTAAAAACAAAATTGAAAACAAACTAAGATGTGTGCAAAAGAAAGCAAAAATCCACTTTTATTTTAATATCAAGCTATGGGGAAAAAAAATTAAAAAGAAGGGAATCTACCTCCCCTTTCTTTTCTCCAAAAACGTCTGCAGTGATTTCCTCCTGGCAATTGGCAGATCTGCTCAACAAACCAGTAAATGCATGCGTTATCAGCATTAACCATTAGAAAAATTAAATACGCCACACAAATTTATACACAGTAAGAAAAAATCAGCAAGCACTAACCTCCATCAAGGCTCTCAAAAAGCTGTTGTTGATCAGTTTTTGGATCAGTCATTGGTTCAGCACTGGTCTTGGAAATTCTCTTCTCGGCAAGCTTCAAAATGTTCTCCGCCTGTATAATAATTTAATCTCTTTTAAAAAAAATCATCACTTAATAAAGGAAACAAACAAGAAACAACAGGTGAGCATTGATATCAGTGTCTAAAGAATCCAAATGTTTTAGTAGAGTACAATTCTACACACCTTGTCTCGAGGGACATTGAAAACGGCAACGGTTCCATTGTAGAAAATAGTCAAGGGGGCGGTTTCGGGAGGGATCATCATATTAGGCCTAAAATATTAGAGAACACCACATTATTTTCATGCCGTGAATACCGTTAAACACCAAGAGATACATACAGTGGACAAAATAGCTGAGTACCTTGGGAGAGGAGAATAGAGAGGGAGAGCAGGAAATGAAAGCTGTTCCTGTTTAGGAGTGGAAGGCACAGAGAATGACTTGTTTGAGAAATGATTGCCATTTTCCGGAGTAGTCTTGGTGGCGGCAGAACCAGAGGCAATCACGGATTTTAAAAGCTCAGGATTTATTTTCGAAATGGCACTCTGAATATCTACAAAACCCAAAAAGAAATTGCAAAAATCAGTTTTAACCCATAAACAGAAGAACAGCGAAAAGGAATTATAATAAAGAAAAACCCAAAGGAACGGAAAACAGACCTCGAAAGCTTCTTTGGCGATTAAGAAACTTGGATTTGGAAGGTGACGACTTGTTCTCTTTACCCATGGAAAAAAAATCGAGTTCAACAGCTGCTGCTCTGGACATTTTTTTTTCCTCTCCTCTAAACTGCTGAGATACTTTGGTGTTCTCCGGAGCACGCTGAGACGAAAGGTTGGGTATTTAAAATGGGAAATGCTGGTAAATGTCTTGAATCTTAAATGCAAGGGCGGGAGAGAGGGGGGGGGGGGCCAGTAGAGAGTCAAGTGGCTTTAGTTAGGTCTTAGGGTAATGAAAAACGCACGACATTTGGTAGAGAGAGGCGTGGTAGTATAGAGCATAGACAATTCTAGATAGGGAGGAGATAGTGGGGTCGGCAGCCTCATAAAAAAGGGCACACATCTTACACGAGGTTTCCGTGCCAGCAATAAAGGGTACTGCTGCCAACTATTATAATTTATACGTATGTGCAGGCTGTTGTTTGGTGGCATATTCAAGTCTGAGCATGGCCCACCTAGCCATCGATTCCCTTCTTTGGATTTCGATTTTCCGACGCTACAAGTCCTTTTCCTTTTCTTTTGCCAACTGCCGTTGCTGTGTGTAAATTAGGTTTTCATTGGGCTCTTGAATTTTCTTTTGCCGACTGACGTTAGTGTGTGTAAATTGGGTAGGATGTTACTTCAGCCATTGTTAAATGGATTGTTTTTTTGTTCTTTTTGGAGCCTTTAGCGGCTTATCCGGAAACTAAAGGAATTCTATTTGTTATTATTGAAAGTTTATTAAAAAAAACACACAAAAAAAGATAAAATAATATTTATACCCCCAACAAAAATAATAAAAATATCACTAACTAGCTATAACTTATTTTTCACTCTTGTATTTGTCTTTTTTTAAAGTGAATTTTAAAAAATAATTAATAAAATATCACCTTCAAACCAGAAGGTGAAAGCACATAATGTTAATTGTTAATAATAATAATAATAATAATTTAGTTTAATTTCAACAACACAATCTCGGAAAATTACATTGCCAATTAAGATCTATGAACTGGAAATTTGACTCTATTGATTTTCTTTCCACGACAACTAACCTAAAAGCTAGAACAAGAGTAAATTATAAAAGAAGAAAGAAGATATATATCCAAATAAGACAATATGCAATAGAAGTATTTTCCTTCTCTGTTTTTTTTTCTCAGAACAGCGTCCCCCCTTTTTTTTTTTTATTTATATGAGTGTACGGATCAGTTTACGCGTACCACGATTGATCTCACAGTCCACTAAATATCCTGCAAATCCAGTGAGCATGTAAAGCACCGCGAGAGTGACAGGCGTGCATAATAAAATTCAAACCCGGATGCAGAGAAAAGAAACAAGCCCCTATCACCACTAGACCAATACCTCAAATGCAGCGTCCCCCTTTTGTTTATACAGGAGACCAAGATTAAAACGTTTCTTGCATAACTAGTAGGATTAATTTCTGCCATTTTTAAACATTAAAACCTGACATTTTTTGTTTAAAATAAAACCTAACATTTTAGACAAGAAGGTGATTAAGAACGTGATAGAATTGTTGTATTTTGATTTTTTTTCACTTTGAAATGTATTGAGATAATATTTTTTTAAAAAAAATATTTTTGACATCAACACATAAAAATAATAAAAAATACTAAAAAAATTAATTTAAAGTAAAAAAACTTAAATTTTAATAAAAATGATATTTAATCTCAATAACAAGGGTGTTTGAAAGTGTAATAATAATTATTTTTTGTTTAGAAATGTATAAAAAAAATATTTTTATTTATTTTTTAAAAAATATTTTTGACATTAATATATAAAAATAATAAAAAATAATTTTTTAAAAACAAACAATTTTAACTTTTTCACTACTGTGAACCAGAACTGTCATGATGATAAAATAACTTACTAGACCAAAATATTATTATAACCCATACCCAAAACGTACATTGTACAGGTCCTCTTCCTTTTAATATTGTCAGTGCCCCATGAGTTTAATTTTTATTTTTAAATGCACTGTTATATAAACTATTTGTAAAGCTTGTAATACTTTAATGTGGGATTAAAAATTTGTAAATTTAATTTTTTTTGTTAATTAGGTTTTTTATTTATCCACCCTAGTTCTAGACATGTTGACATTACATGTTAAAACACTTATATTGAAAAATATTTCCTAACAAAATTTTAACTAGACCTCACTTTTAGTATTACCTGAATATATCAATTAATATGTCAAAAAATAAAATTCTAGCACATAAAAAAACAATATAATTTCCAAATCTTATAAGAAGATTACACGAGTCTAAAAATTCGTCCAGAAAAAAAAAGATATTGTGTAAAGTCAAACTACAATATCCTTGCTCTTGAGGGCTTAATTCGAGTGCTAAATAAATCTATATGATCTTATGATAAATAATAATAATAAAAAAGTATTATCTTGCACGGGCTTCTCAATATATGAACTAAAAAGGATGTAGCTTTCATATCGAAATCTAATCTAAGGATATATAGCTCTGATAGGATATATAGCTCTGATATTAAAATAAAAAAATAAAAGAAGACAATATCCTTTCATTCCAATAAACTTAGTGTTTGTTGACAAGTAAATAATTATAGGTACGGAAATTGGGTATTTTTTTCAATATGATTTAGTCCATTATTATATATATAAAAAATAATAAAAGCTGTCAAACTCCCTACTCCCCCACCCCGCCCCGGATTGCCAAAAAAATAATAGTAATAATATAGGAGAAAAATACTTTCGAACACGAAGGAGAAATTGGCGGGGGGGCATTTAAGACCGCGTGTTTCAGATATCGGTGGGAGAAACGGAACCAAATTCCTATACCTTTAATAAAGTCAGAAAATTATTTAAAACAAAACAAAGGGATTATCCCACCGAAAGGAATCCAAAACATTGAAAACAAGACAAACATTTTACCACGGGTGGCTTTAAAGGAGATCTAGAAGAGCAGTAACTTTTATTTTTGGATATTTTTTTTTAAAAGTGTGTTTATTTTTAAAAATTTTAATGATTTTAATCTACTAATTTTAAAAAAAATCCGAAAACAATCCTTTTAATTTATTTTCAAGTATTTTTAAAAAATACATTGTACTACAATGCTAAATTAACGGGATATATCGAAATTAATAAGTTGATGATTTGTTTTTTATCTATTTGGAATTCCGGTGGATGCCATATTTTTCATGCTTACAAGTCAATAATGTCTTCCCAATTCCGATCCATTGCTCTTCTTCTCAACATATGGAAGAAGTCTCAAGATAATAATAGTCTATAAGCTAAGCTTTCCACGCAATTGAAATTTGACGATCTAGAGAATTAAAGAATCATGATCCACGTTGAATGGCCAATCAAAGGGCGAGGCTAATAGGAAAATTGGGGAAGAAGATCGCTCAAAGATACTTCATGGAGTTCGGTGGTTTGAATTTTAAACTTTAGTCAGAAGATTGACCTCAATGGGCAGCGATATCAAGTAACGTGAACGCAAACAAGTACAAACCCAGGGAGCACGTGACTGAGTCTCTCGATATATTTACCCCACGTGTTTAAATTCACCGGTCTCCATCTCATTACTGTTGTCTCTAAAATATTTTAAGCGTGACGGCAACAGTAGGTCCACCTATGCCAGCAACTCAGCGAAATACTGGCATCCTAGGTAATAATTAATACAAAGCCTTCTTGGCCCGAGGTATGGCATGTTGGTATTAAATTGGATTTATTTCAATTTAATGTACGTGTTTTCTATATATATATATATATATATATATAGACACACACACGTTAAAAGAAACTAAAAGAGATTCTCTTTTCATTGTAGGATTAATTAATGTTCACTGCTTCACACTTTTTTTAAAAAATATTTCAATTTGTTTATCGGAAATTTATTTTACTTAATTAAGCTATTTTGAATCCATATTACCATTGAATTGCATATTGTTTTGGGAGGTAAAGTTCATTTAAAAAAACAAAGGAATAAGGTGAAAATAGTGGGTAAAATAGATAACAATTTTGAAATTTGTTCAAAAAATTCATTTTAATTTCTCATCTTTTTAGTTATTAAGTGACTAATCCTTTTAATTTTAAAAAATTTAATTTTAGTATGAAACTTTATTTTCTCTATTTTTCAGTCTTTTTTTGGTTGGAGGAGAAAAAGACTCATCAAATTCCGATCTAGAGAGAGAAAGTTGTCATTGATGACGATTTTGATAACCAAAATGGTTGTTTTTATGTCAAATTATTCCGTATGACGAGAGGAGTTCAAATTAAGTTTTTTTTTTTATCTTGAACATGCATAAAAATAGATGTTTCGAGTCAAAAACAAGTTGAAAATATTTTTCTAGGTGAAAAAAATAGAGACCCTATTTTTCTGGCCACCATGGGAGTTCTAGATGACGCATCGTCCATTTTTTTCCAAAATAATTTGGGGCGAATGACATTAACTTAAAAATAAAAAATAAAAGCCCTCGCGCTGACCCTTATCTCATGGGCCAGACGCTCAGCTTGGTTTACCAGCCCAACAACGCCTAGCCTTATTATTTTATTTATTTCATTTTATTAGTTAATACCTTTTTTATATGTTTTTTTAATAATTTTTAAGTTTATATTTTCATCAATAGCCCTTTTATGTAAATTATTTTTACTTATTTAGCCTTTTTTATATAACGATTATTTTTTAATGCTCGTTTGGCATTGATGTTGGACTTGTTTTTCTTTATGACCACTTGTTGTTACTCCCCTTTTAATCCCACAAAAAAATCAAGAAAAGCAAAAAGAAAAAAATATAAAACAAAATCCAAAATACAAGAGGATACACATAAATAAAGCCTAGAAGATTGTCCAAGTTAATGGTCAAAGACCAAAATGACAAGTGAAAAAGTTAGAGGACTAATATATATAAGATTGACAAAATTGACAACCCAGTTCTAATTGACAAAGGACCCATTTGATGAAAATATTTTTATTTAGGGTAAAGAAATATAAATTTGGATAGGCAAATGCTCAATAAGAATTTTAGAAGGCTTAATTAATTTTATTGGAGACTTAATTGCAAGAAAAAATTATATTTGAAGTCAATTTAGGCTTTAATTGGAAGAAATTAAAAACTAGAGGTCAATTTATAATTTTAAAGAGTTAATTTGATCAAATTAATGGTTTAATTGCATAAATATTGAAGTTTGATGAACAATTAAGGACTTAATTGAAGAAAAAATTATATTGGAAGTCAATTTAGGCTTTAATTGGAAGAAATTAAAGTCTAGAGGTCAATTTATAATTTTAAAGAGTTAATTTGATCAAATTAATGGTTTAATTGCATAAATATTGAAGTTTGATG
Source organism: Populus x sibirica (assembly GCA_019202695.1). Lineage (NCBI taxonomy): Eukaryota > Viridiplantae > Streptophyta > Magnoliopsida > Malpighiales > Salicaceae > Populus > Populus x sibirica. The sequence goes on from JAGMVL010000452.1 coordinate 714,180, forward strand.
AACAATTAAGGACTTAATTGAAGAAATCTAAAAGCAATGAACAAATTGAAAAAGACGAGTTTACTATAAATGCACATTATGTAATCCTAATTTGACAAATAGTGAAATAAAAGTTTCGTGCTCTTGTAAATGTAAGCATATTATCAAACCACATTAAATCTATTTGTTTTTCTTGTTTTCTCTCTTGTACAATATGATATGATCCAAGAAAAATTAGATTCTAGCATAATTGTGTATACTATCCAGTTTTATAACAATAATCATAATTCTCAATCCGACAATTGGATTAGGCTAACAATTTACCCAAATTTCCCCACATAGTGTTATATGTTGGGGTAAAATTCCAGGTCAATCAAAGTTCAGGAAAGCCTTGTGATATAGGTCAGAACAAGTTCTACGAGTTTTGTTATTTATTTCCTTTTGACTTGTGAATTTTTTTTTTGACAAGTTTCCTCTTCTTACAAGGATATGGTGGCTTGTTTTGAAAATTTTCTAATTCTATAAGGATCTTTAATAGACTGCAAAATAATTTTCAAGTGTAGCAAAAATTCATTAATGTTCTAAAATCATTTGCTTATAATGATTATTTATTCATCTTAACTACACAAGGAAAGAAAGGTCGGTAATATTTAATGACAAATTAGTTAGCTTATCCAGGGAAGTTTTATAATCCTACAAGGAAGGTTAAATGAAGGAACCAAGAGTTTTTATATTTTGAGAGGATTCTTAAAAGTTACAATTAATTATCTTAGACAAACAAGAAAACTAAAAGGAAGGTATGGATTTATGAAATAAACATATGTTTTGTTTGAAGCAAACATGTTTTTTGTTATGACAAATAAGAAAACTTGACTTATTAAGATATAACTGATCTTGTGGTGTCAATTCATGAATTTCAATAAATATGGTTCTTAATTACAGGTTAATTCTGGATCAAGATTATCAAACTTGATTTTTAATTTTTTTTTAAAAATGTCATTTTTATCGGGAGTTACTTGCCTAAGTGATTAAAATGACTGCATCATTTGATTCTTCATTATTGTTGCAGGTTTCACAACAAGCTACATAAACTTCAATAAGCGACCTGGTTGTATAGGATATAATCCCATCTATTAGCATCAATACACTTAGGCAACTGAAGAACCTTACAAAGAGGCACCGAGACGTCCTTCCTCAATTGATTGCAAACACGATAAGCATAACGTGCCTCTTTGATCCAGGGATTACCTTCTTTGCAATGCTCTCATTCAACATAGTGGATCGATCAAATGAAGAATCAGTAGAGGGACACCATTTCGCAGCAAGGTTGATCTTCCTTGTCAATCTATAATTCAAGTGTTGCATATCAGTCTTAAGGAAAACCGCGAAGAAATATAACACCCTCGTATAAGAACCTATAATCAAGGTCATGAATATAGATGTCAACAACCTTCTTCGCTATGGCTCCCTTTCTCTCTTTCTTGGCAATCCTTGCATTCTCTTTCTCCATCTTTGCCCCTCTCTTCGAATTCTGGATTTTGGTATGTCTGGGAATGCTAGGCCCAACATTTCTTGATGATGTAGACTTTTTAGGCCCAGCATTTTTCTTCTTCGTTCTCTTTCCAGTCTTTCTTCTACTTCTTTTTTTTGGTCTCCACTCTTGTTTATGGATCTTTCTCTCGTAAGATCCTTCTAAAAGCTGGTAAAAGAGTTTCAGGAAAATCCTTGAAATAACCAAAATTTTCTATGGATGGAACGTTGCAGGCTAGAGTATTAGGGTGGTTGTCATGAAGCCAGATTGCTATCGTGTAAAACCCTTCTTTATCAGATTTGCAAGTGCCAAGTACACCTCAAAGGTTTCAGAGATGAGTTTGAGGAGGTATTCAAGGGGTTGTGGTTCTAGTCAGAGTAGAGTATTTGCTGGAGGGATTCCGGTGGGGTATCTGGTACTGTTTAATATTCCGGGAGAAGAGTGGGAGATTAATCAAGTCACCAACGTCTAGTCACCGTTGATTGTTTTAATGGGCCACCTGTTCCTAGTTTTTTGGAATTTCATAGACTCCTGGAATCAGACTTTGTTTTCCTAAATTATGAATCTTAATTTCTTCTTATCTTATTAAAAACAATTTTTGAAAGCTTACCATTTCACGTTTGCCAGATTTAATAATTCAACTGGGATTGGGGTGGACTTTTAGAGGTAATTAAATAAATAATCACACGCTAGCATTTATTTATATTAAGATGTGAATCCAAAATGTATGTCTATTTGGTATTTGTCGTGTTGTACTATGTTGTTGGTATTGTCTTTTAAAGGTAAAACCAATGTTTGATAATTGATTAATATGTTATGCTATACATGTTTAAAATATTAAATAGTACCTGATTAAACTACATTGTTGTACTTTCTAAATATAAGATAACCAATGAATGTAATATATTAAATATATTTCATTTATATTAAATAATTTATAAATTGTTATATATATATCCATGTTTTTTTATGAGAATAACTGATATTTAAAAAAAAAACTAAAAAAAAGGCTAAATAGAATGATAATAAATATATACATGTCATAATCTTTTTTTTTTAATATAAACAAAAGGAATTACAAGCGGGAATAGCTTAAGAAAGAACAAGCAAGCAGAGAGACTCTTTAGCTCTGCGCTTCGGCAACTAAATTAGTTTGATTTACCTCTCCACGGAGACTACTCTAACTAATAGAACAAGTAAAGGGCAGCTAGGTTTTGGCTTTACTTGGACAGGGGGGGCTCTTAAATTATCAAAGTGAAAGGACATTTAGCTTATCGAGAGATAGTTATTAAACACATCCAAATTTCGATCTAGTAAAGGTTCAGGCTAGATCACCAGTTTTTTCTTGGGCATAAACAGTGAAATTGATAAAAAAAATCTTTCGGTTTTTCAGTGGGTGTTCATTTGAAGTTTCAATAATTATTTTCATCATCATTACACCTCGAATGACCTAAACGATCAAGCCAAATAATAAAAATCTATTGGTCAAATAACTAGTTAAAGGGATAGCATTCTCTGCCCCTGCTTTGTAGCTGACAATTAGATGGAACCGATTGTATCAACAAATTCGTCGTCTTCCTTGAATGATCAAGTTTTTTCACTCATTCTCAATCACGATAATGGCCTTTAACTTCAGAACTCAGAATGGAGGAGCTTTATGAAGGGCTGTCTCGAACATCAATAAATCCAAGCAAAAAAACTCTAAAATGTTCATCCACGAAACAAACGTGAAAGAGACGATCCGTGTGTAAAAATTCCCATAAAGATGCAGGCAGCTGCCATTACTTGTAAGCAATGTATTCTAGTGTGCAAAACGCACACATTCTGAACTTGCTGTTATAATGCAGGAACATTAGCAATAGCTTAACTACACTGTAAGGAAAGATAGATGGATGGAATTATTGGAGTCATTGCTCTACAATATGATATGCAAAATCAACTTTGAAACATAATAGTTAAAATAGACACCAGAAAATAAAGGTAAATATGCATGCTAGCTCTCCAGTTTTGAAGGTTGAAAGAGTCTTAGCACATTTCATTTAATAAGTTTAAGATTCATGTTCCATTAAATGGATAATGTTAAGGAAAGTCCTCAGATTATAAAGTACATAATAACCAAATGCCATGAATGTAAAAGACCAGACACATAAAAAAGCCTAAAAGCAGCAGCCACAGCACTCCTCCAACACACAGCAGCAACAAAGACAAGCCAAACTGCAAAGTATGGAGGTAAGAAAAGAAGTAAGATACATTTAGAGATTACAAATCATTAAGAAAGAATTTCAATCATCTTCTTGTATGTGGACAGATCGAAACTAACAAGCACTAGGAGGATTTAGGTTGAATTGCACATTTGCTTTACATGCTGGTCAATTTTAACAGGCTGGCTTAGTGCCTTCTACAAAAGATTAATCTAACATCAATTTTGTATTCAGGACATGATCTCTAGTCTATTCATCACTTTCTTTGGTTTAGCCCAATGATTTGGGTCATTTGGATTCAATGTACAGGACCAATCCAAAATTTCTTTCCTTTTGTCTCAATCAGGGCAAGCACCAGGTGGTCTGCCAGCAAAGATGCTCTAGTGTGCAAGCTTAAAGCAAAGCTTTAGGGGAAGATACAGAGTTGTTTTCTGCTCTGATCACTATCATGAGCTAGACATTAGGTGCAAACTTCTTATTGGGGTACAGCAACGTTAATGAAAAGTAAAGTACAAATTTGCTTCAGCATGATATTTATAGGAATCAAGAATGAGCAATAGAAATTAAGCCGTGTAAGCAGATACAAATGCAAACACAACGGTATTTTGAGTGGTAGGAAAGTATGACATAATTCTAACCATAATGTTCTTCTAATGGGTCTAAATCTAAAGGAAGTTTATTTTTTTGAGGCTCCTTTTCATCTGAAGTTTTGAATGTAGTGCTTCAACTCAATCTCTCCATGTTGCATTCGATATCAGTTCATGATGAATTTACCTGCGTACTTAGTGGAGTTTCTTCTGTCATGGATTACTTTAAGAGGCTTGATTGCATATGCTTTTGCACAATTTTTTTTTAAAAGATTCATATGGCTGTGGCGTGCAATTAGATTAAACAAGCTAGGTTTCGGCTTTCGCAGAGATGTTCTCTGGCGAAATTGCCAGAGGAGACGGAAACTTGGACGTAGGGGAACTTAAAAGAGTCGAAGGTTAGGAGTTAAGTTTGATCAAAGTTTAGAGTTGTTTCGAGACTTTTAGCTTATTTTTCACATTTACATACATGCATGAGAGAGAGAGAGAGAGAGAGAGAGAGAGAGAGAGTTATTAAACACATGCATATTTCGATCCAGTAAAGGTTCTAGCTAGATCACCAGTTTTCAATTCTAGCATTAAGTCAATGACTGGAGTGACAGATAGAATATATTAATCAGACAAAGCAAGTGACCCTCTAAGAAGTAACACCAATTCAGACATGATCACCTCTTTCTGTAACAAATTCCAAGGGCTCAATAACACGGGGAAAATTAATTTCAATGGAAGCTGAAACCCAAATGAGACACACTCCAGAAAATTGTAAAACAAGAAACAAATTGAATAATCATGCTTTTAAAAGATGTGGAGCCAAAAATTAATAGCGGCAGATATCACACGTACCACCCTCTTAGGAATGAACAGCAACCACTACTGTCATCATGATCATGATGGACAAGTTGTGTGTGAGGGGGTGGAGGAGGAGGTTGGGGTACAGGGTCTTCATAGAAATAGCTTTGATAGCCAGGTGGAGGCGGTGCAGGCACTGGTGGTGGAGGCGGTGGTGGCACTGGTGGCGGCGGCGGCGGCGGCGGCGGAAAATCTTGGGGAGGATATGGAGGTGGAATCCCTGAATTTCACAAAATATGATGACAAAAAATTGCATATGCAGCCGTATTTTCTTTAATCCATATACAGCTAAGTTAAACAAGCATTGCTAAGAAGTTCTGTAAAGTATATCAAATAAAGGGATAACAGAAGTTCCATGATTAGATCATTAAGAGAAACATCAATTCTGTAAAAAGGAAAACTGAATGAAACATAAACATTAAAACAAGGTAAACTCTTGGAGACTTACCCGGTGGCGGTGGTGAATGGTCGTTGTGGTGGTGGTGGTGGCGGTGGGGGCCACTCATTTCGGTTGAGGTATTGACACTGCAGATAAGGATGCAGAGAGGGCAGGCCAATATGAAACAAAATAAATACTCTTCTAGAAAGTCTGGGGGTAGCGGTTACCTCGAAGGGAGTTTCCCGCTAAAAATACTGATTTGATCATGGATTGATGGCCTTATTAAGGTCTTAAGTACTAGTGTAATGAACTTGATCACTCTTTCATCCCATCAACCACAACTAACATTCAAGAGTCAAAATACCAATCCAATCAAGAAAATACGTTGCTCTATCTACCTTCTACCCTCTCCCTCTGTTAATTGCGCGCTCTACCTAATAGTCTTACAATAATTATAACATGAATCCGTCGGGGCCGTCACCGCATCACCACGTCTTTATTCTGGAAAGCGCCTTTTTTTTCTTTTCTTTTTTTCATATATTAAAAAAAAACAAAAGAGATAGTGAATTACTATGGACTAATTGAACTATGGAATGAAATAGTATAATTATTCACAAAAATATCAATGGACTAGTTATTGAGGTTAATATAATTTTTTGGCGAGGTTTATTAGTTATCAATAGAATAATTGGAAACAATTTTGTTTTTCTAAATTTTTAAAACAAGGTAAAATAAATAAATTATTTTTAGAAGCAAAATTTATTTAATTGGCATTTAGAGTTTTTTTTTTTTTTTACTTTTCATTATGATTTTTAGTCATAATTAAGTTGATTAAAGGAGATTTGATATTTTAATAAAAATTAAATATAATTTAAAACCTAACATGTGAATTGTACGCGCCAATGCGTACATCGCTCTACTATTTTTAGGCAGCACGTGTGGTGACCAAGGATGAGATGTTGTTGGAATCATATCGGCCGACCCTCCCTCCCTATGCGACACATTCAGCTCATTGACTTTTAGTTTGGTGTCGATGACCTTATTTTTTTTCCATTCTTTTCTCTCTCTTATTTAATTTTCACATTTGACCCTCTAAATTTTCGAAGTAGCCATTCAATTGGTTTTCCCTTCGTGATTGGACCATGTCCTTTTTATTACTATTTATTTTATTTGAAATAATTTATAAAATTAGATTTTTTTAATTTCATCATCTAATTTTTTTTATCTGTCATATTTGGTCCATAATATTTTGATTTCTATTTGCTTTATTTGAGATAGCTTTTAAATTTGATTTTTTAGTGTTTTTTTTCTTTTTTAGTTTTTATTTTCTATCAAATTTAATCCTCATTCTTTTAATTGCTATTTATTTTGTTTTGAATAATTTTCTTAATTGAATTTAATTTTTAATTTCATCCCTCAATATTTAATTTGATTTTATTTTTATGTTAAATCTAGTCTTTATTTTTTTATTGCCATTTTTTTTGTTTTGGATAATTTTTTTTATTAAATTTTTCTTTTTTGAGTTCATGCCTTAACATTTTGTTGATCGAGAATTTGACTTCATGATTATTTTAGGTTTTCCTTTTAAGAGGTAATCCTAATCACAGGACCTGAGTTGTAGGTTTGGCTAGTTAGTCCGAGTTGACTTAGGTATTTTTTTTATATATTTTTTTATTTCATTATTTAATATTGGGTTTGTTAAAGATTGAGTTTCATTATTTTTTTATCTTTCTTTTTTACGGGGTTATCCCGATCTCATGTGCCGGATCATGAATTTAGAGAATTAACTCAGATTGACTCGAGTTATTTTTTATTTATCTATTATCGCTGCCTTTTTCTTTATCATATTATTAAATTAACCAAGTTTACTCGATTCAGTCAAGTAAATAACCTAATTCTCAAATTTTTTCTACTTTTTTAAAAACACTATCATAACCTAAACATCATTTTTTTATGTTAGAAATGGTGTCCAATGTGTGGCATAACTAATCTAATAACATCCTAAAAAATGGCAATGTTGTTATTGTGATACATGGGCTTTGCATTTGAGTTGCATAGTTCAGCCCACATCAATTATATGATCAGTCCATATCAAAAATGAAAAAGATAATTCTATGTAAATGTTTGACATATTATTATGAAGTCATGGTAAATAAAAAATAAAAAATATATAGTGATATAAAAATTATTTTAAAAAAGAAATTTAATATAAACTAAAAAAAATAACTAATAGGCAAATAAATAGAGAAAACAAAACATAATAAAAAGTCAAAAGATCTCTCTATCCAATTAAATTGAAGTAACCTCTATTTAATGGTTAAAAGATACATGAGTAATAAATCTACATATAAATGTATTTTATATATGATAAATAAATAGAATAAAAAGAAATGAATGTGCTTCGTTGATTACGGTCCAACCTTGAATACCTCTCTTGATTTCAAAAAAATATATCTTAATTACCATTTTAGAAATATTTTCACGTATATAATTTATTAATAAAACTTTCCATTCATAATTATCATTATGAATCTAACCTAGATGTTTTCTCGTTTTCCTTTCTACCACTTGTCAAGAAAGACACTACAAATTCTCATTTCCATGCATAACAACAGCAGCCACTATTTAACAATTTATTTTTGTCAAATTCTTAATCATCAATATTTTTTGCCTACTAATTTATTTTTATTTATCCTGAGATTTTATACTATTAAATAGGAGGATATTCTCATATCTTGTCATAAAGATTTTTTTTTTAATTTTTTTTTAAAATTTGCTTTTTAACACGAGTTTTATATCTTGTCAAATAGCCAACATAAAAGGCTATATCCAGTCTTAAATAGTTATTAAGATACATTAATGTATCAATTGCATTAAGATATTATATTTCAAGACCAATAATCACTTTATTATATGATTATATCTTCTTGAGAACAAAAAAAGTTTTTTTTTTTGTATGAAGAGATCGAGCTACCATCAAAGAGAATAATGAATAATTTTCTGAATTTATTTTTTTATTGATCAATGTAAGGATAAAAATAAGATAACAATGATACATTCCATAAAGTTCTCATTTTTCAGCTTTTTTTTCTCCTCTTAGTTCTATAAATATTGTTTCATTTTATTGACAATCTGTAAAATATAAGTCAATGATTCAAGATATTTTATATACAAAGAGGTAACAAATAAACACGTGACTAATTTTATATATAAAAAGGTATATTATTTGTTAGAATAATGTGTGTTGTATGTCAGTCAAACAAAGATCCCTGGTATTGATTCTAAATAAATCCATTTTTTTATATGTTGGTATAAAATCAAAAGAAATATATATATATATATATATATATATATATATATATATATATATATATATATATATATATTCAGCAGTTCAGATGAATATTATCTAACTGTGACATTTTCAAATGAAGATAGTCTCTGAGACCAACTTTCCCATACAAATTGAAAGAGGATGGCAAAGGGAAGGGTTATTTCGAGTCTGGATTAAGAGCTTGATTTTACAGCTGGAAATTCTTGCTTTAATCCAACCCAAGAGCTTGGTATATCCAAACTAGGCCCATTGCGTCTTTTGGTCAACACCCAGCAGATCGCTTAAGCCTCATGGAACCGATATTGAAGGGAAATAAGCCCAAGCCCAAGAGGAAAAAAAAAAAGTAATTGAGAAAGCTTAATACAAGGTAAAATTAGAATTTGACCATGCATACATGATCAAATATCAATTAAAATGAACAGAAACACTATAAAAATCTATTTTAAATTTAGTGGATTGAATTAAATAAATATGGACAAAACGAGAGGGCTCAGTCCTGTAGTCTTCCCCAAGATGTTAGTGCCTGTCACATAGTTGGTGGACATTATGTATTTATAATGGACTATGTGCATGTGCATTGTTTTCCCTTTTGGAGATCTAGTGATCATCGAACGGTCCATGTCCATGTAGTGCGCTGCCTTTTAGAGCAATAATTTGCACATGGGCCCGTGCCACAATACCAGAGGCCCTAGTCTTCTGCTAGTTCGTGACATCCACGCTGTTCTGTATAGTATATGTAATGGGCTTTTGCGGATGGATTATTCTAAGCTCAGTACGCTGCGAGGTACGGGAAAATAATTCCTGACCCAATTGTTCCTTCCTTGTCTTTTTAGCTCACCTTCTTCTCTTGTAATCAAACTTGAATTCACTTCTCTCTACCTGGTGGTATCTGGGAAAAGAGATTGCCGGGAATATAAAATATCCCTCAACAAATATTTCTTTTCTTTCTTTTTAATTAGAGATTATATACTATTTATTGTTGTTGGTAATGTCGTTCATGAATGCTCTTTAGAAGTGTTTTTCAAATAAAAATGTATTAAAATGATTTTATATATATATACATTAACACTCATTTAAAGCAGATCACAAATCTGCCGCATCACCCTTGTCAATATGTTGGTTTAAAAATTCATAAGGCAATGTGAATAACTCCTTTTTTTTTAAAAAAAAAAAATTAGAAATCAAAATGGAGTATTTTAAAATCAAAATTTTGTTTGCTCGAACAGAAAAACATATTGTAGTGCAATGGACATACTTTAACTACTTTTAAGAAGGGACGAGATATCAAAATTAAGCAACTGCAATGACTCCATGAATATAAATAAATTGATGATAAATGTATGTGAACTAATTAAGACATGGCTTTTATGGATTTCAAATGTACTCTTATTAGTTAATTTGCACAATAAATATTTTAAAAGTATGTTTGTTCTATGCAAAATATTTTCACTTAAAATACTTTTCAATAGTTGAATTAAAAAATATTTTCAATGATGGTGGTGGAAGATAAAGAAAAAATGATAGTGAAATGATTATGATAATAATTGTGAGATGATAATGATGATGGTAGAGGTGGGGTCATGAAAGAGAAGGTGATAGTGGTGGTGAGATCGAGCAGGTGATGAAGGAGGAGATGGCGGCGGCGGCGGCGGCGGAACAGGTGGTGATGAGGTAGTTATGGTAGTAATGAAAGAAGAGGTGGTGGTGGTGGAGCAGGTGGTGATGAGCTAGTTATGGTAGTAATGAAAGAGGAGGAGGTGGTGCTGGTGGTGAGACAGAGATAGTGGTTGAAATAGTTAAATGACATTATAAGTGAATTACTATTTATAAAATATTTTATGAAATTTCACGAATTAAGATATTTTCTGGTAAATAAAATAAAGTTTGAAAGTTGCTTATAAAATATTTTTTATTAATCAATTTTCTTGTAAAATATTTTACAAAAAACAAACACAAGAAAATATCTTTCAAAAATAAACACGAGAAAATTTAATAAACATTTTTCTATAAACTATTTTATGCAATATCTTTCAAAAATAAACATGAGAAAATTTAAAAAACATTTTTCTATAAACTATTTTATGCAAAATAAATGGACCTAAGATTTGAAATCTTTACTTGAAAGCTGCTTTAGATCCATAAAAATATAGAATTGACAAGTTTTATTTGCTTATTTTTTTTAAGATATATTAAAACATGTTTGTAAAAAATTGATTAGGATACTTTTCTTTTTGGTAAATAATCTATATTGGTATAATCATTGTGATGTGAAATGCATTGTAGATGTGTTAATTTAAAGATTAATTATATAAGGTAAAACTCATAAAATAATTGGAATTTGCTCCAATCTAATAAAAGCAAAAATAATTTTTAATCTAATTATTGAATTGTATTTAAATTCATTTAAGAGGTTTTCCGAGCCTATTTTAACTAGTATTGATTGGTTATAACTACTCGAGATCAAGAAAACCCTCCAATTAATCTCAAAAGTTGTTGTTTTTGCTATTTTTGCTATTTTTTAAGTTAATTTAAATGTTAATTATTTCTCCTACTTAGTTTTGAATTGTTTTGCTGTGTCAGATTAATTTTGCTTTTTTTTTTCAACAGAATTTATGAATTAAAAGTCTTCAAGAATGTATCAGAGTTTCTTCTATAATTTTTTTCATAATTGAAAGTTGTAATATGAGGCTTGAGAACCTTAATTGTTTTCTCTAAATCCTAGCACTATACGCTTCTGATCAACATAACACGCATAAAGAAAATTTCAGAACATTGTATATGCATAAAGAAAACACAAATTTAGAACAACAGATCAACTTAACCTGCACCACCCTTTTCTATATACTCTCTTTTTATAGTGCACCATGCAACCTTGATAAAAAGGAAGATCATGACATTATTGTTTCTATCAAAAGTTAGGGCAACGGAAGAAGAATTGTTTACTTTTTTTGAAATGTTAATATCATCTCCCCTTTATCAAATCCGTCACAGCTTAGATTCCTTTCTGCTGTCAAGCAAAAGGTTTCTTTGTTTTGTTCTTAGGGTCCCTACTTCTTCATTTAATTCCAGCTATGACTGACCTACTCCCGTGGACCATCTCTAAAGCATCTCTGCGTGTGTCTGAGTTCGAATAATTTTGGACGAAGGGCCTCACCTTCTCAGACCAAGCAACTGCGCCATGTCTCATCTTTTTGCATGCCAGACTTTCTTTTTATAAGCGTTGTATTTCGAGCTTCATACATTGTCAATTTTCACTTTCTTGAATCTTTTTGCAGAGCTAGAAACTTTTTCTTGACTGTAATTCAAAACAAATTTGTTTATATTAGGCTGTTTATAAATAAAAAGAACATCCATATGATGGATCAGTATTTTTACCACTTCATAAATAATACAGGGTGATAACCTATTGATAGACGGACGAGGCTTGTGTCCATACTTAACATCTCTAGATTTGGTAGAATATCAGGCTCAAATAACATGGATTTAACTTGCTTACATGCCCAACATCTTTGGACGTAGCTACGAACCGAGCTCAAGTGGGTATATGTTTAGCGAGTTGTCAAACTCAATATCCCTGAACTTGGTTGCATGCGGAGCCTAATTGGGCATGAGGCCTAAGCCCAAGCACTCGTACCATAGGCTCGGGCAGCATGCCTGAGTCTAGGCGCTAGGCTTTGGGCATGCCCCCAGCTCCCCGTGGGTTGGGGTAACACACTCGAGCTAGGTGTAGGGTCCACGCCCAACACCTTGTGAGCTTAAGAGAGGAGCTTGAGCTCGAGTGCCCCGAGGGCTTGGGTAGCTCACCCAAGCCTAGGTGTTGGGCCCTCGCTTAATGTATTTTGAGCTCAGACAGTATGCTTGAGTCCAAGTCCTAAGCCCAGACGCAAGGCATGCACCTATAGTCTCGTGAGCTCTGACGCTGCACCTAAGGCCAAGCGTTGAGTCCATGCCTAGCGCTCCCATGGGCTTAGGCAATATGCCTGCAGAGCCCAAGCGTTACACATACGCCCAACACAACTTGGGCTTAATGCGTGTCCTAGCCTTTTTTGGGCTTAACTTTGTGGCATGAGCCCAACCACTTTTATCTCCCACATATGAAAATGATATTTGTCTCTCATTAATGTTTATATCATATATATTTATCTCTTATTAATACATGTATATGAGATATTTACCCATCATTAACGCTATCAGGGCAAAGTAACTCTTCAGTCCTTTCACTCAAGTAAAAAGACAAGGTTTATAGGTTATAAATATTCATTGAACTATCAAGGTAAAATATTTATAATCTATATTCTTAATAAAAATATCTTTATAATTTTTAGAGCATTTATTGTATCAAAACTAAAAACAAACACTTTTATTCTTGACAATCACTTATTCTCTTATTTATTATAGTTATTTGCTTAAATGTCACCAATTTTATCATTTAAGGATTCTCAAATCCCATAAAAAAAATATTATTTTGTATGTTACAAGGCTTTCCATATCAAACTACAAGTTTTATAAACAATAAATAATAAATTATATTGCTAAAATATATGATTAACCCATACTACAACCCCTAAAAATATACTTATTCCTGAACATTTTTTAGTTTTGAAACATGATCACCATCACCCTTCTTGCATCTGTACTGGAAGTGGTAAAAATGCCCAACTTGAGATTTGGTAAGATAAAACCGGTGGGAAGGTCGTATGGTGACCAGTGACCCTAACACAGTTAGACTTGTGACTCCTGGGGTCTGAAAACTGAAAAAGCTGCTCATAATATTCCTTGTTTGTACTGTTAACTAGCATGATACCGTGGTGCGGGGAAATTGACATTTAATGTTTATAATTGAATATTAACAAATCATATGTTTTTTTTATATATAATATTTTATCATTTTTACAATAATCGAGATATTTGTATACGTACATTAATAAAACAATATACAAAACGAATGATATTAAATAACTAAGGAAGTTAAAAACTGGGATCGGCAGAAATTCAACGCACGTCTCCCCCTTTTTTATTTAAGAGTTAAAATTAAGGAAAACTTGACTTCATTTCGAAGGAAGAAACCCGTGTTATCTAATGCGTTTTTAAATTATAAAAACATAATTGTTTAAATTAAAATCACACGAATTTTTTTTTTTTATCAAAAATCAATTCCACATGTCTCTTTAAATCCTGAAACAGGTTGGTGATGAAATGTACTCGAATGTTTGCTTGATGCGAGAAAAGTCCTAATTTAGGCAATCCTAATCGGATAATTTTAGCAAACTTTTAATAATGTTTAGGGCCGGGAGAGACTATTTACTATTTGAAATATCATTATTCACCATTATTGTAAAATAATTTTGTCCATTTTTCTCAATTTTCCTTAGTTTTTGATATCATTATATCACAAAGATAATAATATATTTATTTAATTTATACCTTCAATAAGTCTATTATCTTTTATATTAAAAAAACGCAGACTATCTTGCTTGATATAACAAAAACACCATTTTTTATTATTGAGATTTGGAAAACATGTATCAAATTAAAAAAAAATTAAGATAGCTTCCTAAATTTTTATTATAAAATTAGGAGATTAACTAATTAATAAAAATTTAAAATGCATAGGTTTAGCAATTCACAGTGAAATGATCACTTTGTCTTTCTCGTGACAATTTGTTCATAATGTTTCATTGTTCATAGAGATAAATAAGTCTTTTTGCATTTCTAAAGCACAAATGATTATATTACTCTTAAAATCAAAGTTTTTAAAATTGGTCTCTTTCAGTTTTTCAAGCACAATAAAATGATCTAATTACCCTTAAAAGTAAAATTTCTTCAACTGATGTCTAGTGGTGTTTTTATATTTTCAACCTGGGTTTTTGGTTACAAACGAGTTGATATGAGGGAAAATTAATAATTTAATAAATATAAATATTATTTTAAAAAAATAGTTGCACACATCAACATGTGGGTTCTGGCCATGCTATTTGAGCGACGCGTGAGGAGTCTTTTAGTGGCCAAACGATGGCTTCTGGGATGGCATTCAAATCGTCTCAGCGGCTCATTTATCCTCGGGCAACAAGTGTGTCCAAGGACCACTAGTTTGGTGCCGACAATATTTTATCTATTTTTTCCTTCTATTCTCTTTCTCCTCTTTAATTTCCATACCTGACCCTTTAAGTTTTCAAAGCATCCTTTTAGTTTGTTTTTTCTTCATATTTGATCCGAGTTTTTTTCCTTTTCAATTTCATTATCCTTCAATTTTTTTATCTGTTAGATTTGCTCTTTGTTCTTTTAATTATAAATTATTTTATTTCATATTATTTTAAAATTGATTTTTTTTTATGATTTCATCCTTGAATTTTTTTTCTATTATATTTGATCCTTATCCTTTTGATTATCACTTTTTTTTACTTTGATAAATTTTTTAAATTGTTTTTTTTTCCAGTTTCATTCGCTAACATTAAATTGGCTGGGAAATGAGCTTCTTCAATAATCTTAGATAAAGAATTTCACAGGTTGTGAGTTTACGAGATTAACCCAAATTTAGAAGATTCGTTTGGATTTGCTTGATTTTTTTTTCTTTTATTAAGAACGTATTTTTTCAATTTTAGCTTTCAACATTTATTTAATTGAATATTGGGCTCTATTATTTTTATTATTTTCTTTCTATAGAATTTTTTACTGATTTTGAAAATGACCTGGGTTATCTCAAGTATTTTTATTTGCCATTCTTTTTTAAAGAAATTTTGTTTTTGAATTAAATCAAATTAATTTATTAAATATAAGTATGAGATACTCACTTCATAATATTTTATTTGGTTTGCTTTCCGGGTTGTTACTCCAATGATGCGTACAGTTTCTTTCGATGTCATCATGTAGCCTTTTGAATTGATGTTAGAACCATCTTGGCGAGCTCTTTTTAGTGGTGGGGCGGTGTACACACCGGAGGGACAATGAGTCCTTAATGGACTTTTCTTTCTTCTACTCTCGAGTATGATATTGACATCTTATTTTTTATAATTAATTATTATCTTTTTAAATTATATTATTAAATTAATTGAGCCTATTAAACTTAACCAAGTTAATGATCCGAGTCCTCGGATTTTTTTGCTTCTTTAAAAATCCTAATATTACCCGAATATTTTTTTTATATTAGAAGAAATTTAACCTAATTTGCAGCTTAGTGCGTAACATCTTTCTAGTTATTTACTACTAATGAAATCAACAATCAAAAACCATCTAGGTGGTAGCCCAGTGGTAAGAGCTTGGGACTAAGAGGTTTGCTCCCTCTTAGGTCTCAGGTTCGAACCCTGTGGTTGCTCATATGATGGCCACCTGGAGACTTACATGGTCGTTAACTTCGGGGCCCGTGGTATTAGTCGAGGTGCGCGCAAGCTGGGCCGGACACCCACGATAATCTAAAAAAAAAAAAAAAACAATTGAAAACAAACAAAAAATTGTACAGTACTATGTTCTGCTCCCCTTTTCTCATTTTTATGAGTACCTTTTGGCTTATCAAATAAACAAAAAACCTCTCTCTCTCTCTGTTTTTATTTTATTATTATGATGAATTTCTCATTCACAATGAAACTCGAATTATTAATGATTAGTAAAATGTTAAAAACAAATCCTTGCAAAAGAAAATGAAGAGAAAAAATAGCATTTTATAAAGTAAAAATTACCTTATCATCTTTATATTTTATTCTATTCTACATTTTACCTTTATTGTTTTTAAAATTACAAAAAGCATGTTAAAGAAAAATTTTAAATTAATTGAAATGATGAAAATAACCCCATATATATTATATCGAAACTTGCTTTTTCCAATTCCAAACAAGTTTAGCATCTGCATTCACTGCATAGATAATCCTCAACAAGACACCAACTGCCTTCAAATAAGCAAGTTCTTGTCTGAAAACCATGGTCAGGTCACAAGAAACAATAAAGATTGTTGTTTTGGTTTCTAGATTCCATTTATTGCTACAATTTATTGCTGTTTTGGTTTCTAGATTCCATTTATTGTCATGTATCGAAAGGACAATTAAATGCCTTGGTTTGTTGGAAGACCTGGGGGAAGATGGTATACAAAACGAATGTAGCAATGACACAGAGGGAAAACCTAGACTGAAGTGGCACACACAACGTACTTCCTCTTTCCACGCCACCCTTCGTTTCCCATCACAGACACAGACACAGACACAGACACAGACACAGACACACACCACTTCTGTATAAATACGTTGTGTTTTGATGGAGTTGCTAAATAGATTACTGGTTGCTAGCCCTCAAGTAGAGGGAATGGTGAATTATAAAGAATAGAATTGATGGGTGGATGCGTAAGACTGTTCAATTTTTTTTTCCAGGAATAAAATCATTTGTTTACGTGGAAAATTTCAGTGCAAAACTATCCATATGTTTTGTTGTGATATCTTATGCTCTATTTGAATCATTCGCAACAAATTAGTTTTTAATGTTGCTTATTTTATTGGAATAAAGTTTATGGTTTAGTTTTTCATTGTTTAGTTTAATGGCTTCGAGTAAGATTTTAGAATTTTACTTTATATATGTATTAATCTAACTAGATATTGTTCAGATTGTATAATGAGGTAATCTAATACTCATGATTAATATTTTTGTTTTTTTTACTATAATCTTTTTTTAGTCAATTTGTTATTTTATTAATAATACCGTTTAAATCTTCTTAATAGTTTCTTTCAATTATCATAAAAAATACAAAATAGAAATATGATTGACCTGACCAGGAAGGAAAAGCTTTGTGTATATGAGAGTTGCACGAACAAACAATAAGAGAAACCCAATTCTCTAAAACACGAAACTGCAGCTGCGGAACAGTACATAAGGATGTTTCTCATGCCCAAACCATGACCCAACGAGACTCCAAACCTGGACCATAGCAACCCGTTTGAAACAATTTGTCATTGATTATCAAAATAATGAATGAGAAATTTTTATTATTATTAACATGAGTATCCGGGTCAGCTTACGTGTATCTCAACTAATTTCATGGATCTGAAATTAACAATCATATAAGCTTTCAGTGATCCTAAAAGGATTAATACTCATACTATTGGGAAACAAATCCAAAACCTAACCAATTAAATTATACTTTGAGATTTTGAGAACTATTATCTCTTGGTCTCTTTACACACACTTGATGATCCAAAATGCAAAATTGGTGATCATCTTCTGTTTGATTTTCCTCATTATCGACGTGGGTAATTTCTAGTTAATTCAATTGGAATTGAACTTGATTGAAATAAAAATTGGGTTTTTCTTTAAAGATTTTTTGTTCTAACTTTTAATTTTTTTTTTGTTATTGTTTTCTTGTAAAGTGTCATAAATTTATAAAATTTTAATTATTTTTTATATAATTTTTAAAATAACAAAAAAAAAGTATAAAATAAAATACACAACGAAGTGATTTCCCTAATAAAAAACTTAGTGAGACTTTTAAGAATGCCCACCCAACGTCCAAGCATTTCTAGCCAAGCCTTTGAATAAAGCTTTGACGGCAAAATGTTATAAATGTATCCGCGTTTAAAACGTTCCAGTTTACAAACGTAGATCCTTACAACGAAGTGCTGACCTCTCCAATTCTCCCGTACTTTTCAAATTAAATCGGCGTCCAATGGTTGCAAACTTAAATCCACAATATCATAATTAGAAAAGAAATTTATCGAGAAATAAAACACTGGAAAATTAGGCATTAATTAATTTCCATAAGAGAATGGAAAGAAAACTTAGGAGTTTTTTTTTCTTTCTAACATGAAGACTTTGGACTTCTTGGACACTCAGCAATGTGATCATAAGCTATATCTTATAATTATTGCATTGCTAGTTTGACTAAACCTAATTGACAAACACCTTAAAAACGACAGATGCTAACGTGGCTCAGCACAATTGAATTTGATTTTTTCTCAATTAATTGTCTCAAATCAAACCCCATTTTGTACGGTGAAAGGTTGTCTAGAACGGTTTAATTTTAAAACAATAACGGTGTAAGAAGTTGTTTTTTAAAATAATTTTATTGAGAAATATTTTTAAATAATATATATATATATATATTTTTAAAAATTATTTTTAATTTCAATAAACTAAAACAACTCATAAACATTAAAAAAATAATTTTTTAAAAAAGCACTGCCTGACCAAAAGCTACCAACACCCCCCATGAATTGCGTTGGCTGGTCGTCGATCTAGATCTGGAAGAAGAGAATCCGGATAACATGTTCACCTTTTGAAAAGTAATCTGTATTGTAGGAGTAAAATAGTCAAACGCTGATGTCCCCTTCCGTAATTCTATCTCATGCGAATATCTCCTCCGAATTTGAGACGCCTCAGATGTTTCAGACCTCTAATTTGAAGGCCTGAAATTACAACCTGTACACTAGAGTCGGATATGGATTTGCATCAATAAAGATTGCTATTGGTTATAGTATCATAAAAATTAATTAGAATTTTTTTTATTAAAGCTAATTTTTATTATTTTAAAAATTAAAAAGATGAGAAAAAAATATGAAAAGGTTTTTTCGACTTTTTATATTTATTTATGCTAGATTTTTTCATTTTTTTCAAGCTAATTGTTTTATTTTATTTTATTTTAAGAAATAAAAGAAAAGTCTTTGGAAATAAATAACTTTTATGTGAAAAAACAAAATCTTGAACACAAAAAATTTAAAATTTCATTAAAATATTAAATTGAAAAATCATATCTGCGAAAAATATGTAAATAACTTGCTAAATTTACTAGGGAGGAGTGATGAATTAAGATTTTATCAGTATATCTTTATCAAAAAATACTGGATAAAAAAAAAACCATACAAGTATAATTTTGTCAAATCCTCGGGTGCGTTGGCTAGTACATGGTAACACCAGACCCACTCCAGTGGAGGCGCGCTGGTTCTGGCCAAAGCCAGACCCCATCACGAGTGGGCTTGATAATGTGTCAAGCCCAGGCGTGCTAGGTCTGGTGCTAGCCAAACCTAGTCATGAGTGGGTTTGACAATGTGCCAAGTCTAGGCGTGCTGGGCCCGATACTTGCCAAACCTAAGAGATGATTAGACCTAAACACCATTAATTCTATAAATTTTTACATAAAATTTTAGAGAATTTATTTATCAATAATAAGCTTAATTAAACATGTCTACACTATGTCAACACCATTAAATCTATTAGAGTCTTTCATGACCCACCGTGTCTCTATTTTTTCGCTGGATAAAATAAGTGGAATACAGCTCACAATACAACTTGAAATATTACAAATGTGAAATTATATTTCAGTCTATCATCTTTATAAAATGACAAGATTCATGAGTTATAAATAGACCATGAGACCTTCAGAACAAAAACTCATAATCTTCATTCTCTACTGCATATATATTTTCAGAGTATATCTCTCTAGAAATAATATTATATTTTTTTTCTCTAAAAAGATACTTCTTTAAGTATTGAAGAGTCCTCATCTCTATTAAAAGAGATCTTTTACAGGTACTAGTTACAAATCATATCGGTCTACCAAGTATAAAGTATAAATTATAAACTATTTTAACTAGAAAGAATATATAAGATTATTAAAATCAATTGATTAATAAATTATCCAATTCAGAAGTTGAATTTTTGAGACTTCATCAATGGAGTTTTTGTGATTATGTAAAAAGGATATTACATAGGCTATTTTAATGTATCGGCATATTAGAGGCAATTACTTTTAAAATAGAAGGATAGAATAGTTTTTCTTCCTGTTAATTTCCATTTACTCTCCAATTACCCACACGGTATCATGGTTCTTTTTAATTAATTTTGTATATATATTTGAATGTATAATATAAGTCTTAAATGCCTATTAGATTCTTTATTTAGAAAAATACATCATTTGTGATTTATTTCACAATCATTTTAATTACTTACAATCAAAGTCGGAGGGGTCATAAACACAAAGTTATATACTGGTATATTTTTCCATAACTTTGTGAAGTTTTCTCGACTATATTATTTAACAATGCTTTTGCAATATCTAGGATATTCTAATTATGATTATTCGATTTTTTATAAATAAATATTTTTTTAATTTTTTAAAATATCGAATGTAGAATATAACTTTCAAATGCCGTGTTACATTCTTGAATTACATAACTTATCATCAAAGTCAGAGTTGTTATAAATACAAAGTTGTTTACTCGCATGTTTTTCCATAACTTTGTGAACTTCTTTCGGCTATATTATTAAACAATACTTTCACAATGTGTAGGGCATTCTAATTTTGATAATTTAATTATTTATAAATAAATAAATTTTCATCCATATTAGGATTCTATACAATGATTTTATAGAAACAATATTATGCTAATCGATATAATTATTTTTATTATATTTAATCAAGAAGATAACAGATAAAAATATTAGTGAATGATCGATGCTTATTGATCCAAATTTTTAAAATTATATTCTAAAATATAAATAATCTAATTTATTTCCTGATTAGCTTAAAAACGTTTATATTACACACTTGTTCAATCAAAATATGCTTTTTCATCCATGGATGTTGGTTGAAATGAACTAATAATTTTTTTATTATAATGACAGGAAAAGGTTAAAAAAAAAGAGTAAAAAACAAATCATGGATATGTGTATATAATTACTTAATACTACTAAAAGCTTGAAAAATATCATGTAGCTTCACTGTTCACGTATGACACTAAAGCTTTTTTTATTATTAATTCAGCCTTTATTATTTAATTTCATCTTCTTTTTTTCAATCCCATCTTCAAATTCTTTTTAATAATTGTCTGGATTGCTTTGGAT
Organism: Populus x sibirica; assembly: GCA_019202695.1. Lineage (NCBI taxonomy): Eukaryota > Viridiplantae > Streptophyta > Magnoliopsida > Malpighiales > Salicaceae > Populus > Populus x sibirica. The sequence goes on from JAGMVL010000452.1 coordinate 735,853, forward strand.
CAACCAAATCAACTAGATTACATCAGAGTAATTTTCACATGATTTAATTTTAAACTTTAACGAGACAATGAGTTAAGTTAAGAAGATTTTTTCCAGTTGATTTCATCTTTTTTTCTTCTTCTCAATTTAATTCTCAAACTTTTTTTATTGGTCGACGGGGTTGTTTCTGGACTGATCAAGTTCACTAGGTTATGTGAGAACAACTCTCACATGGTCTAATTTTAAACTCGGGCTAAGCAATAAGTGAGTCAGGAGTTTTTTCCTATTAATTTTATTATTTATTTTTCAATTTCATCCCTACATTTTTTTTTACCAGTCGATCAAGTTGTTTTTAAACTGTTCAAGTTAACTGGGTCACGTCGAACCAACTTCTACGTGGTCTCATTTTAAACTCAGGTTATACAAGAATTCAAATCGAAAAGTTTAAGGTTGATCACTAGATCGAGTGTAACAATAATATGAAATAGTTCTTTAAGGTTTATATATTCTTTTATTATGCTCTATTTTTTTTTATCTAACCCACAATATATCGTGACCCTGTAAATTAGTAATTATCTATTCCCCCATCTGACCTTCTCATGAAATCTGTCGTCCCAGGTTCTCATGTAAAGAAAACGATTAAACATGACTCTTATATTCCATAATCTCAACGCATATATTCATCTTAAAAAAATATTACAAAATTGTATTAAATGATTTAATCATTTTATTAACAAAGTATTTAATTGAAAAATATTAAAAATATAAACCACATATAATTCAATTATTATAATCCTTTAAATAATTTAAAGGGCTTTGATAAGAGTTGATATAGCATGGAAATAATTTCATTATCATTTTTCTAATTTTTCTCACAAAACAAAACCCAACACGCCTCTTAAATTAAAACTTAACAGTTAAAAAAGTTTTTTATTCAATTTTTTTTATTTCTATCTCTTCAAAGCTTCATTAACGTCTTATTTGTCTTTTATTTTTTATACTAGCATATCATATGATATAAGATAAGAGACTCATCCCATTTTATAATTCTTACATATAGTATAAAAATATGCAAATAACGGGTTTTTTTGCACAGATGACATGTCCAAGTGTTAAAATAACAATTTTCACTATAAAATTTTTCTGTGAATTGTTATTATTTTAATATTATATATATATGACTTACATTATATGTGCTAATGATTTTACAAGGACTGTTAATCGGGATACAAACAAACTTAAGCAATGTTTTTTTTTTTTTTCTAAATCAAAACTTGAAACAAGCAGCTTGCAAGCGCAGAATGTTCAAGACATTAACAAATGTTCTCTCACTTGACATTACTACTAAACTATGGTTCCAAGGTGCTCGCAGTTTAGCATACCAGTGGCAGGAAAACACAAAACTAAACAAACAAAGTAGAACAAATATTAATAGCACGCAGTGCTTTCCTAGCACTCTCTTTAACACATTTTAAGAAATACTCTTGTATTAAAATTAAAGAAGGGAAGATAAAGAAGGATAGCTACATGTTGCAATCATTGACAAAAAAGAAACTGTTCTTTCGAGTATATTAACCTTGCCACTGGCCCTAAGGACTCTTCGGCAATGTCAATGGCTTCCATAATAAAGCAATGGTACAAAATAACTATAAAAAAAAACAAACAAACAAAGAAAGATCTGGTAGAATACTAGTAGTAAGCTAACAAGTAACAACTCATTTGTCACGCGTTTCATGATCTTTCCACATTGAATTTCCATCAAAAGCACACAAATGAGTTTCCAGGACGGAAGAAAAAAAAACATAGAAACAAAGAAAAAGAATCAAACAAGAAATCTGATTCAAGGCGACCCATTTTCAGATCTGTCAAAGTGAAGAAGTTGGCCATTGCACTTGGGGCAAACTTCCACCTGTTTTGGGACCATGAAATACATGAAGCAGCTCTTGCAACCAGCCACAACCAAGACATGGTCTTCTTTCTGTAGCCTATTATGATAGTGCTCTCTCGAGGAAGAAGGAGATGATTCTGATGATGACTCCTCGCTATCATATGAGCTGTCATCTTCTGAGTAGAAATCTCCATTGTATTCTTGTGCGATCCTTGGATCTTCTCTTGCTTTCATTCCATTCCTCCAGTTTATGTAGTATACCTCCCCTGTCTGCATTTACACCCAGGAAAAAAAAAGTAATTTATGAAAAAGCAAAAAAAAAAAAAGAGTAACGCCATAAACAAAGATACGATTCATGATCAGAATATAATTTATGAAAGAAGAAAAAGCAACAAGCAATGACCATCATAATTTAGCTATTGAATTAATGGCCATCATAAAGAAAATGTTTTTCTGCTGCCTATACATCCAGTTACATGAACTAGTAAAAGCAGAAAAGTATACTATGCCGTATTTCTATTTTTTTATTCTCGACCATCTTCATCAAAATGTACCTACCCAATACCAAACCCTGAAAACACTTTCCTTTTTGTGTAAACAAAATCGAACATTCATTATTAAAGGAACAAATTTTACCTAGACATGATTTCTCTTTTTATTTCACTCTAGAAATGCAAACCAAATCTTGGGATAGATTCAAAGGGGGCAAAACCAAAACTAATTGAGAAAGTATTATTCTCTTTTTAGGGTTCTTTCTAGGGGGAAAAAAAAGGAAAAGGAAACCCTATTTTTTAATCTTATATATGTGGGAGGAGGTGAGAGCAGAAAGAAAGCATTAAATACAAATCAGTAAATGAAAGACAGTGTGAAGAATTAAAAGATACCATAGAACAAAACAAAAAGGAAACCAAAATACAAGATCTCCATTTATTGTAACTGTAATCGATAGAAAGTGACTTCAAATCTAAAAGGGTCTGTTTACCTTCAAATCTAAACACTGTTCCCAATGGTAAGGAAGAGAGAGATGTGACTTAAGCTCCAAGGAGGTATCAGAATTTTGTTGTAAATGATTCTGTGAATCTAACTCATCTGAACTCGATGACCTCTCTTCTCTCCCACCACCCAAAATACCACTACTTTGATGGTGGTGATTTAGAGAACAGTTTTGAAGAGACCTCTCCAAAGATGCTGTGATTGCTGCCATGTTTGGAGCTGTCATTCCTTACCTGCGTTTCTTCCACAACTAAGAATCAAGGTGTGAATATGTATTTAAAGAAGATTAAACAAGAAATAGGGAGAGAGAAGGGGGTCTATAAGATAGAAAGGGAAAGAGAACAGGAGATAAAAGGGATTAGGGGTTGAGATTTTGAAGGGAATATTTGTCTAGTAGTGGTAATAATACGAAGAGGAGAGAACTTGTGGGAGAAGGGGAGAGATTATATTAGAGGTGTACAAACGTTGGACTACAATTCTACATATACTGGCTGTAACTGCGCGTGGGAATCTTGCACAAAACCCTGGGTGGGACCAGAGTTGTCAGCACCAGGGAACCACTGGGGATGCATTTTGTCTCACATCACCTTATCGGGATTCAACATCACACACGCAGAGGATGGAGCGTGGTGCACGCCCATCCATACTATCAATTGATGGTGAGTTAATGTCGGGTCATGATCATGATTATTAAGAAAAAGAAAAAAAGGGTTCGTGTTATCTTCAAATTCTTGAAAAAGAGGGTTTTTTTCTTCTTTTCCTGAGAGAAGCGATCCGGTAAAAACGCGATTGCCGAAGAGAATGCCGGAAGTTTGTTTGACAGTTTGTGAGGAGTTCTATAAAAGTGGTGACCATTTTTTTTATTTTATCTTTTATGAGCGGGACATTCCCTGGTCAGCTATCCACCCAACTTGCCTTATTTTACAATAAATGAACACAAGGGACAATCCTGCGCCATTATGTCTTCATAGTCGTAGGTTTAAGCATTTTATTTTCTTGGGGTTTTTAACTAGCCCATGGTCTTATGTTGCTAGATCATTTGAGGAATTAATGGTTCACTATGCATTTGAATTTGTGCTTAAACTCTCAAGCCAGCTCAGATCTGTTGTCTTATCGTGTGAGATTAAGGGATATCGTTGAGGAAACTCAATAATCCAAATGTTAGAATATTGTTTCTGGAGGTCTGAGACAACCTTTTGCTAATTTATAATAATTAAATCTTGGAAGACGTCCTTTCGGTCGGCATTTTCTTCACACCAGGAGGATGAATTTATTAGGGGAGGTTCACCATCAGTTTATGAGGAGCATGCATCTTCTAATACTGTACTCATTCACAAAGTCAACTAAAATTAAAAAACACTCAAAAGTCAACGTGTTTGGATACATAACCTTGCATATTTACCGAAAGAATAGCACTGAAAAATAAGAGAAGCCTTTTCTACTTGCCGTACCGTGGCAGAGACTCACCAAATTGAATAGGAAAACTTGAGATTGCAATGTCGAGCTATTTGGCGTTTAACTAATATTTAAGTGTATATAATTGATAAACTAAAACTATTAGTCCACACCAACCCCAAAGAATAGTACTGAGAAAAACACCAATGCCAAAACAATTCGAAGATTAGATCAGCTGCTTGAGTAACGGAGAAATTTCTTTCTTAATTTCTTCTCTGTGTGGCTGCCCATCGTTCTCGTTCGAACTGCTTTCCATTGAAAAAGCTACTTTGTATGCTTTTTGCATGTTATCATGGTCGGCAAATGATTTACGAATTGCCTTTTTTCTTCTGTTTTCTTTTACGAATAATTCACTTCAGGAGAGATTGCTTATAGAACTCCCTTTTGTTCATCAGAATGGACTCGGGATTTGGGATATATACATTATAAAGACGCAGAGCTTTCTCCCTTCATATAAACTCTCATATATAGAAATCATCGGATGAGGAAATAGATCGAAACATAGCTAATTAATAGTATATTAATATAGTTTTAGAAGATGGACATGTTATGAGAACCCCACTAATTATATATATTCCGATGATTTTTTTTCTTTTCTTTTTTTACCTTCTAGGATCTATGAGATTTAACACATAATGTTATCGCCTAGCATAATTTTAAGATGATATATAATTTACTAGGTAAATCCAATCATTTTACCATTCTAAACTATGCAATAACCAGTTGCATAAGAATATACCATCTTAATTATTTAACCATATTAGGAAACAAAATCATTTTTCTCTCATCTTAGAAAAATCATTTATTTATTTTAAATATTGATGATATATATTGCTAAATTGAAAGGTAGATTATCATAAAATTGATTGATTCACGGTCAAGAACGGTAAATGAAGTTACCTAATAATTTCTCCTTTTTTTTTTTTGTCAAATGTGCAGTTGAATTTCAACCCTAATATAACAAGTCAATAGCGTGTGTATGCGTAAAAAGCCCAAAACATATTTATTATATTCTCCACGAGATTATCGCGTTTGCAAACAAAAAAACAATAAATTTCGAATAAACTTGCAAAACCAGGTGTTTGCTTTGGCTTAAAGAAGTGCCTTCTGATTTTTAGCACCGAATTAAAAGAGAGGTGTGCATATATATAATTAAGAAACCTCACAGATTAAATTGACCAAAAAAGATAATTGTTGTCATGATTAATTGCATGTAGAAAAATCCTGACAATAATTTTTTTTGGTTTGTTTTTTATTTATTTATGTTTTGGTTCTTTAGTAATAAGGGTATGATCGAGGACCACACAACCCAGTTCACTGGACACCATACCTTAAAAGAATCTCGAGTGCCGATGGTATGTTGTAATATGCCAAACCCCCTTTTGTTTATTGAAGCGTGAACTTTTAAATCTGAAGGATAGAGACTAGAAACTTGAAAGTGAAGGTCCTTAAATTTTGATTCTGCAATGATCTTGATCACAAATTCAAGAGCAAGGAACAGTATAAGTAATGGACAAGGAGAAACAGACGACCATACAAATAAGAGTCGGCAGGCCGAATGTATTGGGGCAGCCACCTCTCTGTTTAAAGTTTAAAAAAAGAAGAAGAAGAAGAAGATTTATAAGCACTTATATTATTTATTATACATGTTATATTTTCACAGCAAAGAATATTGTAAAGTTATATACGTACACGTAGAACTTCACGAGATGGGGTAATCGGGACCCTCTCCTTTGGAATACTACTACAGGCCACAATATGGATCGGTTTTTTTTCTGCTGTGGAATCTATTCTGAACTCTTGTCAGTCTTGACACCATTCCCTTTCCCACTTTCTTTCACTGTGTGTGTGTGTGTGTGTGTTTGTGTGCAGTCTGCACTAATATTCCCTTCTGGTTCTGGCTTCCCCAGCTGGAGTCCTCGGGATATATCACTGTCTGGTGTATTATTTGAGAAATGTGTGTCACCCATCATACCAAACCTCAAATTTTACTTCTTTAATGTAAAGTTTGTTATATATAGCACGGTTTAATTCATTTAAAACAATGGTTTATTTTAACAATGTTGACTGGTGCTAACTACTGTATGTTGGAGTTGGTGTTTCGAGTTTCCCTATTCATTCTCTGCACGTTACGAGATGAGGTTTAGCATTGCGCATGAAGGGAACATCCCTTGGTGGCCTCAGTGTGCTCCTTGCTATCTCTGCCATTGCATTAAAAAAAAATAAAAAAAATTAATGCCCGTGGCTCCACAGCTTCTTGCATAATATTTGAGTTCTGCAAATTAACTACATGTGATGGCATAGATATTTCTATTTTTTGCTTAAGTACTAATTAATTGCTTATATAAATCATGTACGAATTCACAAGGTTTGTCGCATGCCTCCTCCCTTTACGATGGCTATGTGATCGAATAGCGGGGAATGTTTTCTGGGCCCTTGTTTTCACTCATTAACTGGCGCAAATCAATTTTGTTAAAATCCCTTCACCGTTCCATAGAGAGAAAACGAGTAATACATGGAAATGCGAAAATAATCTGAGCATGTGTAATTAAAAATGAGTGCTACTTAAGGTGTCTTGTATGTTCTTATATACTTGATATATCTAAATATATTTTTAAAATAATTTGTATTAAAATCTGTTACTAGAAAAAATAAGTATATATACCTCTTATCATTGATAAAAAAAAAAAACTCATGGAATTTTTTTTAAAAATTTAGATGCTTCTCAATTCTGACAAACTAAAATTTAATAATGTGTTTCTGTCAATAAAAGTAACAACTTGTATTTATATAACAAGAGTTCGTTAAATTCTTAATTGATTTATAACTTTGTTATCATTTAATATGAGAGTTAATTTATTAGACCAAGAGTTAAAGTTCTTGAAAAATTGAATCCTAAATTAAAAAGGATGTAGTAAAATGTGATTTTAATGTTCTCCCCCTTGTTCAATATATTTAACACAATGTCTTAACTTATTTTTATTTTTTTATCTTTCTTAAAAAACAAATGCATGAATTATGATGATAAGTCCTCTAATAATAACGAGTATTACATTTAATATATTACAATGCATGTAATTTTTCAAGTATTATTTTTTGTGTGGCAATCTCACTTAACAAAAAACCTTATGTTTATTCTTTTTCCTGTACATACGAGTTTTCTCAAATAAATTAAGGTGCGTATAAATATGAGAAAACATCACAATAAATAGAATCTTTTTAAAAATAATATACTTCATACAACTAAAATCACATGATAAACTAAGCCTCATTTTCACTACATGATCCTTGAATTTAAATGGTAGCATGCCCTTAGTTAAAGGATTTGTAATTATCAATTCAGTATGCTCAATGATCACTTTCTTTTCCTTAATTTTTTTTTTATGGCTAAATATTTAATGTTAATATGTTTACTTTAATTACCACTTTTATTATTCATGGCCTTGAAAACAGCAACTAATTGTTGCTGTATATTTTCAATGGCCTAGAAATAGAATTCATTATTCTAAGCTCATATATGAAACCTTTTAACCAAACACATGGCAGTCTCAAAACAAAAAAACAAACTTAATTTTCATATATAGTTGAAACAGTAGTCAAATGTATTTGTCACTTGAAAATAAATTAAAATAATATTTTTAAAATAAAAATTATTTTTAATATCAACACATTAAACAATTTAAAAATACTAAAAAATAATTAAATAATAAAAAATTTCTAAAATTTTCAAATATATGGATGAACCAATATAAAAATGGGGCATTAGAACGGTAACAAACCAAATCTAAGCTACCCAATAATATGGTGCCAGCTCCACAACTAAACAACAGAGATAAAAAGGAGAGAATCCAGTGTTTTTCTGAGGACAACAATAACCACAACCGGTTATAAAGGAAAGACACGTAATTATTCATTCTAATGGTTTAGCTTCATAACATTTTATGTGCTTTTTTTTATTAGACAATTTGATTAGTTTTTGTGTCTTTTTATAAGTGGGGAGGAGGGATATATAGGTCATATGAACACTTGATTTTTTTTTTCTTCTTTTTAATATTTTATATTCTAATCTTGTATTGCATATTTGCTTTACGATAATAAACAAATCCCTTATATCCTTTCTTTATTTTATTTTAAAAAATATTTTAACATAAACTTTATTTTTTCTTGCACCGCAACAGATGCGAAAGTTTCAAACGGACGCGTAATATGGCTGACCTCAATGCAAAACGATGCTTGCCAAAGAACTTTTTGAGACATGGCGCGAGTCTAGCAAGAAGAGACATCGGGAACGGCTTGGCTGTTGGGTTTTACATTGAAAGCGCCTTGTCGTGGCCCATGGGGCTGAACTCTTTGAGAAACCATGGGCTTAAGGCCCATTACGATGGCTCCAACATCCCTTGAGAAGGGGTTATTCTTAGTTAATGCACAAACCAATTCGAAAATATTCTCATCAATGAAAACAAAAATAGTATTTTGTAATCCCTCATGAAATAATTTACATTGAATTTTTTTTATAATATATAATAAGTAATGGTATGAAAAATATAATGATTATAATATATCACGATGCTTTTTAATAAATTAATAAAATTTAAAGCATGTTTATTTTTACGTTTTAAAAATATTTTTGAAAGAATTTAAAGATTTTTTTTACTTTAAATTAAATTTTTATGTGTTTTCAAATTATTTTAATTTTTAATTTTAAAAATAAATTTTAAAAATTAAAAAAAATATTATTTTTAGATAAAAAATACTTTAAAAAACAATCATTATTATACTATAATAATAAATAGACTCATAAAAGATTATAAGTAAAATATATGTTATGGATTAAAACAAATTAAAAAAACAAAAGAAAAATATTTTATGCAAAATAAATGCACTCAAAGACCGTAAGGACTTTTTTTTTTTTTTCCTTCAACATCATTAAAAAAGAAAGAAAAAAACTAATTTGATGGAAAATTAACAGGGCCAGGCACCATGTATCGTTCATCTTCCACCTTGTCAATCCGACAAATTTATTTTGTATTATAATTTAATAGTCAATGTAGACTAGCGTTCCAACTTTGCTCTCAACGACAGAAACTTCCTCTAAAATTTGTTCCATCACGGAGAGGACCATTGCTCATTGCAAACAAGAACAAATTAATCCTTCCTCATCGATCTCTAATCACAAAATCCATTGAAAATGGGGCAAAAGGACGAACCTGTCATCGGAGTTCCTTACTACGCTGGGCAGAACCCGTACCAAGCCGGAGCTATACCGCCAAACGCAATCGTCGGCGATCCAAGGGGGATCCCGATTCAACAGACCATGTATCGCGACACTCCTGCTCCTTTTAACTGCGTCTACTGTGGTAATTCTGGCGTTACCATCGTTAGGTAATTAAAACTTATCTTTCATTACTTAATTCTCTCTGTTCCTTATAGGTTACAAAATCATATATATGTTTTTAATTTTTAATATCTTCATGATAAAATTGCAGTAGTAATTATTTATGCAAAATTTAGCTGCCATTATAGAAGGAGTACTGTTTTTTTTTTTTCAAATGTATGGTTACAAAATCATATTGTACAATTAATTGCAAAACCTTCTAAGTTTAATTCCAGGGTCATGGTGGAGGTATAAATGTGAGTTGGCTTTCCTGTCGTAGAGGATATAGTTTTTTCCAGAAAAAATAATGAACTTTCTCCTAATGTAGCCTGTTATTTCAACTTGGTTTCATGAGCTATTGCAATGGAAATGGGAATGGAAACCCTTTTCTCTGTGTGCATTATGGCATTGATCTTCCGTGTGTTTTCTGGCATTTCTTGGGATCCTTCTTGCTGTTGAAATCTTATAATGAAGTTGTTTCTTCCTCTCTTTTTTTCACCTCTATTTATTTCCTTTTCGATTCACAAAATACTGTATCTAACCGAGATTAGTAAAGCTGTTGCCACTCTTAGCCTTTTATTGAACCCAATATTATTGAGTTAGATTTACTCAAGAGTTAAAAACTCTTGATTTAAATCAAAAGGTTTACAAAATTGAGTTAGAATGCCGCTTTACTCAAGCGTTAAAATTCTTACCTTTGAACTTGTCGATTCCTTACACACGACCTCTTTTATTCAAAAAAAAAAAAAATGTTCTTAAGTCATTTTTTGCTAGACATGCTCGTAACCTAACTCATTTTTGTCATAAGTTGGTTATGAAAAATAACTTTAGAATCGACTCAAAGCCAAAGTTATTTTTGTGAGTCATACCAAATGAACTCTTAGTAAAATGATTTTACAAATCTCTAATGTAACACTATCCATTACTGCCAGTTCAGTTAATAGGAGTTTGTATGCATAGCTTTTCCGTTTGTATAGAGTTTCCTTTTCTCCTTTGTTGGAGACGAGGACCGCACAAACAGAAAAGGGCAAAACTATTATCCAACTTTTACAATAGTTTTTGAAGTTCACAGACTCTATTATTGTCCTGTCTTTTCTTCCATGGACTGATCCTCCCTCTCCTGAATGATGACATTCCGTGACACAGATCAAAACCTAGTTTGGCAGCTGTTGTTGGTTGCATGATGCCTTTGATGGTTGGATTTTGCTTTCTTTTCCCTTCTATGGACTGCCTCTGGCACAAGCATCACTACTGCCCAAGCTGCAAAGAAAAGGTAAGACTATTCATACTGTCACTTTTTTTTCTTTTCCTATTGTCTCAGGTTTCTCGTATGGTATTGTAATCAGAATGCTATCATTAAAACTGTTGTGTACTCTTGTTTGTTGCAGGTTGCCGACTTTGAGAAATCAGATCCTTGTGTAGTGATGGATCCTCCCCACTGGACACAGGAGAGCTTCGCATTGCCTGCATGATATGTTTGCTTGTTATTTATATCTTGCCTGGCCGAATTCTATGTTCAACGTGTGTATTGTTACTTTCAGCACCTCTTGTGTGCAGTGTTCTCCATACAGTAAGTACAATGCATGTTTTTAAGTGACTGCTGCTGCAAGAAGCTATTTTTTAAGCTAGGGTCCTGTTTCACTTCGACACGCATTATCAGCTTGAGCCCACATAAACACTCAAAATATCTTCTGATGAAAATGATTTCTTCTTGGCAATGTGGCTAAACAACCTATTTAAGGTAGGACTTCCTGACTTCTGGATATGAATATGTTGATAGCGTATTCCTTTGGTGGGTGGTGACAATGGACTTGATCCTTGGAGCAAGTTTTTGATAAAATGAGTACTAACCAGGATGATATCCGGACGTGTTTTCCTGCAAGGGATGATTAATGTCCAAGTTCCAGCAATGGCATTAATGGATCAGTGGAGGTCAAAGATTTGGAAGAAGAAGAATAAGAGAGAGAGAGAGAACAAAATTTGTTAATTCATCAAATGATTCATGTCCATCATTCTTGCTGACATTCTGCTACAGGTAGCTCCAAATATTCCTTCTAGACAACAGCTAACATTATTCTACAAAGAAGCCAATACGCGGCATGTCTCTTAACATAGTAAAATAAAAACATAAAGTAAACGATGCGTTTTGGCCATCAATACAGTAACCTTAACGATCATGTAATTTAAATCCATCCAGCCCTAATTTCTTTTCCCCTATTACTCTTTTTTTCCTTGCAAGACCTGTGAAAATTCTCTTCCCGTCAAAAGATCCTTGTCCTCAAGGGAAAATTGAGGAAATCTTAAAGAGAACTCATTGATGAATTTTCGGGTGGCCTTTGATCGTGGTAGACCCTTTCAAAGAATCAAGACTTGGGTGGCAACCTAGTTTTTATGCTTTATACAAGATCAATCAAAATTATGGGTAATTCTTCACGTACCCTTTTATTTCTAGTATGACATTTTAATTAACACACTTGAAAGACTATGTGAATTGTAGCTAAATCAGGCAACCCTAGTTTGTATGCCACTACACCAATGCGTTCAATTACTTGATAATTAAGTCTCATAAAGCTTAGTTTGCGTGGGATCTTATTAACAACTAGGCTTTTTATGTAAGGTTGCAGTTTAAGATAAACCTTAACTCCCACAACAAATACCTTTTCAATCCTTTTTTTTTTATTTGCTAACTGTATCATCCTATGTTGAGCTTCCTTGAGATTAATCTTGATGACTTTGAGCATGTCTTCTCTCTAGAGAAGTAAGGAATGTGCATTAGAAAAGCCTGGCCGTACAAAACTTTGTAAGGAACAGACTAAGTATATGTGTGGTAGTTAGTTTTATACCATCATTTTGCCAAGGGTAACCACCTTGACCATTGATTAGGAGCTCCACCAATTATCCATCTTAAATAGTTCTACGCATTTCTTGACTGATTTGGTCTCCCCATCTTTATAGGGATGGGGAGGCTATAGAGTAATGCAATTATATTTCTTGGTAAGTAAATATATTTTTTTTAAAATGACTTAGGCTCTGTTTGTTTGTTGAAAAGTAGTTTTTTTTTGAAAAGTGAATTATTTTTTGATATTTGATAGTATAATGAAAAATAAGTTGGAAAACACTATCCAGTGTTTTGTTATATTATGGAAAATGAGCTGGAAAATAACTTATTAATATTTTTTTAAAAAAAATTTATTAAAATAATAAGGAACAAATCTTACAAATTAAAAAGTTGAATGAGAATGAAATTGAAAAAATATATATAATTTCATAAATTATCTCAAATAAAATAAATAATAATTAAAATAATAGAGATCAAATATAAAAAATAAAAAAATTGAAAGATGAAGAAATTAAAATAATAATAATTAACATTTCATAAATTATTTCAAATAAAATAAGTAACAATCAAAATAATAAAGATCAAATTTGATAGATAAAAAATTTCAATTAAAAAATAATAAGGGAAAAGCAAATAACAATTATAAAAATAAAAACCAAAATTAATATAAAAATTAAATTCTAAGGGATGAAATTGAAAAACAAATATTCAAAACAAACTATATATAACAATCAAAAGTTTGAGGATCAAATTTGATATAATCAACAAATAATATGACATTTCTAAATTTTTCACAACTTCCGGAAAGTGTTTTCCGTCCAAAATAAAAGGAAAACACTTTCCTGGAAACCAAGCCAAATTTTTCCGTTGACCGAAAAGTATTTTCCGTTGACCAACTTTTCTAATAACAAATAAACACAGGAAAATTTGATTTTAAAAACACTGAATCTCTATCACTTACTATACTACCAGGTAGGCTATGAAGTTTATAGACATGATACATAAAAATAGTAGCCACCGTAGTAGCAGAATAAGAATGAGCCAAAGTTATAAAGTGTGTATATTTACTGAACTTATCCATCACCACAAAAATAACCTTCTTGTCATTAAATTTGGATAGTCCTTTCATAAAATTCATTCTAATATCAGTGAATAGTGTTGAAGTAATAGGAAGAGGTTGTAACTGGACAAGACTAAGGGAACATTTGGTATTGCGTTTGTACCTGCATTTCGTCAAAATTTGAATTTTTTTTTTTTTGCTAAAATTGAGTGCGGTTTGTATTTTTTGGATCGTTTTGATGTGCTGATGTTAAAAATAATTTTTAAAAAATAAAAAAAATCATTGGCATATATTTCGGCACGAAAAGCTATTTGAAAAGCACCCGCAACCACACTACCGAACACGCTCTAAGTATATTTTTAGCCTTGTTCTTCTAACAAATGGGAGAGTCTCTCGCATGCTATCTCACATGTTTTTGTTTTTTTTTCTTTAATAGAGTAGACTCCACGTCCTTTTTCCAGTCACAATAGCACTAAAGTGACCACCCATATTTGGGTCATGATACATTGTAATTAAGTATGGCATTTTTGTTAATTCGGGTTTAAGTATGGATCAAGTTGCAAATGGATGTTCAATAAATACCCAGTGGACACCTGAAACCCGATCAGGAAGATCTTTTTGTTTGAAAAAAAAATCATCTTTAAATTTCTCATTGATTTTGTTTAAAACCGTGTGATGCATAAGAATTAATGATGGAGGTTTGGTACCTTTTCTAGAAATACTTGGACTTGATATAATTTCTATGGCAAGATAGTATCGTTTCTCACTTTGTTTTAAGCACAGGCTCAAAGAATTGAAAAGGTTCCAAAGGTTCACGATTTTATATTGGATCTCACATTGTTATTAGATTTCAATTTTGAATCTATTAAGCACAGTTATTATACCTTCTTCGGGTTATGAATTTATTGGATTAATCTTCAAGTCAACTGGATTTATCCCTAAATATTATTTTGAACAAAACTCGAAAATAAAAACACGAAACAAAATGATGCTATTTTGTTAGATCATTAAAATTGGTCCGATCAAGTCTCGTTTGAATTTAAAAATATATATATAAATAATAAAAAAAAATTATATATAAATATAAATTATTTTGGTCAAATATTATTTTGGTCTGTGTTGATATCAATTTTGTTAGATCATTGATATCAACACATCAAAACAATTTATATATATATATATAAATTATTTAAAATAATAAAAATTTATTCCTTTAAAAAACAAGGCGTGGTGGCCTTTTTGTGTTATTGAAAGATTTTAAAATCGAAACTCATTAACACTGGCCTTGAAAGGAATTGTATATATATATATATATACAATTCCATGAATGAATCGACGAGAATCAAATTGTGGTCGGCATGATAAGCACGGCTATTCCTCCACAAATAATTCAACATGTGATTTCGCTCGCTGTCCTGTAAAAAAGCAGCAAAAGACAACAAGGAAAAATTCAACGTCGTCAGAAGGTAAGGCTTTCATTTTCTGGCATCAACTTTCTCAATCATGGAGGGGGAGGACCAGGTCTCCAGATCATAGCGGGCTCTCCTTTCCATCTCTCCAACCTACGACCTCGGCAGGACATACAAGACGATCTTATCCAAACATACTTCAATCAAATCCAAATAGACTGACACGTAGCAGCCTCCCGAGTTGACCAGGATATATATAGCCGGTGCCACCTATAAGAATCTAAAAAATAATAATTCAAGAATTGTCGTGACTTTGATCTTATTTTTTATCAAACAAGAAAGCGGACACGTATCATTTAGCACGAACCGAAAATAATATCAGACGTCCATTAGTCATTTTCAACTTTATAACTAGAATTTTGAAAAATTATTAAGTGTATTTAGCCTACCACATCTGTATCAAAAAATACAAAATATGTAGACAAAATCATGCACAATGATTATGTTATAAAGTGGAAATTAATATAATAATAGTAGTAATATAATAAAGTGAATAGCAGTAGTGAGATAATAGTGTTAATTAATATTATGTGTTGAAGGTTGCCATTTTTTTCCTTCTAAATTAACACTCTAGAGAATTAATTAAATTCTTTAAATTATCTTTCTTAATGTCTGTTTTATATTAAAAATTAAAAAAGAGAGGATAAAAAGATATTATATGCAAAACAAAGACTCGAGTCGAGACACCCCAAGAGTAGTGCTGCTCCATTTCTTTTGTTCTGGGCAACAGCGAGGAAGAAAGCAAGATCTAAGGAGGGTGGTGGTGCTAAATTAAAATATAAACTCATAAAAGTTAAAACATTAAAAAAGAATTCATAGGACGGTGAGACTACCCAAAAAGGGTAGGATAGGGACGTCATGGATGACGAGCTGTTGCCTAGGTTGGGTAGCCCCAAGCCCTTCCCTTTCCTCTTATGTGAGGCTGCGCTTAACGAAAAAGCCTTTCTTACCTCCACTCTCTAGGCCGTTCGCACGTGAGTTTTCTTTTTATTTCCGCCACTGACAACCTCTGAAGTTTACTTATCATCTCCATTTTCATAATAAGTTTTTAATTAAATTGAACACTTATAATTAAAAAAATAGAAAGATAGTCGTGTCCCTTTCCCTGATGATTTACTTTTTTATTCTTGAAAGTGTTTTGATGTGTTGTGATTGCTGTTTTTAAAATGTTTTTTATTTATAAATGTTTTAAAATAATATTTTTTTATTTTTTAAAAATTATTTTTGATATTAACACATTAAAATAATCTAAAAATACTAAAAAATATTAATTTAAAATAAAAAAATAAAAAAATTATTTTTTAAAAAATGTTTTTGAAACACGAAAATAAACCGGGCCTAATTTAAAACATAAATTAATCCCCCGTGAGTTTTCTTTTTATTTTCTTCGATGGTCCCCGTCCTATATTATGATTATTTCCGCCATTGACAACCTCTGAAGTTTACTTATCATCTCCATTTTCATACTAATTAATCGCCCCATCTCTTGCAACCACTTTGGAGAGAAAGATAGACGTGTCCCCTTCCCCTAATGGTCCACCCTCTTATTTAATTTGAAGCGTAAATTAATCTGTCCGGCCACTAATAATAGTTGTTTTTTAAATAATTTTTTATATTAATGATATTTTTTTATTTTTTAAAAATTATTTTTAATATCAATATATTTATAATTCAAAATATATAAATCATATTAAATTTTAATAAAAAAAAATTTTATTTTTTAAAAAATACTGTGTTCATGGGCTTATAATTATACTCCGAATCATTACCGCGTGTTTTTATTTTCCTCTCTGGATTCGGAGATACCTTTTCAAAACTCAAACAAGAGCACTACAGTCTTTTTGTATTACCTACGTTAACAAATATATTAAAAAAACTCGGGTTTATTTCTAGCAGCTTCTCTGTTAAACTTTTCTTTTTCTTTTTCATCTTTTTTTTTATAAAAAAAATACTTTGTCCAACAAGTTTTTTTTTCAATGACTTAGTTTTACGAGATAAGATTTTAAAGTATAGTAGGAAGACAAGATTAAAATATTAAAGACCTGTAAAACTTAGAGAAAAGTTGTCAATTTTAAAGCTTCTAGATTTTTTTATTTCATTCTAAAAATTTATTTTATTTGTTTTTTAGTTTTTGAGTTTGAGAGAAAAGAAAAAACCATTTAAAAACAATAAAAATAAATTATTGGTTAGTTATATTTTAATAAAAAAAAATCTATCTTAATATCAACAAGTTCTATTTCACAATTAGAGTTTAATGATGGTTTTTTTTTATATATAAACATGCCTGAAAAAATAAATCAAGGTTTGTTTTGGAGTTTTTATTATATATTGATTATTCTTTTTTTTAATGAATTTTCAGTATGTTTTAGGATTGGATAGTGGTTTATGAATATTTTTATTAGGGTGAATTGAAGCGTTTTCAAGTAAAAACAACTTAAAAATTGAGGTTTTAAAGAAAAAAAATTAGACTAGATGACATGTCATCTACTGTAATATTTTTATGTATTTTTATTTTTTATTAACTTTTTTTATTTAAATATCACCTAATACCCTCTATCTCATCTTTTCATCTTTTAATAAAAGTTTTAAAAAATAATAGTAATTTTTTTATAATATTTCAAAGAAATTATTATAATTTATCTTTTAAATTATTTACTTTTATTTTTATATGAATCGATTATATTTTCATGATATATTTACACAAATAAAAATAAAGTCATCTAGGATAAAAAAAAATGCATAAATTAAAAAGAAAAATCATAGTTAAATTTTTGCATGCTCATATGACTTTCTATTTTAGATTTTAAATAGCATTAACAACTTCTTTTTTTAGTTTTCTAGTTCATTAATATTTTTTTTAAATTAAATTAATACCCTCTTTATTTGATTTTTTATTTTTTTTACTTCATATTTTTTAAATATTAGTTATTTTTTTAATAATTTATATTTTTTAATAGTTCAAAGAGATTATTTTTTCTTTAATATTTGATATAGACAAAATTTATTTGCACGATGTATTTATAAAAATAAAAATTATTTATTTTTAATAAGAAAACAAATATTCTTAACATTGACATATGACTTGAAATTTTACAAACAGCATATTTGCAAAAACAAAAATGTATTTTTATGTTCGTGAATTAAAAAATAAAGATATTTTAAAATACATGAACACGCTTTTTTATTACGTTTGAAATTAAATTAAAATTCTAACTGCGGTGGGTGACAAAACTGGTTCATGATTATAGTGGAGTGGTTTTGACTTTAACATTAAAGATTATGCTTTCACAATCCACGTTATATTCGGGTGCTTTAGATTTTGATTCACTCCACGAAAAGGAAAGAGAACATGATAATGATGCATTGATGCTTTTAACAACATAGTAAAAGGATATTTCTGGATGTTTAGAGGGGCTGCACGTGCTATTTAATGTGCACAGGTGCTTTCCACGTGTTTTTGAGTAATGTACATGCACTTGATTTTTTTTATTTTTAATAACTTTTTTATTTATTAAAATATTAAATTATTTCTGAGCTGATATAATAATAATAAAAGTAATCATTGTAAAAAGAAAAGAAAACGCTTTTAATGCCAGTTTTTAACCTTTTGACTTTCAATGACATATTATTTCACTCTTTTTTATATATATCTAGATATAAAATTATTTTTAAAAAAAGCCATTTTGAAGGTATTAAATTGCCCCTTAAAGATAATATTGAAATTTTTGCTTTAAAAAGTGTGCTTTTAATATGAAAAATAAATCTATCAAGCAATGGACATGTAAATCTACGTTAAAAAATTTACAAATTAAGTTTAAACAAAGACAGTCTAAACAAATTAAGTTTTAATAAAAAAATATCATTTAATTACATGAAAAAAAAGGAATTAAATGAACTGAAAGCTTGTAAACAAAGTGTGTAAAGAGAGCGTCAAGAAAGCAAGTAAATTAAGCAATGAGAAAAGCATAGTGGCAAGGCAGAAAGCTAAAAACAATAAAATTACAAAAAGTAAATTGCGAAAAAATAACCAATCTAGGAATCAGTCTCTAATTAAATAGAAAAAAAAAACATTAATCAGGACAAATATTATTACTTGAGTCAAAGAAATTAGAAATAAGAACCTTAAAAAAACCTGGAAAATCTTAGATTAAAGCATTCATGTAGTCTTTTAGAATAATCTCGATCATAGTATATTTAAGTTCAAAAAAGTAAAGTGCTAAATGACCGTGTCTTGCCAAGCATCTTTCTTAAGTATCGTCCAAGCCAACTGTCAAGTTTTCATTGGACGAGAATTGCTTGCGTGTCCATAATTTGAAATGTTTAGTGTGTTTGTTATAATTTTTTTTTAAAAAAAAGAGTTTTGTTTAGAAATGTATTTAAAAAAATTATTTTTAATATCAATATTTAATTGATTTTGAATTGATCTACGTGATATGTTTTGGTTTGGTTTTTGTTAGATAATCACAGTCTTGCATCATAATATTTGATTGGTGTTCAATTTTATAAATATTATTTGTTTTGTTGTTGTATAGTTAAATAAAAAAAATAGTCTTATAAAAGATTTATTAAATCTAGTGGGGTGCGTGATCGGAACAGCAGGTTTGACATGTTAACTTGAGTTTACTTATGTCTTTTCTTGTCATTTTTAAAGTTGATTTTTGTTTTAATTTTATCATTTAAAATTGGATTGATTGGGGATTGACTTCATAAATTATTTTGATTTGCTTTTTATAAGGTTATTATAGTCTCATGACCTAGGTCATGAATTACACGGGTTGACCCGGGTCAATCCCATATGTTATCGTTTCAATATTTTTAAAATAAGATGTCATTTGATATATCATCGTCGTAATATTTTTTTTTTAAAAAAATATCTTTCAATATGCATTAAATTTTGAATTCATAATTACGTTTTTTACTATAAAACATGTTAATAATGCCTAAATATTTTTTTTACATCAAAAGAAATTGATTTGTCCCTGTAGCAAGCTAATATCTAGTATACATATGATAATTTAATCGGAACATTATGAATACCAATTAACTTGAATTGGTAGGTATTTTTTAGATAGTCACTTTACAGGATGAGTAATAAGTAGAGTATGAATATTGCAAACCCACCTCAAAACTCGCCCTAACTTAACCCGAAATATATACAACATTTAGATTTTTTAATACAATATAATATATACATATCTTAATATTAACATAAAATACACATATGTGTATAATATTTATGATTTTATAATTGTATCATTCCATATATATATATATTTATACATACTTCAAATATATATTAATTATTTTATTTTACATTGAATACTAAAAATATAATTAAATAATAGATACTTATATTAATATCCAAAACCTAATAAATAATTTATAAATATTTAAAATTTTAATCAATGAATAACACGTAGAATATAACTGTAAAAAAAATACAACCCTCGGCTATTCATTGACATCCTAATCTAGTAAATATTAAGAGTTTGTTTTAAAAAAACCCAAGGCAAGTGATTGGTAAATGAATTGACTCTTGAAATCGATAATAATTCAAAATCCAACCCCCAGCTTTTATAAAATCCGGCAATTTCGTAGGCAAAGGCAATAAGTAAATTACTAGTTTACCACCTACAAATACCGCTTTAATGGAGAAAAGATGGAAGGTCCAAAGCATTAAATTATAGTACCGGAAAAAAAAAAGCGTTAATCTTGTAAGAAGCTACTTTTCATTTTAGTGGTTATTTTTTATTTAAAAATCATTAAAATAATATTTATTTTATTTTTTATAATTTATTTTTAATATCAGTTAATCAAAGTATTTTTAAAACATAAAATAATTTAAATAAAAAAAGTTTCAAACAAAATCTAAAAAGAGCCTAAAATGCCAGCTCAGCAAAAAAAGATCTTGAAGATATTTTCGAAAAGGGGCTCAAGCTTTTCAAATTTTATTGTTACTACAACAATATCACTCTCATGTCTCATCTCATGTCCAAAAGAACTTTGAATTATTGTTATTATTATTATTATTCACTTCCGAAAAGTTACTACAAAAAAATATCTTCTTCCCCCTCCACTCCCACAACAACCACTCTCTTCCTCGTTTCTCTTTAGGGCTTCGCCTTTCTCTAGCGCATCAAAGATGGTTACCCACAAATCAAAAACCAAAGAAACAGTACCGTGTGATTTCTGCAGTGAACAACCAGCAGTTCTCTACTGCCGAGCTGACTCCGCTAAACTTTGTTTATTCTGCGACCAACATGTCCACTCCGCAAACCTCCTCTCGCGAAAGCATGTCCGCTCGCAGATCTGCGACAACTGCAGCTCGGAGCCGGTTTCTTTCCGCTGCTCAACTGACAATTTGGTACTTTGTCAAGAGTGCGATTGGGATGCTCACGGTAGTTGTTCTGTGTCTGCTTCACACGATCGTACTACTATTGAAGGGTTTTCCGGTTGTCCCTCCGCCCTTGATTTGGCTTCCATCTGGGGTTTTGATTTGGAAGAGAAGAAACCGGAGCCGTTGATTGAAAATTGGAGTAATAATAGTTGCGGGGTCATTCATGATTTGGTAAATGAGCCTTGGGTTTATGATAAATCCAGTGGTAATTTGACTTTTCAAGACTTGATGGTGCCTAATGAAAACAATAATAATGGTAATAGGAATATTGACGATGTTATGATTTTTGGAAATGTGACCAAGAGCCCAAGTTGTGGGAAATATAAGCATGTGATATATAAGCAGTTGTTTGAGTTGTTTAAGAGGGATTTGATGGGTGGTGGTGTTGAGGGCGAGGGTTTTGGTGATGGCGAGGGTTGTGGTTTTGGCGGTGGTGATGGTGGAGGAGAGACTTTGGTGACGCAGAGTAGAAGCGGATGGCGGAGTGGCGTGAAGGGAGTGCAATTTGGGAACGGGAATGATGAGGGTTTTGGGGATGATAATGTTGTTGTTTGTGGTTGTAATGGTAGTGGTGGTAATGTTAGAGGTGAGCAATTGCTGCAGGAACAAAGGCCGTTTACTTCCTTGCTTATGCTGCCGACGGAGGTGGATGTCAAGTCTAATGGGAGAGTTGTTGGTGGGAATGTAACGTGGGATAGCAATGCCAAAGCTCATGGCACTCAGGTAAAAATATGAATTACCGAGATTTTCCAAATGTGATGTTTTGTGAGCATTTCTTGTTGTTTTTGTTAATGTAGATTAAATGTATACATTGCCAAACAAAACAAGTGAATATGGTGGCCACTCTGAGAATTGTTTGCTCATCTTTCGAGTAATAGAATAGCAATATTGATTGTGGCTTGTAATTGGGAGACACGGGATTTTCCTAAATTATTAAATAAAAAATTTGGGGTGAATTTGTTTATCTATCATGATCATGTATCCCGTTTTGCATGTAGTTTCTTGAAGGTTTGAAATTGAAGAGTGTTTTCATGAATTCGGCATTTTGCTTTTGGAAAATTCAATTGGTAGAGGATTTTCATCTTGCTTTTCTAGGAAACGTGTGCCTCTAGGTCATATCCCTGCTCGTATCATTTTTATCACACAGCTCAGATGACTGAGTAGTTTTTCATGTGAAAACACTGAAGAAAGGATATCATGTGTCTTCAATAATGACAGTGGATTGCTACTTTTGCAGGTATGGGACTTTCATTTAGGGCAACTGAGGAATCATGAAGAATCTGGCCAATTAGAAATTGAATATGTTGCAAATGATGCAGGATTTGTGATCAAGGATTTTGGTGAACTAATGAAAGAAACATCGTCAACTAGCCCAAAAATGTTGGGAGACATGTACCAGATGAATTGTTCTACTGCGCATGATGATATGACGTCATTTAATGTAAGTTCTATTGATAATTGTGGGGATCTTGGCTGAAATCTCTGTAAACTCTTTGGGGAGGGATTTCTTTTGCAAACCTTCTGTTTTTTAGTTGGTGCTACAAAATTTTCTTAGAAAGTGCTGGTGCACTAATTATTTACAGTAAAGATAGCATAACCTTCAAAAATCTGATTTGAGGTGCTACATCTCAGTACATCTAGATTCGAGTAGTAACAACATTTGTAGGCTGATAGAAGGATTCATTTTAAATTTACTGTCCAATATTGTAGATAGAATTAGTTAAAATTTATATCTTCTATGATTCTTTATGCTATAGTGACCCAACTAACACCACACCATTCAAACCCAATTTTTAAATTATAATTATAATAACACATAGCTTATGTGCTATGAATATTAATTTTTAATATACAGTCCGTTTCTGTATATTCACGTATATGATATATAAATGAATTGATTTATACTGTTGGGCATTTGGTTGGAAAGGTCCTTGACCTTGATGTTATTGAGCCTGTTCTATATCATCTATTGCCTATTTATGCCAATTCCCAACCCTTGTGCATTGTCAGTGGCTTATTTGCCTTTTCTTCTTTGTACTTTATTTTTGAAATGCAGAACAACTTAAATAACCCAACATCCTGCCAGGGCCCAGCAACATCTGAAAGTAACAACCTTCCTATAGTAAGATCGGGTTTTAGTAAACCAAGATGTTCAAGTAGTTCTAATGATGTCCAGTTCATGGAACAGTCTATTCTCATAAGAGGTGAAGGCTTGAAAATGGAAGCAGCAGCCAAGGTTGACATGGAGCTGCTGGCCAGGAATCGAGGCGATGCCATGCAGCGATACAAGGAGAAGAAAAAAACCAGAAGGTATGCATACCTTCCTTTGCGCCGCTTGCTTATCAAGTGATGCATTCTGAACCATTAAATTGTGTTGATAGATATGATAAGCACATACGCTATGAATCAAGAAAGGCGAGAGCTGATACTAGGAAGCGAGTGAAGGGTCGATT
Source organism: Populus x sibirica (assembly GCA_019202695.1). Lineage (NCBI taxonomy): Eukaryota > Viridiplantae > Streptophyta > Magnoliopsida > Malpighiales > Salicaceae > Populus > Populus x sibirica. The sequence goes on from JAGMVL010000452.1 coordinate 759,760, forward strand.
TGTGAAGACAACTGAAGCTCCTGACAGTTGAATTCATGCTTAGTTAGAGGTCCTTGGTCTCATTGTAAATATTCTTTAAATTTGTCTCACAGTGAATGTACAATTCTCAGTATCTTTCTTGCGCACCTGTGCATTGTTCTTGATCATGCCAGCATTCCCTTAATAAGGTTACGGTTGATGGTGTTTCGTCTTAAATTATTGCACTAGAGGTTGTCTGGCTGAGAACAGCTGTTGGTAAGAGGCATCGTGGGATCGATATGGTAATGTCTGACAGATCTGGAGTACCTGAGAGATGAGTTTTATGTTCTAACTAGTCCATTGCCCTGGGCTCTGACATGGGCTGGATGCATTTTTTTTTAATGTAAAAAAGAACACTAAGAGTGTGTGGATTTCTTTTGGCAATGCTATTAAATCCACACAGGTAATAAGTATTAATTAAAGCTAATCCAATGGGTTCAAAGGAAACTTAGGTAAGTGGATAATGCATGAATCATCTTGTAAAAAAATACAAGAGGAATTTTAAAAGTACTGAGATCATGGTTTATTAAATAATCGTGGTCTCGGTTCATGAACTTGGCTAATTTTAATAATTTTTAACTTAGCTAAGTTTAATAATTTTTTTAAAAATAATTTTTATTTAATTATATGATAAAAATTAAATGTTTGTAATCTTGAGATTTAATTTTAAAAAATATATTTGTTTGAGATTATAATAACCCTAAATAAATAAAAAAAATTCATGAAATTTATTTTTTAATCAATTAACATTAATTTCCCAATTAATTTAACATTAATGCATGAAATAGAGAAAAAAAATATTTTTTTAAATTATTATCAACATTAAGTAAAAGATCAAATTGTCTTTTAAATAACGATTAAGACCCTGAAGTTGAGCTTTAGAAGTGATTTAAAAAAAAAACTTCAGATTCAAGTTAAGTGTTGTTTTGTATTTATGGGCATTATAGTAACTTAACATTGCAAAAAAATAAAATAAAAAAGACTGCAATAACCTTGATCAATTAAAAAATAGCTAATCCACACTTATAAAATAGCTAAATCCATTGTCGAAAAAACTAATAAATTTACGATTTCAACCCATATTAATTGATCAAAATGAATCCTTTAAACCTAGGTTAATATTTCAAATTCGTAACATGTGAAATTGAAAACATGGGTTCAATTAAGAATTTTAATTGTTAACCAATTTAATGTTAAATGAAAAAATTAAAAAAAAATCTCAAATTTAAAAACTAACAAAAAAAAAAAGAGCATCAAATATGAAAGGGTGAAATTGAAAAAGAAAATAAATATTTTAATTTAAAAAATAAAATCAAAAGAATAAAAACCAAATCTGATAAAAAAAAATTGAAAGAGGATGCAATTGAAAACAAAACAAGATTTGAGAAATGAATTAAAATAAAACAAATATGAATAAAAAAATGATGGACAAAATCAAAAGAAAAATAACTTGAAGGGCTGGTATGAAAATATGGAGGGCAAACACTGATTTTTAGGTGGAAAGAGAAAAAAAAAAGATGTTGGTGGCGCATCAGAGGTCCGACGACTACACATATAATATATGGAGGAAAAGGAGGCTGAGACGAATCGAATGACGCGATGAAATAATATTTTTTACCATTGGAGTCAACCACACACACCGTCTTAAAACAACAGAGTAGTCTGATGCGTGGAACACACGCGTCAACAAGTTTTAAGTTTTTTTTTAAATACTACTCTACCCTCATGACCCAAATATTATTACAAATAAACATTTTAAAATTATAAATTCTCCCCTCAAACCAAGCTTTTGCAAATTTGAATCCAAGGATAATAAAATAATTATACTATAACAAAAAAAAATGCCCAAAAAGACTAAATCATAGTTAAATAATTATTTGCTGTTAAAGATAACAGTTATTTTATTGTGAAAAAAATAATAAAAAGTCATGACCATCTCTTAACAATTTTAAAATGATAATAGAACCAAAAACAAATATCATATTACCCTTAAAAAATAGATTATTGAGAGTTTTTTTAATATGCAAAGCTATCAATTAATTATTACAATCCACAAGAAAACAAAAATATATCTACAATGCTTTGCCCAAGTGTTTTCAGCTTTCTCTTTAATTTATTTTCAGAAGGAAAAAGGGAATCAGATTCATTTTGGAGGCCAACTTATAGTACAAGTAACCTGGTCATCATGCTCCGATATTGTTCTTGCCGATATTCCAAAAGATTGATTAAAAAATTCTAGCTGGATACGCGAAATCCCTGTTAACTGCTGCCATTCTTTGGAACTTGAACAATTAATTAATATACATGAAGACTCGTATTCTAGATATGGTGCACCGGTTCAATGCATGCCTTGATTTCCGAACCTTAAGTGGAACAGGTCATTTACCTTCAAGTTTCAACAAATTAAGATCGCTTGGACTCTTTCAAAGTAGCATGATTACAATATCATACAAGGACTTAGTTTTACCGGGGGGGCTCTACAGCTCGTAATCAATCCTTTTTGTTTTTTAGTTTTATAAGTTTTTTTTTAAATTAATTTTTTTTATTTTCTTCGTATTAATATTTTTTATATATTTTTAAATTATTTTAATTATTAATGTTAAAAATAATTTTTTTATTTTAATATATTTTCAAGTAAAAAACAGTTACTACACTCTCAAACAGCACATAGCCTCTCAAACAGCACATAGCGATTTTGTCATCTGGTTAGCATGCACCTCTCAACAATGTTGCATTTTCCAAGCAGTTTTAACTTCTAACAATGTAATTCAAGTTTTACTTTATTGTCTCTGTTAAGGTTCACTAGCTCCCGCTGTGATGCGCCAGGTTTTCTTCTTCCCATCTTTTACCTCATATAGATGCTGCTGACTGTTGTAGTTACCAAGGTAGCTTGTAATTAACTTGGAAGCTGTGGATATTATTGTCCTTTTGCGACTGCCAAATTTTGACAATTGACATCGAGGGTCTTCCAGAAGGGATACTGTTGAGATCACCATCATCTTCCGATCGATATACGGAACTTCATTTTCTTTTCTTGTAGCGCTCGATGACAGTTACTGAAAATCTATATAGAAGCAAATAAACTGCGGAAGAAGGCACACTCAAGTTATAAAAGTTTGTGAAGCTTAGAAAATAAGTTGTTGTTTCTAATCTAGAAGACCTGTTTACAAGAGAGTCTCTCGTTACTAAACTGAGTGTTCAGGAACAACAATCTAAGGGAGGATGGTTAAAATATATGAAAAGGTTTTCTAGATAAAAAAAGAAGTTTTGTATTTGTTGAGATAAGAAAATGTTGTCTAGATAAAAAAAGATTTGAATTTAGAATCCTTGTTTGGAAATTGTACTAGAAACATTTTCTGAAATGATTGAATTTACAGTGGTGTATGCCGAACACCATAGATGAACTGTTGTTTGAGTGAAAATTCTCGTCGCAATGCAATTCTCATGTTGGCTTTTGGTATCCTGTGGAGAATCTGGCTGACTATAAACAAATTGGTTTTTCAGGAAGAGATTACTGATCGGGATACAGCATTTGTGTTGGTTCTTCATCGATCATATGGTATTGTAGCCAAAGATAGTTGATGGAAACTACCAAGAATGAATTTGTTTAGAGGTTGAAAAGGCTTCCTTAATTGGTCAAATGGATTGATTCCCATGGGACACCCCGGTTGTCAAAGTTAGAAACTTGTAATTTGAAGGTGCCAAAGATAAATGAATGAGAATTTAGTGAGCATCAAATAGGGATATTCTATATATTCTGTAGTCTATAACAATCAATCAACAGCCCATATGGATATATAATTATACTTAAACATCCCGACTGTTGTAGTCTAGCTTTGACAATGGATGGTTTTACTTCTCTAGAAACTAACAGTATCTGCAAGCAGTAACTATCCAAAGACTCTTGACTGATTCTCTATTCAAAGTAAAAGCAGGAACAAGCCATTACATATAATCTATTACGTCCTTAACAACTTAGAAGACTCACTTTTTATTTTCGACTTGGCTTTGACTTGGAAGCTGCGGTATTCTTCAGGGTGAAAGTAATTGGTTTGGATGAGTTGATTGTTGAAAGTTCTTCGTGTCTGTATCAAAGACACAAAAACGCGTTGAAATTCTAGATTTCAACATGTTAGCTGGTATCTGTGGTTACTAGTGAGCACTCTAGTGGCCGGCTGTGCCAGTGATGGACATGTATCGTATGCTTATAAATGAGTAAGTGAATTAGGTGCCTACACAGAAAAGCCATCCATCTAATTGCTTTTATTTCCTTTTTTTTGTCCCACTATGGCATCAAGAATTCTAGCTTGCCTCGTAATTGTTGTTGCTATTGCCACTGTGGATTGTAACCTGGAAGGTAAGGAAACCCCGCTCTATGTCCTACACCATCTCCACATAAATTTCTTCTTTACCACCTTAGTTTTGTCGATCTTTGCAGAGAAAGTTATAAATTAATGGCCGAGAAATATTGATTTGAGATAGTTAATATGCGCCTTTACTCTTTAGTCTTCTAGTAATTAAAATGGCTAACATGCTTATTTGTGTACAGGGGATGTTCTAAATTCTTGGAAAACCCAGCTGTTTGATCCAAACAATGTACTGCAGAGCTGGGATCCAACGCTAGTTAACCCGTGTACATGGTTTCATGTCACCTGTAACTCAGATAACAGCATAACCAGGGTGTACGTTACTCTTTAGTCTTAATCAAATTTGATGCATGCTCTTCGTCGATCTGGGTTTTGCTTTCTTGCTACTTTGAGAATAAATACATTTTTAGGTTGACTTGAAAATTGGATTTTGATCACTATAGGGACCTTGGCAAAGCTGGACTATCAGGACCTCTTATCCCCGAGCTCGGACTTCTGGCTAATCTTCAATATTTGTAAGCCTTCTCACATCTCAGCTTGGGAAGTATATGCCATTTTATTTTAAGAGCTACTAATGTACCATTTGATATTCTAAGCCCCATTTTCTCTTTGACAAGCTAGATGGACAAAGTACATAACTGTGTTCTTGCATGTCCTGACATTAATATTTTATTTTCTTGCAGGGAGGTATTTAGCAATAATATCAGTGGACCTATTCCTAGAGAATTGGGTAATCTGACAAAACTAGTCAGCTTGGATTTATACCTTAATAAACTGTCTGGCCCAATTCCGGCTTCTCTTGGAAACTTGGGATCTTTGTTGTTTATGTAAGTGTATATCCAAAACCTTTTGAATTTTCTTGATTGGAAGAAAAATTTGAGAAGTATTTAGCATCGTGGTTTCTTCATGATACTGTTACATGTTTTCTGATTCCAGGAGATTGCACGGTAACAAGCTAACCGGAACAATACCAACATCAGTTATTAACCTCATTACTACAGGAAGATTGAGGATCCTGTGAGTCAACTCACTTATTTCTGCAATTTTACAGCTTTTTTAGGGACTTATTTCTTGGGCACGCAGGGGTTCGGCGCCTATCATCTGGGCTAGCCTGCTATTCTTTTATACATGCACACACATACACTCACATGGATGTATGTTTTAGATGCTTACATGTTAATTCCAACTAGAGGACGTTTCGCATGAAAATTTAGCCAGTTATTTATGATTGTCTCCCTTCCTTTTATGACAAATCTGCAAATGATGTTTTTTCAGGAATGTTTCATACAATTTATTGTCAGGGACTGTTCATCGCAATAATTCAACGGGTAAATCCTGTTTACTTTTCTAGCAGAAGAATTGAGATTTCGTTAACTCAATACCCCTCTTTAGATAATAGTTAACACTGACCAGATCAAAGCTGTCTAATTTAACGGGGTTATTGAGGCAAACCCAGCCAATTTAGTCCAGCATCATCCTTGCATAAAGTTGCATGAAATTTAAGCATCGACGTTCTGATAAAATTCGAAACATCTGTTTGTGTACACTATAGAGTCCAGCAAGATCATGGCATATATGTTCTTTTTTTTTTCCTTTGCAGTGTTCTTATTTACTAATCAACTTAGTTTTGTTTCATCTGGTAGGATTGAGAATTACGACAGTCATACAAGATCCAAAGGCTCCTGCAGTGTAAATGTACTGAAGATGGGAAATGCAGTAGCTATTCCCACCTGATACTATAAACTAAAAGTCGGAATTTCTCCGGCCTACTTTCTTTTATAATAAAGCTACATGCTTGCTTTCTGTGTAGCGTTTGTATTACCATTCAATACATAAAATTATATTTCATGAGATTAGTGCAAATTCTTTTGAACATTTTTTAACAAAGGAAAACAAATTGCGCTAGTTATTATGTTCGGAAACATATTCTATCAGGACTGGTTCATTTCAGAAAGGACAAAACGATCAACGATAGGAGTTTCCAAACCTCAACAGAAGAAGTTTGCAGGCCACGTTAAATTGTAAATTTTTCTTTTATTTATTCGTTTTAAACTTCGCCGAGAGGCTTAAGCCTTGCAGTATACAACAGAGAAGTCCTCTTCTACGCAACGTTACCCCATTCTATTCGGAACTCAAAGGAATTTTAGGCATATGTCCACCATTGCCGTATTTATTGATTTACCAACCAAAACAAAACTCAGCAGACAGGCCAGCTTCAAAATTACATCCATGAAAACGCGGTAATGGAAATTTGTGGGACCAACAACAGGTAGATGTAAATGGAAGAAGATTAATCAGTGACGAGCGAACGAAATATACAAACAGATGAAAGAGGTTTTTTTTTTTGCGCGCGCGCATATTAAATAATAATAAAAAACTAAATATCCTCAAAAAGTTAAGTTAATGTTAGTCAAGATTCATAATACTATTTATTATATCAATGTAATTATAAAATTACTCTTAAATAAAAAAAAAATAAACTAAGTATTGGAAGCAAAATGATTTTTTTTACCATGATATAATTGGTTTTTACAAATTGTATGGGCTTAGATTGATCATTTTATTTTTTTTACAATAAAATTACTAATTTAACAATATAATAAAATAATATAATACTTGTTACTTAGGGATTTTTTTGTCTTTTTATTTTTTAAATAGTATAATTACTTTAATGTCCTTAAATAAAAAAAACAACATAATTATCACTCAAGGGGTTTTTTGTCATTTTATATTGGTTTTATTATAAATTTTAAGGGTACTCAATAGAGTTGTTGTAATTTACATTAATTAAATATAATTAAAAAAAGTTGCATGTGAGTGTGTAGCACAAGCTAGCTTGTGGATGCCTTCCGCGTTGTTTGAGGGACGCATGCGGGGTTGTTTGGCCACCAAATACCGCCTTCCAGGACGATATTTAAAAGATCTCAGAGCCCCCAGCTCAATGGGGAGGCACGTACCCCTTACATGCATTGGGATTGGAATCAACAATATTTTTTCTCACTTTTCTTTTTTCCTACCTCGAATTCTACGTCAACTCCTTCAAAAAATCAGACCAACCCGTGCAATTTAGTTTCCCTTTATATTTTATCAATGTCCTTTTAATTACTATTTTTTATTTTGAAAAGTCATGAAATTACATATGTTTTTCAATTTCACCTCCCTTTTATGTTTTAATCTTTCAGATTTGGTCCCTAATCTTTTGATTACTAATTTTTTTATTTTTAATAAGCTATAAAATTATAATTGCTTTCTAATTTCATCCCATTTATTTATTTTTCTTTCAAATTTGGTCCTTATTCTTTTGATCGCTATTTATTTTGTTTGGTATTATTTTTTAGGTTTTTGTTTTTACAATTTCATCCTTCATGGTTTTTTTTTCTTTCTTATTTTGTCTCAACTCTTTTTATTGCTATTTTTTGGCAAGTTTTTTAAATTGATAGTTTTTCCGATTTCATCATTGAAAATTAAATTGATTGGGAATTATGCTTTTTAACTGAATCTGGTTTAAGGATTTCACGGGTTGCGAGTTTTAGAGATTAAACCGAGTTTAAGAGATTTGCCCAAGTTGGTTTCTTTTTTTTTTCTTCTTCTTAAAAGCTATTGTTTTTTATTTTTTGACCTTTTTTAGAGTTTTTCATTATTGTTTTTTACGTTTTGCTTTCTATAGGTTTAGTTTCGGGTTCATGACCAAAGTCCTTAGTTTAAAAGGTTAACATGAGTTGATTTTTGTTTTTTCTGGGTCCTTTTTTTAAATTGATTTATTTTAATTTTATTTTTCAACATTTAATTTATTTGAAATTAATCTTCGTACTCTTTTTTTTTTCTTTTTAATTTGGTTATCCCGATCTTGTGCCCATGATCATGGGGTTTGTGAGTTAATTAAGATTTTTTTCTTGTTTCTATGGGTTAAATCCTGGGTTCATGACTATAGTCACCGGTTTCAAAGGTTAACGTGAATTGACCTTTTTTTAATATTTTTTTTAAAAATAAATTATTTTAATTTCATCCTTTAACATTTGATTTATTAAAAATTGGTCTTTATACTTTTTTTTTCCTTTCTATTGGGTTATCCCGATCATTTTTTATATATAATTTCATTATCGGGTTTTTTCTATCAAATTTGATCTCCATTCTTTTTATTTTTTTCTTTGACAAGTTTTTTAAATTGATATTTTTTCATGATTTCATCTTTTAAAATTAAATTGATTGTGAATTAAGTTTCTTTATTGAACTCGGTTCAAGAATTTCATGATTTTCATGGTTGCGTGGTTTGCGGGCTAACCCAGGTTGATTTATATTTTTTTTCCATTGCTTTTTTAAATTAAATTTATTTTTTCATTTTCATCCTTCAACGTTAAGCTTTTTAAAAAATTGAACTTCATGATATCATTCAATTTGCTTTCAAACTCGGTCACCACGGTATTATGACTAGGTCAGAGATTAATCCAGAGGCTCAAATCAAGTTTTTTTTTAACCTTTTTTAAATTATATTTTTTCTTGGTTTTTTTCCTTCACCTTGTTTTTGTGGTGAAGTTATCATGTTCTTATTTGATTTATTAGGAATTAATCTTTAAATTTTTTTTCCTACTTCTTTTTCAACGAGATTATCTCAATCTTATATACATGGTCACAAAGTATACGAGTTAACCCGATTTAACGAGGTTTTTTTGTTGTTTTTTTTAATTTTATCCTTCATTATTGAGTTGTTAAATAATTTAGATTAGCTAAGATCAAGTTTTTTTTTTTTCGTTGTCATTTCTCATTGTTTGTTTATTTATTATTGATGTATTTTTTTTATCATATTATTTAAATTACTAATTAAATCAATGACTCATGTTTTAGATTTTTTTTTCCTTAGCATTTCTTTTGGGTTAAATTTTTTTTTATCCGGCCTATAGCGGAGCGCGGGACACAAATCTAATATATATATATATATAACAACGTGGTTATTTCGATCATTTGAGTATCAACAAAAATTGTTCAAGGCTGTGCCAATAGAAATTCTCTATTAAAAATTTAATGAACAAGAATTACAACCAAAGCAAGGTCAGGATATACAAAACAAAAATGGTATGTAGTGATTATATAAAAAAGTAAACTTTAAATATATTTACAAATAATTATGATAGTATCAATCCTCAATTAAGGATTTCCATCTATTTTTATAACCTTTCATCAAAATCATATATTGTTTTTTTTTTATTTTTTATAATCAACGATATTGTTATTTTGCTGGAACTTGACAGTTTTTTTTTCAATTTAATATAATTATTAAGGAGGCCATTTTGTTTAGTATTTGTTTTTCTCATTTGCATAGATATTTTTGCTCAAGTTTGTAATTATTAAAATATACAGCATCTAATAATTATATAATTTTGTTCAATTAATAATTACCATTTGATTTACAACTGTAAAAGATAGGATTTTATTTTCAAAAGCTGAATTCACGCTGTAGTTCAATGACTTTATTTTCTTTTATTCTCGTGTCTTTCAACTGATGGCGCAATTTGTGGCTTTGGTATATCAAGAAATTACACAATACTATGAAAATGATTATGGAAATCGGTGGAGAATGGTTTTGAACAACGGGAAATAATAGCATTGTTATAGTTATAAGATTCAACTGACTGAACGTTAATCAAATTATGAGTTGGGTGTTGACTGTAATGGATTTTAAAAATTAATTAATTAACCATTTAGTCAATGTTGGACAAGTTTAATTTAATATTAACTTTATTTCAAAAAAATGTCTTCTTTTCTCCTCAATATTTGTATATTATTTACTTCTTTTTTCATTTTTTAAAAAGAAAATTAATTGAAAAGAAGAAGACTAATTGATTAGTTTTTAAGAATAAAAAGACCGATATTTAATTTATTTTATAAAAGTAAATTAAAGGACTAATTTACAATGAAGAGCCCTTCAACACATGCAAGGGTCCAGGCTATCGATCCTAGTCAACAGGCAAAATTGACTGCCATGCACCATGAGCAGCTAGCTGTTGTAATTAATTAAAATCGACCTCATAATTTCGCGATAAACGAAACAAATGGTTCTCAACGTATCAAAAAGGCCGAATTAAGGAGGTTGCTGATCTGGACGACCCCAAAACACCAACCAAAAGTTAACAAGGATAAATGAAGCTTTAAAAAGATAGTGATTGAATTTGAGTACAGAGGGAAAAAGGAGATGGAAAGGATGAAAAGCAGCTGGAACTTGTTTGCTTTATCGTTAACATTATTCAAACTAAAAAGATATTTGACCCCCAGTTCGTCCTTTATGCGAGCAAGCTTATCATGGTGAATTCATCTTTTCCATGGGGCCAAGACATTATTTAATTAATTAAAGACTTATTGCCTCGCTTTTGCATTAAATATATATTTTGCCAATTCTGAATTGATTTTCTTTTGAATTTCAAGAATATTATAATTATTCTATTGTGCTTGAAGTTGCTACTTTGTATTTAACACGGACCCGTCTAAAAAGAAATTAATTTGAACGTAGTTTTCTAATAAAAATAAACATATTTTATTTTATTTAATTCTTATATCAGACCGAAATTTTAACAGAGTAATATTCTACATTTTATGTTCTCTATGAAGGTTAGTAGGCTGGCATTGACGAGGCAAACAAAAAAAAAACATGTTTTTTGCTTTGAAATCTTTTGAAAATTAACAGATTTTATTATCTCGTTATTTGTCTCATCATTATCTCGTTATCTTGACGTAGCATCAATTCAAACAGGAAACATGAGAGGTCATTGATCATGATTTTTTTGGAAGGAGCTACCTCGAATTGGTCTCTATTTTATATTTAGAACTAATCAAGAGGTCAATCAGCAATAAGTTGTTTGTGTTTATATATAACATCTATTCTAATTTCTAATTAAAAATTAAATTAGTGTAAGATAGTTTGGATATATGTCAAGCTTAAAATACATATACTTGAAGAGATAAATAAAAGAATTGAATATAAATCATTTCATAATTTAAGTTTCTGGATTAAAATTACTGTTTAGCATCAATCCCCACTAAAAACGACTTATTGCTGATAAGAGAGGGTGGACACCAAAGAGATTCGTCTTTTCTTGATTAAACTCTCAATGGTCCGTATGGAAATCTTTTCCGTTTGAAGAAGCATAAGACCAACATAATCTTTTAACATTTGTTCCAACTTTTCCCATTCCCATCATGAAAGCAAAAACAGGAAGGAAAAGAGAGAGGGGGGGTGGAGGAGGGAGGTGGGGAAGGAGGGAAGGAGGTGCAATGCTAGTGCTAGGCTTAGTCAAGTCACTCCTTTTAAGGAGAAAGGTTCAATCTTATATCTAATCCTGCATATGTACAAAGCTGTTCTCTAGTGTCTCTTCCACTAATATGTATCTAGCTAGTGACTGGTTAAAGGAAACCCTACCATGCATGTGAAGATCAACTATGAATCAGTAAGTCAAAAGACTCGAACACTAATCATGGACCCCCAAACGAACAATTATTTCAAACTTTAAAAGACGAGTCTCACATGCCAACAACCACACATTTCCCACCAGCTCCTCCTTGCTAGCTGCATCGTCTCGGTGCCTTTCCAACTCAAGCAACACTTTACTTCCAGGATAATAACCGTGATGAAAATAGAAAAGAAACAATATTGGAAAGGCCAATATCCTTCGAAATTACTAATACTGCTGATGAGATCATTTGATTTTTGTTTACCAAATCTTTTCGGATGTTAGAAAGGATTGTTGGGACATTTGCAAAGAGGCACCAAGTAGATTACAATGATTTTAATTCGGAAATTAAAGGCTGTGAATAATTAATATGTATACATTATTGTAAGGTTATTTGAAACTCTTATGAATGATAGTGATCGGGCCTCATGAAATGTCGAGTCATTTAATTTTCGCAGAAAGATACAACTTACAAAATTGAACGATTGAGAATGTTTTTGCTTTGATGTTAATTGTCCAGGATAAGCTTTAGATGATTAGGTCTCAAATGCGGGGAGAGAGAGAGAAAACACACACACACATATAATTACTCTAATCATAAACTCGGAGGGCACAACTTTCTACTATCCACAAATATAGATATAGTACATTAATTATATAAGAAGACAAAACATGCAATTTTACCCCTGTTATTATGCAAGAAGACAAAACATGCATTTATATAAACAAGTCCGGAGCTTAGAGTTTAGAGGATCATATACTCTCTTTTCTTCTATCCTACAACTTAAAATTTATTGTTTAGTACTTTGCATAATCTAATTAGCTTTTTTACTCACCATTTTCTCCTCCATGCATTAACTTAATTATCAAAGAGTTACCTAGCCCATAAGAGACTTGTTTTGCAAATTTTTCAACATCTCAATCTTTAATAGTAATTATATATTATTCATGCTAATAAAATTTGACTTTGAGGGTCAATTTAATTAAAAAATATAGTCGCAAATTAAGAAATTAATCTAATTTTGGAGGGTGATATTTTTTTTATTTTTTTTAAATCAAAACAATGATGTTTTAATATAAAAAAAGTTTTTAAATTAACTTGATCTGGACTAAACCTAGATAATAAATTACTATTTTAACTTGCAAATCCATACTAGTTCTTATAATTATGATATCATCGATTATGCGGTGAAAAAAAAAACACATCATCCTTAAAAGATTTTCCAACTTCATCATCTCCCAGTTGTTTTAGACTCGAATTGATTATTCTACAACTCAAAACAATGTTTTGAGCTATTTGAAACTTTTCCAAATGTGAGGAAGGGTAATTAAGTCCCATACATATGACCATACATGTGTAAATATCCAAAGACCAAATTTTACTCGTATGCAGCACCTTTAATTATGTGACATGACTGCTGAATTAGAAAAGAAAGAAAAACGAAGAAGAAAGAAATGCTTGAGAGCCAACGAATCTCCTCCCAGCTGGTTGACTTATAATTACTCGAGTGATGCTTCTTTTGCCACTAAATTTTGAGTACTCTACTTCTTTTAAATTGGGCCTTTCAGTGCCGAATCTACAGTATATATTTAAGTTAAAATATTATTGAAGCAATTAGAGGAAAACAGTAAATAAATATGTAGTAAACGTTTTCTCGACCACAACATATATATATATATATATTTCCAGGTGATATTATTCTCTTATGCTTATGCCGTTCAGACTTGCCCATATCCGTATTTTTAATTCTTCTAAGATACGCATAAAAAGAAGTGTATAACATATATATAGTATAATAATATTAAATAAATAATTAAAGTCATGCTTTAGATATGTATTTTTTTCTCATGCTTGGGGAACTTGAAACTTGAAAGTGGGAAATGGACAAGCTTGATGGGTCTCAAATATTCTCTTTTATCCTGTTTTGGCCCTCTGGTACAAAAAGGTTAGCTGGTTTCCCTCCATCCGATACTGCATGCACGCAACACTCTGCAATCTCTATGACTACTGTCGTTGTATATGATTACCACTACACAGTATTAAAAAAACTGCTTGGTGCTTGAATTTGATCCAATTACAAAAGTAATTGTTAATTACTATTACTAACTTGATGATAGTTAAAAGATAAATCTGACTTGTGATTATCATTGCTGCTTGACTAGTGAGCACCACACCTGCATTTTTGCTTCTTTCAACCATATTTTGTGGAGCTTCAAATCGAAAATTCTCATGATGAATCCAAATGCAAGATATTAACGGATTAGTGGAGTTCTAACTTGTTTGAATTTGTAATGATCATATGTTTGTCTTTTATTTGATAAAGTATGCCCTTATAGAATGTCATTGTCCAGTCACATATGATGAGGACCATACAATGGTCCTGAGTGAACGGGACTACTCTTGTTTTACTTGCTCTTTTGCTACTCCTACTGCCCTACGCTTCTAACTTCTGACATGGCCAGCAATGGCTGAAAAGGAATGGGAATATATACACAGACTGTAAAGGTAATTTGGACAGGATCGTCCAGGTAGTGAATGAGTAAGGGTAGTTTAGAACGTGCAAGGACTTTGGCAGCATGAGACAAACTTAACAATAGACGAGAGAGACCCGCCTCTTCAGGCTTTGCATGGGAGAATAGGCCACATGATAAACCCCCCCAACCCCCGGGCGGAACTTTAGTTCAAAAACAAGCACCATTTTGAATCATAGTTTTGAAACCCAGTCCGGCCTGGTGAATCGACCCGGGATCCGGCCAACTCGGGGCTGAAACCGTGCCGGATTGAAGAAAAAACAGGGAAAGGAAAAACCCAGTGTGACCCGGTAAGACCCGGTCAAAAACCTGGTTGCAACATGTTGATTTTTTTTTACTAAAACGATGTCGTTTTGATTTTAAAAAATTTTGACCCGGACAACTCGATCAAAACTCAGAACCCGGGCCTTGGATCTGGCCGGGTCTAAAAACTATGTTTTGAATAGTATAGAAAATGCTAAATTATACAATCTATTGTGGTACTTACCTTATTTAGTTTTATTCTGTAAAGTATGATCTATCTTATATTTTGTATGTAGTCTTATTTATATTTAGAGAGCACGGGTATCATAATATGTTGAGCCTCAACCTGTTATTTTCTTTAACTTGGTATCAAAATCGCTATCTTAACAAATTTATTTTTCAATTGATCCTAGCTCTATTGGCACCACCATTTGCAGCAACAACCCCACTAGTTTCTTTCTTCATCTTTGTTGTAGCAACTGTTATTTTTCCTCCCTTTGCTACTGCTACCAATATTGACAGTCCTCTCGCTATTGTTATTCCTCTCTCAAACACGAAGTAGGTTATCTTGTTGAAATTAACCAACACAAACTATCTCTGTTAAAAAATGCATATGAAACCCTATCTCATCTCTGTTAAAAGATTTCGTGGTGAATTAAGAGATTTGGTGACTAGTTTGTCCATTAAGGTTGATCCTCTTCCCTATTCCGAGTTGCACAGTCACCTTCTTACACATAAATTTTTCTATAAGAGCTTTTTTTACTCTTTTGTTACTGCTGCACTTCTACTACCTACATTAACACAGGCTCTTCTTCGATCTTTTTTGCTCAATGCTGATTTTCTAGTTCAAATGGCAGCGATTATAACACACATCATTGTAGAGGTTGTAATCGTGATGGATGGAGGAACAACCAAAACACATTTACTGGTACCGGGAATAAATTTTATTTGGTTAACAGTGGTGGTAATAGGTAAGGGTGTTCATTTTCAGTTCGGTTCGGTTTTTATGAAAAAAAGTAACCAAATCATTTTTTTTTAAAAAAAAACCGAAACCGGTTCAAACCGACAAAGAAAATTAAATGGAAGTGATCTATAAGGAACAAAAGGTACTAAGATATAATTCAACGAAATTCAAAATAACTCAGCTTAAATTTGGTATAAACAAACTATAAAATCTAGGAAATATTACTCGAGAAACATAAAAGAGTGTAAATGAGAGACATGTTGGGAATGAAAAAAAGTTCTTCATTTCTATTAAGCTTGATCATTTTAAAACCTAATGAAAACTAAATATTAGAGAAAAAAAATGTGAGATTGTGTTATTATAAACATTTAATCATTGAAAATTAGAAAGATTAATGATGAGATAGTAAGGAGTTAGATAGAGGAAATTAGGAAGGTGAAGGAAAAAGGAGAAAGTTTGGAGAAATCTTGACTGGTTAACTTTTAAAGTGCATATTAGGCAAAGTGTTTTAAGCTTATTTGAACAAGTTATTAAGAAGTTTAATTTATTTTTTTATTGAATTTTAAATTCTTGAATTTAGGGTTGTTATATGAAATTATACTTACCTTGTATAGTTTTATCTTGTGTAGTATGATTTACCTTATATTCTTTATGTAATTCTACTTATGTATTAAAAGAGAGGATGACGCACTGTATATTAAGCCTCGTATTATAAATCAAACTCTACCTAATAGCTTCTTTGCTTTTGAATAAAAAAATTCTTGATTTTTCGTGAAGTTGCCCCTAAATAATAAAAATTAATAGAAAAGCGCATAATTAATATCCTCTTAATTCCTCTCTTTTCCTTTACAACTCCTAATAAATAAATAAAACATAATCCATTCTCAATGAAAACCCTAATGGAAATGGTATTTTCAATTAATCATATTGTTCAGGATGAAAATCAGAGATTGTTTTGTTTAAGGAGGTAATTTGTTTTTTTACATTTTGACCTGGAGAAAACTTCTTTTTTTAAAAAAAAATGCACAGTAACCAAACTCTTTGATGAGCTCTATAAATTCCCCAACAAATGATGCTTTCGTTGCGCTTCAATTCTTTAAACAAACATCCTGAAAAACTCTTTACTCTCCCTCTCTCCATATTTCTCTGTAAAAGTGCCATAAGCATCTTGACTCTTTACCCAAGGCCTAAAGTTCTCTAAATGGCAAGCAGCACCGCGTTTCATCTTCTTGTTCTTTTTCTTCTATCAACCATTCAATCACCTACAGATGCAAATTTGGAAGGTACACATGGGTTTTTCTTTTCTTTCTCGTTTTCATTTTTCATCGACAGTACCGAGTATAGTCGAACTAGCTAAATGAAGTTTTTTTGGTAGCTTTCTTGATTTTTTTTCTTTAATCCATGAACTAGGGGATGCTTTGTACGCTTTGAGGAGAGCAGTGAAGGATCCAGGACATGTTCTCCAGAGCTGGGATCCAACCCTGACAGATCCATGTACTTGGTTCCACGTTACTTGTGACGGTGATAATCGGGTTACCCGACTGTAAGCATCTTACTATATACTAATCTTCCAGCATCATGTTTCTTCTTGTTCTTGTTGTTTTATTTTTGTTACATTTTATTTGACCCTTGTGCATGTATGCTTAAGTTTGTAGTTTGTGTTTGTCTGGCTGTTATGTCAAGAAATATTATCGCCAACTTTCTTGCTTGTCAAAACCATTATTTAGCCTATAAATAGCCAAGTATCCCATTACTTTAGTTAATCCACCAGGAAATCTAATTAGGCACTAGAGACAAGCCCGACTTCTGACCATATTCAATTAATTTCCACGCATGCATCTCGTATATTTGTACATGATAATCTCAAGGACGGACGACCTTTTCAAACATGATGTTTAAAGATTATTATAGTACTATATCCTTGATTTTTGTTCTTTTTCACAACTCAAAATCTTTGAAACAGATTGTGTGACTCTGATGTAATAATAAAGGAGAAGGCAGAGAGAAAAAGCATGACAATATTTGTAATTATGTATATACATGCACATGTAAATTCAAGAGTAGAATAAATTTTGCTCCTTTGATGTTTGAAGCATACACTGTATTTCATCTCTTTGTATGCAAATATATTGACCTTAATTTACCCACGGCTGTTAAGGAATTTTTTTTATTTATGTTTTTAAAATTAATTGCTATGGAAATAATAATTAACACGACAAGGAATAATCATTTGTTTAATTGTCACCGAATTAATTAACTCAAACAAAATTATGGGAGCAATAAATTAATCGCGAGTAAATTAATGGTTGTTGCAGAGACCTTGGAAATGCAAAGCTTTCGGGCAGTCTAGTTCCTGAGTTGGGGAAGCTCGTGGGTCTTCAGTATCTGTAAGCATATCACATTATCTATAGAATTTAAAGCTGCATGCCTTGGCAACGTCAGCACCTTCTTTCATTTTCTTAATTACACAGATTAAGTATGCAAACTGTTTGACGTTTCATTGATTTGAATGGAAAAGAAGCCCATGCTTTGATACCTTAATCATTGCTAAAAGCGTTAGCTTTTTTGATTCTTTGTAAGAACACAAGAAATTGGGTTGATAGTCTTCTTGATTAAGAGATGAGTTTCTTCGTAATTTATTATGGACTAGATCATTACAACAATATTCACGATATAGTATCTATCTTGCCTACCATCTGGTGGCCTTGTGATCATATGGACACTGGTGGGATACTGGTATTAAATTTGAAGTGATTTATGTTCCCTGTGTAGGGAACTGTACATGAATGAGCTGGTGGGTCCTATACCAAGGGAACTTGGAAACCTGAAGAGTCTTGTGAGCTTGGATCTGTACCACAATAACCTCACTGGGACCATTCCTGCTTCACTTTCTAAGCTATCCAATCTTAAATTCCTGTAAGCGTTCTCTCATCTGTATTAATTTTTAATTAGCTGCCAAATTCATTTACCGATATGCTTGATCAGAATCAAGAGGATGGTCGTCATTAATGTTGTCAGTTCCTTTCCACTTTCATTACTACCTTGCTAACGTAGAGTCACGTAATTTCCATGCAGGAGACTGAACGGTAACAGACTGACTGGAAGGATACCAAGAGAACTTACCAAATTGGACAGCCTAAAGATCCTGTGAGCCTTCTTTGTGATCCCCAAAACACCTTTCTTCTTCTACACAATCTTTTGCCCCTGTAACAATCTAAACTGTTAATTTTGTTTGCAGTGACGTATCAAACAATGATTTATGTGGCACCATACCTACCTCAGGTTCTTTCTCCAAGTTGACAGAGGAAAGGTAGCCAGACATCCTTGGTATCAAAAAAGCTTTCATTTAATTTCTTTGTTTGAACGTCTTTTAATTGTTTTTTTTGTTCTTGGTGGGCTCTTCGTTGCTGGGTGTTTGAAGCAGTTTTGTGAATAACTCAAGACTGGAAGGACCAGAACTGGTGGGATTTGTGAGATACAATGCTGCTGGAAGTTGTAAATGACAGACCACTAAGAGGCAGCTAGTTACCTAATTCCATATATTAACTCACTATATGGCAAGGGTTGTATGTTTGTTTACTCCTATAGTTAATTATTAGATGTTTCTTATTAAAGTCATATACCAAGAAATCATGTTTATGTTAATTAAGAGAAGAATCTCCAGTCACCATATCTTGCAGTCACTTTCAGCCTTCAGTTAATGGTAATATATTATAGAGAATACATATAGTCAACTCCTTGATGATCGATGTCGATGAGATGGCGTACAGATAAGGAGGGGGAAACCATGCCTTCATGTTAATGGAGGTTTTTTTCAAAAAAAAAAAATCTTTGGCAAGTCAAGGAACATTGTGGAACATGATTGCTTTGGGACAACGACACACCACCCAAGAAAACATAATACAAAATGTAAGATGTAAGATGATCTGTCCAGTTAGCGATCCACTAGACAACTCAACTCTATGCGAACTGATCCTTACTTTAGGACAGGGATATGACTCCAGCAATATTGTTTCGAACAGGTTTTGCCAAAGTCCTTGGTCAACACGGATCTCAGGAATGATCTATGGCAGGCAGTACTTGTCCTTTGTGGGTGCCAACGTTGAATAGCTTCAATCCGTTTCTTTTCAAAGGTGATGCCTCTTAAAAGTAGCTTTTAAGTACCATTCTTACATGGCATTTATCGAGAAAAGAAAAAAACGTACGCTGTCTGCTCTGTTCACAGCTTGGGATATGTCCATCATGCTGGGGGTGAAATGCGAAATTCCTTCAAAAGGGACAGTACTAACAACGAAGTCGAACCCAGACTTTAATGGATTACTGGAAATTCTAAAATGGTGGAATCTTTCGTGAAGAAACCATTTATATATTCAACACATTGAACTGTGCATAGCATCACAAGGATCGAATTCATTGCCCCACGAAAGACCAAAGATTTCAAAATCAACTTATACAGATATGAAGTTATTTCCCAAATCGACCACTTGCCATCAAGATCTACATATATAAACGACACCTTTAAATCCATTTGAACCATCTCCATCTCATACATTACAAAAAAAAGCTAAACGAGCTCAGCTTTCTCCTGTGCACTGTGAGGAGAAATACTTGGATTCAAGTCATATTTTGGTCATCTTGTCCTTCACAATTTAAATCTTATAACATGCACTCAAGAGTAATGGATAATATAAAACTTTTCATAGAACACATCTGGTATTACAAGATTAGATGGGGGTAGATAGACTTTTTAAACTTTTATTAGTATAGTGTAATATCAATAATACTCTCGGATGTTTCTTCCCTTGGCTGCACGATCAGGGGTGTTTTTGGTTTTTCTTTATTCTATGAACAGCATAGTTACTTAAGTTTCCTTTAACTCGAATAATCTTTAGCTAAGATTGAAAAGTTTTTTTGTCTTTTTATTATGTTTTTTTAGTTAATATTGTATGAGATCAGGAGTAATTTGATATTTGCATAGGACAGCTCTTGACCTTCATTTTTTTAACGGTGTCTCCGAGTTAAGAGGTTGAGATGATGCAAAGGCGGAAGCGGGTTGAGATGATGATGCACAGGAAGTGGCGCTAGGTCTCTGGATTTTGGATTAGTGATGGTTTAGGCACTAGATATGGTTATTTTTGGAATTGAAGCTGGTTACTGGATAATGACATCAGACGTCGTTTTTAAATTCTTAACAGACACTAGGATGAAAGGGGTTGTTGATATATCATATGAAATATCAGGGAGGTTGGTGTCAAATACTAAAGGTTTGAATAGTGCTTGTAATTCCTTTATACTCCAGGGGGGTTAGTGTAATTTACCCTTTTTTCTCTCTTTTTTTACTTCCATGCAAATTTACAGATGATAGGGCTACGAGTCACCCCCATCAACTTCAAACCAAAAAGAAAATAAATGGAATTTGCCTATTAAATCCAAGGAGAGCAAAATTTTGTCACCGACGAAACTGAGCCAATCACTTAATTGGTTCATTCCAAGTGCTCATCGGTAAGGAATAAGGACTGGATTAACAAAGATAAACATGCAAACATATATAAAAACAATAGACAAGGATTATATTTACAGATCTACACCTGTACCAAATGACGAGAGAATCTTCTGAGCTCAGCTTTTGGTTGCTGAATCTGAAGCAAAGCTATCGCTACAAAATTATAGAATCAATCGGCACCTGCAGACACCAAATGTACTGATATTTAGAAATAACACCACATCTTCATAAAACAAAACAAAGCTGGGATGCACGAGGATGTACACATTAAAAACCAACTTCATTTCACACTTGGTGCATATACCTGTCTGGCTAAATAACTCAAATTATGTATCCTCCATGAATTATTTAAAAGAAAAATGACAGCTGATGAAAAAATATATGAAGCAGTTTCTCAAAAGCATACAACTTGTTCTCATTTGGACTTCCACTAGTATAAGAACGGTTTTATGTGATCCACAAAAGTACCTAAATCAGTTTGATGGTGATGTGCGAGTATAAAATACCCTAAACTAGACAACCATACAAACGCATTGGATTATGAATTACCTCTGATTTGAACCGTCTGATTGACAGTATGGGAACCGGTGGATGATGGGTAGTTGTTACATAAAGATATCGGGGTTAGAGGAGGTGAGGCAACATCCTCAACAATCCCTGAACTCTGAGCGACCATTATTCTACGACTTCTAGAGGGTATTGAAAAACTGCGAGTGACAACTTGAGAAGGTGTGGGTAGTTGAGATGCTACATTTGACGCTGGTGTTTTTCTTGTTCCAGGATGCATGCGACCTTTGGGCAACAATGGGGTTGAATGACCAACCAAACCTTCAGCCCTTGGAGACTTGGAGGTTGAACTGAGTGGGGGTCTAGGAAGCTCATGTAACTCACTGATTTTGGGCGGGGACACAAAAGTAGGGGAAGCACTAGGAGATACTTTTGGTGATATTATTGGAGACACTTTTGGAGGTGATAATAATTGAGTCGCTGGATTTCGCAGAAGGGGTCCAGAGAATAATTGGGGATGTTCTGCTGAGACCGGCTTGGTAGACAATGGCTTGCTTGTAATAGGACCAGAAAAGGCATATCTTCTGGTTTTCTTAGAATCAAAAGCAGCCAATGGTTCAAGCCGTGAAAGCAGGTGTCCATCAGCTAGAGGAGGAGGTAATCGGGTGGATGCGGTGTTGTTGTTGCTCTCCTTGAGTACTGACTGTGAATTTTTAGTAGTGGGTTTGTTAGACATTTCAACTCCTAATAACTTCTCAATTTTTTTTTGGTCGAGAGGGGATGAATGCCACAAATTGGGCGTGCGTCTGCTCAAACTTGTCTTTAGTGTTCCAGAAACCGGGCTACCAGATCCTGTAGGTTTTGAACTCTTAGGGTCCGCTGGGGTAGGCAAAACATAAGTGTTGAGCTTTCGTGTGGATGATGGCGTCAGTTTTTTTGTTTTTCCAGCTGGATCAGATGTAGTTTCAGCAAAAAGTGGTGCTGATTGGGTGCCTGTCCGAAGTTCTCCTTTAAATGAAGACGTTGTCCTGTAACTTCTATCTAGATTTTCCTGCAAGCAATCCAAATCAAAGTATCAAACTCATCATCAGTCAAAGATCTGAAGTTCTGGTATTGCATTTAAGAAAATAAATTACAGCAAACATACATGTTAGAGCTGGAATAGTGCAAGATATATAGGGTGCTCTATGGGAAGCAAGGGTGAAAGATTTTATGTATCCGTCAACTCATCCAACCCAACTCATATGGGAGATCTTTAAATGCATGTTCAAGCGGATATCTATAAAAGAAATAAAAAAAAATTCTGATAGCAGAAATATGGATATTGCATTACATTACGTTCCTATTCAGATTCTCTATGCTAAGGTTTCATACCGATTTGAAAGGTGACTAGTTCAAGTACACAAATTATTGAAAAAGTTCAACCATGCAAGGATGGTGAAATACTGGATAGTAGTTCTTAGAATGCCTGGCCAAACAGATCAGGTCACTCATTAACAGGCCTACAATTGCATAACACAGATATGAAAACAGCATGATCACTCAGAATGCACAAGTCCATAATAAGAAGGTTTACCTTTGCCATCTCCAATGTTGCAACTTGGGGAAATGTAACACCCGCCGAATCCAACTGCACAAATTGTTATACAGAAAGTTGAAGTTAAAATGAAATGAAAATTCCACTGAAGTATGCATAGGTAGAAAAATTTGGAAATCATGATAAATGACTATAAACATCATCTTGAATTGTTTAACCTGTGGAATAAGTTTCAACACAAACAAATAAGGCAGAAAGGTCGATCCATAGAATTCTGAATTCATGCACTAGTAACCACAAGTTTGCAAATTTCATTCTTTCAAGGCAATGATATTCATAGTATCCTAAAGCAAAATGCATAATGGTTGCTTTTCTGAAAAGAAATGATAAATTGATTAGCCCCACTGATGAAAAGTGTATTGAACTCTTACCTCCATCGACTTTTTTGGTGTGGAAACTTCTTGTTCCTGGTCATTTTGTCCATAGTCAAAGCTCAATTCTCCATCATCATTGGAATCATCATAATCTTCATCATCATCATCAACATCATCTCTCCCATCATCATCAAGTCCACTAAAGTGGTAATCTATATGCTGCCGTTCTGTGACCAATTTGACATGCGGCTCAACAGCTTCAAGAGATTTAAGAGCCTTCTTAAAAAAGTACAACTGCTTTCAAGCAAGAAAGCATAGTTTAACAACTAAACCAACAATATGAAGAAAAAACATTGTTTGAAGAATAAACCTGAGCAGCGTGGTGCCGAGCTGCCTGTGTTAGAAGACTGCGAGATTGTCCTTGCTTCAGAGATTTAATACGAAAAACAAATAAAGTTGCCTCCTCATCATATTCATCATGAGCTGCTTGTACTTGCTGCATAGATACACTCTCTCCCTTTCCACTTCTTCC
Organism: Populus x sibirica; assembly: GCA_019202695.1. Classification (NCBI taxonomy): domain Eukaryota; kingdom Viridiplantae; phylum Streptophyta; class Magnoliopsida; order Malpighiales; family Salicaceae; genus Populus; species Populus x sibirica. The sequence continues at coordinate 783,776 of JAGMVL010000452.1, forward strand.
CCGCCCTTTTTCTTTCTGTCTCACCATGTTCTCATATACATCTCTGTAGACCAAGTAGCAATGGGAGATGAAACTTATCTTAAATTTCTGGGCTTTCAATTTTCTTTTCTTTTCTTTTTTAAGTGTGTGGGTGCAAGTGTATAAAGGTGCTTCAAATAGTACCACAAACCTTTTCTCATCACACAGTCGCTTCATCTCCTGTATGAATGAAAAAAGTCTTAAGCAACTTCAGTAAAATGCTTCAATTACCATATACAGGATAATAGTAAAAAGATTAAATTACAATGATACCCTTAAGGTATTATGAAATTACAAGAACCATCCAAAAGTATGAAACTTTGACAAAAACCTTCTATTACACCCAAAATACCTGTAATTACTACTTATAAAAGAAATACTTGAATAGAATTAAGAAAATATATATTAGAGAGAATATTAAAAAAGAAACTTAAAACAAAATTAACTGAAATTAAATAGTGATATTAATATTATTCATGTACTAAAAGATAATCATGTCCAATTATTTTATATTCTCTCTCTAATTTTTTTAATTTTTTAATTTAAATATTTTTAAAATTTTTAATAAAGGGCATTTTTGGTACCAAAGAAAGTTTTTGTAATTTTTTATTAAACATTGAGGGTTTTTTTTTTGTCAAATCTTAAACTTTTGAGCGGTGTCTGCAATTTCACAATACCTCAAGGGGGGTTATTGTAATTTATCCTAGTAAAAATAATAACATAAAATGTGCAAGCATGAGCACTGATTTCAGTCATTAAGAATTTAAGCATTTTCCAAGGATAGTTTAAGATGAAAGTTATAGATAAGTCTAAGATATCGAAAGCTTGAAAGAGGTACCACTAACCTCAACTGTTTGAAGCTCATTCAGAAGAGACTCTGACGGGCTTATGATCGTCTTGTGGATGTGGGATCGCTGAAAATATTAAACAAAAAATCAGTACCACAACAAAGCCAGGATTCGTTGCAATTTTTATTCATAACAACTCACATAGCAGTCGACAAGTTTCTCAAGTTCAAATTGCACTTTTCCCAGCATCAGCAAGACTCTACCTGCAAAGGAACAGATCCAACTTCAACTTCTGTCTCCTTTTTGGAGTGCAACTACATGTGAAAGACTACACGTTCCTATGGAATAAATTCAGTGAATTAAAGAGCCGATTATTATCATTGCACTAAATTTTGTTCGAATTTATTCGTGTCATTTGGAACTTGAAACAGCATCCTCAGTTAAAGCTGATGAAAAAACAGGTTAAATGGTTGATTCTGTGTCAAATGCACATGTAAATTCTCTAGCAACTTAAGTAGATAAAGCAGAATCAATTTTGAACATAACTTCAATTAAAGAAAGGAAGATAATAATAAAAACACGGTTTCCAAAGTACAGATTTACGAAAAGATATAATTACTGAAACAAACATAGTATAGTACTCTAGTTAGGTCTCTGGATCCATAGTATGTACAAACACAGCAATATATTGACTGTGAATTAGGTATTTCTCAGTCAAATATGATTATCTAAAGCATAGATCAATAGCAAAGGATTAAGAAGGTTTAACTTTATATCTTTGTTGCAAATGTTGCTAAAGTTATACGAATGATACACTCAGATGTTACTATAATGCTGAAAGGAAGTCCCAGCTAGTGATTTTCTTTTAGCTTTTAAAACCAATATTAAGATTATTAGCAAATTAAGACACCCACTATCTGTTCATATTATCTAGTGACTGAAAAGAATTAAATAAAAGTTTCATTAACTTACCGCCTTCTTCATCATCATTTGAAGCAGTTTTCTCGAGAAGGCAAGCACCCATTTCACACACTGATTCTGAGAATTCTGAGGAAAGATAGAACGATGTAAGAGCATTCTAGAATCACACACCAAAAAGGGATCCTTCAATTCAGGGGCTCCCAATTAACACCTAAAACACTGTGATGTTCACTAATGAACTCATTTTAAAGGTAAAGCCTGACAATCTCCAAACCAGAAGGCCAACAAGAAGTTAGAATGTTGGAAATGCGGTGCCACATGTGCACAAAATCGATTATTACCGGTTACTGTTCATCTGGTGAGAATCTATTGCAATGTAAGCTTCCAAAGCAGATTTGTCCTTTGGATAAGATTGAGATGCATGGTTTAAATCAGTCATTGCATCCCAGGCATCACATAACAGTCACAGCAGTCACATTCACAGATTATTAGCAACTTAAAAAATTAAGTAATAAACATATATTTTTAATAACTTTAACAAAGGGACACTGTAGTAAATACTTATCACAAAAGCAATACAAGATGCTACGTAATCTTTTTAAGCTAAGTTCATACCAATAATTTGCAAAATCAAATGTGGAAGCGAGTTGAGGTATTAGGATAAGATCTTAAAATGATCACTAGGATGTCTAGTTTAGATGCAAAATCTGAAGAGTGAAAGATTCATCTTGGTGAAATTACTAAACAAAATTAGAAATGAATGTGAAGAATTGTTGGAGGAGACTATCAATGACAAAACAAAAAAAATGGCTCAAAACTGAGGTTTTCCCTGGCATTTACATCCTGAACAAGCATGATAGCTCTAATGGTAATGTAACGGTCTGTGGTGGTGTGAAATGAAAAAATGCTGCAGCAGCGGTTTGCAAAATTATAACACTCTGCCTGATTTCCATCATGTCAAGTGTCAGCAGCTTTCTAAATCCATGTCGGCAAGTACTCCATTATTAGGATCATATCACCAGTATTATGCAAAAATTTAGTTCTTGCCCCTTTGTTATGCATCAAGTTTGTTCATGAGATTGTGTATTCCTCGTATGATGTAAATGTGGTTCATATGATCTAAATAACTCCATATCCAGTGCTACCAAAACAGAACCAATACGATATCTAAATCACAACTACTAAGGCTTTACTTAAGGAGAAGGCAACTCCATCCCATTTCTAAATGTTTTGTGCTGTAAACCATAATAATTCGCTTTTGCAATGTTGCCCTTGGATGTTAGTTGATGACACGGGGGTGGGCTTCTTCAATCACAGAATAACGTTGCTATTATAGCTAGCACATTGCCTTAAAAAACTTCTAGATTCATTTTTCAAGTATATGGCAGTTACTTCATTCTAACTGCACCTTCTCCTTTCAATAAAGGACTTTCCACCAAAACTTTTCATTATTAGTTGCACTTCAAATTCCCAAAAGAAGAAAAGAAAATTGCAGTGAATGAATATGATTTTTACCCTTCATTTATTAACTGAAAAGACAACTTGATGGGGAAATGCGAACTGCCCTAGTAGACTAACAATCAAATGATAACGCTAGTAAGGCTGTAAATACTCGGACAATAAAAGAATAGCAAACCTCATGCGCCTTTTATAAATTGATAGCGACATCCGTGGAGAAGGAATAAAAGAAGAAGAGGAGGAAGAAGAAGAAGAAGAAGAAGAAAGAAGTACCATAGGCACAATTGGCAGTCGCGGATGCAGCAGAAAGTAAGCTATCATAGCAATCTTTCATGTCCTGCATGTCCTGAAAATAACAAAAAGCAATTAATATTTTATAAGAAACAGAAACCCAAGTGATCACAATAAAGTGACTAACTTCCCATCATTACAGCACTATTATAGCTTAAATTAATTGATTAATTAATTAATTACAGCTAATTTATTCATAAACCGAACTGATCATTCTTCATTGCTTTGTTGCTGTTGCTGTTGCTGTTGTTGTTGTATCCCAACAGACTGATGGGATCAAATTAAGCTTGGAATTCAACAACAAGTAAAAGTTGCAATTGACAAGCACAAAATGTAAATTATGTACAAGTAAAAGGAAGTAATTTTCAGGTCGTGTCTGGTTGGAGAGAAATCAGAGAAAAAAAGAAAGGAAACAAGGCGATTAACAAAGGTTTTGACAGGTTCAAAAGCTACGCGATAATTTATCAATTTTCGTGGATTTCTCGGCGACCAAACAAACGGTAGAGAGAGAGAGAGAGAGGAGTACCCGATATGCTTTAGCGAGCTCGTCTAATTGAGCGAGAGAGAGAAGATCCCTTCGGTCTTTATGATCACCACCATGTCCATGTCTGTGCAAGGCAGCAAGTCCTCTCAGTTTCCTCAGGGATGATTTCATTTCCTTTTCTTTCCTTTGACGAGGAGGGAATTCAATTCGTTCCTTCTTATTGTAGTTGAATTCCAAAATCGAAGAGCTTTTATTTATGGAAAACTGTGATGGGAGGAGGAAATAGGAATGAAATACTTAACACTCTCTCTTTTATTATTTTTAGTCTATTTGTGGAGGAATATCTAGCTGGTTTCGTCGGGAACATAAAGAAAGAGGCGAGAGAGATGATCAAGATTGATTGTATTAATAGCTATTTCTATTAAATTAAATCAGCTAACCAAAATTAAAAACAAAAAAAAAATTAATGGACACCTAAATTTAAAATTTTTATATTGGTCTTTAGGGTTCAACACTGACTTCAGCACCCACCTATTTATAAGCATTGAAAGTGTGTTTGACAGTGTAGTAATGATTGCTTTTCAAATAGTTTTTCGTCTTTGAAATATATGCCAATGATATTTTTTTATTTTTTAAAAATTATTTTTGATATTAACACATCAAAACGATCCAAAAAATATAAACTGCATTCAATTTTAGCAAAAAAAAAATATATTCAAAATTTAATAAAATACAGTTACAAACGTAATGCCAAACAGTCTCTTGATGGATGGATAACGACGTCCCGCGTTCAAATACCAGAAAATTGACCGGAGAGGAAAGTGATCGTTTTCTCATTTCCGTTTTTTCAATTTGCCCGCCGATCAATCACATTCTACTCAATGGGAAAACTGGAAATTAATATTGATATTCTGAGGACAATAATGTGTTGTGTTCTTCGTTGCTTTGAAGGTTTTCCACGCGACGGTTTGCATTTTTTTTTTTTTTGTTCTATCATTTCTTATTATTAAAATTACAAAAGTCAAAACTCAAAAGACTTGAGACTTTCTCTCGTCAACAAAACGTGTTCCCTGGTGTCCAAGTCATCGCATCTTCTCGTCTTCCTTGACCTTTCACTTTCTCTCCTCGATCCGAGTCAGTTTCTGAATTTTTAGAGAATGAAATCTCATTTTTTTCAGGTCTCACTCTTTTTGCTTTGAGAAGTTGAAAATCAAAACAAATTGAATACCTAGACATGTGTTGCGCATATAATTAACAAGTCATTAAATTATTGTTAACAAAATCTTGAATAGAGTATCTAATTATAGACAGAAAATATAGTAAGGGGAATTCTTTACTTGTATTCTAGTAGATGAGGAACTCAACTGCTCGATATCCCATTAGTTGTTGTCACTGTCAACATCTGCTGAGAAAGTTTTGCTGTGCTTGAAGACGAGGGGAGTCGTGAACAATTCCACGACATACTTCGATTAATATATACATGTCAGTGTGATGATGATTTCTGTCTGCGTAGTTTTTGCACTGTTCTTCCACCTATGGTTTGGGAATATATGTGTGTGATCATTAATCTCCAAGCAGGTTTATGCACGGAGGAACTGGTCTGTTAGCTGCATCAAGGCCGCCCTTCCAGGCCCCTCCACCTCCGCCAAGGGTGCCACAATCACCCAGATCTACATAGCCATATGTGAGGAACTTGGCACATATGATCGCCTTAATCATAACTTCATAAGCACTTATAACTCGCTCAGTCGCTTGTGTCCCGGTAATTTTCAGATGTGTGATATTTACTGTCTCTCCACAGATGAATAAATAACTTATTTTTTCCTTAAATAAGTACAAAGGAAAGTTCAAACAACAGGCCAATTGATAAACTTTTCAGCCAAGTTTTTCTGCTACCTCTACGATCAGCTTCATTGGTGATGAAAGGGCGATCAGTGCCAAAAATTTGTGGCTGTAACATTCTCTCTTCTGAGGGAAGGAACTAGTAATTTTCTTTTCATGTATAGTAAAAGACCAATTCGTACAGAGTATTAAAATTCAGTGAGAGTGCAGGACAATTTAAAATGCAGAAGAAGAAATTTTTTTGCTGCAGGAAAAGGGGGTAAAAAAAAGCTCAGTTTAAACCTTAAATATCCTTTCCACCTTATCTTACCATCACGTTTATTCGCTAGGTATTGAGATATTTTATAATATTTAGCTCGCGTTACGGGGATTGGATTAATTTTTTTTTAATATAAAAAATTATATTTCTGTTGTTAATATTTTTTTTAATAAATTATGGTAATATATTGGATAAATCCAGATTAATTTATTAAATCTATAATTCAAGACCATAATAATTCTACATAAAAAAAAACCAAAATAAATTATAAAAGTCAATTTCTAATCAACTTAATATTGAAAGAATAAATTGAAAAAAATATATTAAATTATTAAATAACAAACTACTTAAGTCATCTCGAGTTAACCTGTCAAACTCACAACTTAGATCATAGAATCGGGATAACCCCATAGAAATAAATTAAAATAAATTATAGGAAGCCCAAATTTTAATTAACTCAGTGTTGAATGATGAAATAAAAAAAATCAATTAAAAAAGATAAAAAAAAATATTCATCCACCAATGTTGTCATGCCACCATCACCACCACCATGACCACCTCCTCCACCATCACCGTCATATCACCACCACCACGATCATCTCCTCCACCATCACCATCATATCACCACCACCACAACCATTAAAAAGATATTTACATGTAAAATATTTTTCATCCATAAAATATTTGACAGGAAACAAACATATCCTTAAAGGATAAATTCAAAAAAAAATCAAATAGAAAAAGCAGGAAAAAAAAACGACCTGAGTTAACCCAAGTTAACCTATTAAACTCGCAATATGAATCATGAGATCAAGATGAATTTATAAAAAGCAAATCAAAAAAATTATGAAACCTCACTTTTAATAGATCTAATATTAAAGGTTGAAATAAAAAAAAATCTATAAGACTGGTATATAATCTAAGAGAAAGAAAATCGACCAAATTACGAAGCACAATTTTTAAAATAACATAATATTAAATAATGAAATTGAAAAAATAAATAAATTAAGAGGTTGAAGGGTAAATTTTAAAAAAAAAAAACAAAAGAAAACAAATCACTATTCTAGTAACTAATATTTTATGATGGTGGCTCCCACATCCTTTAATATTTTGTTAATTTTAAGAGTAAATTATGAATTAATTCCTCTGATTAAAAAAAAATCAAACTTCATAGTTTTTCTTGTTTCAAAAACTAATCACTTAGTGTTTCAACCGGTGCTAACCATGCTTAATTTGACATTACTTTATTAAAAAAATGTTTTCATTTCTCATTAGTTTTTTTTTCATATTATTTACTTTTTATTTGTGGTTAGCCAAAAAGTAGAAGTTACCACAATACAAAACTGTTTTTAAATCAAGCAACTAATTAATTTTTCATTTCTGCAGCTAAACAAAAGTAGAACTTTTTGAAAATTTAAAAATTTAAACTAATTAAGTTCATCCATGTTTTATTTACGAGCTTACAATAAATGACTAAATTAAATGATTTTCTAGAAAAGATACTACACAGTACACAGTTTATCACAAGATTCTCATATACGTGCATATCACATAATATACTCGAGTAACACCCAGAACCCATTGATTTCCTATACAGATGTATTGATGGGTTCTAAAACTTCAAGATGATGTCACAAACAGCATGTAATTCTTCAGCTTTTAGTGAAAAAGGGAATCGAAGTGATCATTTGAAAATAAATTGAAAACATAACAGACCTTTCGAAGAAGAATGCACTCTATAAAAATCCATAAGTAAATTTAATTCTTGGCTTATGTGTGGAAATGGGTTCGTATCAGGTACCAATTTAACAAAACAATGACAAAAATTCCCGCTGTCATCAACACACTCCACGTTATTCAATGAGCTGTTCCTCCCCAGTAGTTACAAGGGGGAAAATGCACATCTCTGAGATTCCTGAAAGCATCATTGTTTGTCATTATGAGAAAAATAAAATAAAAGTGAAGAGTTTACGCAAACTATTAACAAAATCTCACCAATGATGAGCAAACTAACCTGAATTTAGGATGTGGTTTCTGGACTTCAATGAGTATACCATCAAGCAGCTGCAGCCAATTACACAGATCTGTAGCAAGCTCTCTTTGCTGCACGAACAATATCCTCAACCTGCACATGCCATGAACCAAAGATAAATAACCCAAAAATACAGCATGCCTGATATGTGCATCACACAAATGAGTGAAAAGACTAAAAGGATTCAGGGGGAAAGAGCTTCTGCTGTGAGGAAAGTAGTAAACAAGTGTCTAATATCATTGATAAAATGTTTATACGGATACGGTTTTATGAAAAGTTGAGGCATCTAGCTAATCAATTGGTTTTGGTAGTCCAGTGGAAACAGCAAAGAATTTTAGACATCAAAGGCGGTGAGCACATCTCCGGCACGCACCAGAAAATGATCAAACAAGAAGATTTGAGATATAACACCCAGAAAAACTTTTTTTAAGAGAAAAAAAAAAGAAAAAAGAAACAGCATACCTGTGGCACAGCCAATCTCTCTAGATTAGCTGCATAAGGCATGGGAACATCAGCTCCAGCAATTCTCTCAACTGGGGCGTCAAGATAACCAAAGCTCTCTTCAACAACAGATGCACTGCAAAGGAAAAGGCAGATTATGTAAATATGTGGGAATAATTTAGCAGGAGAGGTTAAATATAATAGTGGAAAGAATATGAACCAGATTTCAGCACCAACACCATGCTGAGGAAATCCTTCTTCAACTGTCACCAGTCTGTTAGTTTTCCTGACTGAAGCATTGATTGTGTTTCTATCTAGTGGCCTAATTGATCGCAAATTTATCACCTGCATTAACAAGATTGGTTATTTTTTGTCATCAGACCTGAAAGTGCTATAACCTATAGAGACTTTACAGTCCTCCTAGTATCAGTTTACCTCAGCACTGATTCCTTCCTTTGCAAGTATCTCAGCAGCCTGTGAAACAAAAAACAGTGTGATTTAAAGGTAGAAGCTACATGAAAAAGAATGGCACAAGAAATTCCCCAAACATATAGCTTCATATCAGATTGTTAAACACATTCCATCTATACTAAACAATAAGTACCATAAGATCAATCAGCAATGCATCCCAAAAGAGAGATTCAGCAAAATAATAATGCAATGTCACATGATAACATTAAATTAAGGAACAATAACAGCCACAACTCCACCCAAATTCAACTCCATCAGTTTAATGCAACGCCAATCACTAAAAGAAGCAAGCCACTATTATAGATGTCATCTCTGTTCCTCCTGATAGGCAGTGGTAGCAAAATATTACAACAAGAGAGGAAATAACTCCAGCACCAAAATTCAAGCACGTTGATTTTTGGGCATATTTACTGAAACTGCAGTAACTTAGCTGAGCAGTCGATCATTTGCTCACACAATACTAATTTGGTGCCCCAAAAAAATGTTTCCCAAGGAATGTCAACTTCAGATTTACAATAAAATCTTCTAGTGCACCTACCAGCTAAATCTGAATTGATCATACCAGATGCAAACCAACATATTTGTTTTAGAACATTTGAAGCACAGAACAAACCTTGAGAGCATAGCCAACCATTTTTGAAAAGGCAGTAATGGTCACATCCTTCCCTTCTTTCTCAATCTGTTGAGAGTAAACAATTTGTAGGGCAGATGTAAGCACAGCAATGATAATTGAAAAGCATAATGAAATAGCAGCTAACTGCAGAAACATTGAGAAGAATAATCTTTCAGACTTGAGGGAGGAATACCTTGGCTTTCCCTATTGGAAGGCAAAAACTGGAGTCGAGTACTTCAGCAGAAACAGGGAATGTCTCACCATATCTGAATCACAAAAGATTGATCAACTTGGGACATCAAGCATCATGTAAACATAGGAAAACATAATGATCCCCACTTGTCAAGATACTTACAATAACTCATTTTCAAGGAAAACAACAGGATCAGGGTCCCTTATGGCAGCCTTTAGCAGACCACGAGCATCTTCAGATGAGTATGGAGCCAGTACTTTCAAACCAGGGCAGGAAGCATACCATGCAGCATAACACTGAAAAGGAGTAAAAAGGGAGTGTCATTAAGCATTTAGCCCTTAACAAACTGAGTTACAATCACTACTCTGGACATAAACATACTATCTTCTCACAATTTGGCAAGTAACATAAAAAAATTTATAGTGCAAGAGAAAAGTGCTTGGCATACTGTCTCCCAAGCAGTGGCAGAGCTGCTCTTTGAGTAGGGTCAACTCAAAACATTTGACTTTCAAATGAGAGAGAGAGAGAGAGAGAGAGAGAGAGAGAGGAAAGAAAATGAAATTGCTCACGCACAAACACACACACAGAGAACTTGTTAAACAACAATAATTATACCCTTTTTCCATCATCAACTACTAGGAATCAATAATTGTGTTTGAAACTTGAACCAAGATTCTCCTAAAACAAGAGAACGCTGTTGTTGTCTTCTCCAAGATTTAATATGATCAATTCTAAAGCCAAAATGATGAGACAGAAAATCCAAAAAAACATGCAGCATCTTTTCAGAACGCTCTGGAGCATGAAAACAATGATTTAAGCCGCCAAGCCATATAATCTAGTATCAAACTAACAAACCATCTTTCACACAGGCACAAGATAGGGAAAGGGAGGGGGGGGGGCAGCGAGAGAGAGAGAGTGTGTGCTTGCAAAATGACAGATGGATAAGAAAGCACTTCAACCATACATGAGAGTGTTGGGCACCAACTCCAGCGGCAGCACCATTGGGCCCTCTGAAAACTATGGGCACTGATATCTGCCCAGCAGACATATAGTTTGATTTTGCAGCCGAATTAATGATGTGGTCAATTGCCTGCAACAAAAGCCAAAATCTAGAACAACTAAGGATTATTTTGTTAAAACTTACAGCAAAAGAGATCTGAAACATCACAGAAATATACTCTATCAACACCACCCTAAAATACATTTAATTGATGTATTATCTGGTGCCCAAACATTTATTTGCCAGTATTGAATTAGAAAATCTCCTTCCACAAGGTATTTATAAACCATACGCAATCCTACTAACCTGCATAGAGAAGTTGAATGTCATAAACTCAATAACAGGCTTAAGACCATGGTAAGCAGCGCCAACTCCAATGCCAGTAAAACCAGCCTGTTAGACATGTAAGAAAAGCAGGTGGTGGTCAGCCAACAACCATCACCAAAGAAATGAAACAAAAAATCAAATTCCGCATTAATAAATTAAAGAAATAAAATCAACCTCTGTGATTGGTGTATCAAGAACTCTCTCAGGACCATACTTGTCCAAAAGCCCTTTGGATATCTATGGAAAATGAAACATTCAAAGCGAATGGACTGTCAGACTTTTCGATGGACAAAATAAAATGTAAGAGAGAGGGCTATCAAAAAACATGAAAAACTTCAAATTTATATCATTGACAAGAAAATCTGACCTTATATGCACCCTGATATTCACCAACCTGAATTTCACACAAACATAAAACACATAGGAGAAAACATTGAAACATGAAACTAGGGGAAAAAAGAACTCCATTAAAAAATTGGAAGTTATTCTTACCTCTTCCCCCATCAAAAAAACCTTAGGATCAGCAGACATTTCCTCATCAAGTGCAGAGTTTAGCGCTTCTCTAACTGTCATCTGTGCATGATTATCGAATCAACAAATGCAAAATCTCAGTTTATCTACTCTGGAAAAACGAAACATACTAAAGTACGAGATAACAAAAACATTCAAAAATGGAACTCCACACCCCAACAAAGGGGAAAAAAAGAAGGATCCAAAACCTCATACAAGACTAGAAATTAAAAAAAGGCGAACGTTAAATTCATTAAAAATTACAAAGTAAATGAAAAGAGGGCTTTGCATTTACCTCTTTTGCTGCAGATGAATAACCTCTCCATGCCGATACCGCAGGGCGAATCCTCTGCCCAAAAGCCTACACACAAAACCAAAAAAAAAATAAGAAAAAGAATAGCAAATGAACAAGCTACAAATTAAATGAATCAGAAAATAAAAATACAAAATCAACAATATTTAAAAAAAAATACCAAAATAGGAGAACCTCCGGCATTCACCTTTTGCCTTATAATCCCCAACATCTTCTTTCTTTCTTCTTTCTTTCAAAAAATGCACTAAAATCCCCAAACAAAACGGAATGATTCAAAAACTAGATTTTAGGAGAATATAAAACAAAAAAAAAACTTAAAAAAATCAAAGCGATAAGGAAACACACGTCGTAAGAACACCTTGTTTAAGGAGACGATTAACAAATTAACAAACTAAATTTTTTCTCACAATTGGAGCGGGATCTGATGATCGAAACAGCCACCACCACTTTCACTTGCCCTTTTTCTTTGCCTTTTCCTTTCTTTCTTTTTTATTTTTTATTTATTATGGATTTCCTTTCCTTTTTTTAATTCAATTTTTATCTTTTATTATAATTGGTAATTACTTTGCACACTTGTTTTATTTTGGTGGGTACGGCGGGCGCTAATATTGTTATGCGTTGATTCATTTATTCCACAAAATACAACTGTGACTTTCCTTGTAGGAATATTCTCAGTGGAAACCTACTTCGTTATACGCTTGTGAGATCATCTCATTTGTGGTCATGATCTCATCTTAAAACGTTGGGGGGGAATCAACGGTGAGCGATACTGAAGGCTTGATCTGGTGATTGTTTGAGGTTACTGCTTAGAGAGAATGTCAGGTGCCGGTCCTACCGGATAGTTTCTTGTAACAAGATCTCGCAATTAAATATCTTCAATTTGTTTTTTAAAAAACAAATATATATTTATTGTTAAATCAGAAGGAAAGGGGTTTCATATGCATTTGGAAACTCAAGGAAGGCGAAAGGTCGAAGGAGAAAATTCCAGACCACGTATAAATTTAAGTTTATGGACGAACCAAAATTGTTAAATCATGCTTAATTTAATTTTAGAATTCGATAGAAAAAAAAACTAAACAGCTTGTAGTTCATAAAAGATTTGTGATAGGAATAAATCATGGAAATTAGAATCATGTTGAATTAAATTAAAATAATTACTGAACATGATTAATTGATTACGTCATATTTAATCTAATTTCAAGCACAGTTGTTATAAAAGTCCACCATGTTTAATCAACTTGTAGATCAATTGAATGTGTAAAATATATGAAAAAAGTCAAATTATTATGTATTCGTGATTTTAAATAGGGTATAAATAGAAAATGATTTTCTTGTTTTGCATTAAAACAATTGTATAATTATTACAAAAAATGAGAAATTGAAAATAAGTTGGTCAACGTTTTATTGGTTCATCCAATGTCCACTAAAGCCAGATGGCATCGAATTTTTGTCAGCAATTTTTAAAAAATCCAAACTAGAACCTACTATTTCCACGGTCGTGGTTTATTCGTTTAACCTGCTATTTCCACGTATTCTAATTAGCACTGTAACCTAATTAATTCGCGGATAAATTTTCAAATTAATTTCTAATGCAAGATAAGAAAGGTGCAATGTATCGTTATTTTTATAATTAAAAAATATATAAACTAATAAATAAAAATCACAGTCAAATAACTAGGTAAACCGTTAATCATAAATTATTAAAAATATATATATATATACATGTATATATATATATTTAATTGTAGTTATTATTTTTATTTTATACATTTTTATTTATTTTATCTCAGAAATTAATTATATTTGCTAATAATAATCTATTTTTATTTTTATAAATAAATGTAAATTTATTTATATAAAATACAAAAGAATTAAATATAATTTATAATATTCTATTTGATAAAAATAAAAAAATATTTACTTTTTAAAAAAACAGTAAACTAAAAAAATAAGAGAGACGAAAAATAAATAAATAAGAAATAGGGCATTGATTAAAATTTAAACCAAGAATTAATCAAAAAAAATCAAGCCTGCGTGTCTCCAAAAGCACACGCCTGCTCACGTAGTTGCTGTTTTAACTTTTAACTTTTAAGTCTGCTCTAGGTTTTTTTCTAAATGGACAGTCGTCTAACAAACGGCCTGTCGTCCTCTAAACCATTTTTTGTTCACATTTGGTAACCAAAAAATTGTGCCCGTGATTTTTGCAACTCAAAAAACTCATTTCAGTTTATTTTTACTTTAAAACACCTTAAAAACTCTAATATACTAATTTTTATTTCTAAAACAGCCTCTAATCTATATAAAAATAAAAATTCAATGAATAAGAAAACTTGAAAGATCTTGATTTATTTTTTCTATCATGGTTAGAGCGCAACACCACCTGTATTAAACTCTTTTTAAAAAAATAAACTCATTGATACCATGATCAATATTTTTAATGGTCAAAATATAGATATTTGAATACGTTCTCTCTTCTTAATATTTTTTGATAATTTTTTTTATTTCAACATCAAGTGACTAAAATGTCTAACAAAAATATATAATGTGTGGGTTTTTCACTGTAGTACAAGATGCGGTTCACTATGTATCGTTACAGTAAAAATACATTTTTACCCTTGAGTTGAAACAACAAATATCATGGTCCAAGTGTGATTTAGTCTTTTTCAAATATTTATTGGTCATTAAAAGATTATTTAGGAGCATGTTCATATTTTTCAATTTTTTCACGGGTAAAATACTATTTTACCTATAGAGTTATCAATTTCTTGAACTATTGACAAAGGGTGATTTAGTCTTTTCAGAAACTTTGAAATAATTAAAATACTTATTTACCCTCAAGGTAAAAATACCCTAGAGTTGTTGACCATGATTTTTTTTGTTTTTAACATTTTAGAATACAATGGAAATACATTTATACCCTTGGAAAGGACAAAAATCAATGCAAGTGTCTAAGGCATTTGTGTACTTTCACGATGGTTTTTTTTTTTTTTTGCGATTCTTAAATTCATGAAGGGCATTCTTTTATTTTTAAGTTGGGAAAGTATTTTTTTATTGGAAAAAGCTATTAGCGCGTACACGGCACGCCCTGAGTGGGTGTTGGCCGCGGTGTGTTAGGTGACGCGTGCGGTGCCATCCGGTGGCCAAACCTGCCCTTCCATAGTGTCCTTAGATCCACCACTATGTTTTTTTCTTTATGAGGTGGCCCGTGGTGACAAATGAGAGTTGGTTTATGCCAGCGGTCTTTTTTTTCTTTTATCTTTCTCCAGAAAAAGTGTATGTTTGTCCTCTTATTTTTACATTTTTCAATTTTGGTCCTTATGTTTTTTATTGTCTATTCTTATCCATGGTTCCATTATAAGAGTTTTAAATGTTTTCAACTTAGTCCTTGAATTATAATTTATAACATATTATTTTCTTCAATTATATCCTTATTCTTTTAATTATTTATTTTTTTTCCTCTTGACATTTTTGTTAAAGTCTTGTTGGTTTTCAATTCCATCATTCAATCAAAATTTATGTTGTTTTATTATTTTTAATTTAGCCCTTGTTATTTTGATTTAATTTTCCTTCTGTTAAAAATTATTTGTTTTTAAATTAACCCTTCAATTTAAATTTTTTTTTATGCCCTCTGATTTATTTTTTATTTCAATTTTCTCCCTTTATCTTTTAATCATAATTTTTGTGTGGTTTTTTCCTTTCATTTCATCCTTCACCCTTCGAAGATTTTGTGGTTATCTTTAATTTTTTTCTCTATCAATTTATTCTATTTTCATGATCTTGGTTGTGGGTTTTGCAGACCTTTTTTTAATAATAATTTTCCTTGTATTTAATTTTTGAGTAATTCTTTTTATTTTATGCATGTGAGCTTTGTTTCATAAAAAAATTATTTATTTTAAAATAGTATTTCTTATATGTTTGGCACTGTATAATGTTTTTTCTATTTTTATTTTATTCAACTAGTTTCATATTTCTTTTATGTTCCTATTATCTTTTATTGACTTTAAGAAATAAATTCAGTAAACACAAACATGTAAATATCTCATTTTAGAAGATCAAATATCTTGGCCTACATCTACCTTTCAATTTTTCAAGTTTTTCTCGTGGTTATTGTTAACGATTTTTTTTATTTATTTACATAAATGATTATCAGTTTATTTAATTAGATGCTTGCACGAGCTTTTTTATTTGTACTTTGAGTTGTTTTAAAAAATAACCTGTATATTGATTTTTTTTAAAAAAAATTATGATCCACGATGATGCGTGAGTCAAATAGTTAGTTAAAAAAATAAAGTATGGGTTCAAATGTGAAATAACAAAACAATAGGGACCAAATAAATAGATAAATTAAAACTTTAGGGAGTTAATTGAAGTTTTATGTGCCAAAATCTAGATGGGATATGTTTTTTTTTAATTTCGTAATTTTCCTTTTCAATTTTTTAACTATAAATAAATTTTTATTTTACAAAACTGATTTTTAATTCGTTACTAGAATATTTCTCAACACTTTATACATGCAAGAAAATACAAATTATAAAAAAATATCAATATATAAAATCATGCTAATATAATCTGGAATAGTAAAGTTATAAATAAAAAAAATATAACTTAAATAAAAAAACGTTATATCATATGAACCGTCCAATGAATAGTGATGAACAATGCAAACTCAATTTTATTATATTTTGCAAAGGTAACCTAAATTGAAATTACAATAACAGTGAAAATAAAATAAGAATTGTTAAAAGTACAAAGTAATAGTGATTGAATCTTTTTTGTTTTGTAAAAAAAAAAAAACAGTACATAGGGAGTGACAGACCGACAGGTTACTGTTGAATATAGAATTGTGGAAGTAGGTGGATGGGCGAGCAGCGCGTGCACAACAACCACCACCACTACTCATTACATTACTTTACACTATAAACTAACAGGCGCGGGGGATTACTGTTCCTCCTCGATCGCAATGTAGCCTCCCTCAAAAAAATATGTTTAGCTCAATTAAATCCATGAGGATCATGAGTTGAATAATTAACTTAAGTTGGTAAGGAATTGAATAATTATCAATTTATTTAATTAAATATATACATGAATATTTATACGTGATTAAGATTTTTTTAAAGTAAACATACACTTGGAAAATGTTGTGGTATCGAAATTGTTTTTCTCAAACCTATATAACGCAAAGCGAGATAAATACCTTAATGGAAACCAAGTAGACATTGAACAGCTGTACTGGATTTTGTTTAGGGACGAAGTACTGGATTTTTGTATTTTTCATTCGATATTATTTTCAATAGTCCGATACAGTGATTCCACGAGATCTGGCAACAAATTCACTCACTAATTGCTATTCCATAACTTTGTTTTTATATATATATAAACTCATTAGGATTAGATTTGTGCATCCGTGCTGCAATGTAAGCTGGATTCATGTTCAAGCATCACAAGCATATTTTAATGAAGAAAAAAAATAATATATAATTTAGATCTTAGACTCAATATCATTAAATAAATTGATTTTAATTTAATTATATAATAAAAAATAGACAACAACGACAAGTTTATCAAATTAAAAAAAAAATTATGATAACCTAGAAGAAAAAATTTAAAAGAAAAAAACGATATAACTCAATTTTTAAACAACTAAATATTAAAAGATTAAATTAGATTAAAAAAAAAGACAAAAACAAATTAACCTGAGTAAACCCAAGTTAATATGACAAACTTGGAACTTGGATAATAAAAACAGGATAACTCAATATAAAGCAAATGAGAAAAAAATTACAAGCCCTAATCTCCAACAAATTAAATGTAAAATGATGAAACCAATAAAAAAATCAACAAACAAAAAGGACCTAAAAAATTAAATCAAAACAAGACGGTCAAACCCCGCAACCCATATTATACTAATGGGATACCCCCAAAAAAAAAAACTCAAAACAAGGAAAATTATAAAAATTAATTTCAAAGAGAACCAAATTTTGAAGGACGGAGTCGAATAAATATTAATATTTTATTTTATTTTAAAAAAGCAATCCCACAAAAAAGCTTGAGTCAATTAAAGTTAATTAGCCAAACTTGCAGCTTAGGTTATGAGATCGGAATAACCTAATAGAAAATAAAGTGAAGAAAATAAAAAAGCTTGTTTAAAAAGAAAAATCAATGTCAGAAGATAAAATTGAAAAAAGAAAATAAGTCCTAAAAAATAATGTAAATCTTCATTAACTTTTCAAATCAGTGACCCGAGTCATTAGACTAGAAGCACCCCACCTAGAAAAACTATGAATCTCAATTCTCAACTAATCAAATGTTGAATGATAAAATTGAAAAAAAATATTAATGATACAAAAGGATCCAAAAAATAATAATTAAAAGAATAAGGATCAAAACTGAAATAAAAAATAAATTAGAAGACAACTAGTAATTTTTATTGAAGAGTGAGATTGAAAAGAAAAATCAATTTAACACAAAGAAAAAAAAAAGATCAAAACAATGAGCATTAAATTGGAAAAAAATAACATATCACAAATTTAGATTCAATGTTGAAATTAAAAATAAATTAATTTTTTACAAAAGAGCCAATAAAAAAATTAGAAATAAAAAAAATAAGCATCAAATTTAAAATCTCAATAAATAAAAGGATAATTTTGAAAATTTGAATGATTAGAATCAATTTCGAGGGGAAGAGAAGGGAAAATGGGAGAAAAGAAAGAAAATGTCTCCAAAGAAAGAAGATATCGTGATGCTTCTAATGCTGCCGCGGATGGCAATGTTTGACAACCACATGACGCCTTATACTTTGTTTGAAAATGGCGGAAACATCCTAAATGCTAACCAAATTCTCCTACCTCAGTTCCAAAACTTGTTATATTTTTAATTTTGGTTCCGTAAAGCTTAATTGTTTTAAATTAGATGGAATTTGTTTTGTTTTCCAAAATCGAGCATCAACAAAGCATTATAAATTTCCCTCGTTATTGCGAGATCTCTATACCAAGGCAGCCAAATAAACTACAAAGTCAAATCTTAAATTAAAGCAATTTCAATGGATCAAATTGAAAAAAAATAATTAAATTAAGGGATAAAAAAGAAGGTTGAACCTTCCCCTACCCATTCATTTTAGTCCCTAATTTTGGCAAAAAAAGGGGTTGAATATCTTTTAATTGTTCAAAATCGGTCTCCAAAGCTTTAATTGTTTAAAATCAATAAATTTTTATTTAATTAGAAAAAATCAAGAATCAACCAAGCAATATTTTTTTTCTTGATACGGCAAGATCCTCTAGAGGTAGCCAAAGCAATCTACCAAGAGCCCGTTTGTTTTAGTGGCATGATTGTGCTTTTTAAAAAAATCAAAAGATTTATTTGTCTTAAATTATTTTTTATGATATTTTTAAATTGTTTTGTACGATGGTATTAAAAATAAATTTTAAAAAATAAAAAAATATTATTTTTTATAAATTTCTAAGCAAAAATCGTTTTTCTATTTTATGATGACATGGAGTTGGCTTTAAACCAACTGGCTTTAGGGCCGGGATTTTTTTATATATATAATGGAAAGCTCATTCAAAATAATATATATATATATATATATATGTTTTAAATTAAAATAAACCAGTTTATTTAATGAAAATAAATTCAACTGAGTAGTTTTAAAGCAAACTCGTTTATTTTAGTTTATAATTAATCACATACGACATACGTTCATTTGGTTAATGTTAAAATGTTACAACTATATTAACAGTTTACTTATTAGTTTGAATTAATTATCACACAGTTTTTTACTTTTTTTTTTTATATAACCTGGGGTGTTCGGGTCAGCTTACGCGCAACACAACTAATCTCTGGATCCACTGAATATCCTGCAAGCCCAATAAGCATGTAATGCACCGCGAGGGTGACATACATGCACAGAGACAATTGAACCCAGGTACAAAGGAAGAAAAAAGTCCCTTTCCCCGCGAGGCCACAACTTCGAGTGCCGGTTTTTTACTTTTTAATCCACGTGCAAATGGCTTGCATTTGATCTGAACAAAGACTATAAATTTAATCTTAACACTTGAAAATTAATCCTAAGATACAATGTGATTGTAAAATTACAAAAAAAAAAATCATAAAATGATGGAGAAACCAAACCTTTCAAATAAATCTCTTAATAAAAGTATTTATTTTAACTTGAAATTATTTGTTCAAAGTCAAAATCAATTTCCTCATAAAACCAAAAAAAACTGACAAGTTTGGAAATCTTTGACTGGCATAATCGAAAAACTTGATATACTAAGATGATAAAAACTAAAGTCCATGAACTCGATTGATAAAAAGCAAAATTTGGTGCACTAAGGATGCAATTTCCACAACAATCCGGGTTTTTTTTTTTTTTTTTTTAATTTTTTTCAATATTTGGTGCCGGAACTCTTGAAGGCATCTCGCGTCATCGACCATCTTCCTTGATAGGTTGATATCTTGTTCCAAAACTACAGGGTCTTGCGGAAGAACTGGTTAATGCTTCCTGCTAGCTTAGGTTTGGAGTGAATTAGGGCTTCAATTCAGCATTTGAGTAGCATTTGTCTCTTGGATTTGCCCTAAGTTTCCACGTAGAAAGTTTCCCGCAACCCTGTCAGTCATCCTGCAGGGCCTTCCTTTCGTTAATGAAAATTATTAAAGAGAGCCTTGGTTATTGGCTATCGCAAGTTGTGTTCATATAAACACCATTAGCAACCATCATGTATTGAAGCCTGATCTGGGTGATTACTTATAACCAATCCTTTTAATTCATTGATGCATAAAATTGATAGCAGAAAACAAACATAACAAGGAAAAGGAGTAGTTCTGGAAAAAAACAAGCCCAGTACTGTAAGCCAGTGTCTTAAAGGCATGGGATGGAGAAACTAATCAGCTAGCCTGCAAGATAGGATTGATATAAACCTTCAAACAAGCCCAGTACTGTAAGCCACTGCAAGGGAAAGTCGGAACACCATGAATCTGTGCCTAGTGTTCTGTCTCTTATGAGCTGATCAGTACATCAAACCGAAGGCCCCTTAGAAGTTCGCAGAGCATAACCGCTTGTATCTCCAAGAGCTATAAAAAGCCAGTCACGTGACATCAACTCCGGTTATTACTTTATAAACACTATATATGTACTTAATGTATTATTCACTGCAATAATTGTATTTTGATTTTTTATGCGGCGCATTAATTATTAAAGGATTATCCCAGAATATAATTAATTTTTTTTGTCTTTTAAAACACTATAAAATGATCTAATAGCTGCCGATTCAAAAAAATTATAAAAATAGCAAAAAAAAAAAAAGGATATAGATATCTTTCATTTAACCATGCACACTAAATTGACAAGCATGCCTCTAGAAAAACAAAAACAAAAACAAAAACAAAAAACTATAGGTTCAAGGGCTTTTGATTTTTTTTTCTTTTTTTTTAATTACCGGGGTAATTAAAGACATTTTTGTCTTTTAGAATTGATTTAATTTAATTATTTTGAAAAAAGTTATATCTAAATTAAAAACATATTTATAAAGTTAGAAAAACAATTTAAATTAATTTACTAAAATCATATCAAACATAACCTAAATTAACCAATTAAGCTGTTTTAGATCATGTAGAACTAGTCATGTAATGTAACAATTCATAACGAAAAAGAACTAGATAACAAATGTTACTTCACAGATTGAATTGGGGCGTCAAAGGGAGGGTGGTTTGGCTAAAAAATTACTTATGTTCATATAATTTGCTAGCATGCTCAACTGGAAATGCATGAAATAAGAAAAAGAACAATGCAAAGAGAAAATGTTCAAAAGAAGGAAGCAAGTAATTGAACAAAACAAGAAACCATCGTGCGATTATAAAGATTACATGGCGGGGATTTAAATTTCTTAAAAAAGAAAAAGAAAATGCAAAAGCTAACGTATCTCAGCTCTTCACCAATTTTCTTCCAATCCAGGTTTTGATGCTTGAATCCCTTCAATTGGCATTGATTATATGAAGAAAACCAAGGAGTTAAGAGATTTTAGACGCACACAGCGTGGCACCATCAGAACTTTTGCAAGTTTTGGTGGTGCAACGCTGGCGAGCGTCTGAAACGTTCCTTCTCTGCCACTTGAAAATCTCGCGTCTCTCACTCACACCCTCCCTTCCGATTATACCTCACTCTCCTCCATCTCAATTGCATTATCTGGGAGGATTGGACCGTGGAGGGCGAGGATTGCTCTCTTTATTATCAATAATGATAAACGAAGGGGACCAGATTAAGCCGTGCATCCATGAGAATGATAACGTTTACAAAAGTGGTACACACGCGGGCAGCTACAACTGGTGACAAATGGCCTGCTTTTGCTCGTCAAGGTGTACTGATGCTGATTTATGTAGTAATAGTCCTGCGTCCTGTTTGGTGTTGTGTTTTAATTGTATTTTTAAAAAATTTTGAATTTTTTTTAGCTTTAAGTTAATTTTTTTTAATGTTTTTGTACTTGATTTTTTTATAAAAAAAGACATTGCCTATATATATATATACATATTTTTTTTTGCCTCAACTCTATTGGCAATGATGTTCAGAAAATCAAGAAAATACTTAGTGGGCTATTGTGGGTCTGTTTTGGTGGTTGTTCAGGGTGGTTTTGAGAGGGCTGTCGGTGATTGTTAGTGGCTTTTTTAATGGTTGGTGGTGGCTATTTTGGTTGTGAAAGGTTGTGTTTTTTTTTTTTTGGATTGTTATTAGTGTATCTATGGTTGTTATGGGTGCCGTTTTTTGCTTTCATGGGTGCGTTTTGAGAGGCTGTTTTGTGGCTGTCAATGGTGGCTTTAGGGATGAGATGTGTCTATTATTATGTTTTTTAACGCTGTTGATAGTGTTAGAAATGTAAACATGATTAGGAATTTTGCATAAATGATTAAACCCCCGTCTTGTTTCTTTTTACAGGAGATGACATGTGTGACCAATAATGCAATAACTTCCATTTATATAGTATAGTATTTTGTTTGGTGTTTAGACGAGGAACATGATAACGATAAGCGTCTAATTAAGAAGAAGTTTTGTTTCTTAATCTAATTGAAAGGGCTGAAGTGCTAATTGCAGGCTCCAGGGCCCAGCATATAATAGAAAGAGCCGACGACTTGCAAAAACTTATACGGCCCACTATCTGTAAGCTATTATAGACTCAGATGGATGCGAGGGAGATGGGGAGAGAGAGAGAGAGAGCACTCGAGAATATATATGGTGAAGGAGAAAGATTCAGGTGCCTGTGCCTTACCTCATAATTTCCTTTGCTAGCTTATTGTGTTTATCCGTGGATTAATCATCACTTGCTTCCTTAATTTAATAACCTAATTGATCGAATCCACCTGACAGAAACATCCATGTGAAGTTTCGTTTATTTGGGATGAAAACTTTTTTTTTTTCATTTTTCTGACTAAAATAGGGATTTGACATGAGCAACTTATTTAAGTTTTGGTGTTTCATATTGATCAAACAAGCGAAGAGGTTGATTTCTATGGCAATGGCAATGCCAATTGTATGTTTGTTAAGATATGGAGAATAGTTTTCTCTTATCAACATCATGTTACTTGGATTAGGAATCAGATAAACCATCACAAATTTATAAAATAATTGTCCAGGTCTAATTCATTCTAAATAATTAATCTAAAAGGTGCTTGAGAGAGTGTAGTAGCAATTGTCTGTCAAAAACATAAAAATAATAATAATAATTTTTTTTTAAAAAACTCAAATTTTGTTGAAACTCCCACTAATCTACTTAGCAATTGTTCAAAATGCAAGGGGGGGAAGAGTTTATGTGGCTTGTACTGTATTTTCTTTCTTGCAGTTTAAATCAAGTATTGCTTTGAGAAATGAGGCAAGAATGCTACTCAACTCAAATCTTATTTTCATTTGTTTCGGAATTCACCACAATTATGCATGGAGCATGCTCTGCACATTGTGACTGCCTATCATCTACTGGATCTCCTGAGTTCGAGGATCAATGTGAATCAGCAATGCAAGAAGTTCTGTTTCTCCCTTCATGGTTTGACTCGACGGAAATAGCTGAGACTAGGAAGCTAATATTACATCTGAAATGTAATTGCTTCGATAAATCTCATTGATCGAAGCTTTAACAGATCTGTTATTGGTGTTTTAGCATTAAGCCCTTAATTATGGGGGTTGTGTTTAGTTTTAGTAAATACTGACATGAATAAGAATTGACTATAGCCTGCTGTAATGCAACAGTGCCCCTGCATTATACTTGCATCAAGCACTTCATTATTTGTTCACGAATCCATTTAACTCAACTCCAATCAATCAAATTACAGTCTCTAACTAGCTATTAGATCCTTGTTCTCCACGTTGTTCTGTGCAGCATCAAACTTTCTGTTGTGATCGGAATTTTCTTATTTTTCTTCAATCCAAGCTATTTTTGGCATTCCTCTCCTATTTTGTCACTCCAACTCTTTGAACTGATTGCTTTCTCGTATTGATGTATTTTTTTATGTCTGCATTGTACATGATCAGACCATCTTTTCAACTTATCCGTGTGCTCTGGTTGATTTGTATTTAAATTCTATGTTTTTCTCACAGGAAGCACTGCGGTGGTTGAAGGTGCCTGTTCAAGTTATTATGTTTTATGTGCTGCTTTGCTTACTGAGTAATCACCCTCGTGCACCTTTTGCCTTGTGTATATAGCGTAGCCCATTTCTGTGTTTTTTAATGTATTTTCATGCCCATATTTGGACTTCATTTTTTTTTAAAGGCATGTACTGCAAAAACTCCATAAACTTTGGTCATCGGTGCCGGTGGAGTTGGTGAAAGTGACTGCAGAAGTAGCGAAATTTCTTTTGATAAACAAGTAAGAATGCAACTCAAATCCGAAAGGATTTTGTGATTTCTGGCTTCATTTTTGCTGGGTAGCTATAACGCCATGTCGATCCTTATACTGTAAGGAATTACGAATGTTTGTACCATTACAGTTTTATTCATTCAACTAAATGCAAGCAAAATCTTGTAAGAAATCCTGTCAACTCTCTCTGTGGAACTTCAATGAGCCAAAGAGAGACTGTAAAACTGGTTGAAAATGATGTGAACATTAAACAATGCGACATGAGGTTGCATATTTACTTGTATGCTATTGCACTGCTCATATCATTTAACTTGAGCGCTGAGCCGGTGTGTAAACGTAGTCAATGTTCTTCTGATTGCAAGTCATGACAAGGTTGTGTGTGTGTGGTAACAACGCAAAACCTCTAATAGATGGTGAAAAGAGCTTTCTATATTGCCAATTGACACCTCAAACTTTACTTGTTTGTACGTATTACTGTATTGTTTTCATACCATTGTTTGGATTAGAAATTTGCAAATGGTAGTTGCTTTCTAAATACATGTTGCTAGTATTTCATCCCAAGTCCCTTTTAAATTTGAAAGCTTGATGGAATCTTAAATGATTTTTCTTGGAGAATATTTGGCCCTTGGATTAGCATTAGGGTGGATAATACCGATCCTGCTATGAGATGTTGTGGTCCGTATAATATTGAAGGAAATCTGAGGCTAGATAGAAATGTAAGCACGAAAGCCAAGAAAATGAAAACTCCCTTGGAGTCCCCCTTGTGTAGGCCAGAGCGCTGATTTTGACATCAAACATATTGGAATAAAGTTTTGAATTCCACTTGTAATGTCATTTTAACTCTGAGAAATCAAGGAGATTCTTCATCTCATTCTATTCAAGTTAATTTGCATTTACACTCAACTCACATTAGCTCTGTGAAAATTGATCATAAAATCAATCTAACACGTACTTTTATGTCGTTTACATACATGCATGACAGCTGATTTATATGGCTAGAAATTTAAGAACTTGACATTTTAATGCTGTTACAGCTGCTGGAACGTGTTAGCGCTGCTACTCGTCGTGAAGTATCTGTACTTTGTGGCTGCCTATGTTGCAACTCCTCGTGAAGAATCTTTTACTTTGTGGCTGATGCAATCCCATGCTCTTATCCGTGAATGAGCTCAGCATTTTGAGCTTTTAATGCATGGATCATGGAGCAACCTCTCTATCAGGCAACAGCCTGAAATATCATCGACCATTAGTCTCAGCGGTCTAGAAAATTCAGTATCTACTCAGAGCAGTTAAGAATGCTGATTTCTTTAACCGCTGGGTATGAGCTGTTCGTGACCCAGTTGCCGTGTTGTAGAGGTATAGCAACTTAACTAAATAGCATCATCTTAAATTCCTTATGTAATTTCAAACGGGGATGTTTGAACATGTTAGCTCTGGATCCCTCTATATATTAACTGTGGAGGTTTGAAATGATACATGGCTCATCCTCGACAGGCACAGATGTACAGCTGCTGGTTGGTGTGGCTGGGAGGGGCAACAGGCCCTTCATTTATGACAAGGGACCCCATCGCATGTTCATATTTCTCAGGGTAGATTCATATACGATCAGACCACATTGCTTGATGGTGGCTAAAATATAGCAGGTGTACGTCCTTGTTGCAGAGATACCAAGCAACCTCTCTAAACTTAAACCGGTCCAAGCAAAACAGCATTAAGAAGTGGTTGGTTCTTGGAAGTGGTCAAAACACATAATTTGATAAAACCACATTCCTTGTCTGCAAGGTATTGTGTTTTTAAAATGTCAGAACTGCCCATCTGTGATAGAGACACCCTTGCCCTCGTTGTATTGTATTTTTCGAGGATGGGCAAGGTTTCTTTCCCTGTGTGATTGACCTAATCTGGTGATGACGCTACAAAAGTGGAGCCTTTTGGTGTGTGGTCTACCATGACGGGCTCCCCACGTGATTGACAATTTGAAGCCCAAGTCAGCACTCCACAACCCAATCCAGCCTCCCCTCTCTCCCTCTCAAAAATAAAATATACATAGAAAAAGTGACGTGAAGGACTCCAACAGCCTTAGATGATGCTGAACCATTGTCACAAGAAACTCTGGTCGGCTTATTTTTTAGATTTTTCTTGCTTAGCTCTCTAATTATTTAACTAAGCATTGTTTCTCCCTTCCTCTCCCTGTTATGGCACTTAATGCCGTCCTTTGTCTGTCCGGTGTCCACTTGTCGCTCATTTGGAGTGTCTCTGGCCCACCCATTTAGGCATCTATGATATCAATTTGTGTGTGCTATGACAACCTACCTCTCATGATTTGTCTTGCTCCATATTTTACAATGGCATGAGTGTGTTATCGACAAGGATTGGATGGCTATTATCGTTTCAGAGGCTGTATTTGTTTTTTAAGTAATCGAGTCAACTGTAACCAGGTCTTTGGCCTGTGCATGCATGACGTGTACGAAACAGCCTTTTTGATTGAGGATTGTTACAGGTATAATACACATCACAGGGCTAGCAAGCAAATCAGAGTGGCTGCGTGGCTGGAAATAGCAGGAGAAACTCGTTGTTCAAAAACTGTTCTTTATTGTCCAGCAAATTCATCTACAGGGAACCTTAATTTGATGGCTTGGGAGGAGGATTTGAGTTTATGAACCTGTGTTGAGAGGAGGTGTATTGCTGCCCAGCTGGACTTTACCTGGGTCTGCTTTATTATCCATACTAACTTCTGTAGATGGAATCACAATTATGAATTCAATAAGCTCTTAGGGTTAGCTTTTGGTGACCTGGGACCACATCTGAACTTCAAATTTTTCCACTGCCCTAGAATCTATAGAGCTTTTAGTCTCTGTACTTTCACCTACTGGTCTTGTAAATTCAAAATTTAGTTAACCCTGTTTCCCAACACCAACAAACCTACTTTGTTTCTCGTGTTGTTGGTGAGGATATGACAAATTACAGCAAATGTCGTAGAAAAATTTCAAGAATGTCTGTTTCCTTGGACAATGTTGCATCCCAGTTTTCAAAAGATATTGATTGCAGTGTATGACAAGATTTTTTTTTCTGGTGCTTAATAAATTGAAAAATTAGCATACAAAATGCAAATAAATAATGAATTGACATACTAACAAGAAGCTTTGACAAATAAATTCTCATATTTTATAATTAAAGGTAGCCCTAGTAATGCAAAATTAAGAAAACATATTTACATACAAAATGAATCTAAAATACTTTAATAACACAATATTCCAAGTAATTAAAATCCTAAAATATATAAACATAACTAATCTATCTATGTCTATGTCGTCTACTAGATGATCTGGTCTCATCCAGTAACACAGTTGAATCCAATTCCTACACCTGCCTGAGGGGCCTCGTCCTCTGCCGTGACATAATCAAGAGTTAATCTTTCTCTAAAGATCTTAAGTTCAGTGCAGCAAACATTGAACCACTAGAACGTATAGGTGCAACTTGTTTTCTTTATCAATATTACGAAGCACCGATGCGGCCTCTAGACCCTCTCGTAGTATAAAGTCAACCTAATAATAATAAAACATTAATGTTAGATTAAAATATCAATACATAAAACTCAATGTTTAACATATATTAATTATAAAAGAAATTAGATTACTTACGATATTTTGAATACATTGGACATGTTGCTTATATTGCATGTATCCCGGTGGAGGAACCTCCTCGAGACCCAGAGTAATGACATGATGTGTGATAATTATATACCAAATCAAATACTTCTCATATGTAATAACAAGATGCATCTTTGTAAATATCTCATTCATCCGTGCATCCCACATCGGCACATAAGCTACATGGCGGCTTAACCAGTTGTAATCATCATTTTTACCCGATGAGTTATGGCGCGCAAAGCATTACTCATATCGATGTCAAATGGAATGTGTTGTACGTAATAAAAGCGATGCATTACCCGATATGGGCAATGTAGCTCGATCATTTTGAAAAAATATCAGCAAAACCATTGATGTCTATATGTCCATTCCGATAATGCAAATAGCTGGGGCAACCACAAATCTTTCATTCGAGTAAGGCGTCCACATGACCTTTAAAATATAAGTTTTCTAAATACTAAATAGATACAATTCAGTGAAGTTAAGTTTTTATTTAACAAATGGTTAAAAAAAATACTTGGATAGCATGGTGCCCAATTAGCTCGCTCTGATAAAATCTCAATACATGTGTTGGATTATTTTCAAATATTCTACCAGCACATAACCTAGAATTACAAATATATCAGTTTAATTGTATTTTAAAAAGTTACAATTAATTAAATTTGCATTAATATTGCAAAATAACTTTGCAATACCTGCATCCTAGTGGGAGATATAGTGTAACCCCAATAGTTTGGACAATCATAAGCAACAATCTGAGTATCTGGGGTCGACCAACATGAAGATGCTCCGAGGACCATAACTATTATTAAAGAAAAACGAGTTGATTATTTATTGTTAACAACAAATATTTTAAATGTAAATAGTTATAACCCTATTTTTCAATTCATACCTGAAGAAGTAGCAAACATCCCCTAACCTGTCTGATCTTGTTTTTGCATGCAAGATATAGATGCTTGTACAAGCATGTCAAGACAGCAGATCTCCAACTATATATAGGGATGACGTGAAAATCATTCAGGAGCGTCAAATAAATTAATGGCACATATCTCCTTTAAGGTTTGTGAATAATATACTGCCAAACAGATGTAATATATATGTTCCGACATTCCTACATAACACATTAAGATTATCATAATAATTCATGCAAACTTAGCAAATAATTAACACATTAAAATATCATTCAAATCATAATTTAATTTGTACATCAGCTAGACCTTGTCGTTAGCATCATCTTGTGATGTCATAAATATCTTCTCAATCCATTTAAAACGTATGCTACCCCTTTCAATTCAGAAAGAGGGGGTGTCAATCCAAATGATCGCTCGCATAATGCAATCAATCTACAAACGCTAGTAGATATGATTGCCCATCCATCAATAAGTAGTCTACGCAAAACCAGCACATTTTGTAGTGTCGGTGTCATTTCTCCATGTCTAAGATGGAACATGGATCAAGCCGCGATCAAGCTTGATGTAGTCTAGACAAACAACATACAAAAAACTTGCCTGGAACATATATGGCTGAACCCACTCGTGTAGTCTCATATGCTTGTGTGTACGACAATAAATAGTGGACTTATACTACATAACAATTTAACTTATAAATACATACATACATCATATCTTTAATGATAAGTAAATAAAAAATATATTAAAATTAGATATTCTTGTAATGTTGGCAATGACAACGAACAATGGACTTTGAACACAAAAACATCAGAGGATGTTTAGAGACTAGGATAAGTTTGATTTTTAGTTGTTTCAAAGAACAAATAAAAGTATTTGGTTTGTGTGTTTTTTAATCTGAGAAAGAGTTTAAATTTTAATTGATGTCCCACTTTAAAAGCATGACATTTAGACATGTCGTGTTTTTTAATAGTGATATTTACTAAATGTCGCGTTTTTAAAACTTAATAAGGTCAAAGTGTGTTATTTCATCAAGTTTTTTTCAAACGGTGTTAT
Source organism: Populus x sibirica (assembly GCA_019202695.1). NCBI lineage: Eukaryota > Viridiplantae > Streptophyta > Magnoliopsida > Malpighiales > Salicaceae > Populus > Populus x sibirica. The sequence continues at coordinate 814,178 of JAGMVL010000452.1, forward strand.
TATGTAAAAACTTTAAGCTTAGTGTGCTAATTTTTTTTAAAAACCCTGAAATTAACAGGTTCAGAATCCCTGGAGATTCGATCCATTTTGATATAGCTTCAAGGAATTTGGTTCTGCCAAGTAATTTTGCCTTTCCCACAAGGGAGAGAGGAACCTCGTGTGGTGTGGAGGTGATATTCTTGCAAAAAGCTTACTCTTATTCTTATATTCTGATGCTCATGCGAAAGGATTTTCTTTTTACAAAGTCCACTCTGATAAGATATAGATGCTCTCTCTTTCATTTCCATGTCTATAACTTTGAAATTTATTCCATTGAAAATCATTTGCCTTTTAGACAAAGAATCAGCTCTGCTCGGTTAATGGAGTAGCGTAAAATTGCTGCTTAAACATGTTTGAAGAAACGTTTCCATTTGCAAAAGAGGAGAAATATCACTAGCTTTGAAATTTTGGGATTGATTACATATCGATATGTGATATACCCTTTGTTGACAGCTTGACATCCATACTTCCTCTCTACATTACTGGTAACAGTTAATGCCGGGTTTGTTTTCCTTTTCTTTTCTTGTGATTCCCCTTCCTGTTATAGCCATACACTCACAGATGAGAGAGACGAAACCGAAAGACACAAGCATTAGATTGCTTAAGATGACTATTCTGGTTGAGAAGCCAGAACCCCTAAATACGGATACAAGAACTAAAGACTAATTAAGAGGGGCATTCTAGCTATGGTTTTCTTCTAACGTAAGGAAAACTATTGCAACTACTACTTTCTTCGTGATCATCTGATTCATTACAGGACACCTCCTCTGTGATTCCACTGGATCCTGAGGATGATGAGGAAGGAGCTAGATTCAAATCAGTTGTCTTCTCCTTTGTCATGAAATCATAGAAAACAGGCTCAGTGGCCCTGAGTTTGGGCAGTCTATTATCATTGCCAACTTGAATGTTTTCCTCCTCATTTTTTGTGCCTCTCTTCTTCAAAAATATGCGGCATAGAACCCAATTTTCCATTGGCACCACAACAGGGCCCTGCAGAAAATTCGACAGAAATGATCAATTTGACCCGCAAGCATGAACAGAGTTAGCAACAATAATGTATTCAAGTGGTTAAACGTGCTCAAGGTTTTTTCTTTTTCAGAGGAACAGAGAGATGAATCTTAGTGGAAATGGGTTTTAAAGATCTGATATGAATTTTTTTTAAATAGCTTGGTAGAAAAGAAAATGTACCCAGTAAAACCTCTACCTGAGTTGAATTTTTATTTTTCAGGGTATTGCAGGCTGTGGTTTCAGTGCTTGCAAGGCGGTATTCATGCATGATCCAATCAGTCCTAGTGCCATGGGGGGCTTTCCTCTGTAAAAAACCAGAGTTTTCTTCATCCCCACAACTTGGTGGCCCTTAGAAGTCACAATTTGCTTGTCTATTCCAGTTGCCTTCCAGTAGCCAGAGCCTGTGGCTCTGTTGGATCGATTCCCATTGGGATATTTGGCTTCTCTGGTGCTGAAAAAGTACCGTTCTTGCTCCAAATCACCTGAACCCACAAACGCCATATATCAGAACAGAGTAGAAATTATCTTCGTAATTTTTCTTGCAACTTCGTTTACTCAAGTAGTGTGAGCCACATGACATTGCAGTTTGGTTTTAATTGAAAATCTGTCTTTAGAAATGCCTTTGCTACTGACAATTTTACAAAGAACCCTAGCTACAAAGATACAATTACAATAAATATACCATTTCAACTTTCAGTGCTTGCTGTCTATGCATCGTGATAACTAACCTGGCAAATCCCAAGGATCAGACTTGCAAACATCGACTTCAGGGATTATGGAAGCAGGCAAGGGGCAAGCAAACACCTTTCTCTTCAAGTACTGGACAACAAGCTCCTCATCTGTTGGGTGGAACCTAAATCCAGGAGGCAATCTAAGCACACCATTCTTAACAAAACTAAGCTTCTCCATACCCTTATGAAAGCACCTCACAAGAACTTCAAAAGGAACAAAAAAAGACTGTATATGTATGTATGTGCCTTGTGGCTGAAAAATGTCTCCACCAGCTATTGGAGCTGCGCAATTCTAGCTCAAAGTCTAAAAACTCATGCACACTTCTTATAGTTGTAATAACCCATTAAAGTTTTACACAGAGAATATTAGACAAAGAGCCTCAAGAAGAAGAAGAAGAAGAAGAAGAAAAGGAGAGCAATAGATAAATTATTAGAGTATAGAAAGAGATGTAAAGAGGGGAGAAAAGGGTGAGAGAGGGAATCAAGGAGGTGTGGCTATTTGAGAGGGAAAGTGTGGCTTCTTTTATAGTAATGGGTGTGTTTGAGGGAAAGGAGAGGAGGGGGGGTCATTCAGAATAAGGACGACTCCAATGGCGTAGACAAGACTCAAACTCTTTTCTTTTGACACTGTTTGTTGTGAGGATATAATAAACGTTTAAGACTTTTAAGCACTTATTTTTTTCTTTCTCTGCGAAAAAGTTTGGAAGTTTTAATAAATTAAACCAAACCCATAAGTGTCGAAGAACTAAGCTTAGTTCTGTTCGGCCTCTGGGGATAACCGATGCTGTTAAAGCTCTTTTCAACCCTTTCCTCTTCCCTTCCACCTACGATTTCTCAATTTTATATTCTCTGAAATCACTTTTTCACCCTTCCCCTCTAACGTACAGTTCCTTTTCCTTTTCCTTTCCTTCTTTTCTTATCACATGATGAGAGAGGCAATGCAAGCTAGCAAAGAAGTATAGGAGAGGAAAGTATGGTGTAGCCTGTAGCTCTACAGGCATTGCTTGGGTGTATATTGTCATGCATGGATGCCTCACCTCATTATCAATCAGATGGGCTCAGCAGTCACAAGTGTTCTCAAGAAAGAAACAAATGCAATTATTGGTTTTAATTTGGAAGGGAAAGATAAGGTTTTTAAATTACGAGCCTATACTGTAAATGAATGAAGTTGCTGCTATTATTTCTTTTAAATAAATAAATAAAATATAATTATCAAGTCTAAATAAAAATCAAATCCAATATTTTGAATCTAGTTTCGCAGTCAATTCTAATTCAAGGATATTGGATCTAACTTCATTTGGATCTAATTTTTTTGTATTTTTACAATATCAAGTTGAACAACACATAATATAACCTTTTATATATATATATATATATAATACAGCATTTGATAAATTCATTTAGCATGAGCATAATATTAGTTATGAAGTTGGTGCTATTATAGACTTTGACATGAATTTTTTTTATCTTTTTTTTCACAAGTTTCTTTAACTTGGTAACTAGGGAAAATTTTATGGTATTATTATCCATTAGTTATAGTGTAAGAGCATCATGAAATTTCTTTGACAACTTTGATATGATGGAGCCGAAAGATTCGATAATTTGATTAAATTCTTTTAATCATCTTGAAATATATTTTGTTCAACCTGTACGCATTTAATAGCTTGAGCTTTGTAAAATCAATATCAGTGCAAATCTTTCTTTCTTTTACTATTTCTTAATAGCTCATTTCTACTACCCGAATCATGTGACCGGGATAACTTTATTAAAGACAAACTCAAAAACATCAAGAAACAAGATTTTTAATCAAACAAATATTGAATGATAAAATTAATAAAAAAAATCAATAAAAAAAATAACAATTAAAAGAATTAGGTCTAAATTCAACATAAAAATTACATGAAATTAAATGTTTAAGGAGGCATTAAAAAAAACAAACATATGAAAATTAAATGTTTCTTTGCATGACCAATACACAATCCTAGAAAGAAAGAGAAGGAAAAATAAGAAAGTAAATTGATACTAAACCAGATCCAACCATCATATACGCACTATCCAGGAAGGAAGAGGATGCCAGGATGAGTCCATTGATGTGGCGGGATCACAATTCAAACCACCAGAAAACACGCCACCCAGGAAAGAAGAGGATGATGAGACGATTCCAATGATGTGGCAGAATCACTATTCAAACCATCGGAGTCAGCCGCATGCGCTACCCAAAGGCGGTGGAGCGGCTAATGCACTGACACGTGCGAGTATACAGTAGTTATTTGACCCGTGAATAATTTCTTTTGGCAGAACAATGCAATCTTTTTATCCTTCCTAAAAAATTATAATTAAAAATAAAAAAGCCTATGCATGCATTTAATTAAATACATCGAGAACCATTTGTGCCTATAAATGCATAAAAAACAAAGTGTTAACGAGTCTATTCAACTCGCCTCGCTGCAGGTCGATTATTTTTTTTCTAACGCAGAATAATTAATGTGTAGGTGTTATTAGTGTGTTTTTCTGACATCGAGTAAAAAATATTATCTCGAATAAAAAAGTCAACGCTTGCATATAATAAAATATAGAATGGAACAATGTTGCAATTGCTACAATGAAATATTATTTTCTTAGTCTTTATATAATATTTTTTTTAAAAAAAGTGTAAAGAAAAAAATTACAAAAGAATAAAGATAAGAACAAAAAGAATAATATAGATAGGCCAAGTGTAAAGTGATAAATATTCAAAGTGTAAAAAATAAAAAATAATATTTTTTTTTCAAAAAAATAAATAAAAAAATAAATAAAAAAACTACAAAAAAATAAAGTTAAAAAAATAATGATAAATAGACCAAGTTTAAAATAATAAAAATATGAAGTGTAAAAGGAAAAAACAAATAAAAAAACTTATTTTCTAAAAAAACTCAAAAATTACAATTTTACCACCACTACAATACCACAATACCGCTACAGTAAAAAAAACAAATGGTAAACTTACAGTCATAACATTTCCACATAAAAACACTATTTCCTTTTAGTAGCATAATAATAAGAAATAGGTTTCTAACATTTTGGACGGTGAAGGGGACAATTCGGTCATGGTAACCGCATAGGGATAGTTTGGTCTTTTTAATAAAAAAAGAATACAAGAGCCGGAAAAAGGTTCTTACAAGATTGAAGCCACGCAGGGCTGAAGTCAGCTCACATCATGCATACAGCTGGAGGTCACTTGCTATTTTGCCTTGATGGCAAAAGGTGAAAGTACAAACTACCCCCACGTAATAGTCTCGAACATTTTTGTTAAATCCTTTCATCAAATGTCTGCACTTTTAGCTAAAAAAAGGAAGGCAATGTTGCTTTCTATGTTCCTGCTTTTGCATAATTTAATTTTTTTTTTACGAGTTCAATTATTAAAAATCTTATGAAATTTGTAAAGAAGCATTACAAATAGCGGCAAATAAATAAATAAATAATTCATGGCTCTCCTTTGAACAATTTAAAATTTTAAGTCCCTAAAAGGTATAGCGTGATGACAAAGGGTTTGAGATCTGCCTGCAGGTCTCGAGTTTGAGTCAGGGCGTACACTTTTTGTAAGAGCATGTGACAGTCGGGTTTTACTCTCTCACCTGGACCCACAAAGTGCGCTTTTTAGGGGTGGGGTTTCCTCGAATAAAAAAAAATTAAAATTTTAAGCAAAAAAACTTGTGAAATTCAAGTTTCGCCTCCCTAGAATTTTGTTTTCTAATCTTGACCTCTTTTTTTTTCTTTTTTATTCCACCCCTAATTACAATCAAAATGTTTCTTTGGCAACACAAAATATGATTTTGTAGCTATAATATATATTATTTTAATGATCTCTTTCGACCACACACAAGGGAAAATGTTAACTCGCTCCCCCTAGGATGTTGGATTCAAAATGATTGGCAATCCATTTTTCACAATTAGTAATGGTCGTTACATGCACAAAGACAATGATATATACCAAGGAAATCAACGAAAGAGAAATCTTGATGAGTCCATGGCCTATGGAGTTTGTGTATTAATTCACTCTATGTATAGATTATAAAACATTAATCATTTTCTAATTATATGTACGTACTATGGGCTGGAGACTTAATTACTATCTTGATGTATATTATCTTGTTTGGTCAAGATTGTTAATTACTACAATAAACACGATTAAATATATATATATATCTTAATGTTTTTATGAGGAATTACAAAAACATGGCCATATATACAAGTAGGCTAAATATCTTCAAACGCCAAAGTTTGCTTGCACAAGTAGCTAGAACAAAGATCGATCGATCCCAGTGTAATTGAATCATGCAAGGAAACCAATATTATTGCAAAAGGGATACATACATACATAGTTTATCAACCCAAAATAATATTTGAACGCAATTCTTTTTCTTTTAGGTTTTGAAGGGAGAATATATAGCATATAAACCGATACGAGCATGGTACTATTACATCATGGGGTGTACGCGTTGCGTTGCAATGCAATGCGTGTTTAACTAACTTGATTATTTCGTACAAAAAGGCCTTATTTGTGAGGCCGAGGGGTCATGGAAATTGACAATTGTGCTCCATATTCTTCCCATGGAGGGTCCATTTGCCTATGCCTTTATATATAATATTGATTTGTTTGGGGTACGGTTGTTTGAAACTGAGACTGTTTTTTATTAAATTTTATTTATCTAAAAATTTAATATTTGAATTATTATGATAATTAAAGAGGGAGTACATCCCAATGGGATTTGATATTTAGATTGTAACAACTTATCTCTTGTTTTATAATGATTCAGATGCCAGAATTTTTTTTTTCTTCGATGAGAGAAATCAGTTTCCTCACTGGTTGGATTTGAAAAGGGTATATCCGTCATTTTACCATTGCTGTGACCTTAACGGGTTTGAAAAGGGTATACCCGTCATCTTCATTTATGCTGTGAGCTTGAGGGAGGTGGGTGAGGGAATAAAGAGAAGGGACCTACTTGCTTCCAAAACGACGAACACACACGTCGGGTTTAGGGTAACTGACAAAAATGCCACCTTTAAGAGATGCCCCATTTCCAGATTTCCTAAATCTTCGTGTCTCACTATTTCGGATCAGATGGAGAAATTTAGGAGTAATCGTTTCATGAGTCATTATCTTAGCGAAAGGACAAATGTGACCTTACAACCCCAATACTGTTTGTTTCACTGCATCTTCCTTGTTGTCTTAGCTTTACTCCCCCTTTTTTTCTCTCTCTCTCCATGTGGTAATGGAACATAAGCTATTTTACTAGCTTTGTTCCTTTAATTAATGTTATAATTTTTAAACCCGGTACCAGAATTAAAATAGATTAATAGAATAAAATCAAAATAACTAGGTTTTAGTTAGATCAATATATATATATATATATATATATATATATATATTTTTTTTTTTTTGTTTTCTTAACCGGACCTATCTAAATTCCAGGTCGACAAGCCGGGATTTTAAAACAATAATAAATACTATTTATTTGAGATATTCAAACCAAGTTTTCACAACCATAAGTTTTTGGGTTTCAGCTATTCCATTCATAAATAGGAACTAAAATATCCCCTAAACTTAACTTAATCCTTTCATGATATATAATGAATCACCTTGCTGATATATATATATAGTTGTTCTCACGATACTGATCGGTATAGAATATCTTCATAGAAATTAACAATGTAACGTGGAAGGATAAGCAGTAGGTGTTTATGCAATGGGCATGCACTTAATTTAGGATATTAGTTGTCCGAAAATAATGTTCAAAAGCCAATCATAACCATCAAATTAATCGAAAATAACAATTATATGCTTCAAGAAGTTGAAGCACGAAACTTTAAAATAAGAAACTAAACCCTAAACTATTATTAGAAGTGATTGCATCCCATTTAAAAACAAGTCTTCATTAATAAATTAAGATACTGGAGCATATATTTATAGCTACAGCAATGGCATCTCAGGGCGGTAGTGGTGAAATAATAGGGTAGTTGAGGGATTATAATAATCGAAGGTGCGAGCTAACGTGGGACAGTTGAGATTTAGTTAAACTGGAGCCTCAAACATTGACAAATGAAGATGCCTAATTCCGTATGGAGGGGGGAAACTCTTTGTCCACAATTCTAAAAGGTTCCGAGGACTAAATTGAAAGAAAAGTAAATCTTTCAAGCAAAAGGATAAATAAATAAATAAATAAATAAATAAATAAAGATTTGGATGCCTACAAGCGAATGAGCTAAGCCACCTTGTATGGGAAGAAAAATTGGCTTTCGTATGCTAAATTGCGGCTGTGATTTAATGTTTGCCCCTCTCCTCTCTCCTCCCCTTTCCTTTTGTTTTTAAGAGTCAAAGGAGTTTGCGTGTGGGTGTTGAAGAGAGTTTTAAGGAGTACTTGAGAAACGTCAAAGGCTGCAATTATTGTCTCGTGAGTAATATATTTTGTTCAGTGGAAAATGTCTTCGAGTGCTGCTTTCGTTTTTATAATAATTAATTTCCGAATCTGTTTTTTTTCCTCATACCAATATTATATGCCCCTTTAGTTTGGTTTTGGGTTAGCCATCCTCTTCCTCTCCTACCTTTTCTTTCTTTCTTTCTCGGGTCTTTTATAGTTTTTTTTTGTATTTGGCTTAATGAACCTTCTTACGATTGCCCTCCTCGGAAGCATTTGAATACCATGGAATTGGACCACACATAGACCCTGCATGTTCTAATGCTGACATATTGAATTGGATTTTCGTAAAAATGTCTGAGAATTTTATACTTGTATAAAGAAAAGAAGTTGTCGATGTTGTTGTTGCTGCGTATTTAGATTGTTTTTAAAGTTATTTGGTGATGTATCAATATATAATTTATATTATTTTTTAATATATTCAAAAAACTTGAGAATTACACAAACCCACCATTTATACATTGTATTTAATCTTGTCAAATAGAATAAAAATAAAAAAATTTAAATTTATAACTGATTGGTCAACAAGCCTCTTATATAGTATTGAAAAATCATCTTCGTAAAAAAAACTTTCAAGATATAATCAGAATTATTTTTTATTATTTAATAACATGTCAATAAATATTCAATGCTCGAATCTTGGTTTTAATTGAAAAGAGATGAACTTGCTCTTCAAATGTAAACAGTACGCTCAGACATGGATCCTCTTGAAGCATAAAATATAACTAGATGAACCAAGAACACTATAAGCTCATCTTTTCAAAGACATTATAAGCTAATCTTGTCATTTTAATTATTAACCGAAAAGAGCCGCAACTCGCTCTAGGGATGCGGAAGTGATTAAGAACGAGCTACTGCTAGTGCTCTAGGCCTTTATACCAATCATTTCTACATCATGCCCCCCTTTTTTTTTTTTTTTTTCCTTTTGGCATCATATGCCATGTTTAGAGTGGAGCCTTCATCACTCCAATTCCCCCCTCAGACACAAAAGAGAAATTGAATGAATAATGCTATCATGGAGTTTAAAGGTGGCTATAAGCAATCATACGATAAACGAATATATAAACTTATGAGCATAAACAATATGTCAATACATGAGTGTTTTGATGATTACAAAAGTAGAGAAACCTCCATCGCGATTGAAATTCTAGAACAAGGGGTTGAGAAATTCAAAGTCGCAATGGATTTCGAAGTTGACCCAAGGGCACAATACATTCTACACGTATATATTGTCGATTTATTATTGACGCTGTTACCTTTAACTGGTCATTGCTTGTTCGTAGGGGTGTTTTTTGCGCACAATTTCTTCAATTTAACGCTAAAGGGTATTTGTCAACCCGCCAGAAGCAAGCCATAGAGGAGATTATAAATGATATGCCATGTCAATAAAATCAAGAGAATGGAATAGAATAGAACAGGGAATAGCTGCCTTTCTTCACTAACAGGCAAGAAAGGGTTTTGGGTGCCCTATCAAGAACATAATTAAAGTCAGACTAGGACCACACAAATTGCATAAAAAAATAGACATCCTCTATGGGTCTATGCCACTTTCGTGAATAAGCTTCAATCAAACTCGTGGCCGCAAGGTTGGGACGCATCGGATAGGGTTCCAACTTCCATCCAATTTAGCAACTGGCCGGCGGGTGCGACCAAGCAAGCTGAAAGGACTATATTCTGAAATTGATCGTTGCTAAATTCTTCATTAACTTGTGATGTTTGATCATTGCTTGAATATCTGCAATTTTGGTTTGACAAACTTTTCTTTGTATATGCATTTATAGCGCGCACATGAGAAGTGTTGCATACTCCATTTTATTTAATTCACTGGAAAGGAAAAGTTGTATATCAATAAACTCCTCCTAACTACCAGCTTTCCTAAAATTAAAGCTAGAGATTTCTTTGGTTCAGCAGGGAAAATTAACTTAATCAATGTCACTGCCTTACATTCATTTCGCTGCTAAATTGCATGGGTTATTTCTCTCTTCAATGATATTATTACAAAAGAAATTCAAATTCTTAGTGGCAACTAGCTAGTCTTGTACATGGATGAGGATAAATAAATTGATTTTATTTTAATCTGATGATAAAAAAAAATATGATGACAACAAAGAAAAAAAACAGTGATAACTATAACCTGAAAAACAAATAATTTTTTTTAAATTCATTATTTTTTATACTTGATCAAATATTAAATTATCCCACATTATAATTAAAAAAAACTATTTTTAAAATAAAAAATATCATTTCACGTTATTTTCAAATTTATTTCTTCTAATAATATTTTTTTATTGTGCAATTAAGATAATAAAAGATTTATTTGTTCATAATACATAGTGTAAAGTTTTTTTGTTTTTTTTTTTAATATTAGAATAAAATCATGATTACACTGTTTAGCAAACAGTGCAAATGATTATGTAGCTATAGTGTTTTTCCAGGTCCTCTTTAGCGCCTGTTAATGCTTGAGTTTTGAGCATACTGTAAGAAAGAAAGAATAGAAAGACAAGAAAAGAAAAGAAAAGAAAGTTGTTTAAGCAAAGAAATCTTGGGTTACATAGTTCAAGAGACAAGTACAATTTTGTAAGCATGTAAAGATTTCAATGCTCCTGCAAAATATTCCAAGTGACTCAATTGTGAGTGGAAGCCAGTGTCAAAGAACGCCGCAAAGACCAGACCAGCCGCATGGAGCGGTGGCCAGTCGGTTTAAGTAATATCCAAATTCAAGACGCTACACGTATATTTACTAGATAGAAAATTCCAACTTATTTAATGAAATTTAAAAGACTAAATCACCACTCTTCTTGGTTGATTTGATTGAGCGTAGCACACCAGATTCGATGGGACATAAAGAAATCTCTTACACTCCTCTTCAAACGTTGTAGCGTGACAAGTCGTACTCGAAACGTACCTTACTTAGTCTATTATCTACTGTTAACAAGTTGTTAATTAAGTTTTAAAGCTTGGAATCTAATGAAGCATCCCGTGAAGCAGCAATATTAACAGTAAGTACCCTTCAAAGAAACTTCCTCAAAAGGCTCTGATCAAGCTAAGGAAGAGGGGGTATCTGAACGAACTGGCTGGCTTTATTATCGATCTTAACGTATAAAAGATGTTCATATTCCATGCTACAATTTCCATCTTTATAAGCGAATTATTACATCTGCCAAGCTTTTTCTTTTTCCCATCTTTTCTGGGTTGCTGCTTGGGCAACCACTTTTTCTGGGAAGATGCAGCTGCTGCCCTAATTCATTAATCAAGAAACCGCGCCTTCGTAGAGTGAAATTGGTCTACTCTTAGATAGCCAGACGTAGGCTTTAGGAAAGCTTGGGCTCCTAATCTCAATCCAAAGTCCAGGACTAGCCTGGGACAGAATTCATTCAGGGCCCAATTTGAACTTCCAGTCCTTCCTTCCTGGCTGGCTCTGTCTCATGTTTTTTTCCTCGACAAAAAAAACCCGGCACAGTCCTTCTATTTAGCTAGATTTGGTTTTGAAATTGTAATAAAATTACCAAATTAAAAAACAAAGGACTCAAATGTTAAAAAGGATAAAAACTCAAGTATGATCCTAAATTCTTGGCAGTTTTTATATTGATCTAAAAGTTAATTTTGTTCTTTTTTTTTTCAGTCAAGAGAGAATGTCTCTTTAAAAAATTACGAGAAATAAATTATTTGTTTGGTATGATTTCAATAATAATAACATTGGCTGTTGATTTATTAATTTTTTGCCTGTTATAATTTTTTTTATTCTACATATTTATGGGTCTGAGTTTAATAGAGGATGAGCCCAACTAAACAGACATGAGTTTAGGTTTCGGTCTAGGATTGAGCCTAGAGGTTCCACCTCCATGAGGCAGACTCATGAACCAACTTGCCCAAGGCCTTATAGGCCACACAACCTATCCTGAACATAATTTTGTATTGGATTTTGGCACAACCTTGACCCAATGTCCAGTGGGATCCAAGCACCTTAACAATTGGGTTTGGAAGGCTCATGCCCGAACCAATACCATCACCACCTTAGATAGCTCGGTTTAGAGAGTGATCTAACTATTTGGGTCCCTTTTTAGCTACCACCTTTATGTATGGGTCATACTAATATGATCTCCTTACTATAATTAAGCCAGGCAGATGATGTTAAGCAGGCATATTCATGCCTAGAAGTTGGACTAACTGATTATATCATCTCTAAATCAACAGGATAATTACCCATAATCTAAAACTATTATCTTACCTTACATAATTACTCTTAAAATAGGTTACTCAATCTTTTTTTTTTTTTTTTGCCATCTACTCCGTGTAATTTTACATGATTTATACATATATAAATACCAATAAATCACCATGTAAAAGAAAAAATTCATTCTCATACCAAAAATACTTTTTTTCCTCTTATTTCCGGTATTTATCATCTTCATTTATTATCCCTATAATATTCAACACACTATATATATATTGCATATGAAATGTAATGTTCGGAGACATAATGCAATTCGAACCAATCAAAAAACATAATGTATACTTTATGTAATTCAATGAAATTATAAAATTGTTTTTGGATCTCACTTCTCTGTTGGAGAAAGTGTTGAAAAAACCAAATTCGTTTTGCGAGAATTATAGGCGGCATAAAAATCTTTTTTGAAAAGAGTTTTGTCAAGGATAAAATGTTTTTCTGAAATTAATATATATATATATATATATATATATATATATATATATATATATATATATATATATATATATATATAAACTTGGTTTGTAGTACCAAACTCTTCTTTCTCAACCTTAAAGCCCAACGACTAGTTATTACTAGATTGATGCTGACACTATGTCATGGATCGAGTCAAAGTTTTTTTAATGTAAAAAAAAATTATTTGGACAATACTAATATTTTTTTAAAAGCAAGAAAGATCTAAGACACGAATTATTTACTTCATTAGGTTATATAAGCTCGATTAATTTAATAATATGATAAAAAAACATTGACAGAAAATAAAATGGAATAGCTTATGAAGGATGAGATCAAAAGGAAAAAAAATTGATGACCAAAATCAAAACAATGGAGGACTAGAGTTGACACAATATTTTTTTTAAAAAAAACAAATCAAAATGGCTGTCATTTTTCTTTGTTTCAATTTTGATCTCTTTATTTTTCAAACACTAAAATTGATATTTTTTTTTGTGAAATCGAGTACTAACTCGATGTTCAGATATTTTTTAGACCTTGATAACAAAAAATAAAATAAAAATGAAACAAATCACAAACCCCAAAATCCCGATCAATATAATATCGAATGATGAAATTAAAAAAAAACCATAAAAAAGGACTAAAATGAAGAAAAAAAACATTGTTCCAATCCACATTGTTTTGTATGAGAGGAATAATGTTTTTCGCCACACCTTTTAGGTTTTTGTTAATTATTTTAATTCTTCGCTAGTAAATATGTGATGTAGTTGAAAAACAAATGGTAAAGTGGTCTGTTACAAGTTAAAATTCTAAAAGACTTACGAGATTTGTTACAAGTTAAAACTTTTATCCACAATATTTGTTACCTGTCAAGACCCTTAAAGACCAAGCAAACTCATAATAATGGGGAGACACTAAAATATTTAATTTTATTCATGGGTGCTAAAAATATAAGCCAAACAACCCTAGGTCTAAACCCTAATCTTTAGAGGAAAAAATCCCTTGAAATAATTATAATTAATAAAGGGATTTCTAAACTAAATAGAAAAAAAAATTACAAATACAATAGTTAATTTAAAAAAATTGCTCTTGTATTAGTTTTTCTAAGTTGGAAAGAACTCATTCTCAAATTTAAATTGTCCATGAAGACATTCAATATATAATTCTTCGAGAAGAATCTCTTCGGTTGGTCTTACATAATAGATTTGTCCATCATGATCTCTAACTATTGTGATTTGACAACACATAACAAAACTTATTAAAAATTATTAAATTTAATATTGCCTGATGTAGTAGAGAGCGAATGATAACAATATTTGTTGCTAGTTAAAACCCTCAAAGACCCACAATATTTGTTATGAGTCAAAACTTTCGCCCATGAATATTAAAACTCTTAAAAACCAAGCAAATTTTCAACAATGAAAAAACATTAAAATATTTAATTTTATTCATATGAGAATGTAAGCCAAAACCTTATTTATATTAAGATCTGAACCCTAATATTTAAAGAGGAAAAAATCTCAAGAATAAATTATAGTTAATATAGGAATTCCTAAACTAAATAAAGAAACAAAATTATAAAAATAATATTTAATTTTCTAAAACTTCTCATGCATAAGAATATCGAATCTTTTGTATCGACATATTGTAGGGGTTGCTATAGTTCGTCAAGCTTCCATGTAGTTTCATGTTCTTAGCGTTTAGCCTCTTACTTTATACCAAAAAACACTACATTGTTTTGAGAGAGAATCCGATTATTGAACTAGGATTAAAAAGAAGAACAAAATTCTTGCGATCAATTCTGCAGTTACCAACAAATTACAAGAAGATTTTCATAACTATGGTAGTAACATGCATTTCAATTTTACATAAAAGCTTGAAGTGGTTTAACTTCAAAGCTTTCCAAACAACTATAGTCTAACAACAACTTCTAGCATGGAAAGGGCTGCTACAGATGGTGATTGATTTGTACCTACAAGTTACAAATGATGCATGAGATCAAAGGGATATAATGTACACGCTAAGACATGGAGAAGGAAGGGAAGGGCACATCCTTTCCAAAACCAAAGTTGTTTGATGCTATGGGAATTAAACTATACTGGCAGATGTAACCCTTTTCAAGACTGGATAAATTCAGATATCAGCTTCATCAGAAATGAGAGCTCTTCACTTGAAAATCGAGGCTTTGTTTTCACTTGGATCTTCCCTTCCTCCGCAAACAAGCCCGATTCTTCACCATCTTTGGCAGAGTCTACAAAATGGGAGACTGCCTCTGTGATCTCGTGAACTAGGTCAACAATCACTCCTTCAATGCCCATCAAGTGTTGCATGTGTACCACCTCTGGCACATTACTGCAAATATGCAAATATTTTTAAGATAAACTAAAATCGATGAAAATCTTTTGGTTCAAAATTTAGGGAATATATTACAAGTTTGAAAGAAAGTAAAGTAGGCAATTCTTACTTCAATTGGCCATAGGTAATCAGGGAAAGCTTAGATTCTTTAATTCTTGTTACTGCTCCTGGATTTCTAAAGACAGCTTTGACTTCGGATACTATTCCTTGGAGGCCACCCTCTGTGCAAACCTTAATGGCCTCATCCAAGGAATTCCTTCTCACATCCGTGTATATTTCTGAACCTCCATTAGTTAGGAAAAATACCTGGATTACAACATTAGTAAAGACCATTAAAATCATTCGAACAACCAAGACTCATTTTGAACCCAAGGAAAGAAATTATATACAGATGTCAAATGTCCTAGATCGAATTAGCTTAGTGAAAACACCAATCAGAAAGCAATCTTACAGGGTAGGTACTCTGCAATTTCCTCATCAACAGAGCTGCATCAGGTTGAAAACTTGAGAACATTACAGGTCTCTCCTTGGCATGCTCAAACACCACCTAGCTCATGAAATTTTAGTGCACGTTAGCCATTACTAAGTGCGAAGATCAAATTTACTAAACAACGAAAAGCTGAGTCAAGCAGGAGTAAATACCTGCAAAATTACTTGAAGAATATGTTTTAGTTCTTCCTCTTTATAGATTATGTTATCATCAAACTTCAATTCAACATTAAAGCCCATGGTATCATCGACTCTCTGGAAAACCTCTTGCAGTGTACAAAAAGGAGCATCTTCTTCAACTTTCCATTCAAAGATTCTCCCATCTTTTGTTTTCTTAAATAAGGACTTCCCCTCCTGTAATTTTATAACAATTTAGTGCCTGTTAATATACATCATGCTTAAAAACAAGGTTCAAGGCCTGAAATGATTCATACACTGCCAACTTCATCTTGGGGTCCATATGAACGGAATTCATCTAAAGTGAGGTCAGTAACTCTCTTCTCAATAAGTTCTCCCTGAAAAACAATAGCCAACACAGATAAATAATCAGTTTTAATTTGAACAGCTCAGTTATAATGACTAAAACAATGGGAAGAGAACTAGGGTTAAAAAGAACTAACCTTATGTTCAGTGAGGATGAAGTTGTCATGGAAAATGACTGGACAGTCATCTTTGGTCACCTACAACAAATATGGTGGTATATAGTTTTTTTTTGTTTACAGTTCCTTTTAAAAGGATCTTCGCTCACTAATAGTAAAATCAAGAGAAGGCAAAACAAACCAACAGAAGGAAACTAATCAGTACCCTCAATTGAGATTCTAAATTTTACAGTCAAGCACAAACAGAAAATCAACATAAAAAAAGGGTCTTGGGCCTTTGAGATAGAGGTCTTGTGTGGACAAAATTTCATCTCAAGTGTAGACAAAATTTCTTGGATTGAATGAGTGTAAAGAGAATGTAGTAAAAATGGGTAAGCATTCACAAAAGCCCATGACGATTCTCGGCCATAAATCCTTTAGATGGACCTGGACAAAAGTGAGGAAGCCGCAACGCAACCAACGACGTGTAATTTTAGACAGACATCATGCTAAAGCGGACAAGAAAGAAGAGACAAAATCCAATGAACCAGGCCAGCAAACCCGACCACAGACGTGGCAACAAGAAAACAAGTTGATGAAAAGCTGCGTCAGTTTTGAGGCGAATGGAGACAGAAGAAACCTGACAACTTTTTCTTATTTTGTTGGTTGTCCCTCCCAGATATTCATGCATGTGATAACAATGATATACCAACGAAGTTGGTTATAAAGAGAAGAAGATGAACAGTTTTGATTAATCTTTTACCTGAACGTCGAATTCAATGAAATCCAGAGGTAACTTGGAAGCAGAAATGAAGGAGAGAATTGAATTCTCTTTGATGGATTTCATTCTCCGATCACAAGATTGTAACATGTTCATTCCACTCCCTCTATGTCCCATCACCACAAATTTTCCGAATTTAAATCCTCGCTTGGTGTCATCACTTCCCTCAATATTCACACCTGATCATCAATTAAACAAGGAAAAGAAACTCATGCTTTTTCTTAAGAAAGAAAAGAATATAGATCAAGAATGCAAGGTGGTGATTGATCAAGAGTTACTTACATTGAGTGATCAATCGGGAAGAACAGAGGGCCAATGCTGCATTTTCTTGGACTTGATCAAGTTTTGGAACATCGGAGACATGAGCAGCTTTTAGAGCCATTCCTCTTCAAGAGTGAAAGAGCGGACACAAAAGGGATTGTGAGGTTTGTTTCTAACACACAGGGGTGCTTGAGGTATGTATGTACGCAAGATATGGAGGTGGTATTTAAAGGGCCACACATGCAAAAACAAATAAAATAAAAAAGAGGAGAGAAATCTTTTTTTTTTTTTTTGGTTTATTAAAGGAAAAGCATATTCTTAATGCTGCAAGGGAAGGCTCCAGAGATTGGATAGAATATTCCATATAGAGAAGGTTAATCTTGGTCCTTCCTTAGGAAACTGCGGTGCTTTATTCGTTTATCTCATTGTCTGCGTTGTCCTAATTTTAACTTGAGGCACAGATGTTCGTCATGAACACCTCATTTATTAGGCTCTTATTCTTGCCCATATCCATTCCTCCAGTTTAGTCTTTCTGTTTCAGATAAAACTTCTATATTTGGTTGCCCTTTGCAGTTCTTGATGCAGCTAATTATGAGTTTACGTTTATCCGTGGCTTGAATTCTTCCATTTTGAGAATAACTAGATCCAGGCAGGCAGGCAGGCAAGGGTCACCCACACAGACAAAAAAGAAGAAGGTCCTTCACATGCCTAGCTATCACGACATCATTTTCTAATCACACGAGAAAGTAGAAATAGCTAAACACTAGAAATGCCCTGCCTGCCTTCATCTTCGAGATTGTTGTAGAGAGATCCAATGCAAGAATCTTCAGTAACCTCCACCCAACTCGGTTAACCTTTAATTTACTTTATTAAAAAAATTTCAATCAGCTACGTAAATCTTTTTCCTTCATTTTATTGAAACTTTGTGTTTTGCGAAACAAATAATTCTTGATATATTTAAATAAATATATGTATATACCTTTTATAATAAATTTTTTTTATAAAAAAATTATTTAACCCGTGTTGAAACGCAAATCAAAATCAAATAACTAGTTTTATTATAAACTAAAAGATCTTTAATGAATTTTTATGACATATAATGTCATTATATATGTGGTTTTTCACTTGTATATTCTTAATTCGGTTTGCCATTCCATATCTGTTTTAATTTTTAGTAACGAATAAAATTCATTTAATGAAAAGAGAAATAGTGCATGTTTATTGCTAGAGATTTTATACCCTGATTTCACATTTAATTATGTGTTTGGTGTTAAATAATATTTATGTAGTCTTATTTATTAAGGGTAGAATAGTACTTTCAGTTTGACCTATATATACTTTATTTATATTTAGGTTAAGACCAAGCATTAATAATATACAGATTATTCAGAATTCTAGCATCCTTTCTCTATTTGATCTCAATTAATTTAACATTTGGTATATTGGTGCATAATATTTTTTAAAAAGTATTTTTATTTGAAAATATATTAAAATAAATTTTTTTATTTTTAATATCAACACATTAAAACTATAAAAGATAATATAAAAAATATTAATTCAATACATTTTCAAATAAAATATATTTTTAAAATGCATTCAAATACAAAAACAATGATGCATTCCATCTTTAACAATAAGTGTAACCAAAAGTTTCTAATCAAATCAAACTCTTTTTTTTTTCTTTTAATTTTGGTTATATTAACCATTTTACTTTCAATTAATATTTGAAGTGATTTGAGATCTTGTTTCCAGATACATTATAACAGTATATGATATTTATTTGACTATTTAATTAAAATACATAATGAGATTTAAAGAATGGGCTCAGATCATTTTTACCGATTGAAAGCTGAAAATTTATTGGACCCGTGATTATTTACTCTAATTATTAAATAAAGCTCGAATTAGAAGTTTTAGAACAAAAACTAGCATCCCTAGCTACCCCAGGTGTTGCTTATCTAATTTTCACTTTGTTTTCCCGTACAAAAGATAAAAGTTTTTTTTTTTTAATGTCGATGCTCTGACATATACTTCAACTAATTTTATATAAAAAAAAATATAAAAAGTTAAAGTTTGTGTGTGGTTGGATTCTTAGTCATGCACGAACAATTGCAAAAGGCAGAAAGAAATTAACAATATATATACTTGGTGAATCAAAATGCATACAGAGAATAGGATGCTGTAGATTTTTCCATCTATCGTCAAGTACAGTTCTTTATTCTTTTCTTCCCATGTGCCCCCTCGATCATTTGGTAATAGGTTCCTCTTCCTTTTTTTTGGATTTCAATATCTCTTTCTTTCTTTATTTTCTTATAATTAGGTGACCATCCAATCACGTCGTGCATCATTCAATCGATGTGTGCTCGTGTACCCAATTGATTCCAACAGAAGAAATGAAACATATAAGTTTTGTTAATTTCTGTCTCCAATCGAGATTTGGAGTATCCAAATAGACAATGAGGTGTTTCTGGGGCTAAATTGTACGCAACAAGTTATGGTTAATGTTGTTTTTTTTTTCTTTTTCTAATGTTGATATATCATGATGAAATCATAAAAAAAAAATTTAAATAGAATATGGATTTTTCATGATTGCCTCTTGACTAGACTAATAGAGTGCCTGGACCAACCTTTAATGAACTTAACTGATCAAAAGCTAGATGATACCCTCTAATGTTTAAGTTAGCAATTGCAATACAAATATATTTGACTGATCAGAAGCTAGATGATGCCCTCTAATGTTTAAGTTAGCAATTGCAATACAAGTATACTGTGTGTGTGTGAAAATAAATACATGAAGAGAAAAAATCTATGATCTAGGATTAAAACGTCATGGCTTACGTTTATGATCTAGAATGACATGAATAACTTTATACCCTAGAATAACCTGACTGACTTCTTATAATTAAAATGTGAATGTATAATTAATGTATGTTGTCGCACCTGACTTTCAATGTTTAAGTGAAGCTCCCTAATAACTGAGTGTATATATACAATCTTGAAATCATATAATGGAGAAAGATATATTATTAGCAGAGAAATTGATGTATTGCTTTTGGCTACTCACGATGGCTTACTGGTTGGTGTGCTATTTGCACCATTAATGAAAATATTGGTGATGAATAGTGTTATTAATAAGGTTATCAATTTTATTCTGTTCTAGAGAAATGACACTTGCTTGTATAATTTTCATAGCACAAAACATGCAACTCCAACCCTTCAGACAGTAAAACTGCAGATCAGCCCTCATACCGTCAAATGATTTGAATTTGGAAATATGGCATTTCCATTTGCAATTGAAATTTAAAGTGCAGTTTCAGCCTCCAAATTCATGAGTTTAACACATTTAACTAGTGGTAGAAGGATTAAGCTCTAATTCATACGTTAAAATTAAGTAATATATATATAATCTGTACTGGATTGGATTTTACCCATAAACAAAAATCCTCTAAAAGCAACACCTAACAGAGGTTGCCTAGCCACTATTATATCAGAATTCTTTTGCGTCCTCTAGCATCAAGAAGAACCTGAACCAAAATCACATCCTTTCTGGATCCTAAATCAAACCTTTAACATCCGCAGACCATGCACTGCACACAGTTTTCAAGGGAGCAAACCATTTGAGCCATTTTGGTATCATCGTCATCAGTATTATCCGCTTTCAGTTTCTTATCATGAATTGCCTATAAATGAGAATTTATTTCGATGAAATAAACAAACAAAAATGGTAGAAAAGTAGTGATTATTAAAGGTCATTAAGAATAGAAGTATGAAAATGATGTTTGACTTGTGATTATTTTGTATTAAAATCTTTTATTTTTTTAATACTTTAATATTTTATTTGTATTTAATTATTTTAAGTTGAATTAGTATTCAACCTTGACTATTTAAAAATATTAAAATTATATTTAGATGATTGATATTGTGTTTGTATTTTATAATTTAAAGTTAATTTATTTTTATATTTGAATTAGAATCTTGTTGAGTTAATATTTTGAATTATACACACAAGCACGTAATACGAAATCACAAAACAAAACACGGAAATATTTTGAAACCTAAATTTATTATTCTAATAAAAAAAACAAAACACTAATAAAAAGAAAAAGAATATAATACAAGATCATAAAACAAAAATATTTTCGAACTCAAATTTATCGTTGTGATAAGAAAAACAAAATACTAACCAAACGAAATTAACAACCTTAAAAATAAAACTTGTTCTACATAATATGAAGAGTTGTTTGTGCGTGTAGTAGAAAATTGTGTGCGTGGCTCATGGAAAAAAAATACATAGAAAGGCACGCTGGGACAGACCGAGGTATGTGTTGGGCTGAAAATTCCACATGCCCAAATAGCAAACTAGCTGTGAATTGTTATTTATTATTTTTTAGATTTTGGGCATTGTAAGATCATGTCTTCCAAAAGAAAAGAAAAGAAAAGGGAGGAGGAACCGAGGTTAAAAGCTTGTTATTACCGTATTTGGGTGCTTTCTTACCTCAATGAACTGTACTTGGAGATAGGTTTTGAAGCATAATATAAATCTACCCTTTGTAGCTCATAATTCAGGGAATTTGCTTTAATGAATAAATTTTGCAGAAAATGTCAAAGAAAGCGTGATTTCACCATCCACAATGGACGGCTTTGAGCTAAAGTAAGCTTGAAGTCTACCATGGTGTTGGATGCATGTACATCGTTTTGCATAGCTGCAAGCCATTAGCAATGTGTCACTTCACTTCATTTTAATGGAAAAAACAAAACAGACGGCGTTTTAATAAATAATTCAAATTCAATATTGAAGTAAAAGCTAATCAATCTCAAGAAACATGGCATATGAGTGGAAAAGCACTAGGCTTTTTCGTCACGTGCATATAAAATGTTCACGCATGCTCCGTAGCGGTGGAATTGTTCTTGATGAGACTTTTCGTGGAGTTGAGTTTTTTTGTATGGTGGACAACAAGCACGTCGCATTTGCTAGCTTCCCAGACAAGAAACTGAGCATCCCTCAACCCACCTCCACCTGGTTTTTTTTAGTGTAGTTGTGATTTTGTTTTTCAATGCAATTCATGGATTTTTACTTCATAAATCATGGGGGATTTCTATTATTTTATGTATAGATTTAAAGTTTGGATTTTATTTTATAATTTTATGGTTCCTGGATAAAGATATTGTGGTTTGTTTTTCAAGTTTAGATTTTACTTTTATAAAATTAATCTTAAAAAAATTACGGGGCTGAATATCCCAAAAAATAAAAAAATTCTAACAGAAATGTAATTAAAAATAAAAAAATTAAGAATTTATCTCGGTAAGTTGAAGTCTTTTCACTGCTTAAGTTATTATCATCAGCTTTCCTTTCATTCCTTTAATATTATCACTATCTCCACCGTCGCCGCCCATAATCTTTTATGATTTGATAAATTATGCTCAGTCAGCTAAAATCCAAAATACTGAAGATGTTGTGTTTCTTATTTATGATTGCCCTTGTTTGGATTCCTTCTCGTTGTTGGGATTAATGAGATTTGCATCTGCCTATTATATTTATTCTTGGTTCTGTTCAAACACTAAAAACAATTGGGAGTCAAAGGGAATTAGAAATCTCAGTTTAACTGTCATTTTCATGACTTAATCTCTGGATTGATTAAGTGTTTATATAACGTGAGATAGATATGTAAATACAGATAACAAGATACCATTAATTATTGTCTCCCGCCTTGCTTTTTCCCTGAAGATTTATCTTTGCTCAGGAAGATTTATGGCTGACATTTGGACCATACCGTCCAAACTACGCTCTGACGGATCCAAGGACATCTGGGGGAGTTTGAGACTACTGAAATTACCTTAAAATATCCTCGATGTAAGTGGAAAAGCACCAGCTTCTAAGTCATGTATGTAGAAAATCTTTTATGCAAGATTCATCATGGCTGGAATTGAATTCTTCGTTGAGCTCATGGAATTGAGTTTTTTCTACGGTGGACAACAAGCAAGTTGCATTTACCTGGATATATTCCCGCACAGTAGGCAAGCATCAAACATTTGAGTGGGGAAAATAATGGATACACCAAATACGTAGTCAATTTCTCTATGCTCCCAGTACACCCCATTATGCAGTTGTGCTTTGCATTATCTCAGGTACATTAAAAGGACACTGATTCATGGTCTCCATTTCAATGCTCACTCGTCACTTGAGATGCTGATTGGACATGTGATTTTATTGATCATAGATTCACCACTTGCTATTGTTTATTCTCTTATTTTTTTGGACACAACAAAAAGCAAACAGTTGTTGCTCGATCCAGCATATAGAAATTAAGTATTGTGCAATTGTTGAGATAATTTAGGAACTTTTTTGGCTTTGTTGGCCACTTTAAGACATGGATGTCACTTATTCTATTGCAAGTATCATCAATTACGATAATCAAATTGCTATTTAGATTGTTTGTAATGATGTATTCTATGAACGCGCAAAACATATTAAGGTGTTAATGTATATAATATGTCCTTCTCTCTCTTTATCTTAACATGCTAATGTATATAATGTGTCCCATGTTGGCTAGGAAGAGAAACAACCTCTTAGTCTACATAATAAATATATTTATCCCATGTTGGTTACAGGAAGAAAAGCCACCCATTTGTCTAGGCTATAAATACAGTGCACTCTCTTGTAAACAAAGCACAACATTCAATACAATTTTCTTTTCTTTGTATTGTCTCCCACTCTCTCTCTTTATCTTAGCGCTATGTAACTTTAGTGCTATGTAACTGGAGATATCACTGAACCAGAGAAGATAAATGAAGAAGACAACACCAAATACATAGATCGTCTTGAGAACTGAGATAAAAACAACCATAAAATCATCATCTGGATTCGCAGCACATGTGCTCACTTCATCAGTCTCTAGTTTGGTAGATTCAACACTACCAAATCACTTCGTGGGGTTCTTAGAAAAACATTAAATTACTGCAAATCTATCAAATCAATACCATCTTCTTAGCACTCTACATCGCATGCAACAACAACCTGGACAATCTATCAACAATTTCCTATCTGAAATGCACTATGTTTGGGATGAACTCGCTAGCTTCCGCAAACCAGAATTTATAGATGTCACTAGTGCTGAAAAATTTTCTGACTATCGAGATCGTTAACACTTGGTTCTTTTTCTCATGTCCCTCACTAATGATTTTGAGCATGTTCATGCGTCTCTTCTTCATCGCAGTCCCTTACCTACTCTGGATCAAGCTATTACTGAACTTCTCTCAGAAGAAACTCATCTTGCCCCTCGCAAACCAACTCCTATAAATGTTGCCTTTACCACTGTCAAAGGACCTCAATCCAATAACAAAGATCAATCATATGGATCTTCCAAGAAAATTTGCAATTACTGTAAGAAACCAGGACACATTCTCTTGGAATGCCCGATTCAAGTTTGTCGATTCTGTCATAAGGAAGCTCCCGGTCATCTTCAACGTGATTGTTTTCAAAATCCCAACAGATATTCCCAACAATACACATCACATGGTACTTCTTCTAGAGTCACTGCCACTACAACTAAAGGTTCATCATCCACTGCTCCCATTGAAAAATTCTCTGCTTCTAAGATAGAACAAATTCTCAAACAAGTCCCTGTTTATTTTGGTAATCCACCCTCTCAATCAGTCACACAAGATAATTCATCTTGGTTTTTTGACTCTGCCTGTTGCAGTCACATAACACCTGGTTCCACTCTTTTTCCTACCAAACGTCATGATAGTTATACTCCATCAATTCAAACTACCAATGGTTCTCTCATGACTGTAACACATAGTGGAACAATTTCAATATTAAACACCTCTCTTCCCGATACTTATTGTATTCCTAGACTCACTCTCAATCTTAAATCTGTTCGGTCTAATTGTCTTTATCACGAAGAATGGGTAACCACCAACCAATAACATGCTGCTTATTCTGATAAACAACAACAGCAACAATAGTAATAAGTCATTGGTCATGAGACATCAATGTCTATCAAGCTGTGGTTGGGCTTTAGGTCTAGCAATCTAGGCCTCTGGCCTTTTCCTGAAATGAAAACTTCCTGATGAAATCAAGTTCATACACGCCCCAAATTTTGCTTCAGTTTGGAGGTAAATCAAACCAAACTGGTTAGATTATGGATAGGAATTTCTCAAAAGCAACGAAATTGTTTTCTGAAGAAAGCAAATCAGATCAAACTTTTGACTAGAATACTTAACGGTTAATGAATAGAAATGTAAGGAAATCAAACCAATTAAACCTTCGAATGCTCAAATTAAGCCTGATCATGTTTCACAGCTTTGAGCTCCATCTTAAAATTCAAACATTCGACATTCGAGATAAAATCATAGTGCTTTCACAGAGGGAGGAATATGCTAAAAACAAACAGGAGGAAGGGGATGCTCTAGCTGATAAGACATGGGATTCCTACAAAGATTAACAAGTTCAAACCCAGGAGGAGTGACTTGGGATAGAGTTTGCTGCGTGCAACCTCTGGAAAACAGTCGAGTTATTTCGAAGAGAACAGAACAGAACTGCACAAACTACAAGAGTTAGACACCCAGCCTCCCCTTAAAAACTACAGTAGAGTAATTAAACCCAACTAAGATTTCATCTGTTAGTAGCTAAATGAGGTCACATGGTCCTCAATTCCCTATGCTGCAGCCATGCAACAACGATCCAAAGTTTAGATAGCCTAGATGAGCCATCCATTGAATTCTGATTTTCTTTCATTTTTTGCAGCCAACACTAGAATTAGAGTTCCATTTTGTCTATTTCTTTATCGACACTTCTCGTTCTCGTTCAACTGATATTTGGATTTTTGACAGTTCCAAATGCGAGCTTTTATTAATAAGAGTCCAATGGACTTCCATTTGCATTCATAACTGTTGAGAAACAACGTATTTATCTAGTTGCAAGGTCGACAAATGATGCATCATGTGGCGTTGATGAATAATACATCAAGTTATTATATTAGTAGATATCATCATTGAAAAATGTAGAGTACGTAGTCCAATCCATGAATACAAGATCAAAGCTTCGAAAAGGCGGGTTTTCTTTTCTGTAAATGTGCTGAGACTGCCTCCATGAGATCATCAGACACAAGCATTGAAGAGTTCCAAGTCGCTACATAATCCAATCCCTGTTCCAAACTGGATTCGCGACTTCTTAATAGAACGGCTTTTGTCCCAGTGACAGCAAGAGGCGACTTTGCTGCAATCCCTGTTAAAATCACCCTCACAACACATCATCTTCAGCAATTGTATGGTTCTAAAAACTTTGAAAGTGAAATTTGCTGACGCAGTTGCCATGTAATATGCTAACAATAACAATAACTACTACAGCCAGCCAAAATCAATAATTTATGAGGCAGCTACCACATTTCCCACAACGCCTCAACTTACTAAAAAAACATCACAAGATACCAAAATGCAGAGTGTAGTTATGTTCGCTAATGCAAGAGAGAGAAATTGGTAAACATCATATCAGCACCAAACAAAAATCGTACTTAAACAAACCTGCATTAGCCAACATCCTAATGCAAACATACACATACCCAAAACAACAAAATTTCTAGTATTCAAGTCTCATACAAACTGAGCTACGGCTTTCACATAGCCCAACCACCTCATACAGAGAAACACATTGTTTCATATACATGCTCACTTGATAACTTCAATGCATATATTACATCATCATTCATCATAGATCAACAAATTGTAAAAAAATTCAGTTAATTTGATAATGAAGATATGGGGTTTTGCTCCAATGCAACAGCCATCTTTGCAATTTAATTCAAAACTAATTTTCCTGATGATAATCAAGATTGCACCTATGCTCAAAACATACGCATTCTATCTAGACTTCCCCTAGAAAATTGTTCAAACTATCCCACCATATGCAAGCATGAAACATATGCCCTAATCCACACAATTGTCTAAATTTTAGACCTACAAATAACGGTAAGAGCTAAAACCAACAAAGGATAAGACCAACTTACCCTCAGCGATGATTTTCACACCCTCATCCAATTCCTCGTTAGACCCAAAAACCTGAGAAACCAAACCAAACTCCTTGGCTTCCTGACCCGAGAACCTCCGACCAGTCAAAGCCAATTCCATTGCATTACCAAATCCAACAATCCCCGGCAACCTCTGCAACGTCCCTAAATCCGCCGTTAACCCCAAATCAACTTCCTTCACCGAAAAAAAGCATCTTCACTACAATACCGAATGTCACAAGCTGTCACAATATCGATGCCGCCACCGATACACGCTCCTTTTATCGCAGCGATCACAGGCTTCCTGCACCGCTCGATCGCCGTGATCGCGTCCTGCAGGAACTTAATGTCTCGCCGGAGCCTCTCTCCGGATCGTCCGCGATCGCCGGAATCGTTGGCGATGGAGTTTAGGGTTTTTATGTCGATACCGGAGCAGAAATGGTCGCCGGTTCCGGAGAGGACGATGACGGACGCGTTAGGGTTTTGGTCGAGGGATTGGAGAGCAATCTGGAATTCAGTGAAGAAATCACGCGATAAGGCGTTTCGCTGAGATGGACGGTTGAGATTTAATTGGAAAACACCTGAGTTTGGGTATTTTTGGAATACATGGAGAGTTTTGTAGTGCTCCATTTCTGGCTTTTGTTTGGGTTGTGAGAAAGTAATTTCAAGAAAATGATAGAAAACTTGTAGGAGAGAAAGAAAGAAGGCCTAAGATAAACGACGACGTTTCTAATGTTCATGTTAAAAAGAAAAGAAAAAGAGAAAAGAAGTCGAGCTCAGGTAGCCAGATTCTACGTTCACACTTCACAGTGCAAACCACTACACCAAGAAATATCTTTGACCAGGATCCCTAAATTTATTATATATCTCATTTGGTATTTAACCAATAATTTTGATGATCAATAATTGAGAATTAATGCGGTTGGTGATTTTTTTTTTTTTTGGAAGAAGTTGATATATTAAAAGTGCTGAGTTAGCTAACAATAAAATACACGAAATAAAAATAAAAAAGAGAATTACAAAAATAGAAAGTAAACATAAAAATAAGAAAAAAACCAAACCAAACTAAAAAGATCATCAAAATTAAAGGAGCTGATATGTCATATTTAAAATCTTGATTTGATATTAAATCAATCTATAATATTTTCAGGTAATATAATTAAAACAGTATAAGTAATTATAAAAAATTTATATACAAATTTGAACCGAGACAATAAAGAATTAAAAAGAAATTGTTTTTGAAATGCGTTTGGTGATTGATTAGAAGAGTTGTGCATAATGATATTTTATATGGATGAGATTGAAATTAATTAGTGGTTTCGGTATAAACAAAAAACCTTTCCTTAATTCGCTCATGCTTGATTAAGTTCTTGAGAGATAAGGCGCTGATGTTTCATTAGAAGAGTTGTGTACGACATTTAATTTCTTGTATAGAAGCCGAGATTGAGATTAATCAATGGTTTTTGTTAAGCAAAATATTAAAATTCCTTAATTCGGTCATGATTGATGCAGTCGATGACCTCAAGAGGGGCATTAAATCAAGATTAAAAGTAAAGAAAAAAGGATGACGTGCGTGCCAATTATGAAATGAGTTTGATCAAATGTTGCTGTGCAGACATGTATATATATATTGAAGATTTATCTTGAGATTGCACGTAATCAAGTAATCTCCACGTCACCAGAATTTTTATAAGCTGATAAAGAGTAGATAAGAGTTCTAAAGTTTGGGAATTCAGCTTTTTATCTCCAGAAACAAAAGGTATGTATCTTCATGTTAGCTTTATTAAATTAATCCAGTAAACGTCATCTAGTTGATTCCTGTCTTGTTTTTTTTTATTGTGTTAGCAGATTTTTTTATAAAATAATTTTTTTTATATTAATAGATCAAAATAATATAAATTTTTATTTTAAAAAAAAGAACCTTTTACGAAGAACATTTTACAACCGCAGAAACAAAGGGATCGAAAGCTTACATTGTCCCATATCGTACATGTTAACTCACCCCACCACCACCTTAGCACCATTCCAAAATCCAATAATGATGCTGTGTTCTGTCTGAAACCAACGGATGAAAATAAAGAAAATGTGGACACTCAAAAGACATCGGCAGTATCTCAGGTACTTGTCTTTGACTGAAACTTGAAGGTTGTTACCGAGATCACATTCTCTAGCAACTCTGCCTTTACCTGCTGTTCACATTCAATTATTATACGAGAGGGATAGATGTCTTCAAATCATCAACATATATAGCAATCAATTATGCCACGCGTATGATCATATTACATGCTTAGCTGACAGTATTTGATATTTCATGTAACAAATGTCAGCCCCAGATTTAGTTTCGTTGCTTGCCTTGATTTTTTATTCTTCCTGCTGTCTGCTATATAGCATTGATTTGAATCCTTACGTTTATTATTAATTCTCTTATTCAATCATGTCCCTTTAATCATTGAAATCGGAAGAACAGTAGCTGTTTGCCTAGAAAGACAATATGACACTATATATATACCTTTTCATTCAAATCAAAAGCAAACGAAGGATAAGATATGATCGCGTTTTCACCTGCCTTTTTTTAAAGTTTGTTTGCCTCAGAATTGATGGGTTTTTTAGTTTTTTTTTTTTAAGATTTTAAAAATAAAAAACAATCTGAAAAAACTTATTTAAAAATTACTTTTACAAAACATTACTCAACATGATGTCGAACAAGAGAACTCCGTTGATTCAATTTTAAATGTTTCCCTCTCTCTTTATTAAAAAGAAGATTTCCAGTACTTGGTGAACACGAATAGCTAAATTACTAGCAATAATTAAACAGTTAAATTTGTATTTAGTGGGGTGTGATCAGTTAAGCTAGCACTCTATATATACATATATATATATATATGATTTGGACTAAGCTTTTAACCTCAAGATCTTTTATGGAAATAATTAATTAATAACAGTACCCTTTTAAAGAAACTGATAGGCAAGTGAAGAAATTCAAGCCATTGGTTAGTTAGCAGTTGGTAAATTCAGCCTTAACAAGAACTACAAATTAGCTGCCAAATAAATAAATTAGCTAAATGAAGTACAGCTAAATACAAACGTAGCATATTCCTGAAATAAATGCTAACCCTAGAAAGAATAACAGCAAAGAGAGAACAGCAGAAAATTAATCATTTGTTGTTTTATGAAATAGCAAGGTCATGTATTTTGTCATCTGCTTTCTCCTTGTATAACTGCAAAAACAGATGGCTTGGAGGAGAATAAAGCAAGATCCCCTCCATAACACGGCGTTTATTATAAGCCTAAATGCTTACATAAAGCATAAATATGCATGCACACACCACACTGCTGGCTATCAAACAAAAAACAGAAATACTGTAATTTAAGCTGACGTGTTAATGCGTGTTTGGTTTTTTTCTTTTTCCATTTGTTTTCGTTTGAGAGGATTCAAGAAGAGGAGAGAAGAAGATTTGTAAGAGGAGAGATCGAAACGGCTAAAAAGAAAAGAAGAGCTATGGAGAAGTCACGTGAATTAAGCTTTGTATTAGGGGATAGCTTTGCTGTATGTTAGTAACGTAAGAGAATCGACACATTCTTCACTAATCCATCCCACTCTCTGTCAGGGTGTGTGCAATGTATGATCCTCCACAAAGACCACTGCTAGTGCATCTAATTAAATGTCATAGAATTCATGATTAAGTAAATTATACTGTTGATTAATTAGAGCCAAATCAACAATTATAACCAAGGAGTGAAACTTTTCTCTGTAAAAGGAGGTGTTCTTAAGAATAAAAAATTATTGTATGCATGCTCATTAATTGGGTCCGAAATGTAAGCACGCGAGGAGGAGGGTACGTGGGAAAAGGAAAGGTGATTGTGTAAAATGAACTTGGGCTACGCCACCTACTAATTCTCCACTTGTCATGCAACAAGAATGAGTTCAATACGCACACTCTCCCGTGTAGTTTTTCACATGTAAATCAACAGTGAATTTTTTGTGTGTATATAAAGGGTGCTCAAAACTTTGGCTTGCCATCCTCTAGCTCCAATTGTTTGCATGAGATCATTGAGAGAAGGGGGAGCTTTAGGTAGCGAGTGATTCTTAGACACAGAAAGCAAGGGATCCTTAATTTTGCTTGAGGCCCTCTGCTTCTTCTGTTTCTTAGTTTCCACATATAGAGAGGTTCTAGTTTGGTGTTAATTTATTGAGGAGGAATTAGTTCAGATGGCAGTGATGAACATGCAGCATCCTTTGGCATTTACATTCGGCATCCTCGGTATGTTATGCACCATCCTTTTCTTTTCATTAATGAGGAAAAATTTAAAGAGTTTAGCCTGAAAATCAATGCATACAAATATACAGAAAGAAAGCTAGCTGTAGGAGGCACAACTTCCTCCCTTTTCTTCCTCCCTTTACATGGTCGATACTTGCAAAACGTTTATCTTTAGCATCCTCTCAGTAGTTAATCTCCTTTCGGTTCATGGTATTGTCAACAGTTAGCTAGCTAACTTCTAGATTTTCAATCTACTCACATCTTCTTCTTCTTCTAATTCAACGTTTTGTCACGCAATTATAACACTAATTAAGTAATATGGCTAAGATGTCAATTAGTTGTCCTAATTCTATGTACTTGTAGTTGTTGGTTTCCAGATAGTTATTTGCTTTGCTAGTAATAATGCCAATAGATCCTTAATTCTTCTAATAATTAATGTATGTGAACTCGATAATAAAATCACGATCTACCTTCCTCGTTATTCGAGTATATATTATTTGTTTTGTAACCAAAAAAAGTAAGATTGTTCTACCTGTACTCCTTTCCTTTCCTTTCCTGAAATTAACCTTTGCTAAAAATAATTAAGGGGAAAGTGATCATATGTTAGAGATCTTCTCCTGACACCTTATAAAGAATTTAGAAGCAAAACAAGGACAAAGAAAGAAAACAAGAAAAATCTTATTGTCAATCCTAGTTATGTTCACCCATTCTTTCTCTGATCATCAAGATGTTGCTCCATGTTGTTGTTAATTTTTATGGATGACTAGCTGACTAATCGGTAAAATTCTTTTATGCATGATGACAGGTAACATCATCTCATTCATGGTGTACCTGGCTCCAGTGTAAGTACATATTGTGCATGAGTTTGTGTTTCTTCGCTTGTTGTTCTTGATTATGAAAATCCAACGAAGAAAATATTAAATAGCTGTTTTTTCTTACAGGCCAACATTTATTAGGATTTTAAGGAAAAAATCAACAGAAGATTTCCAATCCTTGCCTTATCTCGTGGCATTGTTTAGTTCTATGCTTTGGCTCTACTATGCAATGCTCAAAAACGATGAAATTCTTCTTGTCACCATCAACTCATTTGGATGTGTCATAGAGACTATATACATTGCCATTTATATCGCTTATGCAACAAGAGAGAGCAGGGTATATATGCATGATTTATCAATTGCTACCACTGCTTTACTCAAGATTTAACTTGGAATATCAATAATCCATTTTAATGACATGAATTGAGTTTTGGGATGCAGGTCTCAACAATCAAATTGCTTCTTTCTATGAACATGGGGTTGTTCTCGTTGATCATTCTCCTTACACATTTTCTTGCAAGTGGTTCAACTCGTGTCAAGGCTCTTGGTTGGCTTTGTGTTGCCTTCTCTGTATGCGTTTTTGCAGCACCCTTAAACATTGTGGTGAGTTTGACTTCTGAGTACTGAACTACAACTTCATAATTTTAGCCAGCTTCATGTTTTTCACCTATCATTTACTTGTTTTTTTGTAGAAACAAATCATTCGAACAAAGAGCGTTGAGTTCATGCCGTTCACCTTGTCATTTTTCCTTACGTTGAGCGCTGTCATATGGTTTGCCTATGGACTTTTCATCAAGGACATGTGTGTTGCTGTAAGTGATTTCCATGCAATACTTCCGAAAAATAATTAAAAGAAATCCACCTATTTCATTTAAGCTCAGCCGTTAAATTAATCTCTTTGTTTCCTTGTGAATTCGCAGCTTCCGAACATCTTGGGCTTCGTCTTGGGGTTACTTCAGATGCTGCTGTATGGAATCTACAGAAATGCAGAGAAAAAGAAGATACCAGCTGAAAACTTGAGGAGCATTGTCATACTAGGCACATTAGGGGCTTCTGAAGTTTATCCAGTTGATCCTCAACCTGATGTGAGTGCAGCGGAGCATGACCAAACAGAGGAGTCTAAGGAGAATGAGAAAAGCATGGAAGCTTCCCACGATGACCTCCAATCAAATGAATGTGCAGTTTGAGCTACCTGTATTTATTTATTATGACCTTGTTACAATCTTCCTCACTGATGATCATGCCATGCCATTGATCCCCTACCAGTTGCATTAATTTCATGCTGTACACTCTGTATGAGTGAGATGTGTCTGCTTCCCTCTTGATATAAGAGATGAATGAATCAAAAGCAGTACAAAATGTTAATTTTGTTTGTGTTTTTTTCTTCTTTTTTTTTTTACACCTTAGTGAGCTTACTTGGGAACACTGGGTAAAACAGACCATACATCTTAAATTAGGCTTCTCTTTATTAAAATAGATGCGTGGCCTAGCTAGCTTGCAGCATCTTGTGAGCCCAATTTCATGCGGTCTTCTCTGATTGACCCTTGATTTTGGGCAGGCCATGTGAAATCCTGGTTGCCATATAAAACACTTCCACCAGAGGGCCACGTGTAGAAGGTTCGTGAGTTCCGTTTCGTTATTGGCATGGCTTCCTCCTTTTGATCTCTCTTCAATGAAATGAACTTTCCTATCATCTAAAGCAACATAACAGGCACTTCCATACTGATAAAACATGGTACACCTGGGACCAGGGTATGGATAAAACTTGTACATTTCCAAGTCATATTCCAATAAATAGCAGCTCTGGGAAAGATGGTAAGTGGTCATTGACAGGGGAAAGGGGATTTACTCTGTTAAATGGTTGCATCGAGTCTTCTTCACCTTGACAAGAAATATTTTAAATGCAAAGATTGTTTTGTGCTCTGGTAAATTATGTGTGAAAGAATGCATCACGAGATTACCACATCAATTAGTTGATAAAATTACTTTCATCGGTCGGTAAAATGTCGTCGAAGAAGACTACAGAGTACAGACAGCTGAAATGTTTATGCTTGGAAGGAACCTACAAGAGCAAGAACATGACCTAGACGTCTTAACTCTCAAAATTTTTTGAATACGTCTTGTTCTTTTCTTGCTCTCCTAGATGATAATGTACACTCTCAGATTATACTTTTCTTCGGTATCATCATCTTCTTGTTCTATGTTTCAACATAAAGAACACTAACTGGCACCAAATCCCTTACAAGCAGCAAAGCAAAGCTTAAATTTCCAATGTTTCTTCTTCACTCGGTGATGGTGACTGAAGTGCAGGAAACTAGACAGCAAGGAAATATGATGCCAGGCATCATTATAATATTTTTGTGTACTATCCATTACTGCCATCAAAACTTCCTTGAGCATTTTGGCGTTGTTTCTCTCGCCAATTTTCTCCCCACATCTTGGCCTCAGCAACTGCTCGTTCTCTATCTAAATCCCTGTTTAACATCTTAGCAGTTTCTCTTGGCGAGTCCTCTTTCTCGGACCCATCCAAGTCCCATCTGCGTCCCGATCCTCCACCTTCCTCATTCCTTGATAACTGTCCACCTCTCTCATCTCTCTGTCTTTTTTCATCCCTGTCCCCTGAACCTCTGTGGCCGTGACCATTAGGTTCATAAGCCTGGTTTGCTAAATAAGAAAGCGCGGTGACCACATCCCCAATGAGAGGACGCGCAGCAGCCTGCTCCTGGATGCACATGGATGCCACAGCTAGAGCCTGGTAAAGTCCTCTCATTGGATAACGTCCCTGCAGTCGTGGATCTGCCAATTTTGAGAATTTCCTGCGATCATTGAATAATGGACGTGCCTGCATAATGGTAAAAGTTCCTCCATCAACACACAATTATCACATGAGCATAGGAAAAATGTACAGACAAAAAGACAATAGAGAATGGGCTAAACTGCAGAATGGTCAAAGTTAATTACCCATGCGACAAGGTTCTGTTCTCCGTGTGGTTGAGTGCTGTCAATTGCTTTACGACCAGTTATCAGCTCTAAGAACACTACCCCAAAACTGTAGACGTCAGATTTTACAGTCAATTGTCCTGTCATGGCATACTCAGGAGCACAGTAACCATAAGTGCCCATAACCCTGGTGGAAACATGTGACTTGTCCCCAGTGGGGCCAAGCTTTGCAAGCCCAAAATCAGAAAGCTTTGGATGAAATCCTTCTTCCAGTAAAATGTTGGATGACTTAAAATCCCGATAAATAACAGGAGGGCTTGCTTTATCATGCAGGTATTCCAAACCTTTGGCTGCACCAGCCGCTATCTTCATTCTTGTGTTCCAATCTAGTGGTTCCTTCTCAGGTGGAAGATCTGCAGAAGGATCCATCAACCAGTGAGTTAAATAAAATAAATAGCCATTATTTCCTCTTAATAATGTGTAATTTAATTGTCAAAAAATATGAAATATGTTCAGTGAAAAGCAACTCAAGAATTGTAGTGCACACACCAAGCATCAACTTCAATCAACACTATCCTAAAATCTCAAGCATGAAACGTCATTTTCCTTTTAGTGCTTCTGTGCATGTGCGCATATTTGACATTTCAATAGCCTACTGTGTTCATATATCAACATCTGCCTCCTTATTTGATGATGTGACCGTCATGTCCCTTATAAATTTTACGTTCCTATTCCAAATTATTCAAATTGCAACAGACACAATCTTTGATATTTGAAGCTGTCATTCAAAGAAACCAACCAATGAATTGAGAGTCCATAGATATTAATGTGGACGGTCAATCTATCTGAATGATAAGCCAATGAGTA
Source organism: Populus x sibirica (assembly GCA_019202695.1). Classification (NCBI taxonomy): domain Eukaryota; kingdom Viridiplantae; phylum Streptophyta; class Magnoliopsida; order Malpighiales; family Salicaceae; genus Populus; species Populus x sibirica. Next base: position 850,444 of record JAGMVL010000452.1, read on the forward strand.
TCACTAAGCAGTAAATTCTACTTCTAATATCTCAAAAATAAACTCGTCAATTAAGAAAATGAAATATAGACTCTGATATTTATTTAGTGCATTACCTCAGAAATCAGAACAACCTTGTACAACTAAACTAACTTATTTGAACAAAATTTTACTCTGATCAAATGCTAGTTTTATGATGAAAGATATTCCACTTTCACTGGCTATGCTATGATCTCAATGACAATCAAATCCACCTCAGAAACCAGAATAAATCCAACAATGTTAATGGAATGTTTCAATGCTGTTAAAGATGAGCTAAACAAAATGAAGAGATAGAAAGACAAGAGAACATGCATCACGATTTCTACCCACCACTGAGTTTTTTATTAAAGAAAATCAGTATCACCTACAAGGAAACGGGAGGAGAAAGAGAGATCATGACACCTCCTCTAACCATAATCAGTGGAGAAAGCTCATTGGTTTAATAAGTCATCAGGGATGTCCCTACTAGATTCTCCAATAACCTGACATGACCATGCTCTTGTCTTTGCTTTAACCAACCTCAAATTAAAAAGCTTACCTTTTAGCTTCTCTATGGCATAGGTCATGATGCTTCATAGCTGGTCCTATCTTTGAAATTTTTCTTTGGAATATTTATCACTTTGATGACTCAGCATTGTACAGTAATTTTATTTTGAAAGTTCAATGATTGGGTTTAACACTGATAGTAACTTCAGAGGAGCTAGGGACCTTGATAATACAAATAAATGAGAGAGAAATGATACAAAAATTAAAATTGAAGATTTAGATATGCAAGGAATGTTACCGTGAAGGTGATCTTCCAATGATCCCAAGGGCATAAATTCATAGACAAGGAGCCGCTGATCCCCATCAGCACAATAGCCAATCAGGTTCACAAGGTTTGGATGATGTAAAAGGCTCAGCATGAGAACCTCCACTAGAAATTCCCTATTACCCTGGAGGCCATTCCTATCCAATTGTTTGACAGCAACAACCTGTGAAAAATAGGAAGTGAGTAGAAATTAAAAAACTCAACCATGTCCACCACTCTCCAAAGCTGACGCCCTCATGTTAGTCCATCAACGTATAATGGGAATTTCAAAAAACTTCTGACCAGAAACCCACCAGACTTTCACTAAGGCATCATAAATTTAAGCTTCGCAGAAAGAGCAAAACTATTTGTTGCCAAAATCAATCCCATCTGCTGCTTTCCCTAGAAAAATTATCAATTTCAAGCAACAACGGCAGCCGGGAATGGATTCGATGTCAGTTGAACAACAAAGAAAAACTTAAGGAATAAGTGTTGTTTAACTGGCCTAAAATTAAAAAGGATACCATCAATGACTCATTAGAATATTAGCATATCAATGGCTCCATACAGATATAAAAATTGATTCCACAAACTTCAGAGTCAAGGTTACCAGAGATGGATTAATTAGTGTGTACATATGAGATCGTCAAGAACTACAAGGTTCTAATATCACTGCAAAGAGTTTAAAAAACATGCTGATCTAATGGTGATTTAACAAAGCTTTAATCCTTGTCACCCAATTAAGGGACTGTAATAAACAAAGACAGGTCCTCATAACTTGATATTTCTATCCTCATCTAAGTTGAAAAGTAAAGGAGAAAACAATTAAGAATCGATTTCTTGTGCTAAACTGTGAATGAAGTAGGTCGGATAGGTATCCTGTGATAATAAACCCATAACAAAAGAAAATATATCTCGGTTACATTTTGCCTTCAGAACTGCAAATAGTAAATTGACCATATACCTCTTAGCAGTGACTGATTTTGTAGTCTTTTTTTCTGCTGTATCCAGTTGTTCAGTGGCTTTAATTTACTTTCAAGTGATTACAAATAGTATTTAAGTTTGGAATCAGTCTTGTATCGAATTTAAATACATTTTCTTAGGATCCTGGGGATCTTTGTGTTGTTTTACTTCATCCCTCTCATTATTTCAAGCACGATAATTCATTGACAAAAAATAGGTGGTCTAAAATCAGTGCTTATAGGTCTGTTAATCAGATGGGGGAGAAAAAGAAGAAGAATTTACCTGACCAGTGCTCTCAAGACACCCTTTATATACACGTCCAAATCCCCCTTCACCTAAGAAACATTCCGGCATAAAATTCTTGGTTGCAGCTGCAAGTTCACGAAAAGCAAAAATTTGAGCAGCTATATTGACACCAGGTGCATCCTTTGGACTTGGCAATTGCCTTGTGGATTGTCCTCCATTGCTTCTTGGTCTGAGCCTGTCAGATCCTGTAAATTCCATCAAAACAAAGAACTCAGATCGATAAAAAAAAAATCATTTACTTTCAACCAGGCACTATAAGATTAAGAATTTCAGTCCTCAAATTCAGTGAGATCAATAGAACAGTTGCATAGCAATGGTCATGAATTGAACCTCCAATAAATGATGGTTCCAAAGAGACAAATTGATAATTGAATTAAGTTACTAATACCCCCAATATCTCCAACCTTCTAATCACCGATCAGATCCAACCCGAATGCTCGAATATTTCACCAAAGAATGAAAAATTCTTTACAAGCTGCATGACAATCCAGTGGGGTCTACCAGAACCAATCTTAAGTCTATCATTCTAGAATTTCATCATCAAGTACTCGTAATAAAATAGGAAAAAAGAAAAGGCAAAGCAAGTGTTATTGATGTGATATCCACAAACATTACAAAATCAGAAAGTAACCAGATCAGATCAAGCAATGTCAAATATGAAGAAACAACTAATTCATAAAAAGCAAAGAAATTGATTATTAACAAAAAATAATAAAACAAAAACTAACCAGAAGACAACTTGGAGATGTTAGAAGGAACAGTAGGCAAAGTTTGCTTCAGATCATCAGATTGTTTCTCTCGATTCAGCTCCTCTTCTTCCCTTGAATCAAAACAAGGAAAACAGCCCATCTCCAGAAATCCAATAACAAAGCGTTTCACAAATCCTTAAGCTTACAGGTGCAATCCAAAACTCAAATCAGAGCTTCATTACTCTAAAAAACATTTGCCTTCTTCTTCTTCTTCTTCTTCTTCTTCTTCTTCTTCTTCTTTTCCCCTTTAGATATAATATTTCACACAAATCCCGTCAAAAGAATCATGGAATGGAATTATAATGGTCAGTATAATATTAACTTCTCTATCTCTATCCGATGAGTCAAAACGACAAAGTAAAGGAATCGAGAAGTTGAAGAAACACCAATAGCAATAACAGAGAGAGAATATGAAGAGACTTTACTTTATCAAGAACCAAAAAGAAAAAACCTTTTCTTGGGTGCGTGTCATTTCTTGCTGGTGAGGAGAGCGAGAGGGGGGATTGTTGGCAGTGAGAGAGAGAGAGAGAATAGAATGTAAGAAGACAGAAGCCGGCTTTTGTCTACACTAACAACTAACTGTATACGTCCCAACTTTATAGAGAGACAGAGAGGGTATGACAGCATCTCTCTCTACACTCTACCCCTCTCTTGCCTGTCTTTGACCGCTATTAAATTTTACAATTTTTTTTTATTTTATTTTTTATGTATAGTGTGTGAGTCTGGATATTCTTACCGCTTAAGGAGAGAAATTTTTGTTACCATGTTGCCTTTGGTTTTTCATTACAAGATCATAACGTAAACGGTGTGAACTGACGAGAGAATTAATTAAAAAAGGTCAAATGGCGGGACTGACGGAGGAAACAAGAAGATTTAATTCCATTGTTTTGTTTTGCAGGTCGGGAAGTCATTCGTAACGGGACTTTTTTTCCTTCTTGTTAGGTACATGATCAAACTTGCACCCCTTGCCTGCACGTCCTCAGGGACTTAAACAATGTTTTATCCATAGTTTTTAAATCCAATTCGGATGTTGATTATACGTTATGTGGATTTTCCTTGTTAACTTGATTTTTTTATTTTATAAAATAATAAAATAAAATTATTTTAAAAAATAGAAATAAATTAATAGATTTTGACTAAATTTTTTATGAATTGTCTAGGTATCGGGTCAACTCAAATTTTAATCAAGTCAATTCCCCCTCTATTTTTATTAAAACTTGGCTTAGATGTTGGGTTATTCAAATTACATGTCAACCCATTAGTTCTAGTCGGGTTTAAAAACAGTGGTTTAATCATGTTACATTAGTTAGAAACTAGTTTTTCCCCGGCGATCAATCAAAATCTATTTTTATATAATTTTTTAACTATTAAGATAATTATTTAAAAAACATTAATAATTTAAATTATAAACTACAATGTATTTATTCCATTAAAATTATATCTTCTTGGTTATTCAATTTTTTTTATTTAACTAAAACATGACTTTTGCATCAATATCAAGGTCTTTTCAGTACATTACAATAATTAAATAACAAATCATAAAAATCCAAAGCCCTTTAAACTCAATTGTCAAGTTTTTCTCGCTTTAAAATACACTAGAAGTATTTTAGAAACCTCAATACTACTATTCTCAACTTTAAAAACCTAAATCAAGCTGATTAGAAAAATTATAGACCCGATTTACTTTTTTAAGCGTATTCAAAGGGCAAATCAACCCCTATTTAACTTTCTTCTCTAAGACTAATCCATTAATATTAAAATTAGCTTTTTTATACTCTATATATATGGTTGATCAAAGTTTTTTCTTTATCTTCTTTTTCTCTGATGATTTTCTCTCTCATATCTCAAAACTCATGGACTAAAATACAATGAAATGTTTTTTTTTTAAATCAAAACAATATTGTTTTGACTAAAAAAAATCAATGAATTTTATCCCAGGTCACGAGTTTATCATGGTTTCTTATTTGGTTAGGCCAAGCTAATTCTTCTTTTATTTTTTTTCTAAACTCAAACCGGTATAGGTTTCAGATCGGGTTTTGTAGCTAGGTTTATAACCAGAATTTTTAAACTCGGCTCAGTGGTCAACCCGGCCCAAGGCCCGGGTTCCGGGTCACCGGATTTTGACCGGGTCATTACGTTAGCTAGGTCAATTTTGATTTTTAAAAAAAATCAAAATGATGTTGTTTTAGTAAAAAAACAAAAAACAAAAGTCAACGAGTTGCAACCGGGTCTTGCCGGGTTAGCCCAAGGTTTTGACTTCCTCTATTTTTTCTTAAACCCGGCCCAGTTTCAGCCCCGGATCCTGAATCGATTCGTCAGGCCGGGTTTCAAAACTTTGGTTATCACACCACTATTAACTTTAAAAATATATGTAAACTATATATATATATATATATATATATATATATATATATATATATATATATATATATATATACCTCTTTAAATATGTAATTTTGACAATGACGTAAATAAAAACACTTCACTAGAAGATAACAAGTTAGAAAGATAAAATTGAAGTCTATAGGATTATCATACAAAACTCTAATTCATAATTTTATTATTGGATTTTTTTTTTCAAGCAGTGTACCTCTTTAAAGATTTAAAAAAATCTGAAAAAAAATCAATAAAAGTCCTAAACAAATCAAATAGAAAAAATAAAAATATCTAAAAAAACAATATTTTTTTCGAAAATCCTCAAGCATCAAATAGTAATATATATTAATAGTAGAATAGATTTTTTTATATCCTATTCATCATCAATCATCTAGAATATAAAAATAGTTATTTTATCTTATATAATATTACTAAATATAATTTTATCTTTATTTGTTGTTCTATTCTATTTATATTGTTTTTATTTCTTTTATTCTCGTACACTAACCAAACATTACTCTATAGTGTAATTTATAACATCTCTAGGTGTTGGGGGACAGTAAATTGCCAAGTTCTTTTCATATATTTTACAATATGTATTTACTATTCAATTATTAGGTATTATCAATTTTATTTCCAAGTTATTTTCTGTATCAATTCTATCAGTAAACTATTTTAATTTATTAATCAAGGACTTAAGTTAGAATCACTTTAAAAATTGTTAGTTTTCTATAAAATGAAATAATTTCTTATAAAACAGAAGTATAGTTTGGAGGGAAATACAGACGGAAAACCTTTGAAATCGATGTAAATTTTTTATTGAGAATTTTTAAAAATTTGAGGGCAAAGATGATATAAAAAGTTAATTTGATTGTACTATATATTGAGACTACTCGTGTACTATTATAACTTGTTCTTGCATTGATTGATAATGATTCAAATTATTTTATGTGGACGAGATATATACAATCAATTTTTATGTATACAATTAGATTTGAAAATTTAAATAAGCTTTTAATTAATTTGTTTTTGTCATTAATTTGTATCATCAAAAAGATCGATTGTTGTCTTAAAAACTATTTTATACCATCGGTGTAATGAAATTCTTTTCCTTTCCAAACAATAAATTATAATTTCTTCTGAAATAATAATATGAGAATAGTGTGCGTGTTTTATAAAACATTCATAAATTTTTTATAGTTTTTATTAGAAAAAAACACGTTAACTTTGCATTTTATTAATTATATTGCAAATTAACTAACTGGCATGTGACGTGCATTTATCTCATATATATATATATATGCTGTTGATAGTAAACTCTTAATTTGTTCTATTAATTATTTATATATGATTTTGTAAGTTTATGTCATTAACGTTTTATATGAAATCCGTTGATTAAACATGATCTAAATTCATTTACTAATTACATCTTTTGCTGGCTTAAACTATATATATGGTGTGGTTAAGAATCCAGAAAAGTTAAGTACATTAAATTATATATGATATTATAATTAAATTTCAAATGATGCTTTATAGTCATCAATCACTTTATTCAAGATTTCTTATCGGAATGGTAATGGAGGCATATTTATCCGAATGATGCACCATTCATCTCCCTTTTCACAAGCTTCTTTCAATCTTCATATCCTCCGAGTTCATCTGATTGTAATTGTTAAGCCCATAGTTATCAAACTCGGTTCGGGGTTGACCCGGTCAAGGGACCGGGTCCCGAGTTTTATGAATCAACCTGAAAAAATTAAAAAAAAATTAAAAATTTAATGTTTCATATAAAAAAAAAATCAATGTGAATATATGCTATACATGTTGTAAATAATAAAGTTTAAAAGAATATTTGAAAAAGTTTTTTATCACACATTGAAAAGATACTATGTTATGCTTTTAAGTTGAAGTATTTAAACAAAAAAAGTTTTTTATCCCACATTGAAAAAACATAACTTTTTTCTTGTAAACATAGAGTATATTTATGCAAGGACTTCAAATCACACATTGAAAAGATATTATGTTATTTCTTTAAGTTAAAGTATTTAAACCAAAAAATTTTTATTCTATATTTAAAAAACATAACTTTTTTACATTGAAAGTGTGAAAAAACTCTTCTGTTTTAGTTTTTTTATTACTATTATTATAAACTGTAAAATAAACTTTATGCATTTATAATTTTTTTGAATAAAAAAACTAAAATAATTATTGCACGTAACTTAGAAAATTACTGTCTCTTCAATCTTCACTCCTCCCCTGCTCTCTCTCTATCTGAAAGGAAAAAAAACCACTCTTTCCATCAGATCCCACCTTTACTGGCGATCGCCATGTCCTCGGCAACCACTGCTTGATCACTTCCTCTCCTCACCTTCATTTCCCTCCTTCTCCTCTCTCCCGCTCTTCCCCTGAGTCAATAGTAACTTGCAAAGCTCGTTATTTAAGTTTTATGTGTTTCGTTCCCGAGTTTGACTCAGACCTGTTAGTTTTTGCGGGATTTAAATGTTAGGTTGATTGGTGTTCATGGATCAAGTTTTGATTTCGCAAATGGCAGTTTATGCATTACAAACGTCGGGTTTCGTCTGGGTTTGCCCGGGTCGACCGGGTCTTGCTGGTTTTTTACATTTACCGGTCTCTCTCCTAACCCGAACCGATCCAGCCACCGGGTCAACCGGTTTTCAGGTCAATCCGTCGGGCCAATCCGGGTGTAATAGCTATGATTAAGCCTCCACATCTATCTATTTTTTTAGGCGAACCTCCATTGGAGGTTCATAACGTACATACATATATATATATATATACATACATATATATATATATATACATACATATATATATATATATATATATATATATATATATATATATATTCTTCCATATCTATCTTCATTGCCATGGATGCATTTCAACCTCCATCGTGAAAATCTTCATTCTAAAATTAAATACTCGGGATATTTTCAATAAAAAGAAAAAAAAATTGTGATCTTATATGAACGATGCCAATTTTTTCAATGGAATATTAGGCGGTATCATCTTGAATCATGCTATGCAAGATATCATATAATCCAACAAAAATAAATGTACATTTTGCTGAATCGATCTAAGCAAAATCATAAAATAAACAAAGTTAAAACCATATCAAAATTTCCAGATTTGCTAAAAAAGCAAACGAGACATGAACCAAGGTCTTAATTTAGAGAGGTTCTGGATGTTAATTGATTAATAATAATGTCATGGTCATTTTTTTTAATTCATGCTTAATGTACACTAAAAAATAAATATAAAAAAGCAAACATCCATTTAAATATCTTTCTGGAAAAAGTTTTTAGTTTTAAATTTTTTTTAAATTTTTTATAGTTTAAATAAAAAAAGACTTAAAAAAAAATAAGACTAACACAATCCCAAATATTTTCCAAGTCTCAACCCATCTAACCATAATCACCACCATTTATTCAACTAAGCCACCACCTTCACCTGTCATTGTCGTCTTCACCAAAACCACCATCTCCGCCATTGCAGTTCACAACCACTGCAAAACCACAATGCACATAAATCACCACTAACAAATCCTTGTTTCAGCTCTAACACCATAACCACTACCAACAAACCCATAAGCCACTAGCAACAAACCCGTAAACCATCGCCCCCGCCACAGCCATACCACCGGTCCACCACCCTGTTACTTAAACCAGCTGGATTCAAGATTCCTAATTTTCGAGTACCCAGAAAGCTCCTCACTCTATAAATCAGATCAAGAAATAATAACCCCCAAATCTTTTAGTTGAAACCGATTATTGAATCTTGTACTAATTTTTATTTTCCATAAACCAAAATATATCATATCAAACAAGAAAAGAGCTTATCTCTTGAGTAATCGGACGTGCAAACCTTGTGGGATTTCAAAAAAGCCATGGTTGTTGCTCTTTTGAATTTCGGACGGGTAGATATATGCCATCGTATGGATTTAAGAGGAAAAAATTGAGCAGGCGGTACATAACTATCATCCCACGGACAGTATTCCAAAAGCAAACACAAAATTGGAGGGAGGATTATTAAACTATTAAAATAAATTAAAAGGTGTAGTAAATTTACGATAGCATTTTTTTCGTTGATCTAGACTCATTTACACCATATATTAAAATAATAAAATTATAATTTTGTCATTGTTAACAAAAACATAAATGATCTTAGAAGCATGTATAATAATCTCTTTTTTTGTGCAGTGAAATAATTAATATATTTTTAGAGGCAAAAATTAAAGCATCGGTGGGCATAATTATTTTTTACCTTTTCATTTTAAATATATAGTAAAATGCCCTTGAATTAAAGTTATCTTTGCCTTGAATCAAGGGATTTTATGTTCCTTTCTTCTTGGTTTTTTTATTTTTTTTATAATTATTGAGTCGAAGCGCAGTCTAGTATTTAGACATATATAAAATATTAATTAATTTAAATAAGTCGGTTGCGTGTGACATTCACACTGACACATGTGGGTGCTTTTGTGTTATTCAGATGGCGTGTACATCCTTGTTCGGTGGCCAAAATCCAACTTCCATGGCAGCGTTTTAATTCTCATGGCATCGTCTCTATTCTTAGGCGACGTGTTCCATAAAAAATATCAAGTTTTGCACCAATAATCATTTCTTTTTTTCTTTCTTATTTCCTTTCTCCTTCTCGGTTTTAGAGCCTTCCCTTGCATATTTTCAAAGCAACCCTTCTGTTTTTTTCTTTTCGATTTTTATTTCTATTTTGTAATTTAAAATAATACATGGAATTGAGAATTTCTTTCAATTCAACCCTCATTTTAATTTTTTTACCTTTCAAATTTGGTCTATATTCTTTTGATTATTAATTTTTTTAATCATTCTCTGAATTAAATTATCCTTTCAATTACATCCCTCAATATTTTATTTCATTCTCTTAATTTATTTTTTTAATTGCATATCTCAATATTTTAGTTCATTTTATTTTATATTGGATTTTGTCATTGTTTTATTTGATTGCTATTTATTTTGTTTTTATTCATTTTTTATTAGAATTTTCTTTTTTGATTTCATCTCTTAATATTTTATTGATCGAGATTTTGTTAATCTTTCGGGTCACAAGTTTAAAAGATTAGACCGAGTTAGTTTAGATCTTTTTTTATATATTTTTTTACAATTGATTTCTTCTGACTCCATCCTTATATGGAAGTTATCTTATTTTCATATGTCAGGTAACATGTTTGACGTATTAACCCTGCTTAACCTGACGCAATATTTTTTTAATTAATTTATTTTTATTATTGTCAATTTTTTATTATATTATTAAATTAATAGAGATTTAAACCAATTCTCAAATTTATTTTAATTATTAAAAAATGCTTTCATTAACTAAATATTTTTTTCCGTGGTTAAAAAAATTGGTTCGGCCGTGGCGTGTTACGTGCCACCAATCTAATTCATGTATATAGGAGATCAAGAAATTAGTGGGAAATGGGAAAAGTCTATACGCTGAAATCTCAGTTTTTGTCATTGACTAAAACATGAAAGTCAAATGGTTATTTTCAGATCGGAGTTTTCACTTTTCAGTCTTGAAATGATATGGCATGGACTACTAGTACTTGTTATTGCGGTTTTTTTCTAAGTATTAAAAATATTTTTAAAAAAATTTAAATTTTTTTATATTAAATTAATTTTTTGAAATGTTTTTTAAATTTTTTAATATGTTAATATCAAAAATAAAATTTAAAAAATAAAAATTATTTTAATATATTTTCAAACAATTTTTTTTAAAAAAAACAACTATTATTATATTACTAAACATGATCCAAACATAATATACATACGTGATAGAACTTAGACATTGGTTTACAAGGTTTAAATGGGAGTATTCCGTCTTTATTAACAGGGTGTTTGGTGCAAAGAGTGGTTTTATTGTGTTTTAAAAACAATATTTTTTAATTTTAATTTTTATTATTTTGATATGTTAATATTTAAAATAAATTTTATATAAATAAAAAATATATATTATTTTAATTATTTGTAAATAAAAAACACTTTAAAAAATAATATCTACCATATTTTTAAAACTCTATGAATATTAATTTATTATGTACAGGAGATAAGATGAATTAGGGGAAAACACAGTGTTTGCCATTATTTTATTTTTTTGTTTAAAAAAATAAAAAAAAACCAAAATATTACTGGTAAATAACATTATATTTTTTTTATTTTAGAGTTAAATTTGTATTTTTACTTTGCAAAAAAAACAAAATAACCAATATAATTTGTAAATTTATTTTATAAAAAACAATTATATCATGGTTAAAATATCAGTCAACCCTCTATACCTAGATGAAAAAAAAAGTTAAGTAAAAAACAATATTATCAAATCACTATTCCAATAAAATAGTAATATAAATCTTGGATTATATTAATTTCTCCTTCACTTTAAGTTTTTTTCCGAATAAATCGATGAAGATACCAAGAGAGAGCCTAGGTACAAATAATAATAAATCAAAATATAATAATAAATCAAAATATAATAATTGAGTGAACCTTAAAAAGTCCCCAATCTCTATGAACTGTCTTTATTAGAGCCCTGACCTATTTTTTTTTTGTCGTGATTAGGTCTTGAATGTCTTAATGGATTTTGAGTCACATATTTTCCTTAGTTTTAAGTGATAAAACTATTATTAAGCAATCACGCAAAATATACATTATTTTTCTTTTAAAAAACTCAAGAATTTACTATCACATGAAAAACTAGACTATTCTTTGTTTCCAATATACACCTTAATAGTGAAGTCATTATTACATCATAACCAATATCAAACTATTAATTAGTGATAATTCATGATTTATAATATATAATATTTGGTATTAAAAACAAATTAAGATTATATGATTCCTTAAGTGACATATTCGTAGAATTTTGCAATATCTACCAACTCAATTTTAAACTTGCAAGGAAGTATATTAATTTACTTGACTTGTATTTTTGAAAAATAAAGCCATAAATATTTAGGCATAAATATCTACTTCTTTTCTTTTTTTTTAAAAAAAAAACAAAGAAAGATCATTTTAAGATTTATGACTTTGAAACTCTAATTAAACACAAGAATATTGCCACCCATGTTCTTTTCTTAGAAAGAATGAGTGGGAGATAGGAAGCGTGGGTGCTAGGAGTGACTGGTTGCGAAACCCCAGCACAGCGCAGAACTTTTTGACATGGAAAAACCAGCAAAAACCAAAAGGGTGATGGTTATGGATGATCCAGTCACAAACTTAAAGTCAAGTGCAGAACACATGGCTGTTGCCAAGGGCACATTGAGATCACAAACTTCACAGCTCAGAACCAGATAAAGGAAGAGTCCAAGAAGAACAGGCAAAACCGCAGAAGCACCACACCGCTAATATTCTTGGCATATTGTGAGCCGCCCTCCACTCCTCCTCATTCGACGGTGTCACATCATTTAATCACCACCCAGGAATAAATTACTTGGAATTCAACTCGCTATGTATGTATTTTCCCCAAACTAAAATACACGGAAGAAATAATGGCAGCACAGAGATACTGATTGTTCATATTTTTTGACTGGTTGTTATCGATACTTTTCATAACTTCACACTTTGATTTCAAACGCATCATCATCATCATGAAACTAGGAATTGTTGATTGACTTGTAAGAAAGTGCCCCCTTACTATGTTAATTCCTTGTATAATTAAAGTTGATTGGTTTATAAAGAATCCTTGTTAATTTGATGGTTAAGTGGATATGCTATTTTCTTAATCATTATAATTCTAACCTTAAATCACGCAATGGGAAGTAAAAATCCTCGTAAATCTTTTAACCCTTACGTAAATAATGTCTTCAATCTAGTTGGAGATATGCACTCAGTCTAGGTCTGTGTGAAGGTAAACTCATGATCCCTTGACTTGAAAAAATAAAAAGCATCACTGTATAGTGAACCGCGTTGTACTAGCCACCAAGGATGGTGGAAATGAGGTCCATGTTATCTCCACTGGCACGGTGAACATATTACGCGAAAGCAGTGGGGATAATAAATGTGTTTAGATGGGTTCTTGAAGACAACATTGAACACCTGTTTACCTCTTCTGTGGGCAATCAGGCACTTGCGCATAAAGAGTCATAATGTTTCCACCCAATTCAAATTGAAGTTGCTACAATTAATTAATACTAGTGTGCCTAGCATAGGATAAAATCAATGAGAAGGAATTGATTCCGAAAGGTTCTCTCACCGCTTCCTGTGCCCTCGCCTCTTCAAGATCAAATCATCATCTTAACTTGAGCGTAAGCAAATTTTTGGCAAAAATCCGCTTTCTATCCCCGCAAACGTGTGCTAATTTTGAATTACACCGGAAAATGTCTTGGAGAGGAGTCGGTAGGAACATGTATCGTGCAGTGGTAAACTGGGCTTTTGGCTTGAGGAAGTTTCCAGTTGTATTTTCCTATACTATATATAGGTAGTGAGGTCATCGGATTTTGATATGAATATGATCCACAACGATTTCGATGTAATTAAATAGATTTGATATACTATAATCAAAGTTTGATTGTGATCCAATTTTATTAACCAAATGAATTGAATCTATCACAATCAAATCCGATGATACTTTAATTTGAATTAATATTAATATTATTTCTAATAAGTATAATACTAGAACCTAAGCTTTATATATATATATATATATATAAAAGAGTAAAACTAAATGCAAAATAAGTTGGAAATACATAGGAAAAGAAGGCAAAAGAGCAGATCAGAATTAATTCTTGTAATTACTATAATTAATTTCTTATGTTATTCAGCTTTAATTATTTGTTATAAGAAAAAGTCAAAATAATTCACTAATAAATTTCATGTGATCTAAAAGTTTTATTTATTTTTTAAAAGAAATAAGCATGCCTTTTAATTTTCTATTAAAAGGTAGAAGAAGAGATGAAACCGAGAAGTAGCATGGAATAGAGAAAATCTATTAGGATTCTGTTTGTTTTTACATTTCAAAAATATTTTTGAAAAAAATTAAAATTTTTTTATTTTTTTTTACTTTAATTTTATATTTTTTTAGTATTTTTATATCGTTTTGATGTGCTGATATCAAAAATAATTTTTAAAAAATAAAAAAGTTATTATTTTAATACAATTTTTTAATACAAAACACTTCTCATTGTGATGGTTTTCAGGGCATCATATCTCTACGGAGGCGGAATCAAACTTGGAAAGGGGCTAAATAATTGAGAGGCAAAACTGAATGAGATTATAATGAATGGAATCCGCCTAACCCAGCCCATTTTCGCTCGCACGCACATTATCGGGTTTCAAAGTTGAATCATAGCTATACTAGTTGGGCCATCAGTGAAAACAGAAAACTCAGGAGTCAGAAGAAGATCATAATATAAGAAGAGCTCAATTAGAGTTATAAAATGCAGACGTATTGTTGCACCAACCTTGGCTCATACCCATCTTTTTTCTCTGTTTTTTTTCCCCTTTTGTTTATATTTAAGACACTTGACGAGGTGGTATAGATTTGCATGATCCTGAACACATTTTGTATGGCGACATGTCGACAGAACATGCAACTTGGGGACAAAGTGGAGAGCACGACCTTCACACACAAACGGGTGGTCAACAGTTAATGACGAGCCATAAAATTAACGGTCAAAAACTAAACATCCTCGCACACCTCAATTCTCTATGCCCCATTTGCCACCGAGATCCCTTCGCCCTCCTCCACTCCCAATCTCACATCCGAGCAAAATTTAGCAAGACATTGAAAAGAAAAAACAGAAACAGCAATGTACAATGACCCTTCATTAGCTATGCTTATGCTATGATTCTTCATGTATATTCCCTTTCTCTGCACCTTCCCTGTTAATTAAAACCTAAATAGCTAAATCAGGCCTCATGGAGAAACCCCCACCAGAGAAATCTGGTAGTTTTTCAAGAAATGGAAATGGCAATCAAATGGATGACAATCCAGGCCCTGCAGGACCTGAATCAGAAGCTGTCCATGTGAGATTAGATTGCCAGCAACCAGGGGAGTGTGAGCCTAATTCAAACCTTGAAGAGCCTTCTTCTGATCCAGAATTAAGCCTGCCTCAAGTCCTGAAAGATGTTGATCGATTTCTCGAATCATTATCCACGAGAAATGATGCATCTAACAACCCCCTGGATGTTCCAAACTCTGTAGAATCGTTGTTGGAAATGATCCAAAAAATGATCACCAAATATGATTCCAACGCAAAATTTGGCCAAAAGCAAGAAGAAGACTCGTCATTCATTGAATCTTTGAATTGCATTTCGAAGTTGATAAATGCTCTCGGCGAATTCCCTTCTAATTCCACCACAGCCTCCTGCTTCAACAGAGCCAGCACCATCCTGCATCTAGCCATGTCCTTATTAGACAGTGAGTTCCGTTTAATTCTTGAAACTTGTAATCAGGGTAACTATGCAGATCTCAAATCTCCAAAGCCATTAAAACAATCATCATTCAGTTCCCGTCAGGAATCTACTTACTGTGTTATACCAGAGTCCAAATCAAGCGAAGACGTGGAATTCCCTGCATATACATCAGAAGCAATCTCGAAAATGAACAGAATCGCCACAGCAATGATCTCATCAGGCTATGAGAATGAGTGTTGCATGGTTTACAACATGGTAAGGAGAAATGCATTCTCTAGCGAATTGGACAAGCTCGGTTTTGAAAATATCAGCATTGATGACGTACAAAGGATGCAATGGCAATCATTGGAAGGAGTAATTGCTATGTGGATCACTGTAATCAAGCAATCTTCCTCAGTTCTCTTCTCAGGCGAGCGGAAGCTTTGCAGCTCCATATTTTCTGAGCATCCATCAATATCTCAGAGATTATTCTGCCATATTGCATTAGCAGTTGCTGTAAGGTTTGTCAATTTTTCAGATGCAATAGCATTAACAAAGCGATCAGCTGAAAAATTATTCAAAATTTTGGACATGTATGAGGCACTGCGCGATTTAATTCCTTTTTTTGATGATGATACCTGTTCAAGTGAATGCTACGAAGAATTAAAATCTGAAATCTGGGCTGCAAAAGGCCGCCTGGGAGAGGTGGCCGTGAGCATTTTCTGTGATTTGGAGAATTCAATAAGAAGAGACAATGGCCGGACTCCTGTCCCGAGTGGTGCAGTTCACCCCTTGACACGCTACACCATGAATTATCTAAAATACGCCTGTGAGTATAAAGACACGTTAGAGCAAGTGTTTCAGAAGCACCAGAAAATGGAAGGGTTTGCTAATTCAAATGGCACTGTATTGGATATTAAGAATGGAGCCAACGATGATGGGACTCCAAAGACTTCACCGTTTTCAGTGCAGTTGAATTCGATTATGGATTTGTTGGACGAGAATCTTGACATGAAATCAAAGCTGTATAGGGATCCTGCATTGAGGTGCATATTCCTGATGAATAATGGGAGATACATTCTGCAAAAGATAAAAGGTTCTGACGAGATTCATGATATGATGGGTGATACTTGGTGTCGAAAGCGATCATCCGATCTGAGGCAGTACCACAAGGCCTATACAAGAGAGACGTGGACTAGATTGTTGCAGTGCCTAAACCATGATGGTTTGATGGTAAATGGGAAGTTATCCAAGACTATATTGAAAGAGAGGTTCAAGATGTTCTCCACCATGTTTGATGAGATACACAGGACACAAAGCACATGGGTGGTGAGTGATGATCAGCTTCAGTCTGAGCTTCGGATTTCGGTATCGGCAGTGGTGACCCCGGCTTACCGTTCGTTTGTAGGGAGGTTCCAGCAGTATTTGGCATCTGGTAGACAACCAGACAAGTATATAAAGTACCAACCTGAAGATATTGAGAATTTGATTGATGAATTGTTCGATGGAAATCCTACGTCCATGGCCAGGAGGAGGACATAATCAAGTCATTGAATGGATTGTTTTCTTCTTAAGTGATGTTGGAGTAGAGATTTCATTATGTATTCTATTTTTGCTTTTAATTGTGTATGAATATGATCTGAGTAATGTTACAGGAGATTTTGCTACATCCTTCGATTCCATGTTGGAGTTTCGATTGCGCAATATTTAAGGAAAATTCGGTAGTAAAAGTATTTTGATCTTCTAGTCAGGTACATCCGGCAGCTTCGTGCATTCATGGGCTTGGTAGAATATTATATTATATCATGGAAAAAACTAAAAGATGCAGAGGTTTCAATATGCAAAATTCACTATCCACACACTCAAGATTTTAATGGTGATTTGATCATCACACCTTTTTTTTCTATGATTCTTTTGTGGCCAGATTTTTTATTAATTGCTTATAATTTATTAAGGAATGAAAAGATTCAAGCTTAGAGGATAAAAGTGAAAAACATGAGAAAACTCGGTGGCCATTTTAAATTAACATGAAAATTTAATTTTCATCCTTCTACTTTTCAGCTAATACAATCACAATTTTTTTAGTTTTTGAAATTTATTTTTTATTTAAAACTTTATTTTCTTTATTATTTAGTCTTTTATTTTTAGAAAAAATAGAAAAAATCATCGTTGACTCATTTTGACCAGCAAAAAGATTAATCTTGTTATTCATGAATTTCATTTTATAAGAATTTTACTTGATTGTATTTTTGTTATTTACCTTGCTTCATAGGGTTAAAATGGGGTTGGGAAGCATTTTGAATTTGAGTATTTAATCGTAATATGATAAATGAGTTTATTAAAGTTTTTAGAATGTATTTAGGTGCTTTTTAATCAAAAATAGGTTGAGATATGATTTTGTATATATGAAATACCATTGGCACAACTTTCCAGCCTTTTAATCACTAGAATCTGGACGCCTATATGTGTTTTTAATATATTAGAAAGAGACCTCTGGTGTGGGTCAACCTCTGCATGTTTTTCAAATTATTTTTTTAACAAATCTATTTGAAAAAACAAAAGAAACAAAACAAGCCAAGTGCGTGAGTTTTTTTTTTTATGCAATCATAGGTTTTTTTATTATATGAGCAAATATTTTTTTTATACAACTCTTTATGATTTTTTTTTAAATTCAATTTGATAGCTATTTTTTTTTTTTGATGTTTGATTGATTAAATTATATTCAAATTTTTTTTTAAGAAATTTTATAGCATTAATTTTTATAACATTGAGCATTCTTTTTTTTCTTTTTGCAACCTCTTGCGATAGTTTTTTTAAAAAATTTTATTTGATGACTTTTTTGTGCATATTAACTTTTATTGTTATATAGTTAGATTTAAAAAATTTCAAAAATAAAAGATGAAGTTATTAAATTCATTTGAATTCATTTGAGCCTAGTGCAGTTTGTTTATTTGGTGGGTGAACTAAAACCGATTAAAGTCAATAAAAAAAATATGATAACGTATACTAGCATCTTTAATTCTTCATCAGTTTAATTATTAAACGAACACATACAATTTTTTATTTGCAATTAAAAAATTTCTTGCTGCTATAAAATATGTTGGCTATGAACGCATTTTTTGGTGTTAAAAAAAAAATTAATCCAACTAGCGGGTTTGCCTTTGACCGGATGTTAAGATATATATTTTTTTTATGTATTTTTATTAGAACTCTGATTTATGGCTCAAATAAGTTATTTAAAAAATAATTATTTTGGTTAAGTAAAATGCAAAAATAAAGCTACTGTTTAGTTAGGTAGCGAGTTTTAACTAAAAAGAAATATTTTTTAACCTTCAAATCATTTAGCTTTTTTTTATTAATTCTAATTGCTTGCCATTTTTATAATAGGAAAATTTTTTTATTGAAAAAAAGTATTTTCTTATTAAAATAAGACATGTTAATTTAATATTTTTCTCAGCAAGACGTTTTGTTGATGCTAAAATTATTTTTCTTGCATTGATAAAAAAAATAAAAAATTGTAACTGCCCGTAGCGTAACGCAGGCATGTAACTACTTAATTATGTATGCGTTGAACAAATACAAAAGGCAACAATTGAAAAATAGGACGATAGCCAGAGGCAGGCGAGTCAAGCCCATACTAACCAAGCCCAGACTAGTCAAGCCCAACCTATCTTTCCGCAGTCCCATTTGGCTCGATTGGGCCATCGCAAGAAGTTACTCTGTCAGTACGCCGTGCCTCCTTTTTTGAATTGATTTTTTTTCCATCAATTTCATCATTTAACATTAGATTTATTGAGTATTGAGTTTCATGATTTTTTTAGATTGTCTTTTACAGGGTAATCCTGGTTTTGTGCCCCGAATCACGTGTTTGGAAGGTTAGCTCAGGTTAATTTTGATTGTTTTTTATGTTTTTTATAAATTATTTGTTTTTCAATTTTATCCTTTAATATTGAGTTTTTCTTTTTAGAATTGAGCTTTATAATTTTTTTCATCTTTCTTTTTATGGAGTTATATTGATCTCATGATCTGGGTCATAGTTTAGTCGATTAATTTAGGTTAGCTTAGGTTTTTTTTTCCTTCAAATTGAATTCCTTTTTTGGTCATTTGATATTAGATTGATTTGAGAATTATACTTCATATTTTTTTTTCCTTCTAATAGTTTATCCCATTTGCATTACTCAGGTCACAAGGGTTGGTGGGCTTAACAGGGTTTGCTGGGGTTGTTTTGTCTAGCTCCTTTTCATTAATTGATTTTTTTATATTTTTTTATTCTACATTGAGTTAATTATTGATTGAGCTTCATAAGTTTTTTTAATTTACTTTATATGGTTTATCTTGGTTTCACTACTCGGGCTGTGAGTTTGGCAAGCTAATTCATGTTAACTCGAGTAGTTTTCTATTTTTGTTTTCAATTTCATCCTTTAATATTGAATTGGTTGAGAATCGAGCTTTGATTTTGTTTTTGTTTTGCTTTCTATAAACTTGTCCCATTCTCATATCTAGGGTCACATGTTAATTTGGTAATTTAATCCGAGTTGACTCGAATTATTTTTTTTAAATTAAAAGTTTTGTTTTTCATTTCACCCTCTAATATTTTGTTAGTTGGTCTTTGTTTTTTTTTTTTAATTCTTAGATGAATTAGAAATGTATCTTAGATATTATTTTATTAAATTCTATTTAATTTTTGTTTTATTATCAAGTAAGATTATTGAAATACTTTTTGAAAATATATCTTTTCATAATGTTGTATAACATGTCAATATCTTAATATTTTATAAGTTTGTTGTCAAGTATACATCAATTTTTTAGTTCATGATTGGATATTTTTCTGCTAGCAACCTCTTTACAATTTTATTTTTTTTACATTTAAAAAAAACATGTGACCTGATGAGATAATCACTGTTTCTTGTTTTTCTTGGAACAAATGTAATTACTAATTACCAGTACTTGTTTACAACAGAAAATTACCGCTACACTGGCTAAACTGCCCTTGAACGGTGGATATTTTATGGGATAATTAAGCATGGCATGTCCATGTTCTTCTTCGGACATCAGAGGTCAACTATATGACAGGAAAGGACATTTTGTTGCATGCTTAAATACCGTGAGCAAAGAAAAACCAGAGAATAAACGATAGTGCATGTAACAAGCTAAAAAGGTAACAAAAAAGAAGGAATCTCCGTAATAGGAAGCTAGATTTCGGGACATCAAGAATCCTCATCTTTCGCCGGTGTTCAGCACGACCGTACCCAACAGCAGCGCCGCCTGGATAGGCCTGTGACGCAGGCCACGCCTTCCCTTCTTTTCTTATGTTTGGTTTTACAGACGTCGTCTATGTTATAGCAACTGTTGTTTTGTCATTATTGTCTCTGCTTTAGGTGAACACACCATCAGAGAAATAAAAGAGCCCCTCCCCTTTTTTTTCCTTTTCCCTCTATCACGGTATTGCTTTTGCTATTTGTATGTATGTACTATGTACCGAGCCCAGGGTACGTACATTGAGATGCATTATAATACTTGCCTCTGTATTTCAACCGCAGGGCTGAAGTTGAATTGTACAGTAGAGTGAAAATGACTTTTGTACTTTGAAGTCTTATTTTATACTGGGAAAATTACTCGTGTAATTTAGTTTTTTCCAAAAACAATTCTTGAAAATTACAGTTTATATTCTATAATTTGATGACACTGTACATGCGAAAAACTTGTTCTGCTCGCAAACAGCAACGCATTCCATTCTCTACTAAACAGCAGAGGTTACCTTGCTAGTGTGAATGCAAACTAAAAATTGTCCTTCTTCATGAACAACGAGAATCAAGCTATCAACTACAGCAGGGGTTATCATTTATCAACTTCATTTCATACGAGGAAAAAGGAAAAGAGAAGCATACAATTTGACATTTGTTTATCCTCAGTCCCACTCTTCTTTTATTCCTTACAAGTCGCAAGTGCACTTCAATGAGAGGGCCACCAAATTTTAGCCTGCATGACTCATCCTTCAGCTAAGTTCCCAGTACTTTGGCTTGTATTTATTTATTTATTTTATGAAACAAAACTGTGTGCTCATTTCAACAAAGACAGAGAAACTTTTGATACGTCATAAAGTAGAGTAAAACAAATTTCTTGCCACCCCCGGGGACCCCATTTTAATATTAATCAATTTAATTCAAAAAATAACCTAAATTTTGAAAAACAATCTCTTTACAAATCAATACCCATCCTCTGCAGTCCTTTTCATCTCTATTCAAAATATCATGGCAACTTTGAGCAATGCTACGAAAGATAATTTTATGCAATTATTCGGTTCTTTATTTTTTGAGTTTATTCATTACATATTCGTTATAATTATCTTTTCCCGCTTCTGTAGCTATATGCATATAATATTTGTAAGATGCGATTAAAAAAGAACCAAGAAAAACGTTTATGCCTATAGTTATTTTTCTATAACAGATACTTTGGATTTTTATAAAAATATATATATCCGAGCACAGTATATTAACGATTCTTACGAGCCAGCTTAATTCTCCACCTCCTCGCAGCACGTATCCCGCTGAAAAGCCCACTGTGTCATAGGGACTTTACATAATTGCATCTCTATCATTCTGTAACCATTACGTCAGAAGTGTGCTTTTACACGTTACAGGAGCTCTCCAATGGCTTTTCATCACATGTTGTCTTCGATGATTTCCTCACGGGATGCATCGACAAAATAGCATGAGATTACCAGATACATAGCAACGGAACTTTTCAAAAAGAAGATGATGTCAATGAGCAAAATAAAAGAAAAAGGGAAGCTGATGCCAATTCAAGCTTAACACACATAAATTAAGAACATACAATGGATTATTTGCACTAGGTTTATACCAAGCTGTGGGCGTTGATGTCCCTGGAGCTCCAATCCTCTTATAATAGACATCATACACTGTCCATTAACATAGCATTACATCAAGAAATTAGGTCACTACTAAGGCAACGTACACACTAAGTGGGAACATCGGACAAATCAACAACACACAATTATGTCCAGATGCACCAACTTTCCAGACAAGTTTTATTTTGGTCGAAAAGGCAAAAGCTATCATACCTAGCAATTACTCATTGTTATTATTATTGCTTCTTCTTCTTTTCTTCTTTTTTTACTTTGACCATTGCACTTCTCGAAGCTGAACAGCACAAGTCAATTCACAAAGCCAGAGAAGGATGATCATGTTGGCCATGCATGCAATATACATATATTCTTTTGATTTAATCCAATCCAAATAAATGAAGACTTGATGTTTGGCTTAACATGCGTGAAATCTTCACGTACCAGAAACAAACCTTTTCATCTTACAATCCGACAACAAGGACGGAGACAGCCGTCTATACTCTACACATTTCCGTTTCAGGCTTTGGTTTGTCTAATGTTTTAAAAGCCTGCCTGTTACATTGTCTCTGATCAATGCCTGAGTAAATGTCACCTTTTTATTATTTTTTTTCGGCTTTAAAACGATGGATGGCAAACTTGTACACTCTGATACTCTCTACAGTAGACAAACAATTCAATAGCCGCCTTCTAAACCTGACACCTTTACTTCATCTCAAAGCTTAAATCCCTTCAATAAGTGCCCACATAATGTCCACTCGATACAGACAACAATCCTTTTAAAGCAAAAAACACAAGATCTTCTAAGCACGCGCTTGGACAACAAATGACAAACTTATTTTTATTACAGGCATGGCCCTCCATAAACACCCGCCTCCTATATAAAACCCCCACCACCAACAACTCTATTCGATCCATCATAGCACTCTCACATTCTTACAATATTTTGAAGCTCTCATCTCCTTTAGATTCTTAATTCTGCTGTTTCAAGCTGTTTTTGTTCTGCGATTACGAGGAATTTAATTAAAATGCAATATCATCAGGCTGAGTCATGGGGTTACTATGTGCCAATGAGGACCAGCATGGTATCAGACCCACTGGAGAAAGTTGCGAGGCTGGCATCAGGAAGTGCTGTTGTGGTATTTAGTATCAGCAGCTGTTGCATGTGTCATGCCGTGAAGAGACTCTTTTGTGGGATGGGTGTGAACCCAACTGTCTATGAGCTGGACCACGATCCAAGAGGGAAAGAGATTGAGAAGGCATTAATGAGGCTGCTTGGGAGTTCAACATCTGTGCCTGTTGTATTCATTGGAGGGAAGCTAATTGGTGCCATGGACCGAGTCATGGCTTCCCATATCAGTGGAACTCTCGTGCCCCTCCTCAAGGAAGCTGGAGCACTTTGGCTTTGATTCTAGTTCTCCACAGGTTAACATCACAGGATGGGTCCAAAACATGGAAGTTATCATTAACAAGGAAAAAATGAAGAGATTTAGCTTAACTTTAATTGCTTAACTCCTTTTCTTTTTCTTTTTTCTAATTTTTCCATGACGATACATTTGCTAATTGTCATATTGTCTTAATTTGAGCTCTCTTGTCTAAGATTGTGACCATCAAAGCTTTTATTGTGAAGCTCTTCGAACTCCTTTAATGGAATGGATGTTTAATGAAGAAATTAATGTAATCGATCCCTCTTCTATGTGTAAATAATGGCTTTCTCTCTTCCCCCACCTTTTTGTTCCCCTGTACGTAGTCATCAAATAATCAGCCACGTTACAAATCGGAATCGTTGACTTTGACCAATTTCAGAAATGGCTTTATGGCACATCTACCAAGGAGTGCAGGCACAAAGCAGGTTGGGCTTCAAGTGGGATTCACCTCCGGCCCACCATATATACATACACACCCCCCTTTTCGAGCTGTAGAAAATATACTGTTTTACTATAAAGTTTCATGGTTCTTTTTTAATCCATTTTAAAGAAAAAATAAGTTATGGTAAAAAAGTAATTTTTATTTGAATTTTAGTATTTATTAAGTCTTATAACAGATCTATGTACATACCTAGATTTTGAGAAAAAAATAAATGGACTGACAGCATATTCAAACTTGAAAGTCTTAGTTGGTGATGCAATATGATTTAATGTTTTTTTTTATTATTATTAAAAGCGGTTGATAATTCTGTTGATTCTCAAACAATCCAGTTTTATCGATAAAAAAAGAAAATTACGGTTTAGTTTTGAAGAACTTCTTGAATATCTGATGATATACGCTGATAATTGTGCCGGAAAGATGTCGTGGGCCTCATCTTGAAGCCCAAGGTAGCAAGAACTCAAGTCTTCAAGCCCATTACTAGTACAAGCTCAATTGTGTATTTCCTTTGCGAAGCTTGGGCTTGTTCTCTTTAAAAAAAAAGTCTAATGTTGACAAAGAGAAGACCTGAGAATTGGTAGTGTACTCTTACATTATTATTTTAATTAGTACTAGTAATTAATAATAAAAATGTCGAGTATAAACCTCTACTTTAAATATATAAAAAAAAAATCACAAAGTGAAAAACTTGGGTACAGGCTTGAAGATGGCAAAGGATCCCGGGTGCCATTAAACGAAGCACTGGCAGCCAGGCGATCAGGTATAAATAAATGGAGATAATAAATCCTGAAACAACAGCCTGTCTGAACTCTTCTAGGGTCCAAACTCCAAAGAGCACACTTTCTCATTTGTTATCAGACGCATGCCACTTGAATAGAGCAGCTCAAACTGGGTCCTGTAAAGACAAACATGTTGGTTATGGGAACAGCGCATGACAAAGAAATTGACTAGTGAGCTGAAAATGTAGCCAAGAATGCAAGGTGAAAAAATAAATAAAATTATTGGATCAGAAAGCAAGCCACAGCCTTCATGCAAAACATCCAAGAACTACAACGCTACCACCCTGCAATCTTGTCCTTTTATGCCTTGGACTACCTGATACTGATTTGTTCCAATATGAGAAATCATAGAGCCTCCAAATCTGTCATTTCTCTGCTACAGAGTTTGAATCTTTAATCTGTCAAAAGAGCTCTTCACATGTCTTTGTTTGTAGTGAATAGATAAAGCATTTTTGCTCTCCTGTTACAGTTGGTCCTAACACCAAACTACTCACGGGCTCATTATATGCACACACAGTATATTTTTCTAGATCTATGGAATAATTCGACATTACATATGCTTTTCATGATGGTGGAGTACTAAGTACTAGCTAATAGATGCTTTTTGTAGAAGCTTCTTCCTGCTCCTCCCATGTCCGCTCCCATGGCTCCCATCATCATTCTTGTTTTTCTGGCAACTTTGTTTGCTCTCCCACTTTCTCTAATTGCTCGACCAGCAACCAATCCAACCTCCCGGATCTCTGTTGTTGGTGTTGTCTACTGTGATACCTGTTCAACCAACACTTTCTCCAGGCACAGCTACTTCTTGCCAGGTACATTAATTTAGAACTATAATCTTCAATTTTATGTTTATGTTGAGAAAATCTCTGAAATCTTTTTATTGCCAATGTTATTGGACTGATCAGGTGCGGATGTCCACATTCAATGTATATTCAACGCAAACTCACCAAAAACGAGAGAGAAGATTGAGTTCTCTGTTAACAGAACAACAGATAAATATGGAATATATAAGCTGGAAGTACCAGAGGTTGATGGTGTTGACTGTGAGGAGGGCTTCGCGATTGAATCAGTATGCCAAGCAAGTTTAATAGGGAGCTCGTCTCCAGTCTGCAACGTTCCTGGTTTAAAGATCTCAACAAACGAGATATCAGTCAAGTCAAAGCAGAATAATCTCTGTATTTACAGCTTGAATGCTTTGAGTTACAGACCATCCAAAAAAAATATTACCTTGTGTGGGAGTCATAAAGAAGAGTTGCCAAATTCTCTCAACTCTTCAAAGTTTTTTCTCCCTTACTTCCCACCCTATGGATTCCCATGGCCTCCATTGCCTAATTTGCCTCCTTTGCCTAATTTTCCCCCGTTGCCCTTCCCTCCCTTGCCACCCTTTCCTTCCCTTCCTTTCCCTCCACTTCCATCACTACCCTTCCCTCCATTGCCGCCCATTCCTTTTCTGCCCTTTCCTCACTTACCATTTCCAAGCCCACCCTCTTTGCCCTTCCCATTTCCACCCCTCCCCCCCCTCCCACCCTTTCCACCAGCCCCATCTCTGTTCCATCCACCACCTCCACCAGCATTTAATCTAGGAGATCCAAGAACATGGATACCGAATATCCCTTCATTAGCACCTCCACCTCCGCCTGCATTTAATCTAAGAGATCCTAAAACTTGGATACCATATATCCCTCCATCCCCTCCCAGTAGCCCTCAGAACCAAAATCCATGATAGTTTACTCCAGTTATCTCCAAATGATTATGTTTCACATGTTATATTTCATAATTATATGAAGCTTCTATGTACGATAAAAAAACAGACGAGCATAGAAATACAATGTAATCCATTAATCCCTTAATAATTAAGATAATCACATCTATTACGTCTCATGTATAAATGCAACTACCCATCCATTCATCCACCTGCATGCAAGCAAGAAGATAGATACATACACACGAGTATTCACAAGCTTATTCTTAAACACTCAATGCATGTGAGGACACGCACACAGGCAGAAGATCCCCGTTACTGCAGAGTGCAGTCAGATGCCATAGCTCCAAGTGAGTGATGAACAAAATGCAAGCATAACTAGGGTAGTGTTTGGTACAAGGGATGAGTAAAAACTCCCAGGAAATGAGATTTCAACCAATGTTGGCTTGTTGGAAATTCAAGTTCCCGGGAATTTGAGAATATTGTGTGAGATTGGGATTACTTTCCTGAGATGCTACATTCGAGGAGACCTAAGAATCCAGATACCAAATTGCCCTGAAAATCCTGAATCAAGGTTGCACTTCATTATTACATGGGGCATGATTGGTCTAGAGGAGAACATGTCCTAATGCCCAAGTCGAGAAAAGTATTAAATTTTGTATTTGCTGATCAAAGTTTTCTTCAAATTCAAAACATCGAAATACATATATTTAAACCAAAAGTCGAATCAGCAGTGACAAGAAAACAAGTAAAAAATGGTCAGATAAATGTAAGAAATCCAGTTTTGTGAAGGGAAAAAAAACAGCAACTGGATTTGAAGAAGTTCAAACCCTTCCCTTGGTTAATTAAAAATAAAAGATTCATCAGGGATTTGATCATTTCAATAAAAGTGGAACAACACAGAATGCAGAGGCTCTATGGATAGAGCTCATGCCATCAAATCGAAATAATATGCTAATCAATGAAAGGCCTAGTAAACTGATTGACTTGACCGGTGGGCCTAATAAACTGGTTGCGGTCGATGCAATCACTGGTTGGACATGAGAAACAGTCAATTTTATTCTTTTCTATTTTATAAATCAATTCATTTAACAAACACTAAATTAAAATTAAAAAAATTAATACCATCATGTATCAAGACACACATCAATGTACATTGAAATAGTAAAATAACCTTTTTTTGCTGTTTTTTTTTCAAGTTTTTTATTAGTATTTTTTTTGTGCGATTTCATTATTCTAAATTAAATTTATTGAGATTTAAGTTTTTTTATTGAACTCGGATTCAAGATTTTATAAATTGTAGGTTTTAGATATTAGACCAGGTTTATGAGGTTCACTCGAGTTTTCTTAGGTTTTTTCCTTTTTTTAAAATCTTTTTTTGTTTTGTTATCTTATATTTTGGGTTTGATTCTACGGGGTTAACCCTCTATAATTTTTTTCAATTTCATATCTTATCATTTTTTAATTTATAAATAATCTATCAAATTATAAATATTTTTCAATTTCATCCCCTATGACTTTTTAATCTTTCAAACCTGATACTCATTTTTTTAATTACTATTTATTTTTTTGAATTATTTTTTTCAAATTTTATCCTCATTGTTTTTATTGCTTTATTTTTATTTTGCAAGTATTTTTATTAATATTTTTCAACGATTTCATCATTGAAAATTAAATTGGTTGACAATCAAGTTTCTTAATTGAACTTGAATCAAAGATTTAAAGAGTTGCAAGTTTTAAATATTAAAATAGGTTTAAGAGGTTCACATGAGTTTTCTTGTGTTTTTTTCCCCTTTTTAAAGCTGATTTTTTTTTTGAAGTTTTACTTTTTGCGATTTTCTTTCTATTAGGTTAACATTAAATTGTTTTATAGTCTGAATAGGCTCAAATAAAATTTGTTTTTGTTTTTTTTTTATCAATTTATTTATTGTTGTTGTTTTTATATTATTTAAATTATCAATTAAACCAATAACACGAGACATATTTAATTACACTAAACTAATAAAACTATTACAAATAATTAAATTTGTCCACATCATTTATTTATTAATTTAGTAAATCACGCCTAGATTATAAGTTATTTCACATTAAATAACAAAATCATAATTACACAATAAAATTACTAATAATGTACACGTCATAAAATAATATGGACAAATATAATAATGTATAAAAACTCTCTTAATTTTAAATGACGGCCACATGCGTATAATAATTTATCGTTGAAGGCTCTTTTTTTTTTGTTTTATCAGTGATTGTCGGCCTGTGTTAGCTAGTACATGGTAATTAATTTGACCATAAATTTATAACGGTCGGATTAGGAGATGGAAATTGTTTTTTCTGCGCTCTTTTTTTATATATAATAATCGAAGTTTTCATCATTTCAGCATATTCATCTCTCTATTGGGTTTCACCATCCGCCACGAATTTACCAGCAATATTAGCTAGCTAGGGACTAATTCCTTGTTGACAAAAAACAAAGAATTTAATATTATTGTTCTGCAATTATATATCATAATATATAGGCCACTAGCAGCTTCGATCCAAAAACATTACGTACTAGCAGGTGATTTAAGACAAATTCTATACGAATAACATTATTTTGTAGCCATATATATATATATAAAAAAAAAAAGAGTAAAACCTGAGTGTCCACTTGTCTGAAAATTTCTCGATTCACATAAACTAGCCACCTCATGTCATTGAAGGGATCATGAAAGCCAAGTTTCTCAAAAATAAAATAAAAAAAGGGGGCCAAACATAAGACGGCATAACAAAACAGAAAAAGACCTTTCTTGCGTTGACAAGAGGGCCTCTCCAACAATATTTAAGGTCCATTTGTGGGCTTTGTATATGAACTGAGCTAGAGCTTGTAAAAATCGATCCATGCCGAGATTGCCCCCTTGAAGACGCAAGTGAATGCATATCTTGTGAGCCGCTCTCTTCTTGTTCCTTGATTTGCCCTTTTTATCCATCAGCTCCTTCATCCCTTCTCCAATTCTTGAAATATACTCCATTTATGGGCACCACTCCACCTTGAATCGTCTTTTTGTGTCACTTTATAGTCAAAAGAATCTCTTGCGGTTTGTTTTCCTTTTCTGGGTTTCCTTTTGATCACAACTTCTCCTTGCTTAGTAGATATGAGTAACACAATAATGCCAAGGGTGAAGGTTATGGTTTATTTGGTTTATGATAGAGGTTAACCACCTGAACATCCACTATATATCTAATCAACTTTTTATCAAAGCATTCTTTCTCCTTATCTTCCTGAGTAATAACTTCGTACCAGATTATCAGTTCATTCTCCTGGTTATTAATTATAAGGAGGTGGTATGTCTGGTTGTTATTAAGTCCAAAATATTCTTACTTTTCTTTGGCTACTTAATTGCTTCTTTAATGGATATGAGTAAGGGAAAAGGAAAGACCGAAGGTAATCTGATCATCAAGACATGGGAGAGATGCAAATCTATTGGCAGGGGAAGCAAGAGAACATCAAGACTGGTACGTTCTTTAACACCAAAGAGCAAATCATATCCACACATTAAAGTTTCACTCGAAGATGACCATGATCGAAAACATTCTAGGCAACGACGCGTAGCCCCTGAAGGTTGCTTCTCTGTCTATGTTGGACCCCAGAAACAAAGGTTTGTGATCAAGACAGAGTATGCGAACCACCCACTATTCAAGATGCTGCTTGAAGAAGCGGAGTCTGAGTATGGTTACAGCTCTGAAGGCCCTCTTACACTACCGTGCAACGTTGATATCTTCTACAGAGTGTTGATGGCCGTGGAGGACACTAATATTGACGACAAGATTCATCTAGGATGTGGCTTTGCCAAGAACTACGGATCTTATCACCTTCTTAGCCCATCTAGTTGACTGCTTTGAATTACTTCTAATTAGGATTATATATGTAATATTTTGTTGTTGTCACGATCTTCATAATTAGCACTTCCAAGTGCGTGTGGTAAGGTGAGCTTTGAGTTTAAGCCTTAAGGGTGTGTAAGTTATGTCTTCTCCTGTATGAAATCATGTACAGTATTAGAGGATATGCAGAGGACTCGGAAAGTTTATCCAGGTTACCTCTGTAAGATTTCCCACTGTTATGTGAATTTATGTTTAATCAAGCTGTCTAATTAATATTGATGTCTTATCATGAGCCTACTTTTGTTTGATTTTGATTTGTGAAATATAAATCTTTACTGGAAATTATTCTACAGAATATTAATGGAGTATATTATGAGGGAAAATAAAACAAAAACTAATTATACAAACAATTTACATATACGTAATATGTCAACTAATTGGTCGTGACTTGTGCCCGATCAAACTATCAAAGTGGTGGAGGAAGTTGCCAGTTTTTTAACCCTGCTTTTCCAAAATTATTCAACTATAAATAAAAAAAAAAACATATGAATCTTTATTCCTTTATAAAACAAGAGTAATTTAGTTGAAAATGTATATAGTATGTTGCATATGCATATATTTTTTTTTTATCTTTGATCTTTAAAAATTGGTCTAATTGTTAAAGAGATGTTTTCATTTCTTAGATTTTTAGATTCAAATTTAAAGTTAAAATTCAAAATAACTTATTGAATTCCTTTTAATGCAATATAATGATATAGAATGTGTGTTGTTAAAATCATTAGGAGAAAAAAATGTAATCTTCATTAATATATAAATTAATTCAAGTATTTATCTAAATATAAAATGATAAATATCATATTCATATAACAAAATAAATTAAAGTGAAAAGGGTGTACTTGAACAGTGAAAAAATATTATTCACACACTCACAATACACTATGAACTCGAGTAGTTCTTTTTTTTTTCACTTTGATCGTTTAACTCTTTTTTATTGTGTCCTTTAACTGTAAAATTAGCATCCAATTGCTTCGAATATTTGGATAGGGACAAAATTAAAAGATAGAGGATCAACTTAGAAAATGCATCGAAAATAGGTGGTGCGTTTAAATTTAGCTTAACAAATACACTTTAATCCCCTAATTTATAAAATTAAACATTTTCGGTTCCTTATGTTTTTTTAAATTCAATTTTGATACACAAATTTATTTTTATTATTTTTAAGTTCCTAGATTTTCAAGGAAAGAGAAATTTCTTGTCACATTTCAGTATATAGAGAGAGAAAGTCATTGTTTTCACATATTATAGCCACTAAGTTAGTTGATGTTGGTGTTCACGGATTTCTTTCGATGAAAAGAGTTTGATGGTGGTTGTTTTGAATCTTAATGTTACCAAAACAGTAGATTAAAATCCAGGAAAAAAAATTAACCCGATTTGATTTCATTTTTTGAGGTTATTTTTGAAGTTTTATAGGTTGATAAATTAATTTCTAGGTGTTGAGAGGTGTTTATGAAGTGTTTTTGGTTAAAATGGGTTAACGGGGATTTTTGGGCAGAAATACCTACACCCTAATTTTTTAGGCACTATTGTTGTGGCCGGTTTCTGGGCAGACAAGCAACACGTTGTCAACTTCAACAAATGATGTGTCGCCTGGTTTATTTATTTTAAAATGTCCACTCCTTAAAAATATTAAAAAAAATATAAGGCTCAATTGTGCGGGTCTGGGCCACTAGACCCATGTGCTTGGATACTTTTTTTAATAGGCCCAAACACAGTAGGCTTTTAGCCCACATACCTGGGCTCTTTTGTGGAGATTTTAAAAAAAATTCTTTTTATTATTTATTTAGGTGCAACATAAATTTAATAAAAAAAATTATTAGACCCGAATGAGTTCTTGGCGTGGATTGCTAATTCGACGGTTATAACACAACTTCTAAGGTTTAGGCTTTTTTTAATGCATCCCCCCCCCCTAAATTAAAAAAATAAAAAATATACAATTTAACCCTTTGTTATAGTTGGTTTTTTTTTGTTGAACTTAAAATAAAAAAAATGCAATTTTATCATTTTTTTATCAATGAACTTTAAAAAACTTTTTTATTTACTTCTAAATTTAATCTGATTTATGGTCAATTAAGATCCATTGAAGGTCAAACCAGGAAGAGAAAAAAAAGACAAATTATCCAGTTGGGTTAAGTTATTATGGTCGTATCTATTACTCGGGTTGTAAATTTTATGTGTTAACCCGAGTCAATACAGTTTGTTATTATCTTTTTATTTTACTCTCTTAGTTTTATTTATTTATTAATATTTATGGTGATTGATGAATTTATTTTGATACACTAATTAAATTTTTAATCATTATTTCAAATATTTTATTGCATACAAACAAAAATAATAATAATAATGCGAGATTTTTTAATATATTTTTTTATCCTTATCGCAGGGAAGCGCGAACCCAAATCCTATTATACCCTGTTAAAGAACCTCAGCAGCATCAAATTATGTAAAATTTGGATTATTTAGGACAGGACAAGTAATTCAAATCTTATTAGATTCTCTCATCGGACTAAGACCTGCAATAAAATATTCGTTCTCTTAGAAAAGATAATCAAGGAAAACTCAGCAATTAGACAAAAGAAAGCGATCGACGCTGCTTGTGACTATAGCTTATTTAAAAATGTGGTTATGGTTATTTTTTAAAGTATTTTTTATTTAAAAATATATTAAAATAATATTTTTTTTATTTTTTAAAAATTATTTTTTACATCAAAATAAATTAAAATAAAATATTAATTTAAAATAAAAAAAATTAAAATATTTTTAAAATAAAAAAACAAACATATCCATAGCCAGCTTCAATTTACCCGGTGTTTACCTCAGCACAGTTCCAATCATGAAATTGACTTGTGATGGAAATGATATCACATGCAAACATCTGTCAGCAAGTTGTAGCTGGCAATTAGTTGATTGCTATGCCATGTCCAAGAGGAATATTTAAATAAATATTTCCTTGAGTTGGAGTAATAAATAAGGCTGCTGCCATGTTTGTGTCACTTATGCTGGAGAAAACCTTGGCCTTTTTGTAATAAAAAAAAAATCCACTATATGTCCCCTCTTAATGTTCACTAAGAAAAATAAATCATGCACTTCCTCTACCACACATGTAATCCTGCCTTCTCTTCCACATTTCAGAACTAATTTGAAGCTTTTTTTTTTGTAGGGGAGATTCTAAATAAAAAATTGAATTGGTGTTAAGCTCTCATTTGTGAGCCAAGGCTCATTTGTTGTTTAGATTCGCTAAACTTCACTCTAAATGCCCTCAAGATTACCTTTGGGGCTTTGAGCTATATTTTAGTTTTTTTTTCCTTATTAATTTTGAATTTTAGATTTATTATTTTTCTTGGTTTGTTGTTTTCTGGATATTTATGAATGTTTAGGGTATTTAAAACATTTCTTTTTAGATTTTATGGGGTTTTGAACGAAAAAACTACAGATTTTTTCAACTTCGATCATGTTTTATCTAATCTTAGAGTTTAAATATGTGTTAAACTCAAATCCTTATCTTCATATGTATCAATTGCAATAAAAAATAAAAAATACATGTGACAAAACTTTTTAGTAGTAAATAAAAAAGTAAACAATTATTATCAACAAGGGACCATTTCAAGAAGCAGGTTGCCAGCCAAGGAAATTTCAGAACGTCACCACCACGCATGCATGCCATGTTATCAAAGTTGACTTTGTATTCACTTTACATCAGCCATCTTATAATTTAATTAATTATTTGCCTTACTTTTATTTTTTAAAATATTACATTTTACATCTCTAATCAAACTAGAATTTGAAACCATATTAAATAATATCATGACTCCCATATATAATACATTGTTCTATCACTCTTGATTCTTTTTTTTTTATGGAACTGAAAAAAATCCAAATAAAAAAATTTAATTTAATCAAATTAGATTTTTTTTAAATTGATATCTCATTTTTAAATTCTGTTTGTTTTTGTGTTTTAAAAGTGTTTTTGAAAAAAATTAATTTTTTTTACTTTTTACTTTAAATTAATATTTTTTGGTATTTTTAAATTATTTTGAATTTAAAATTATTTTTTTTCTTTATTTTCATAACTAAGTCTTGAATTTGGAATTGGTTTCTTTTCATTAGTTTTCTTTTTTGTTTATCGAGATTTTTATCCTTTAAAAGATTGAAAATAGAAAAGATTGAGATTCGATGATCTATTAATATCATCTTGTCGTACTGCGATCCATTCCCTATTAATTGACTGATGAAAAATAGGAAATAACTAGTTACATGTCCCGCGCGATGCCGCGGGTCAATTATTTTTTGCATTTGAAAAATAGTTAAGATCTAAAAATATTAGGTTTTTTTACAAAGTTATACCCAAGAGTCTCAGGTTTGGTTGCAACGCCTGATCCAAGTGTAATGTTTATAATATTAATAATAACATTAAACTTGGGTTAACCCTTAGCATAAAAGTGTCTGGATTGCAATACCAGACCCAATAACATTGGACATGGGTCTGGCTGCAAGGTTGTGTCAGTGTGATAATTTAATAAATTAGTTAAAAAAAAACCAACAGGAAAAAAAAACTAATGAAAAAAAAAATGAATTAATTGGGTTAACCCTTCAAACCAAGTTAACCCGTCATACATTGAATTTGCATCGTGAAAGCTTGATAGTTAAAAAGAAAAAAACAAATTAATGGGTTAACCCAGAATTAACTGGGCTAACTCGTCAAACCAGGTTAACCTGTCAAACCCAGAATCCGTGTAATGAAAGTTTGATAACTAAATAGAAAAAAATTTAACATTAACAATTTAAATTAAACAAAAAAAATTAATTAAAAAAAAGCATCAGCCTTTTCACGATGGACTGCATCTGTGCAATTCCAGATCAAAGGCATAAAAAAAAACTAAAGGCATCAGTCGAGAACTACTTAGAAAAAAATTTAATATTAATAAACTAAATTAATTAAATAAAATTAATTAAAAAAACAAATAAAAGAAAAAAAACCTCTAAGAAGAAAAAAAACTAAATAGAAAGAAATTTAACATTAACAAACTAAACTAAACGAAACGAAAAAAATAATTAAAAAGAAAAAAAGCAAAAAATAAAATAAAATTCATGTTAACTTGTCAAACCAAGTTAACCTGTTAAACCCGGATCTGTGTCATGAATGTCTCGGTAACTAAATAAAAAAAGTGAATATTAACAAACTGAACTAAACAAAAAAAATCAATTAAAAAGAAAAAAAATCCGGGTTAACTCGTCAAACCATGTTAATCTGTTAAACCCAGTATTTGTGTCATGAAAGTCTGATAACTAAATAAAAAAAAATAACATTAACAAACTAAATTAAAAAAAATATTTATGAAAATAATAATAATAAAAAATTGACGGGTCAACCCGAATTAACTGGGTTCACCCGTGAAACCAGGTTAACCCGTGAAACTCGAGATATGTGTCATGAAAGTCTAATAACTAAATAGAAAGAAATTTAACATTAACAAAATAAACTAAACGAAAAAAATTAATTAAAAAAAATAAAGAAAAAAAAATCCCAAAAAGCATAAAAAAACAGCTAAAAAAAACTTAGATAACCTAAAAAAAAAAAAAAAAAAAAAAAAAAAAAAACACGCCTAAGGAAGGAGTCAGTGTTTTCTGTTGACTGCACAGTGCAGTCCACAGTAAAACACTGACTTCTTTTTAGTTATAATAAAAAAAATAAAAAGAAAAAAATCCCAAAAAGCATAAAAAAACAGCTAAAAAAAACTTAGATAACCTAAAAAAAAAAAAAAAAAAAAAAAAACGCCTAAGGAAGGAGTCAGTGTTTTACTGTGGACTGCACAGTGCAGTTCACAGTAAAACACTGACTCCTTTTAGTTATAATTTAATTTAATTTAATTTAATGTACTAAATTTCAGATTCAAGAGCCTGAGCTACCACAGCATGTTCAATTCAGCAGTACGAGAATATATATATATATATATATATATATATATATTACTGCATCCACGTTTGCTCTGCATCTTCAATTAATAAAGAGAACATGAAGAGTATAAGTACCATTCAATGGCAACTGAGACTGAAGGTATGTACTTGTGTTATGATAAAAGGTATAAAAAGATTTTGTGGTGTGAAGATTATTATTTTTAAGGTATTAAATGTTATTGTGGAATTAAAGTAATATATTTTTAGGATTTAATAAAATCTTAAATTTATAAACAACAGTTTTTATAAGTTTTCTTAAAAAATTATATTTTGTTTCTGATAAACATAAATAAAAAGCTTGTAGAAAAAAATAAAAAGAAAATAAAATTGATTTTTAATTGATTTCTGCAAATATAAAAGTGATATTTATAAGAAAAATAATATATTTTTCAGATCAATATGTTTGTAAAATTTAAAACCACTCATCTTCGTTCCAGTATATTTGTAAAATTTAAAAGGCAATTTTTTAAATAAATTAACTAAATAATTTGT
Source organism: Populus x sibirica (assembly GCA_019202695.1). Classification (NCBI taxonomy): domain Eukaryota; kingdom Viridiplantae; phylum Streptophyta; class Magnoliopsida; order Malpighiales; family Salicaceae; genus Populus; species Populus x sibirica. The sequence goes on from JAGMVL010000452.1 coordinate 887,611, forward strand.
GTCATGCACAATTAATTAATTCTAAAAATTAATTAATTTATAAAATAAAAATTATTATTTTATTGGCTTTCCCTTCTTATCTATCCTCCAACATCCAAATCTATTAATTTAGTATTTTTTATATTATAAAGTATAACAAAACATTTTAAAGGGATAAAATTCTATTTATTTATCAATCTAATATCTAATATAGAAGCTATTTAATAACAATTTGTTGATAGTAACCTTTATGAAAAAGTCATTTACATCCTATAAGAACTTTGATTCAAAGTTATAAAAGATATTGCAAGCATTTGGTGATAAAATTCTTAAATTTGCAAGAGATTAGGTCACCATGATTTTCAAAACATAATTTTCAAGTTACAATCACAAAACATAGCCATATTACCTACCAGTAATAAGTCTCTTCATTAGCATGTCACATCTAGAGAGTTCAAAGAGTTTTATTTGTTGTTCATACAAATTGAAAGCATCAATTGTTTCATAAAAGATTATATTCCGTCTGTATTTTTTTATATAATAAACAATTTCTATTGTTATTTTTTCTCTAAATATAGTATAAGAATAATAGCAGGATGATAATTTGACCAGATTTACTGGATATCCAACATCATTTAATTTGATAGATTCAAAACTACCCAACCTAATTTCACTCATGTCGAGCGCGCGAGCAAGTGAAGGGCTCACTTGCCGCACCACTTGACCCGATTTAATTATTTTTATAAAAAATAAATATGTACATAATTATTATAATTCATAAAAAAACAAACATAATCATATAATTTTTATTTTTTAACTGAATTTTAATTTATAAATAACAAAAAAATAATTTTTTAGTTTTTTAATATATATAAATTACAATATTATATTGTAAATTCTATATTAAATTTTTTTATACTAGAAAAAATATTAGCAATGCCTAAATATTATTTTTTTGCATGAAAAAAATAATCTAACTCCTAGCATAACGCAAATCAATTATCTAATTAATATCTATTTATTAAGTACTAAGTAGTATATTATATAAGTTAGAGAGTTGATGTATTCTTTTTGTAGTAGATAATAGTAATAAAATGAACCAAATAATAAGCACATAATTTAACATCATATACACACTTTTTAAACATAAAAGACATCTTAATTGATTTATATATAATTGTACTAATTAATCATTAACAATTTAGTCCATATCACTGATAATATTTAAAGGTATAATTTTATATTTTTAAATCATATCTACTTTAATATTTTAAATATGATTTAGAAAAAAAAAATATTATTAAGTATATGAGATTTTTCTTGCGTGATTTTTTTTAAGATTCGATTTTGTGAGGTGCTAAGAAATTTTTAGAAGAGTATTTAAAAAAAAAAAAGATATTAGAAAAGGCATGCCTGGTCCAGTCCTCGATGAGGTACTCCGATATGAGAAGAAGACTCGTCACGTGATCCGACCTCATTGGATGTGGGTTTGCTAGGTGGCTGAATAGAAAACTCACCTCCACCCAACCAGATCCATTATTCATTGTATTTGCACTAATTTGGTATCAATGAAATTACTATTATTTCTTTAAATATTTTTATTTTAAATTAATTTTTTATAATTTTATATCGTTTTGATGTATTAATATTAAAAATATTTTTTTAAAAAAAATAAATAAATATTATTTTAATATATTTCCAAACAAAAAATATTTTAAAAACCAATTACTATAAAAATTTCAAACTTTATGCTAACATATTTTGCAACCTCAATAAAGTTTGGCCAAAACTCCAGGCCGCGGAAAACATGGATAAATTAATTCATTTCTCTGGTTTATCCACATGTACAATTCCTTCTTCCCTTATTTTGACCTTTGAACTGTTCGTTCTATATACATATGAATTTAAAAGATCATTCTACCTAATATAATTAATTATTGTAAATTAATAGAATACTTGGGCTTATGGAAGATTATATCTCCCTAGCTAGCCTTTTCGTATGATAGTTGATTTCGATATGTAGATTTGTGAAGCATGGCAATTCAAAAACACGTCACAATTAATCTCATAAAATTAATTGAGTTGAACGAGACATATATAGATAGCTTAAATATGGTACCCACCATATCATAAAAACCACAGATTGGAGATTCTAAAACCCACTTAGCCAGAGCCATCAGTAAGAAAAATCCTACCACAGATGTCTCAACTCATCTATCTCGTGTCAAATATTGCCGATCAGCCACCAAACATGGATACATTTATACCATTTCCAGAAGAAAACATTCAAACGATTGGATTGACGGAGAATTATCAACCTTTTCCTTTCCATGTCTCGTTCCTGGAAAGATCATAGCAAACATGCATGGGTGGCTTCTGCTAATTCTGTATGTCTTCTACTAATCTATGTTGTGGACTGTTAATAATCATTGAACAGGACCTGCTAGCTGTTCCATCATCACTTTTGGCTGGATCATATATACAACTGATCATTTCCAATCTCCCTTCGTGATCAGGACACTTGAGAAATCGGTGTTAAACCAATTACATAGATCCATCTCCAGCATTAAGCATGCTGTTAATTATTCTTATATGACATATCTTCAAATTTTATGCATGAAGAGGCTGCCTGCAAGACTTGTATTCCTAATTTTCTTTTTCTTGTTACAAAGGTCCACGAATAGGTCTGTTATGCATATCCCATATATATTAGCTACTGACCTATAAGGAATTTCAATGACATAAAAGGCTAATTTTTGGGTTATATGCATGTGCATGCCATGTCTACGGTTCTTGCTAATAAATTTCTGAACCAAACTGTTATAATAATCGAGTAGTTGTAATGGTAAAACTTTAACAAATTAATTTTTTGGAATTGAAGTGATAATTAATGTGAATTGTGTCAAAGAACCATCTCAACCCAATAGTTTAAGCTATTAGATGAGGTCCATTGTATGATTTATATTATTCTCTAACACACCCCTTCAAGTGAAAGCCCTTTAGCCTTGAAATTTGCACAGGCACATTACCTTGTATTTAATTTTTATCAAATAAATAGGGATGGTGAGATTCGAACTCGTGACCGTTTGGTCATCAAGGCTCTGATACCATGTCAGAGAACCATCTCAACCCAATAGCTTAAGCTATTAGGTGAGGTCCATTGTATGATTTATATTATTCTCTAACAAATTGTAAGGGTAGAATCTTTCGAAGTTTCCTCCTAAAAAAAAATTATATTACTTTGTTTGTGTTTAAAAGTGATAGTAATTGCTTTTCAAATAATATATTTTTTATCATTAAAAAAAATATTTTTTATTTTTTAAAAATAATTTGTGATATCAACATATCAAAATAATCTAAAAACATAAAAAAATTATCCAACCCTATTTAGAACGCAATACTTAACGGTGGGTAAACTTTAGGGAGGTGGTGCTATTAGTACCCTTTTTTTTGTAGTTATTTTTACATGGAATGACAATTCCAATGCTCTTTTTTTAAAAAAAAAATTAAAATTGAAGTTTCAAAAATAATCTTAAATCAAGCACAATGTTTTATTAAAAAATATTTTAAATAAAATAAAAATTATCAAGAGGTTAAATAAGAATCTTATTAATTAATAAAGAGTAGTGTCCTATGATAACACTAGTATATACACAATAATTATATAAAAAAGCATAAATAAATTATCTATCTAAATTAAAAATAAATAAATCTGAGAGAATGATCAATGGCATTAAATTCCATATACGGTTTTTTAAAGTTAATATTTACTTTATTTTATTTAATGTCAAGTTTTAATATTTATATAAACCTCAATCAGAACAAATATATATATATATATAAAGGTTAGTTTGGTCACTCCATCAAATAGGAGTAGGAATTGTGTCCAATAAATAAATAAATAAAAAAAGAGAGAAGTTTAGCTCCACACAGACGAGTCTAGCTAGTTGATAATAGAATTTTGTTTGCTAAGATATTTGATATTAAAACAATTAAATGAACCTTAACATACGCACACCAGCTGACTTGAGTTGCATGTATAGGAAAACAGTGGATTGTTTATTTATTTATCTAGAAAGAGCAATATTGGTTAATGATAAAAGTTGAGATAATGGAATTGTTAGTCGTGATCATTATAAACGATGAGATGCTAGGGACTATAACGGTCAAACACGACAAACCAAAAAAAGAATTTGGGATATATAATTATCGGGTCAACTCCCGTGATATTATATCAATTTTCATTTATTATTTTTATTAAAATAATTATTCCATCTTTTATATATATATATATATATATATATATATATATATATATATAGATTTTGATTTTGAATTTTATTTGTCACCTTATCATTTCAAAGTTGTTATAGATTATTTTTTATTTTCAAAAATATTACAGTTCAAGTGAGAAATGCTTTCATCCACAACTTTTACGTTTAGTTGAGTGGTTTTTCAAGTACACCTTCACCGTCAAGCATATAACAAGCCATCAGAACTTGATCCTAGACATACTCATCAGACCATCCAAATCACAAGCATTACTTTTTTCCTTGGTTGTTTATTTTAAATTCAAATTTAGAATCCTTCCTCGTGATATTAAAAGTACCTAAAAACTTATTAAGTTAATTAAGTTTTACTATTACAATGTCATTTTCTATTTAATCTAAAACATGATCAATATTAAGTATTGAATTACATAATTCTTATATATTAAATTGTGGAGCCGTATTGAATTAAACAAATATAACTTGGTATCAATAGAATTAGAATCTTATTTTGTTTCTGAAACTAAGAGCATTTTTTTATATTTAAAAATATAATAAAAATTATTTTTTAAAGTATATTTTATTTAAAATTATATTTTTTTAATTTGACATTAACACATTAGAACAACAAAGATAACTAAAAAAAAATATTAATTTAAAACTAAATTTTTTTAAAAAACGTGTTGGAACAGCAATGACAAACAATCCTTAATAATCTAAAATGTTAATACCATAATTCCAAGTGTTCCTTATACTCATTATTGTTGTTTTTTAAAATTAATTAGTCCTTAAACTAAGATTTCCTAATATTGTAACTCAATATAATTCTAATATATTATAATCTGAGACTGTACTTGATTCTCTCCGTATGCATAGGTGTTATTTCCCTTCCTAGGAGAACTCTTCATGAATATATATTAGCTTTCTAGCTAGTTTTGTTTAGATTATGTACCAGCTAACATTACTTTTAACTAGCACCGCTACACTATACAATATACATGCTAGGATAGGACAAGACTATCTAGTATAAATCAGATATTCTATATTATAAATTATTGATTCAATTTTAACCCTGTTATTTAATAGATGCTATTGTTTAAAACTAGCACACACCTATCCTATATATAGTTATCATTATTCTTCCATGTAGCGTATTTTAGAACCATTTCTCTCTTGGATTTATTATTGCTGCTGTTTTGCTGGGTTTGATTTTTTGAGTTTCAACATAAACAGCATCCGACAATAATTTGTATAGGGATGACATTGAGAATAAACCTGGAGAAGAGGGACTAAATCCACTTTTAAACGCTTGCATATATGCAAAACGGTGCGATCTATGCCTTAAATCTTAATTACAAGTTTACACCGTTAGAAATCGAAGCAGTTGAACTCTAACTATACTCTATTCTGGGAAGTCAAACTCTGAGAGCGTAGCACTAGCACTGCACAGAGTGCGAGAGAAATGGAGACGAAGAGCAGCAGCAGCAGCAGCAGCAACTCAGTGACGATAATCCACAATGCCATGATCGTCACCATGGACCCCGAGAGTCGAGTCTTTAAGAACGGAGGGATTGTTATCGAACAAGATAAGATCAAAGCCATAGGTCAATCCGCCGATATTCTTTCTCAATTCTCCTCTCTCGCTCACCATCTCCAAATCATCGACCTTCACAGTCATATCTTACTTCCTGGTACTCCCTCCCTCACTCTTTTGTTGCTTATTTATTTGTATTGATAGATATACTCCAATCGAATCCATTGATCATAATACATTAGGATTTATAAACACGCACGTGCACACATCGCAACAGCTAGCGAGAGGGATAGCTGATGATGTTGATCTGATGACATGGTTGCATCATCGTATTTGGCCTTATGAATCTAATATGACTGAGGATGATTCTTATCTTTCTACTTTACTTTGTGGAATTGAACTCATTCACTCTGGTGTAAGTCCTTTTATTTTTCTCTTTAAATTGGAATTCAGTTTGATGTTTGGGATTGTTATTACTATCATTATTTTATATAGGTTACTTGCTTTGCTGAAGCTGGGGGCCAGTATGTGTCTGGAATGGCTCGTGCTGTTGAAGAATTGGGCTTGCGCGCCTGCTTAACTGAGTCAATTATGGATACTGGCGAGGGTTTGCCTACATCTTGGGCTATGCGAACTACGGATGACTGTATTCAGGTTGAGGATTATACTGGATTTTTAGTTGATATTGTGGTTTTCATTTCCATGCTTTTCTTCGATATGTTGATGTGTGCTTATATTACGGCACTAATGTCTGAACAACCTTGCTTGTTGAGTTGATTGAGTAGTGAAAAATGCAAACCATTGATGAATATTTGACGGGCTTTGGTTTTTTGCATTTTCGAATGATATTACAATTTTCTTCCTTTGGAGGAGCAAGTGTTACTAAGAAGGGAAAGTTAATCTTACTCTGGAATCTTCATAAGTGTCTTCGTGTCCGTGATTTTCCCACAAAGATGAACATTTATGCTGATATACGTGATCATGAACCACTGTAACATAAGTAATGCTCAGGCTTGTCGTTGCTAGTGAGCTTGGATCAAAGTTGTGTCAACTGTAATCGTACTTTAGAATCTTGATGAGTGTCTTTGTGTCCATGATTTTCCCACTCAAAGACAAGCATTTATGCTGATATGTGTGATCATGAACTATTTTAAAATAGGTAATGCTCAGGCTTGTAATTGCTAGTGAGCTAGGATCAAAGTTGTGCTTCAAAATCCCTTGAGGCATGTCCAGTTTGTGAATCTTACGCCCTTTTCCTTTTCAGGCACACACTATCACATTGTTGTTGCATTTTTGTTCAAGTCTCTATGCAAAGATATTTCATCCTTTTCCTCTGTTGTTTAGTATCATTTTCCCCCTTTTATATCCACAATTGTTGTACTAGTTACTTTAAACGACAATTATATCATCGACTGAAGCCAAATTTCTCACTTCAAGGGCAGTCTCAAATGGAGCTTTATGAGAAGCATCATAATACTGCAGATGGACGCATTAGAGTATGGTTTGGAATTAGGCAAATTATGAATTCAACTGATCGCCTACTTCTTGAAACTAGAAATACAGCTCAGGAACTGAAAACTGGAATTCACATGGTACTGAACTTTCTCAGAGTTACATCTATATTGTAAATCACATGCGGATTTATTATCTGGTGGATATTGATGTGCATTGAAATGTTTTATTATTAGAAAACTGTTAAAACGTTTTTGTTTTGGGTTGGAAGTATAGATGCACTGGAATTTGCCAAATAAACAGCAATTTTTAGCGTGACAAGACTCTTTGATGTTATGCCATAATTCAATTTGAATATATAGGGACACGAATATCAGTTTCTGCATGTAGCTTGTCTTCATAATAGTGATACTGTGGATATATCCCATCCAAATTAGGATGCAACACTCAAGTCAGCTGTCAACTGCAAGGAGAATGATCTGTTTGAAATGGACTTAAACAATTGTGACAATGCTTCTCCTTCCTTCCTTCCAAAATAATAATAATGATAAATTAAAGGCAATGGAAAATATTGTTAATTCCTTTTCCATCATGAGAAACTTTACTTGGTTCAGAAGTTGAAAATCCTGCCAAAGAAAGAAGATGTTGAAATAGGTTGTGCTAATCTTTCCAATTGTTAGCATGTTGCAGAGATACCTTATGAGAATCAATTCGTGAAGGGTAATCGGAAAGTTGAACACGGGACTGTTACGCACTTGGAGAAGATAAACTTTCTTCAAAACAACTTACTTTCAGCTCATACAGTTTGGGTCAACGACACTGAGGTGAATTGCTCCTGCTAATTCTCTGCTAGACGCCATGGAAATAAATCAGTTTACCATCCTTGCATCAAAAAGTAGATAAATAAGGTCCAATAAATTTGCAAATAGGTGAATTTTTCTTTTATTAGTGGATAGTTGAGATTGTTTATAATACTTCTTTGATATAAACCTTTTCTTTATGCTTACTCTATCTCCATGGGTTTTTTTATTTTTTGTTCTTATTTGAGATAAATCCATGTAATAATGTATTTTCTGGAACTGGACATGTTATACTAATTATAACAAGATGACAGTTTCTAGTTGGATTTCAAGGAAGATTATGCGAGATGGATTATCATATATGGCATGCTTCCTTGTAGGCTATGATTAGTCTGACTCCCAACGATTTTATTTTTCATTTTTTTCCTATTGGCATCAAATAAATTTTTCATTTTGATGTGTGTAGTGTCACTGAACAGACAGTTAGTATCGTAATAAATATATTAGCAAAATGCTAGAGGTTGATATTATACTAAATGGAAACATAGAAAGTGGCTTGGTGTTTTACAGATTGTATTCTTTTTGTAATCCACCCCCCCCCCCTCCCCCAAATTGCTGTTGTAACTTTTGACTTTCTAACATATGTTGTTGTATTTGCTTTTGGGTTGACTGATGGCTGCTTGTTCCTCATTTACCATCTGTGATCCGCGCTTTTGTCTCTAGCTAATTCTAAGATCATGTTCTAAGTGATGTTATCATTTCTCCTTCAGATAGGTTTTCTTTCAAGAGCTGGTGTCAAAGTATCTCACTGTCCTGCTGCTGCAATGAGAATGCTTGGTTTTGCACCTATTAGGGAGATGCTTGATTCTGGCATTTGTGTTTCCTTGGGAACAGATGGGGCACCATCAAATAATAGAATGAGCATCGGTTTGTTTGATTTATGATTTTATTGTTTCCATTCTCGCATTTCTTTGATGTTCAGTATTTTTCTGTTATTGTGGTGATTTTAATGCAAGTTTGGCCATTTTCAGTTTCTGGTTTCCCTTTTATTGAACTCTAGACAGACCTTTAAAAAGAAAGAAACAGGGAATACCTCCTCGTCGCACATGCTTACATGTATAGATAGTGAGAGTAGCTATTAAAACACAAGATTTTCACCCTGTACCATTATAAAAATGTCTGGGCCTGGGTCGTATTGGAGACATGGTCAGATAATTTTCCCTTGCACTATAATATAGGTTAAGGAGAATAAAATAATATTTCGAAGCTCATCCTTTAAGCAATTTTTGTCAATACTTACACTAAGGTCAAAATGTCCTTGGTCCTTGGAATACAGGTGACTGCAAATTTATGTGGTATTTTTCTCTTTGTAGTTGATGAGATGTATCTAGCTTCTTTGATCAACAAAGGACGGGAAGTTTATGCGAAGGGAACAACTGATCCAACAGCTCTCCCAGCTGAAACAATTCTCAGAATGGGGACCATAAATGGTGCAAAAACAGTGCTCTGGGATAATGAAATAGGATCCCTTGAAATTGGAAAAAAGGTCGGATTGTTAAAGCTCCAATTAGGACTGTGTTGCAGTCCCAAATGGATTCTAAGTTAGATCACTTGCTCTTCTCCCTCCCCACCTGCCCTCCTCTCCCTTCCCTCCCCTCTCACGTTTAACTTGCATTTAGAGATCTAGCTTCTTTTAACTACAAGTACTTGGTTTTTTAATGTCTTTTCAGGCAGTTGAATCTGATTAATCTTTGTTTTCATGATTTGGTAGGCTGACATCACTGTGGTCCATCCCAACTCATGGTCCATGGTTCCTGTTCATGACTGGTATGAAAGTAGCATTGAAGTTTTTGCAACGTTATAGCTCTTCATCTCATGTTCTCAGTGCCTTAAATATATGTCAACTCAACCATTTAGGGTAAAGAAGTTTCTCCAGCTTCTACTCAACGTATGCTTTTTGATTAACCACATGTAAATGCATTTATCAAAATTCTTATTTAGGGCTTTTGAGGTTTATCTGAATTATAAACAACTGTCAAGTTATGTGCCTACTAAGCTTACCCCCTACGTACCACAAATTGACCTAAGTGTGTACCCTGGTCCTGAATCTTGTACCACAACCGAAATGTCCCATGTTCCTGGTAACTATGGTCATGTGTTCTACATGGCCATCAGCCATCAGAAATTGCAGCACAGTCCTTCTGTCTAACTTTCTTCTTTTCCACTGGAACTGTTCAGAACTGAAGTGCAGCATTTGATCTATTAGATTTGTGTGTAACAGCCTATAAATGTACTTGGTTCAATGGATTGATATTTGTTTTACTGTTCTGCAGCATTTCAAGTCTTGTGTACAGTATGAGGACTGAGAATGTTGTCTCCGTAATGTGCAATGGCAAATGGATTATGAAGGAGAAGAAGATTGTGAATGTGGATGAGGTACTTTGTACTGCACATCATTTTGTTTATCAATCTTCTCTTTCCCCAATGACCGATGGAGTTTTGTGCTATGCTTATGATTGCAAATTGTTGTAAAATAGGGAGAGGTTTTGTTAGCGGCAAAGGAAGCTTCTAGCAAGATTTTGAAGAGGGCTGGTATCAGCATACCCAACAGAATGAATGTCCTCTGATTTGTTTCCTCTGAAGGTTCTCCATGCTTGCAGTTGTTCCTGGAAAGGATGTTGCATTCTGATGGCGACCCGGAATGAATGTCCGCTGCACAGCCATCAACTTAAATGTGTAGGGACAACAAACTAAACTTCCCTACAAGTCATGTTTCTTCTGTCTTCCAATTGGGAAACAATGCTTGTAATCTTGGTGAAACGCTTGCAGAACGAGTTCAGAAAATTGATAATAAGTGAAAGAGCCTTGGACAAGAAAATTGTCTCTCCAAATTGAGATCAAATTGACATGAAGATGGATTCTTTTACAGATCAAACGGCATTGATTTGATGAAATTGGAAGTAGTTTAGTCAGATGTTGATCATTGTATTGTATGTACAGGCAAATCATATTTAAAAGTATCATTTTTCGAAGAACTAAAAAAAAGGGCTAAAAGCTGGCATTATAATTCAGTGAAATCTTAATTTTAAGTGATGGGTATGCTGATCTAACATGGTTGTTAGCCGTAATCAATTTGGAATTTCCATACAGAAAAGCTAAAAGCATTAGACCCAGAAAAATTACAGGCTATATTAGACCTTAAGAAAAATCTTACAGGCTATTCTACAAGTAGTGTGTCCAAGTTAAGAATCCACACAAGAAGTGTCTTGCTCTTCTCGGTTCTCCTTCCCTCGCAAAAGCGGCACAAGCCAGTGTTATCATCTCTTTAGGAGGCGAACTAGAGCCGTGATACAGATTAAACACCGGTTTAGACGGGATCAGAAGGAGAATGTGAACAAGTTGGATTCTTCGCGAGGAGTGGATTCTGGAGTTAGGGATTTTAGGCGGCAAGAAACGTGTTGTTTCGTGTTTGTCAAGGCAAACGAAAGTTAATTTTTGGAGGAGCGTTGAGAGTCGATTTCTCCATTTTAGGACCAGATTCCCGAGATAAAAATTTGGCGTTTTAGGTAACGTTTGGGAACGCGGTTCAACCTGTGTTTCCAAAAAATTTAAATTTTTTTTTGTTAAAATATAATATGATTTGTACGTTTTGAATCGTTTTGATGTGCTGATGTCAAAAATAATTTTTAAAAAATGAAAAAACATCATTGGCATGTATTTTAACACGAAAAGTTATTTAAAAAGCACCCGCAACTATATTGTCAAACAAACTCTTAATAGATCGTAACAAAAGGACGGGCAATGCAAACATATTAGCACCACATAAAAGAATAAAAAAGATTGATCAAACGAGGCTATTGAGAGGGAAAAAAGTGGTTTTTTGAAATGCTTTAACTTCAATCCTTGCAATTCTAGGTTTATATAAAATAACCCAGCAACTTTGACGTTGTTTAGAAAAAAAAACATGTGAGTTATTCTTATAGAATATTATTAACTTGGTATGTCCGAAAAACATTCAAAGAAAAAAAAAATATATCAGGTTAACTTCGATAAATTCATTAAACTCACATCATAGATTATGAACTCAAATGAGTTGAATTATTTTTTATTATTATTATAAGATAAAAAATAAGAAAATAAATTTACAATCAATCAATTATTAAAGGATAAAAATCAATAAAAATCCAACATTAAATGATGAAATTAAAAATAAAAGGATAAAAAAACCAAACAGTCAAAAACAAAACCCAAAGGGCCAATAAAAAAGAGAGCCCATAAATGTGGCCCTGAGTAGCCCAACTTGGTTGGTCCTTTCAAAAAAAAAACTTGTTCGTATGGCCAGAGGCAAGCCCATATGCATATGGTAGTAGTTTTTTTTCTTTGTTATAAGATAGACAACATGTCATTTTTCTTTTTTTAAAAAAAAATAGACATGTCGCATGTTGTAATAGATGATGTGTCATCCACTGGGTTGCAATCTAGATTTCAGCCACTATTGTGGTGCCAAGAAAAACACAATAAGAGGTTTTTTTTGTTGAAAATCATATTTTTAATTTATTTTCATCTAAAAACACCTTCACAGTACCATAAGCACCTTCCTAAACAACCTAATAACCCCCAAGTATCTCAAAATCACCAAAAAAAAATAATTGAAAGGAAATTTTATAAATAAAGCCTGATATTCTTTCTCATGGATATTTAAAGAAAACAACTATTATCATCAAACTTCTTTCATTGCATGAAACTTGTTGACAGCAGGAATGATAAGTTTCTTTGTCAAAAAATTATCAAACTAACAATTCACTTATTTCTCACTTTTCAATTGATTTTATCTTTTTTTTTTAGAATTAAATACTGAAAAATAAATAAAATAAACTTTTAGAATAAAATAAATTATTATGAATTTGATGTGAGACATGTGATGTCTTCGTGTTTTAGTTTTCAGTTGTTAATTTTTTAATTTTTATGTTCTTATGATAATTTGAAACCTAATATCATAAAAAGGTTAAATTAAAAGGGGGAAAAAGTCAAACCCACTCGTATCATTATTTTTTATATAAACAGTGAAACTAACCCACGTGATTTAGTTGTTTTGTTAATTAATTGTTAATGTTAAAATAACGAAATAAATGCATAATGTAAGGTGTTAATTTTATGGTTTAAGTCAAAATTACCAGTAAGTTGAATAGTGATGATAATACAATGTTTGTTGTTTCCGTTGACCTTTTGTTTTCAGCAGGGGAGGGGTAGGGTTTTTTGGGGTTATGGTGGCCGCAAAAGGGTTGTTGGTATGGTTGTGGATTTTCAACACACCTGACCCGTGGTGATTCTTAGAGGACACATTTGTCATTTTCTTAACACCAAACACAATATCTGTAAATTTCATCTTCATCATCATCATCTCTCCAGCAAGCGCTTCCACACCAATCACCTTCTCCCTTTCTCTATCTCTATCACTTGCATAGACAAACCCTATCCCCATCAATGGCGGCTTCTTTTACAACTCTGGTACTCCCTTTTTTCCTTTTTATTTTCTCACTGATCAAACACACCCCTACTTTACTGTTCTTCTTTTTAACGAATCCAACATGAACTTTGTGTTTTATTCTTTGCAGCCAAATGTGGGCTCACTATTCAGCCCCGTAAATACCATGTCGCGGGTAAAATCAGGAAGCTCCACCGCGTGTAATGCAGTCAAGTTTCCCAGCAGAAATTTGTTGCCGTCTAATGTTTCCTCGTCTTCATCGAGCTTGTTCTTCTCGGGTTCGCTTCGTTTTGCTTCTCTTACAACCTCGTCTCCGAAGAAATCCCGTGTTCTAAGCTCCGTTCGAGCTAGTGCAGAGGTAAGGGGTTTTGCAGGGTTTTTCTTTTCTATTTTTTTTCCGGTTGTTCTATGTATCTAGTTTATTATGTAGATTTTATCGGTTCAATCGATTGAGGGTATTGTTTGCTTGAGACCTGGATATTGTATTCCTTTTAGATTTTAGTGAACTGTTGTGTTTTTTTTAACTTTCTTGAATTCTGTCGATTATATGCAGCTTTTTGTAAAGTTTAAGAAACCAATTTGGGATCAGAAAATTTGAGTTGCTGTTTGAAATGCTTATTAGAGTTTGTTTTGTGATGGTTTTGATGTGGAATTAGTTTTGTGGATGAATGAAGTTTGAATTGTATGTGGTTTTTTTATATCGGTGTCTTGATTTTCTTTTTGTTTCCTTTTGTTTGTTAAAATTTTCAGGTTGCGGAGTTGCAGTCAAAGGTGACCAACAAAGTGTATTTTGATATAGGGATTGGGAATCCAGTAGGGAAGCTTGTTGGGAGAATTGTTATTGGGTTATTTGGTGATGATGTGCCACAAACAGCAGAGAACTTCCGTGCATTATGTACAGGTTGTGTCATTTGAACTTCGGATCTATACTATCCATTAGCTCGTTTCTTTCCTTAACATCAACGCTTTGAATCTTTTATAATTTGCTTTCAATTATGTATTTTGATTAGGAGAGAAGGGCTTCGGTTTCAAAAATTCTGCTTTCCACCGTGTCATCAAAGATTTCATGATTCAAGGAGGGGACTTTGACAAAGGAAATGTGAGTGCCCTCTTGCAATATATTGTCTTGTTAGTTAGCAAGTTTTGAATCCCTGTTTCATAAGTATACGTACCACTAAAGATATCAATTAATTTGCAGTGCTAGTGGCCTTTTGTCATTGTTAAAGGAACTCTTCGCCTCCCTTTATTGTCTCACTAGAAATTGTAATATTTGCTTAAAATCTGATAAAAGAGCAAGAATTTCAGTTGCATGCTATGGGAACTTGAATATCTCGTATCCACCTTAATTTTCTTACCTCCTAAACAATTTCACCTTTCAAGTTCCTATTGAACAATGTGGTGTTCTTTATTCTAAGAAATATTTTACTATTTATGAAATAAGAGATCACTTTGAAGTTTTTCATCACTTGGTTTGATATATCAGAGCTGCACCAGTATTTAAATGCATTTCAGAAACACAAGGTGCTTACTTCTCAAACTTATAATTTGTGAAATTTGATTCAATGAATAAGTTGGCCGTGCTGCAAATATATAGAGTTTATCACTATTCAAGTTGTGAACTTGTGATTGAGATGTGTGAGGGTGTTGACCTAATGCTTTAAATGGCCCATGTGTAAATATTTTCTTAAGTTGAACAAGGATATGTGCACTTTACAGATCAAGTTAAGGGTCAAATGAATGGGAATCTCTGCACTCTTGTGGGTTTAGTTAGAAAGTTTACATGATTTGTCCAGTTTGCTTGGCAACATTTATTTTGAAAAGGATATCTTAGTTGGGATGGGATCGCCATTTAAGTATAGGGTTAATGGATTTATTTTGAAAAAAGATGTTCAGTTCAGTTTCTAAAACCCTTGAAATTTTCTCTTTATTCAATTTCTATGCGTTTGTTTCCCTTGTTTCTGTGAGTGTTTGTTAAGAAATGAAACATTGTCCATGATATTCTAAGCTTTGTACTTAGGGCATTCAAAAGTGTTTTAAATTAGTAATGTATTCTAATTGTCAGTATTTGGAAATACTTGCAGGGCACTGGAGGCAAAAGCATATACGGCCGCACATTCAAAGATGAAAACTTCAAGTGTAAGTTGGTACTTCTCATGTAACTATTGCTCTAGGTTGGAACCCATGCTCAGTAAACTGTAAATCCCACCTAGGAAGTTTCTTTGGTTGAAGATAGATGATCCCTTCTCCATAACTCACTCTCATCCTGTCTTAAGTTTGAGCGGTCCCTAAACAGAAATTTTCTCATATTTTAATGAGATTTTGCCAAGAACATCTCTTCATGGTTGGGAGTTTATCGAGTGATTGCTTCTTCCTGGATTCTGCCCGGTCATTATTTTTACATTTCGGTGGTTGATGTGTATATTTATCTATGTCTAATTATGAAATCTCAATCAAATGTTTTGCAGTGTCACATATTGGACCAGGAGTTCTTAGTATGGCAAATGCAGGGCCCAACACCAATGGAAGCCAATTTTTTATCTGCACTGTTAAGGTAAATAATTGTCTTTCCATTTAGAAACATGTTCCTCATGCATGTGCGTGGAGACATGCACATATGTGGGTGTACACACAAACACATCATATCCTATTGTAACAGTACCCGATAATTTTTATCATTAGTGTTTTTTTGAATATATATGGAGCAGGATCTCAAATAGAGAGATTAAAGAAGGAAAATGATTCCTATATCTACTATGAATTTCCCTGGGGGTTCTCTCTTTGTGAAGTCACGAACTTGAAATATGGTTAACATAATAAATTGCATGGTTACTTGATTTGAGGTATAATGGGGAAGAGATCAAGGGAACTAGGAAAATAGGTCGTTGTTTCTGAAGCCAACTCTAACACTCAGATTTTGGAAGGTACAAAAATTTAGTTGTAGTTAAATGGGGCTTAATTTTGTACCTCCCAAGAGGGGCGAAGGAATGGAATAAAATGTTCAGCTGGTTATTTTCTGGGTTATCCCCTTCTTCTGGAAACTATGCCGGTGATTTTGCCTGTCGGACTGTTTTCTGCATGTGATGAGGCCATTATAAAGAAGGCAAAATTGCTATGTATTGAAAACCACTGCATGTTGATCATGCCTGTGTGTAGATAGTATGTGTAGGTGCTTGAAAATTGGAATCCACTCTAACAAACCAAATCCATTTGGTACTCTTTTTTGTTTGTGGTAACTGATATGGTCTATATCAACTAAGTTTTACCAATGAAGTTCCATTCTCTTACAGTAGGCTACTTTCATTTTTCTGCGGCTTAGCACCTATTTCTTATAGCTGGCATGATTTTTAGTAGTCACTAATGGAGACAGGTTATTTTCTGCAAATGCTTCTTATGTGATCTGTTGATCAATTCCTTCTAGTTCAGTGGTCAAATCTTTGCAGATTTACGTTACATTTATATAACTTGACACGCTTTTGTTTTGTTTGTCTGTTCACGGGAAATGGAAGACTCCATGGCTAGATCAAAGGCATGTTGTTTTTGGGCAAGTTTTGGAAGGCATGGACATTGTTAAATTGATCGAGTCACAAGAGACAGACAGAGGAGATCGTCCCACAAAGAGAGTGGTGATCCTTGAAAGTGGCGAGCTTCCCATGACTGAGGCATGATCAATTCTATCCATCTATTCTATTCTCCTCAACATCGAACCTGAGAGAAGTCTACCCCTCTTGGAGGGCTTTTGTCTAAATGAGTATGGAATCAATCTCTGACAGTTTCTTTGCTCACTTGTATCCAGTAGAAAGCTTCAGCAAAAAGAGTTGTTTCTCGGATAGGAAAAAAATTATCGGGTGGTTGTTAAGGCATATCATTTTCAACATTTGATCCAAACTTCCACAATGTACTTCATTGTTATTTTACTCATGATGGCAGGACGATGATTGTTCTTCATAGTGCTCTCAGTGATTCCAAGGGATCACAGGCGGCCTCCTTCGACATTTACTTGCGACCCGGATCTGTAGTGGGTTTGCTTGATTAGGATGGACTTGAGCCCGAGTATGGCCTTAGGATATATAAGCTCTAAGAGGCCACCAGAAAACCACTCACTGGGCCTTGGGAAGATAGATTGATTCAGTTTATCTCAATTCCCCTACTTCTAAAATGTTAGAGACATTGGAAAAGGCCCGCTAAATAGTACTGAACTTCACCCAGAAAACGGAGGTGATTATATAAAAATAAATGAAATTTCAGTATTCAATTACTGAAAACTCAATTATTACGAACATCTAGTATCATGATTCTCGTAGAATCTCCCAATGGCGTTAAAAAATGTAATGTCAATGAAATATGCTAAAATCTCCCAGAAAACCTAGATTGAAATCAAGCATGATCCTAATTTACCAGTGTCCGTGCTCCAACCGAACAACAGGTAAGCCTGTTGTGACCGAGCCCGGTGATTACTCGGAGAGTTATCATAATAGTAGCTTGATATACCTGTGGTTAAAATTCTAATATGGAGGTTGAGGAGAATCTGATCAACAGCCTGAACTTCCACGGTAATAAAAAGTAAATAAAAGGTTCTGACAATCATAGCCTTATTTTTATCCTCCAATTGCCGTGGTTGTTTTCCGATGACCACCAATAAATAAAGATAAACAATTCTTTTTTACCATCAACTCAAAAAAGAAAAAAGAAAAAAATAAATATCCCAATAGCCGAGCAATAGTTGAGAGCGCTATTTGACTCGTGTTTTACCGCGGGCTAGATAAATATTTTTTAGCATAAAAAAATAAATATGACGGCATTTCATACTCTTTTTAACATAAAAAATTTTAATTATAAATTTAAAAGTTTGTGTATGTATTTAATTAGATAAATCAATAATTATTTGTGTAATAAAAAAAAATTAAGAAACTTGATTCCTAATTAACCAAAGTTAATCGGCCAAACTCGTAATCCAATTCATGAACTCAATCAAGTCCAACAAATTATTTAATAATTTTTATTTAACCATATGATAAGAAAAATATACCCTCATAAAATTAATAAACTAAACTTATGACCTGAGTTATAGACTCAATCGGGTTCAATAATTTTTTTATTTAAGTATATGATAAGAAAAATATACACTACAAAATTAAAAACCAACTAAATATTGTGAAGTCTGTAGACATTGTGATAAACCTACAAAATCAAAACATTGCCTTATTAAAATATATTTTTTAATGAAAAAAGTCATAGAAGAATCTATTGAACTGAAACTATTAATGAAATAACATTGCCTACATATATATTAAAACTAATTCATATTGTTAAAAATAAACATATTTGTTGAGAAAACCATAAAAGAGTTGTTAAAAAAAAATATATGTATTTTGAATGGAAATGTACTTTCAAATTTATATAAAAAAATAAATTATAAATGGGACTAATTTAAAAGAGCTGCAGCATTTTCAAATTTCAGGAACAGAGTGTTCATATTTTAAAAGAGTTTTTCCGACAGTTGGCCTGGTAGTTAATACTTAAATAAGTTACTTGAATCAATGTATGTTCTAAAGAGATATACAGCGATTTAAGGATGCTGGAGTGGGCTATAAAATAAAACGGCATGAAGGCTGTAGAGTGCTAGCACTTGTATTTCACAGCCTTCTTCACATATAGTTCAAAGTTTATTTTGGTGCTGACAAGGTATGTATATAGTTTTTCAATTCTAGGCTTATGGCTACATTTATGATCTCTTTTTTCTTTGATGAATTGTATCTGTTTAAGTTGAGTTTGTGTATTTGAGTGCCTCATTTGTTATATGGATAGGCTCGGAGGCGTTTGAATAGATTATAAAGAAGACTCGAGGATACAAGGTGCCTAGTTAAATTGATTATTTTTTTTAGTTCTTAATGTTTTTGATATGTTAATGTTAAAAATAAAAAAAAATATTTTAATAAATTTTAAAGTAAAATATATATATTTTTAAAATCATCCATCACGGTACTCAACTAATACTTATTAAAAAGTTTTATTTTAAATAGTGAGGAAAATTATCTCAATATCATGCTTGCAGACTCAATTATTGTTCAGGTTATGCAGATCGAGCCTCATAATTGATCAATCCAAAGGAATGAGAGAATGGTGTCGGAGGACTTAATGATATGTGTGATAAAAATTCTAAACTTTTTAAATTTTATTATTGATTCATAAGTCTTTTTTAAATAACTTTTTTTTTTAAAATTTAATATTCAATATTATTAGACTTTTCTAGGTTTTTTCTATTTAAAAAGAATGATTTTTCTATTCAATATTAATATTTCTTTTTTGGTTTTTTCATATAAATAATTATAATAGTTTCTGGCCGGCACGTAGAGACATAAAAGAATAAAAATTGAATACTTTGAATGTCTCCTTATAATTATAGTGTTCTTGATTTCTTAGAGTTTTGACTTATAATACACTCAATTATCATTCGTTATCATCTGCGTTAATTGGTATCAAAGTCTAAGGAATCCTGGTGGTTTTGGTTGGAGATTGTAGATGTTGTGCATCGAGGCTTAAAGATTCATGGTAATTAGTTATTGTATGTTGTTGAAGAATCATAACTAGAAGATGTTATAGAAAATGTTGTATTTGTGTGAAAAGGAAAGAAGAGGTTCCCACCCAAAAAACAAAAAAAACATCAAGGTATTAGTATGATATTTTTATCAGAATCGATTGTTGTTATTGAAAATTCTGATGATGAGACCCATAATAGAGTGAATAAGTTTTTTATTTTTATTTTTCTATTCCATATTAATAGGGTTTTTTAGTTTAATTTTCTATAAAAATAGTTGTAATAATTTTTTACAAGTAAAGACTTTAATGAATAAAAAATGAATACATTGAAATGAATGTTTCTCCATAATTATGGTGTTTTTTTAGTTTATAGCAAATTTTGTTATTCTTGGCTTTTGTATACTTTAATTTCGTTCAAGACTCAATCATGGACTATGATTTTTGCATGATTGGAATGCGACACATTTAAAGAGAGAATGATTTGATGCTACAAACTCAAGATTAAGAGGAATCAAAATCAGATAAAGAGATCCAATGATTTATTTACAGTAATGAATTAAGTTTGGTCCAAGAGGATAATAAATTAAAACCTAGTACTGCATCTTTAGGTTTGCGATTGTTCAGGTTAAACGACATCGAAAGACGAATTTAGTTAGCGTGGGAACGAGTTAAATGCCATGTTGAACAAATGTTGTAGACCCCTGAAACGAGAATAACATGTTCAATGTTTTATTTATAGATCCAGCAACTATTCAAGTTACACAGCGGAACCACCACTCGACCTTATTCGTTAAATTAATGGAAACACAAGTCCGTATACCCTGGATTCTGTCATGTTTTAAACAACGAGAATAAAATGAATTATATATATATAAAGTTTGGCCTGGATTCTGTCATGTTTACTTGGATAAATTGAACAATTAGCATGTAAAATACAAATAAATGATGAAATAACACATAAGCAAATTTTTTTTTTTGATGAAATAACATATTTTTAGATGTCATTGGAAACCATGATAAAATCTAATTGATATCACGGTTTATGACCACGACATCTATTTAAATTCAGAATTAACTAGTCGATTGATTCATAAGGAAAATCATAAATCGTCAAAATCGAGCGCTGGTATGATATTTTTGAAATCTAGAGATGTTACGGTCTGCATAATTACTACTATAGTGAAAACAACCTATGAAGAATCTTGTAAAAATTTGAGTGAGGTTCAACAGTTGAATAAAAAATTATGATTTTTTTGAGCAATTATTTTGGTCTGGTACAACCAGACCTCCTCTTGGGTCTAGACTTGTCTCATTGGTATATAAATGTTTCTGCTAGACCATCCATGCAATATGTCCGATGTAAATTCTCATTTGTTTATGGCAGACCCACATTTAACTACTAAAAATCACCTGTGAGAACTAATGCGTGAGTAGTAATTTTTTAAGATTTCAATTAGAATTTGTTTTTTAGTCTACAAGTTGGACAAAAATATATATATTTTTACTCATAAAACATATTTGGATAAAAAAATTATAAAATTATGATTTATGTGTGAAATGATCGATTAATTATACAATTATATTCAACCCGCTGATTAGTTGATAATGACACACTTTAAATGATATTATTATAAAGAATGATAAATATCACGTTTAGAAATTATAATATTTAATAAATTTCATGTTTCAAAAATATAATAAGATAAAAATATACTTTTTTTTTTTTTTTTCAAATGGTGTTATCCAAGACTTTTAATTAACTATTATAATTTTTTTTTAAATCCTGTTTATTTTGGCTACGTATCCATTTCCATACTGTGCAGAGTAGGCAAGCAACATTCGTCTGACCTTATAAACGTAATAAATTAATAATGTCATGACATGACATCATATGGCATTGTATAATGATTTTGTCTGGAAAAAGTTTACACGTGCTTCGAAGAAGATCTTAGAGAATCTCAACCACGTGACCAATGTGCTGGACCATTTTGTTCATCTAAATATCCGACCCTCGCCCCGCTTCAAAACGGCGAGCTTGGTCCCCACCAACACTTAGAAAGTTGGCCCCACGTAGAGAGGCGGCTGGTGTTTGTTATGCTTTATCCTGACACGTGAACGTCGCTGATGAAGCTATCATAAATCAGTAATACAAGTGGTGCTAGGGACGTGGAGTTGCGTGACATCTTTCCTCCTCCGTTGAGATTCAGTCGGTCACTTTTCTGCCGTTTTGTTTTTTACTATTTCTTAAAGTAAGTCTTAATTACAAAATCATTACAATTAATGAGAGCCACGAACAAATCTTCTAATTAGTGATTAATTAATTCTATCATTATGATTTTGGACAAATTTAGCAATTAACATAAAAATAAATTCGAATTATCATAGCAGCAAAATTTGTTTATGGTAAAATATTATATTTTTAGATTGATTTTACAGTTTTAAGATGTGATATTTAATTAAATATCATGTTTTTGAACTGCGACTTTAATTAAATATCGCTGTTGAGAATCATGATAAAATTATAATTGATATCATGATTTAGAACCATGAAAAAATTATAATTGATGTCACGGTTTAGAATCATGATATCAATTAAATTCAGAATTAACTAGTTGATCAGTTTGTAATAGTCAAATAAATCGGTTGATTTGTTAAAAAGTAATAACGAAAATCATAAAATTATCAAAATCAGAACTCAATGCGATATTCTTGAAATTGAGAGATTTGACGATCTACATAGTGACGTAGTGCTTACTATAAGGGAAACAACATCTAGGAACTCCTGTAAAAATTTAAGAGCAATTCAATGGTCAGATAAAAAGTTATGACTTTTTTGAGTTATTATTTTGGTCTGGCGCAACCATACCTCCTTATGGATCTGTACTTGTCCCACTGGTCTAAATGTATCTGCTAGGTCATCCACATAATATGTCTAGGGCATATCATCTTTTAGTATGGTAGACTCACACTTGATTGCTCAAAATCACCTGTTATCACAAGGCCGACTGCATCATTGACACTCATAAAACATATTTAAAATAAAAAATTCATAAAATTATAGTTTTTATGTGAAATGGTCAATCGGTTCATACAATTGAATCAACCAGGCAATTGGTTGAGCTAGAGAATTGACAGTGAATCAACATGTTAAGTTATCGTGCTTCAGAAGCGCGACATGTTTAAATGTTGTTTTTAAGCACGACAAGGTGAGAGTGTACTATTTCACCAATTTTTTTAATTTTTTTTTTACTATACCCAAATTTTTAAATGAATGTGATAATTTCTTCTTCTTCTTCTTCTTCTAAATATGATTTTAGACTTTAGATTCTTGTGCTTATCCAATTGCTGAAGTCTGCATTTTGGAACCAGAAAATGAGTCCTTACGCGTTCTATTATGTCATAATTACGTCATTTATCTCTTATTGCACAGGTTTCGACTTAATCTACTTTCTCTGTGTGTGAATATTTGAGACATTATTTATAATAAGAATTGAATATTTTTTTATCGAAAGAGTTTTTTTTTAAGATTTGAATTTGGGCACTTCTTTATTTATATTTATTTTATTATTTCATTTATTATTTTTCCCTTTCTTTTCTTTTTTATTCCCTTCCCTTGTATCTTTGAAACATTATGTCTCTATCTTTTGACATCTATATATATTTACAAGGATTTTATTATTAAATATCAAAGCGTAGAGCACTTTTCTAGCAAAATAATAATAAAACAGTATACTTCTATAAAATTAAAAATGGTTGCATAGAAGAACTCAAATACTAGAGATTAATTGAACCATGAGCAAAAGTTTACAAATCTCTAAAAACATGCCGGATTCAGGAATGCAGGTTTGCCTTGAATGGATTTGATTCCCACAGTACTCGTGCCACATGGAAAGAGGAAATGGTTTGGGGCTTACTGTTTTGGCGGTGCCTCGTAAGAACTTCAGGAGAGCCCTGAAACAAGGTATAAAATTTCTCATGTCACCACCACAACCAAACTTCCATGGTGTCATGAGCACGAGGTGATTTCTTTATTCGGAATTGCAGCAAAAGTCAATCATGATGGCTTAGTATCATATACAGGGAAGTTGTTAAAACATTCCTTGTCCCATTACACATCGCCATTTTTTGTCCACTCTTTGTAGGGGAAAGTACTTCTAAAACATCTCACCAATATATTTGTATGCCATCTCCGTAATGATTTCAGGGGAAGAATCCTCTAACAGTGTAGCTCATTCATGACGTAGCTGATTAGCCACCTGCTTAGTAGCTGAGAGAGATCAAAGGAAATATTCCCACCAAAATAATGCACGGCCGTTCTCATGGAAATCACCATTCTCAAATTCAATGCTCCAATGTATATCCAAATCTACAACACATCCTGCGCTAAATGAGTCTTTACGTGGGGCACCAGAATCCAGAATGCAAATCCCGGCGATCATAGCTTTAAACATCATGCAAAATGAGCTTCAGTGCTGCATTTTGGCTGAAGTTTTTGAGCCAGCACAACAGTATTTACAATGCCACATGGGAACAAGGTAGCCGGAACAAGATACTTAAAAGAAGCTTTACAAATTCAAATTTGATTGCAACTTTAATGCCTCACCCAAGATCAACAAGAAATTGAACCGAAGCTCTAAGGAACAACCTGTGTGACTAAGCAAAACAACCAACATTTACGTTGCTGACAACCTAGTTTAGCTATTGGACTACTAAGAATATGACCTTATCAGACCCAGGTTATAAAGGAACTTCTCTGACCTAGATCGGAAGATATTACCCAAAGAGAATAAACCGCGCTCCTGGGGCGGGGACTTTGAGTGAGCATCATCATTCACATGAAGTATTGTCAAGCCAATCTCTTTTCTAACTGCTTCAATTGTTTCATTCTTCACTGGATATCCAGATGAATCAGTGACATAGAAAACATTCACTGCCTGGGAACCCCTGGTAGTAACCTCAGCTCGGGTGACAGAAAGACCGTTTTCCCTAAAAATGCGAGTCACGTCAGATAAAAGGCCTACCCTGTCCTCACTGCAAAGTTCCAATCTTACACCCTGCATTAAGACAATTCAATAAATCAAATATTGGTCAGATGACAAGTTTGGAACTAGCATCAAAATCAAACTTGAGCATATTTGTACCTCAGAAGTTCTCCTTCTAATAGCAGCCTCCAAGCAATTGATTACTCTTTGCCTCTCTGCTTCGGAACTAACAGGGGACCCATCCATATGCCTTATAAAATATTCCTGTACAAGAAGAAACAAATGAGATGCTATGTAGCAATTTTCAAAAGCATTTGTTTGGTGAAAAAGATAGATTAATCAGAACAGCAAAGCCGTCGACCAAAAGAATAGCAGGTATGATGATCAGAGAACAATAAGTTCAGCAGCAACAAACAGATCAGGTGTTTGACAATGAGAAATTTTTTAAATATAATCTGACTTTTGATAGCCCAGGTTCAGGCCAAACAGAGTCGAAGCCAGTGAAACTTAAAATTAGTAATGCATCTTGAGGTAATAAAGGATAACCTGGCAAGCTTCCGGTCCTTCAGCTATGATAGTTCCATGATATACAACGTATTGCATATCTGTTAATGTGCACACCGTATCAAATAGTAGCTTTGGCCGGTCAGGGCACCTCAAGTTCACAATAGTGTAACCCTTATCTACACAATTTTCCAATGTCACAAAAGGTTTGCGTTCGCTTGCCGAGCCAAAATCTGCATCATCCATGTCATAGTCACGATCAGCATACATCATCTGATGCAGCCGCCTCTCCTTATGAGTGGAATCCACAGATACAGCTGTATTGGCACTTCGTGTATCTCTGTCACCCTTTAGAACATATAGGAGAAGCTGTTTGATCTTAGTGAGCCTATCAGGATCATCAATTGGCAATCCAGTAGCCTCATCAGTGATGTAAACAACAGACGCCATTCTTGAATTGTGGGTCCAGACTTCTGAGGCCACCACATTACATTTGAGGTCAGTAAGAATAGCAAAAATCTCAGAAAGCAAGCCTGGTCGATCTCTTCCTGTCAATTCAATAGTTGTGTTCTCTGCAGCAGCTTGCACACCCACAGACCGTCTCAAAGACCGGAAGCTTCGCCCTCTTGGTCCCAATGACTGTGACATGTAAATTAATTCATGAGCATGGCATGAAAATCACAAGGCTCCAAATATATTGTTGGAAAACTTAATGGTACAGACAAAATAACAACCACCATTTCTTCCATGTCTGTTCCTTTCATTATCTTCTTAAACGAAACTAAGGAGAATAATTAATTGAAAGGATTTTGATCTACAGAAGAAGTGCACAGTGACTTCACTGTATCTGGAATTCTATATACAACTTGGCCTGTGACATTTACAGTTCTCTAAACTTAAATTTTTTCCACCTCCTTCTATAAAGTAAAACCGGAACTGAAAGAGAATAGCGGTACTCTAGTCTAAAAATGTGCACGAAAAATGAAGCCTTGCTCTCTGATTGTTGTCAAAAATTAAGGACAAGGAGTGAAAAGACTAAAAAAATAGGGGCAGTTGCTGGAGCTAAGGCTCCATTAGGGCATAACAAATTTAGAAATGCCGTCAGAATCAAAGTTATATGCTTTAAAGTCTCTTATAATGAGAAACAAATCCGGGCTCCATTTGTGATTCCACATTGACAACGAAAGTATAGTGGAAATGATTTTGATTTCCAATTCTGGTAACAAATGGAGGACAGTTTAGCAATTCTACCTGTTGAATTCTTTCAGCCACATCATCCTCAGATAACTTGTTGCCGTGTTGATCTGTAACGTAAAACACTGCAAAAGAACCATTTCAAAACAAGAAAATCAATCACAATTAATTGAATTAAAGAGTCACCGTAAATGTAAAGCAAGAACCAAAAACTAACCATCCATGAACCATTCTCCATCTGAAGAAATGTAAGCTCGTCTAATTATAAGATTCAAATCAGTCAAGACCTGAACCACCTCTAACAAACTACCACGCTTATTAGCACTATCAACCTGAACATTATCAACAAGACAAAATCAAGTTACAGACTTTAACCTCATAAAACGAACAAATAACATCCAAATGATTCAAATAAACACCTTAATCAGAGTGGCTTTCCTGCTTGAAGCATTATCAACTGTAACCCTGCAAAATTAAACACAAACTGAAAACAATATCACACACACACACACACATATTGCCAAATCCTTAAAAAAATCCAAATTTTGAGCTCAAGGAATGAAAATTTCGTGAAAACATAACAACCCTTTTCAATTCAAACAAAAACTCACACATTAAATGGTTTTTTTTAAAAAAAAAAAACAACGGAAGGTAAATTCACCTTGGAGGGTTCATCCGAATTACAAGCTTCTCAAACTCGTCATCCATTGTAAGAGGAGACCAACAGTCCATTTCTCTATAACAACTAGAACAAGAACAAGAAGAGGAAAATGAGAGATTTACAAACCAAAGCAGAGGGTGTGTGTGGGTGTCAAAAAGGTAGAGAAATGGGCCGGCTTTGTTTTGGTTTGTTGGCGCACTTTCTTCACATCAGTGTCTTCCGTTTTTTGTACCCCTGGATTCTGAGTTATGTTGTGGTGTCATGGTGTGTGTGTGTTGTGTGTTGGTTGGGTGGCGCTGGCTCTTGGTTTGGACGAAGAGTTTAGGAGGGACTTAACATTATCAGCACGACTACCCCCCTACAAATAAAAATACAAAGATAGATAAAGAGGAGAGAGCACGGGACACTGTCAACCAGGTTTGCAGTCGACTGCTAACATGGGGCCTACCCACCTCCTAACACTTGGTCTTCTTCTCTTCTATGGGTTTGTGGATGAGTTTCCTTTCACAAGGCGGCTCAAAGTGTGTATTCAATGTTTGTTTCTTGCCCTTGTTTTACAGGCTCTGTTTTGTAAATAGGTTTTGTCCATGGTCTACGCTCTATACTCTCAGACGGCAGTGTTGTTGTAGCACACAATACAATACAAGACATTAGACATGACACGCCCAGGTTCGTCTTTCTTGTGTTCCAATCTCTTTTTGACTCGCTTGTAGGGCGTGTAGGTGCGCTCTTTTGAGGGCCGTAATCAACTCCTGGTCCATCTCAGACTCCCATGAAAATCTAGCAAGATCTTGCTGTGCTTTTAATTATTTAGATGTCTTCTTGGATTTTGTTTGGCTTCAGGGTTACTCAGTCTCTCCTCCCTTTGGGTATATGGCAACCTCTTCGTATCTCTCTCCTTATCTTTCCTTTTTTAGCAGGATTCCTCTACCCTGTTGGAATCCCTCTGGCTGTCGTTCTATTTTAGATTCTTCATTTAAAGAAACAAAAAAAACTTCTCTTAGATCTACCGTCCCCGGGTTTTATTGGTCTGGCTAGTTGCGGGAACATAGAATCGTATTCACCTTTTCCTTTGACCCTCTATTCTGTCTCGAGGAATTATTTATTTATTTATTTATTTGGTGGGTGCCGATTACTTTAACTATTTATTGTTGCCATTTTATATTAGGATTTGGTTATTGACGTAACAGTATGTTTTATTTTTAACTGTTGATCCACATTTTTTTTTTATGATAAAGTTTGAGATATTTTTTTCTACGGTTCAAAGATATTTTGCTCTCTAATACATAAGAGGTCTGAATGCTATAAAATAAAAAAAACCTTTTAATCCTCCCCTCCATAAAGGATAAAAATGATAGGTTATAAAGACTCAATTATCCTTAAAAAAGGAGATTATGAATCTCTATTATCAACATACAAACTCATCCAAAGCTGTCATTTACTGTTGAATAAAAAAACAATACAAGTCAAGTAATGCAAGTAATTATCGTGGGATCAAGCTGTCATTTATTTGTGGAGGATTTTTTTCACACCATTAAATTAAATTAAATTAAATTAAATCCTATACATTATATGATAATTCTTTTATATCAAGTCGAAACAGACTTGATCCCACGATCGATCCTAGCCAACCATAATTTTTTTAATGTACGATGTTTAAATATTATTGGAGACATACAAACTACTAAACATGACAATAGATATAGAAATATATGCACAAATGAACATGTAGGAAGGAATCGAAGAACACCATGAAATTTCTCTAGGAAAAAAAAAACACCATGAAGAGCAGACCGAATGATGCGTGCAAGGTGCAATTAATGCCACTTACCATGCCGGTTTCTTGTGCACATGGAGGTTAGAGAGATTCAGAGTCGTTGAACATTTAATTGTCCCACACATTTTGGGCAGTATGGCATGTAACATGAATGAGTTAATGCTTTTATTTTTAAACTCTAATATACTGTAACCGAGAATATGATTGTTTTTAAAAATATTTTGAAATGATTTTTGTTTGTTGTTATTTGCTTTATTTACATATTTTTTAGTGTGTGACCGGATACATGACTTGCACTTCGCTATTAGCCGGGCTGATTTTTTCTGCAGTGTAAAAAAATAATACTCAAGCACTATTATAGGATTTCAAAGAATGGGAAAAAGAAATCCATGACTCGACACCATAGAAAGAGATCTAAGAAAATAATGATCATCAATCCTCTAGAATAAAATTATTGTAGAAGAATAAAATCAAGAAAAAAAATTAATGAAAATAAATATTAAAAAACAAAGCACCAGCGAAACTAAGTAATGTTGTCAAAATCCGCGAGTAGAATCAAACAGACGATCATTATTTGATAGGTGGCTCGCGAAACACTGCAAACCTATCATTTTTTTATCGCATAAAAGATATCGAGAGGATACATATTAAAAAAAAAAACAAAATCCAAGATTATGACCATCGACTCTAGATCTAAAAATATTAAAAAAGCAATGAGAAAAAAGATCATGCCAAACCTAGTGAACTTGCTGAAACCATAGCTCGAGACATGATACCAAGATAATTCAATAAAAAAAAGGTAAATAAATAAAGAATACTAATTTCAAAAAAGAAAATTAAAAAAACAAAATTATTTGACTTTAAACCAAAGATATTTTTTTTCTTTCCATACGGTGCATTAGACATTATGGATTTGTTTGGAGGTATTTTTATCTATTCAATATATTTATGAATAGTAAAACAACCAAAATTAAGCCATTAAAACAAGGGTATTGACGTCCTTTTCTCTCATTTTTTTTTTGTAATTTTTTGTTTGATTGAGAGTAATAATATAATTTACTATTTAATTTATAATTTTTAAATGCAAAGAGTTACTTGCACATGCATGGAAACATTTTATGTATAAACCCTAAACTACAATTATTTTTTAATAATTATATACAAATCTAAAATGCTTATTTAAAGAAAAAACATATTTCCCTCATGGACATTTAATGCGGATAAAATATCTATTCTATTATTTTTATTGTATTTTTTATATGTTTTTTTTTATCAAATCTTATATTTTTTATATTTTGCTTTGAAATTATCATTTTATAATTTTTTTAAATTGAAACTTGCTTTTAAAACTTTGATATGTTTTAATTGAAAAAACAACACTCCTAGTAAAATCACATGGTTTAGTTAAAAAATTAGAAAACACATGAATAAGAAAAGAGGTTTTTCACTAGAGATATACATTATTATTTTTTTAATTTCAAATCAATTAGATTTTTTTTCTAATTTCTATTTCAATTGCCTTCATTTTTATTCAACAAACCATAGTGTTAATAAAAAATATATATCTTGTATCAACAACAAAAAAACATGAATAGAAAGAGAGAATTTAAATAATTGTCTTTCTTGTTAATATTTATTTTTACTACCATATAATGAAATAAAAAAAATAAAAAATCACTCCTATTACTAAATCAAATATTTACATGTGCATCTATCATTTGCTAAAATGAAAATCAACTTTTAATCTTAGTCTTTAATTAATGTTAATAATTTTTATTATTATTTATTGATTTATATATTTTTAAATTTATTTTATAAAATATAAGTATCATGCATGTTTTTCAGTATTCAATTAAGGATTTTCATGATATATATATAAAAAAAACATTCTATAATGATGCCATAACTTTACTCTCTTGCATTGTAAGTTTATTCAGAATCCTACTCGACGTGAATAAATGTGTCGACTAGTTAAACTTAAATACTTGTTCTTGTCCTCTCTAGGTTGTGTCTCATCGCATCAATGCTTCCTTCATGCTAAGTGCACCAAACACCTCTGCAAACTCTTCCTTATTTATTTACCCTGGATTTGCCAAAGGCATAGTCAAGAGGGGATCACGAAGATGACAACAATTTCCATAACAAGCCGGGAGGAAAGGGATGTCTAAGGCCCACCTGCCGTAGCAAGGGAGCCACGGTACTCCCTCGGCCTCTTCCTTTACATGATTCAAGAGAAGGGGACTAGCCATTTTCCCACATGCGAATTGGTCATTGGCTGGTGGTACCTTTTCTCCTTTCAATAGTATTCAGTGGCCACCGGCCAATCCTCTGCACCAGTCACCGGTGAACCAGCACGCAGGTACCACTTCAGGTAAATAAAATCTCTTACATTTATTCGATTTTGTATATTCACCACAGTTATTACATGTGGGGTGAAGTGCAATTCTAGGGGATTGAGTTGAAACGAAGCTAGCATCAAAGTTTTCCAAGTCGATTTTTTGTGTTTAATCTGTGGATTACATAAATAACTCTACCTCATGCTATCTAGCTTTCTGCAACATTGTCCGTCTGATAACTAACATTCCACAGCATGGAGCCTCTTCAGGAACATTTCAATCGTTTTGAATGACAATGAGTGGTCTAGGCAAGAAGGGACCGTTGGGCTAGAGCTTCCTTAGCTTCAGTCGCTAATCAGTGCCATTGCAAGCAATGCGATGGAAGCACAAAAAAGAACATCATAATCAGCACTCAGCATACGTGTGATTGTGGATTCCAGAGGGAGATCCATATGACTTGACTTGCTTAGAGGGTGTTTGGAACGTGTTTAAAATTGTTTTTAAATGTTTTTTAAAAGTATATTTGATATGAAAAAAACATGTTTTTTAAATATGTTTTTAATAGTTTTGATGTATTGATTTTAAAAATAAAATAAAATACATAAAAAAATTATTTTAATATATATATATATATATTTTTTTTTTTTTTTTTGAAAATCACGAGGTGGAGTGGAATCCTGCAGAGTAAAAACAAAAACATATAAAGTTTTGGCAAGTGAGGTGTTAACGTGTCACCATCCTTAATGGACTGGATTCAGGTTATCTTTAAGTGGTCCAGCAACCCATTTGAATTGGACCACTAGCCTATCTGAGCGGCCACCTCACAACGATGAAATGACCCCCTTGCATCGATTGGTTCTGTGGTCTTTGGAAGGTAATAAAGTTTGTCGGCTTACTGGTTCTAGGGTTTCCATCATGAGAATGCACCACCAGTTCAGCCATGCTTTTTAGTTCTTGAATTCAAGCCGCTCATTATGCTCAAGTGAATTCATTGATGTGCAATTCAATGAAGTCTCCATGGACACACTCCTGCTCCTAACACTTGAAAATTATTAATTTACCCAGAAGATCTTGAATTCTTGATTTGAATTTCGTTGCGAACCATCAACCACTGCTCAAGCTCATCAACCAAGCCCATATACAAAGCCTGTTATCAAGTTCAAGCCCACACATTGGGGCCTTGCAATCCATGAAAATCCCCATTTATAGATGAGATTTTTTGACAACTTCATCAGAAGAATCCAACAAAGAAAAATATACGGTGAGATAAAGTTAAAGTATGAAAATGTCCTTTTACTTTATCAATTTAATTTACTATACCCCTCTCTACTATTACTTTAGTCTATTACCCCCCTCTACTATTACTTTAGTCTATTACCCCCCTCTACTGTATTTTCTTAGCTTATTGCGTGTCCTTCAGTTAAATACTACACCAACAATTATTAAAGCGCGTTTTTTACAGGTTGCACCGCGTTGTACCTCTCGTAACACAAACGCATAATTAGAGTATTGAATACATCACATTCATTCATGTCAGAAGGTTGTCACATGTCAAGGATTGTATTTGAATTTATTTATTCTACTATTAAATAAAAAAATATTTAAAAATTAAAAACACAAGTCCTGAATTTGAATCTGATTTTTTTTAATTTTACTATCAAATAATTTTTTTAAAAAAAAACATAAGTCCTATATTTGAATTTGATTTTTTTTATTTTCAAATTACAATAATATTTAAAAAATTAAGAGAAGAACACATTCAAATTTGACACATGGCAACCTAATTGAATTCCATGTGTCCTACACTGACCATGGTTAATGTGCTAGTTAGCCAAAAGTCATTATAAATACAATTAAAAAACTTGGGGTGGAAATAAAGTTCATATAAAACCAAGGTTTTTCTATAAAGGAAAAAAATATAAAAAATAGCAGCTTGACCCTTTTATTAAAAAGAAAAAATGAGTACAAGTACTCCAATAAAAAAAAAACAATAAGTATAGGAATTGATTTTATCATTATCTTTATAATTATGAAAATTGGGATAAAAGTACTTGATTGAAAAGAAAAAAAAAAGCAACCCAAACCCTTTAATAAAAAAAAAATGAATATAAGTACTCAAATTAAAAAAAAAAGTTCTGTTACATTTACTAATTTTGAAATCAACTCATAACTTGTAAGCTCTATTTTAACATTTTTTTTTAATTTCTTTCCTTGCATACTAGCTTGTACCATTTTTTAATAATTAGTAGAGGTAAAAGATTTCAAAAAAAAAACAAAAAAAAGTGGGGGAGGTACGACTATAAAATTACCCTCTCATATAAGTGGACTTCATTGAATTAGTTCATTGTTCTGCAGATTCATGGAATTGTAAGAGGGTAGAAATGTGGAAAAGCCTAAAATCTAGGTGCTTAGTGCTAGGCTGCTAGCACCAAAAAAAAAAAAAAAACATTTTAGGTTGAAATTAGTGTCGATTGTCAAACATAAGCTGTGAGGTGAGCTTGTCCACCTTGCTGAGGAATATAGCACCAATTTCATACCCACAAGTCTGAGTTCCTTAGGATTGAAGTTAATTAGATAGCAATTAGGATTGAAGTTAATTAGATAGCAATCACTTGAGCACGCATTTGTCAAGCCGTGCGAAGACCTTCGAGAACTCCTCTCCTTGGAGAAGAAGAAACATGCATGGAGTGCTTCTATTAGAAGCAGATTTGCAGTAGGGATAAAGTGTCTTGCAAGAAAATGTGCATTCTACCTGAAGATTAAATCATTTAAGACTGTAACGGCATGAAAGATCTATGCTAAAGATTGGAAACTCACCCCTTTGCTCAAAATAGAAATATATAAATCGTAGCAATGTGACGCTGCAGACAATGAAGCTCAAAATTTCTATCTTATCACAAAAGATAAAATACCTTGAAGGGATGACTCAAAGGAGTTTCAAGCATGAAAACATGCCACCCAACCAGCCATGCCACCCAACCAGCTATATGCTGCCCACTCGGTCTCGCCATTTCAGTTGTGATCAATACAGGAAAGAAATAATATTGAGCTAAAGAAACCAGAGAACTTGATTTAACAAGATTCTTCAGAGTTCATGGCGGAAACTCAAGAAATGTATCTGTTGTTAAGCAGGGCAATAAACCATTCAATTGTATTTTTCATTGAAATATCAAAACTTGAAAAGATAGGCAAGAAAATACAGAAACATATAGGTCTACAGTAGCAAAAGTATTTTTCTTCTGATCATGCAGTGGCAAAAATATTTGTCACACAACACTCCCCCAATACTCTATGTGAAACAAACTCAAATGTAATCTTCAAATTTCAACCTGCAAATGACAAATTAGAAGTAGTGGTATTATTTATTGTTACAGCTAAATGAGAAAAGGAGTAAATATGCTATCTTCACTTACAGAACTAAAGACAGAAAAAAAGACAGAAAAGCACCTGTTTTAGCAAACTTAGATGAGACTGCTGATGAAGTCTAGCTCTCATTTCTTGTCCTCAGAGGCAGGAGAATATGGAACTATACGCTCTACCATTAATTCTACTGATTTCTAATAGATTTTCATCCATTAGAAACTCCTCTATCTCATATTTCTACTGCCTTGATCCTTGGGAATCATCTTTATCATGAGGTTGCTCTTGCTGCTGGTCTTGATTCAACGAATTTAAGACACCACGGCCCTGCACCATCTGCTGGCAAAAGGGATTCAAAGCTTGAGGATTGAACATCCCACCATGCCCATCCTGTGAAAGTCCAAGCTCCAATCCTGGAAATTGCTGGTTAGTGCCACTAAACATGGAGTAAAAACTCATTAATCCCATGTTAATATTTGGAAACTCAACCCCATGGAACCCATACTTTGGTAAAGTAGTGGAGTTTTCATTTCCAAAATTCGATGTTGACTGACCAGAATTTGGAACAAACCCTGACCCAATCCCGCCAACAGAGGGCCAGACCCCACTTGCCACATTAGATCTTCCTAAATTAGTATTCATCATGGTCCAGTTAGTCCTATCTCTGGACCCAACAACAGGGGGTCCCAACCCTTCCATTTTTGTATGCAATCCTGTTGAAACAGAGTTCCCCTGTTCTGAAACAGAGGCCCCTGCAACTGCAAGAGCTGAAGCAGGAAAAGTCCCAGTACCAGTCGCAGCAATAATCGATGGTTCTGCTTGTTGCAACAACCACTGAATTGTTTCTCCATCAGATTTATTCCCCAGTTCTCTCGTCAGTTGAAAAATCCTCGCCGCACAAAGAGCTGGCATCCTTATCCTCCTTCCTCTACCATCCACTTTCTTGTGCCTGTCCTTGTTGGAGCTTCTCTTTGGTGCTAATTGCTTCTTGTTATGATCTCTGTTTTCAATCATAATTTGGAAATCTTTGATCTCAGCAGGCTGCTTGTTATGGTTGTTGATGTTGTTCTCTGGCATGCTTGCTTTTTGTGGAGGATTCAAGAAAGAGGGCACCTGTAGTTGATGATGATTTGGGCCCTTAGGTTCCATGGGAACAGAGGAAACTAGGAGCCTCTTTGATTGAAGAAGGTGACCTCAAAAGGGCATATACTTTCTTGTCCTTTCAATCTCATCTGTCAATATATTTGTCTCCAAGTTCAAAGATTGAAATTTCCAACCTTATCGAATTTTTTTTGTCAAAAAGTTTCGGCTTAAAGTTACTACAGAATGATTAAGGCAACCGCCTTTCTCTTTCATTTGACCGAGCCATATCTTTTATTAGTCGGTAAATTTAATGTTCATCAGCTAAAATATTATGTTCTTAAGGATGAAAGATGTTATATGATCCGAAAGTAATCATTATTTTCTTAATCTGAGTTCAACCTGAATACACATAAGGTACATAAGGTTGTTGTTATGCTTGTCAACTTAAATACGACTACATTTCACTGGTTTTACACAATGCACATGGCAGGCACTAAGCATCTGCTTCTTGTTGTTGGTTAAGATTTAATTAAGCTACTAGAAGTTATTTTATGTTTTTGTGTTTAGAATTGTATTCAGGTGTGTTTAATATAAAAAAAATATTAAATTATTATTTTTTATAATTTTGATATGTTAATATAAAAAATAAAATAAAAATCTAAAAAACATTACTTCAACGCAACTTTTGATTCCTAAAAATAATACTAAACACATAAGAATTTCCATACGCATGACTTATTTTTTTACCCACTGAGAAGATTGATTTAGTTTTGGTGAAAAATATTTTAAAAATAAAATAAAATAGATGTTATAATGAGGATGACTCAAGTTCTTAGAGTGACCACAGTAGCCAGCAATGAGTTCAATGGGTCAAGTTTTTTCTATAAAATTAACATTTTATCTTAGAAAAAAAGAAAAAAGAAAAAAGAAAAAGAAAAAGTAGTTAGCTTTCAAGAAAGTAAAGGAAGCGTGTCTTTCTCATAGCAGCTACGCTTTTTGTACACCACGCAGCGATTTATAGCAATACAAAACGTATTTCAATGAAGTCACATGAAATGAAAAGGCAATGAACTGGAAAAAAAAAAAACATGGCAGAAGAATGTCGAAGGGGATGGAAGCGAAGCAGTATGCTTTCTGTGTGTTTTTCAATTTGATTTTTTTTTGTTCATTAATATTGATTGATGATCACTCATCGCAAAATAAAAGCCTTGTTCAGAATACTAGGATCTACTTCAGTATATTCAAGCTGCTGATCTGAAATATCTTATAAAAAAAAGAATGTCAAAGTATGATTTCACTCGAATTGGCAATTTCAACATGGTATTGTCGTCATGTCCTGCATTCTTGTCGAGGACAAAAATGTTATGGTTGGACTTATGACAATCAGAGCGTCAATTGTGCCTAGAATAAGTGAAATTAATCTTCTGCTAGTCAGTCCACTTGTGGGCTGTGTGCATGTGTGAAAGCACCGAGTTTTTTCTCTTCTGGTAGAAGAAATAAAGAGTGAAGACAACAGTTCACATGTCCCGTGGACATGAGAGATGATACTGTCATGGCCGAGTTTCTATTGGAGATGATGAGTGGGTACTTGAATCTAGGAGTTGCATACAGTTCAATTATCTTGATCAAGCAACTGCAGTGGGCCCCTCAATTCTTTAGCTTTTGGAGCCAATCATGAAACATGGGCTATGCAGAAAGTTCCATCTTCCTGACAAGCCAGCATGATTGCTTATGCAGTGTGTATGCGTGAGATAGAGACTGTTCCTCTCCGTGTAAGCATGTATTCTGTAAGCAACAAGCCCGATTTAACGAGCTTGGAGACTCGTCTGCTGCTTAGAAGTTCATACAGGAAGTCTGGAAATAAGAGTTTTGTTTTTAAGTTGATGATTTATGATCTATACTCTTAAAAAATAATGCTAATCTTATAGGAAAATGTTTTATAAAATCATTTTCTAAAGAAAAGAAGAAAAAACAAAACAATTTAATTTATCTGATTGATTGAAAAATAATTTTGAAAAAACCATTCGGAAAACTAGTATCGTTCCTTTTTAATACCGTATATGCTATAGTCCATTGTGGCCCAATGATATTGACATTCCATAATTAATAATAAAACTCCATTCAATAATGTCATCACTTTGTTGACATTATCAACGCATGTTCATGTGATGCAGCTAAGTAAGGAGTGCGGAAATATTAATCAAGTATAGATGGAAATTTAATTCAGATGCGGTGGGTATAGTTGTCGCCTAACCCGAATAAATAAGTAATTTTTTTTTACTTGATAGATAATAAATGAAGTATAAACATTGTTAAACTTGACTTGAAACCCGGCGCCAAAACTTAACTTGAAATATATATTTATATTTATATATTTATAGAATATTTAGATTTTTTTAATACAATATGATTTATATACTTATCTTAATATTAATATAAAACACGCGCGCAAGCAAGCACGCACGCACACATATATATGAATAATATTTATCGTTTTATTATTTAATATATAAATATATATATATATATATATTAACTATTTTATTTTTTATTGATTAATAAATAATAGTAGATAATGAATACCTATTAGATGCCTGAAACTTAATGGATATTTTATGAATATCTAAATTTTTTACTTGATAAATAATAATTAGTATATGAATATCAAGAAATCCGATCAGCAGGCGCCATGATTATCTCTAATAATAAGGTTTAATTGCTTTGGCCTTACAAAAGATTTTATTTTGCATTCTAAAAAATGAATTTACATTACAAGTAAATGGTAATTTAAAAAAAGTTAACTGAATTAAATCTCTTAATTTTAAATTACCTATATATATGAAAATCTAATGATGCATAAAAAATAGCTAGTACGTACCAAGGAATGTATTTTGACACAGAAGTTTATATTACCCTAAATATTATATGGAATGCTATTCTTCTTGCGGGAGGTATCTTTAACTTCAACCAATACTATATCATCTTAAGATATGCATGCAAAAAGCTCCCAATTTGAAATGTAATTAAGGAATGGAGAATTACCCATCATTAAGAGAGGGGAGTGTATATATATCAGTTCTTTCAATTACCTGCCCACGCTTTGTGAGGGAAATTATTTTACCTTCCTCAAATTGCCTCCCAACGTGATTTTGAAGCTTGAAAGCTAGTGCATATGTCAATCACATCGCAGCTGTAAGATAGACTTCCGCAAGTAGAAGAGCAAGCAGATGATGATTGATGATAATGGGGTAGGCCATGATTGAAGTTTTGGTGCATGCAGTACTGTTCTTACCATATCTGCTGCCCATATTGGGAACATATAGGACAAGCCTTCAAAAGTTAGCTATCGACATATCACCAAATTCACTAAACTTCAAAGCTTTTATCTAGAGCACTCTCAACTTTAGTAGGTTTCAAGATGTTTCTTTCATAACTCATGAACCTCTAAAATCCCTTTGAAAAAAACCTTATCTTTGTGAATCAGAACGGTGCCATCAATCAAATTCTTTTGAGAACCAAGAAAACCAACCAAACCTTGACCATTTGTCCATCGCCTCTTTAGAAAAACTTCTTGCTAATTAATGACACGAGTCATAGCAGATCTCAAACTTGATACTATGGTGGCTGGTCTTTTGTTAGTCAGGTTTCTTGCTTTTATGTTGGTCCACTGAAGTTTGCGGTGATTTGCATATCTCAACTCCCTCCTCCACCAATTCACAAGAAGAAATAAAATAGCGACCCCCCCGGCCTAGCTCCCTTTTATTTTTTTTGGTTAGCTTGTTAAAATCCGTCGTCTTCATTACCGGTGCTGAACCCTATTTTCGGTCTCAGTGTATCCTAGCTAGGCGAGGGCCTTAAGATCACGTGCCGAACAACATAAATTTTAATTAAATAGTAACAATCTACCAAGCCTCGTTGTCCTTCCTACCTCCTAGTTACAGAAGCCTTGAATTTAGGATAAGGAAATTAGTTCGAGGGTATGGACCATTTAACTTCTTTTCCCTCCCCATGTCAAGTATGTGGAAAATGTAGAGGCTCTACAAGGACAACCTCAGATTTTTGTTGGCATGTTGAAAAGGGGGTGGTGGAAGAAACTACACTCACCATATTTTTATCTCTCTTTTACTTGTCTCCTGAAATGAATTAGACGGCCTCATGAAGCAAATTATATATAGCTTTAAAGATAGACATGTATGTTACACACACAAACAAAAAAAAACGTCTATAAGCACCTCACGTTTAATCCCAAGTGGCTTAGACATTGCAACCACCGTGATGATTCCATATGGGACAATACCCTCGTAACAGAATCGATATGATCTAAGTTGGATTGGAGGAAGCGAACAAAACAACTTTAAAGTGTGTCCTAATTGCGTACCAAGCATATGCATTCATCCAATTATTTTTTATTATCCATGTGTCACGGGCGACATCAAATATCGCGCTCTAAAATACCTCTTAAAAGATAATATTATTGGAGAAAAAGGTTTTAGATACAATTATAAAATTATCATTAAAAATTAGGAGTCACTATTTAATATTAAGGTTACTAGGATCTGGTATTAAAATTATATTAGAAAATCTATGATTTGCGAGAGTTTGGGTAAAAAACTAGTTGTATAAAGAAAATACGCATCACCCTCAGTGTATCCTATCTAAGATAAACTACGTTGTTATTTGATTGTTTTCTAGGTTATATTTCTATTCGTTGGTCTTTTTTTAAGATCCAATGCATATTTCTCTTCGTAAGGAAATCTCTACCTTGTTGGGTTAAGTTCTAAAATCCAAATTTCAACATTACATTTATTTTTTGTATCTTTAATATCTAAAGATATACTCTACAATGTAGTTTTATACCTTCAAATACTAAAGTTTATAGCTAAATCCTAACACTTTAAATATAAAAAGAACAAAATAATTGGTGAAAAGTTTTTGATATTTTGATCAAATACTAATAAATAATTATAAATTAGTTATGATATTTATTTTGCATTTTAAAACATCAGAAATATATAATTTTTGATGATAACCATCCAATCATTTTTCATTATCCAAATGAAGATTCTACAAGTAAATGGATGCAAGAGAGGAAGGAAGAGCCCTCACGAATATTTCATAAGTAGAAGTATAGGATAACACTGATCAATTATTATAAGAAAAAAAGGAGTACGTAGCTTTGAGATTGTTATTTTTTTCATTGCCCTTGCAACGTCAATTCCTAAAAGCTAAAGCACTCTCAATTTTCAGCCAAAACAAATACACCCTCCATTTGTGGCTGGCAGCGCTAAGAAACTTTTCCTCGAGAATTTTTTTGCAGGCAGCGATGCACCTATCAGGGGTAAATGCATGGGTTTACAACAACGCCAAATTCTGCTTTACCTGTGCTAGGACCGGCTGCCATGAAAATCAATCCCACAAGAACAAACACCAAAACTGAACGCATGGTACCCTCCATCAAAATCAAATTAAAAGGCTACCTTTCTCCTTCGTTTTGCTTTTGTCTTGACTTTTGAGAAGACGCTTGATTTTTTTTAGTCCCTTTCGGCACCCTACATATATACTTATAAGAGTGTGCATAGAGATTAACTACCTTCTGCCAAACATAAATATGGTCGCCGTGAAGGATTTCCAAATCTCCGTACGTCTCCATTATTATCACTCATTTTGAGAATGCTAAAATTGAAAAAAAAAAAAGAGACACATTCTTCATTCCATTCATATCAACATATACAGATTATACAAACATAACGGTACGTTTTCCTAGATTGAAAAAGATACATGATCCCATAAAATAAGTTTTTTCTAAATTGAGAAAAGATAAATGAGTTCCATGGTTGTCTCGGAGAAGTCCTCCCGTTCCAGCAGCACCTGGGGGCGGGGGGGGGTGGGGGCGGGTGTGTGTTTCCAACCAGTAAGTGCAGCTTGCTTCTTGACCACTAAATTTAAGACAGACTCATTGCTAAAATGGATGCGAGCAACAGGGTTTTTGGCATTTAACGGAGTGGAATGTAAACTGGCATCTCCTCCAAAAACTCCTGTACTTCTCCATTTCCATAAGAACCAAGGCAAAACCCCAAACATAATTAGCCATGGAATAGAAGCAGTAGATGAGAGATTACTTATGGGATAAAACCTGTAGAGGACAAAGCTTCTCTGTCACTTGGTTTAATAATAACATTCCATGCATTCTGTTGAAGTGGACAGTCCCTCAGAACATGAAGAACAGATTCCATCTCAAACGGGCAATGTTGACAATATATATGGATCCTCAGCATAACGTCTATGCACTCTACTCTCATTTGTCATTAGATGGAGGAGGGTAGCTAGCCATTATCATCAGCACCTGCATCTGCACGGGTAATAAATGAGCGAAGAATTCCCGCTTCCATTGATTACTAGGATCCACAAAGTCAGCCATAGAGCAATCTCTCAAATCCTCTTAAATCACTTGCACTGCAGTTTGATATTACGGTCCAAATCCATCCAAAACCGCATTTCTGACCCTTTGCCTGTAGACCACCAAACTCCATCAACTACTTTAGGCCAGATTTTACAGATTGTTTTTCATAGTGGAGAGTCTTTGCCTTTAGCCTGTAGCCTGTACTTGAGGGATCCCATATGAAATCCATACAAATTCTCTCAATATCTGAACAGACTGATTTCGGGATAAGGGAAGATTGCATAGGATACAACGATACCGTTGCTAGTTTTTACTCAAGCAAGGTTATTCTCCTTGCTAGTGATAAATTATTAGACTTCCAATCTGTCAGCTTCCGCTACATGTTCTCAATAATAGAAGAATAAGTATGCTCATTAATTCTTCGATGCAAGAGAGGGACTCCCAAATATTTTTCAAGGTCATCCGTTTTAGCAAAACCACTTTTATGACTAACGGCTCGTTCTAACATGGATGAGACATTCTTGGAGAAATAAATCTTTGTCTTTGCAATACTCACCTTCTGTCCAGAAGAATCACCGAACAACTTAAAACAATGCAGCACACGCCCCATCTGTACTTCACTAGCTTTAGTAAATAACATGTCATCTGCGAAGCATAAATGGGAGATGTTGGGACCCATGTTGCTGAATTTTTATCTTGAAATGAAATCCATTGGCATCTAGACTTTTGGAACCAAAAGATCTCCCCTCGGGAAAGAATATGATTATACTTCTCTGTAAGTTTATGTCTAGCTTATACAGATACTGATTACCTCCATTAGACAAGACTCTTTGTATTCCTCCTAGTTGAGCTAACACCTTTTGTTTACGTACAAAGATGTTACCAAAAACTCTTATGTTCAATTCCTTTCACTTAACTGTCATCATGTTCAGTGAAGATGTCAAAACTCGATCATTTTGCCAATTTTCTCTTAAGAACTCTGCAAAATTTTCTTAAGTGGCCCACGCTGCTTCAAACCGAAAAGATTCGCTGGAAATTTGCATCCTCTTGTCTGTGCTATTCAACTCTACAAGAATTGGGTGGTGGTCTGACTTAACTCGAGGCAGTACTTTAACATAAGCTTCAGAAAACTTCATTCTCCAAGCATGATTACCAAACCCTCTGTCCAGACGTTCATAAACTCTTCTATACCCTCTTCTCTCTTGCTCTCTCTACGTGTACTTAGGACCTCCACTGTCAAGATCAATTAATCCACAATTTTGTTCCCATTTACCAAAACGAAGACATTTCCTCACATTAGCTGTTGCCCCCCCTACTTTCTCTGAAATCAAAATATTTTCATTGAGATCCCCTTTCATTAACCAGAGGGAAGCTATAGAGTTGGCTAACAACCCAATCTCCTCAACACACTCCTTCAACTAATCTTTTGGATTCATATAAACAACAGTACATGTCCATGATGAACCTCTGCCATCATCCATTAAAGTATGTATAAAATAGCGAGAGGATTGTAAGATCCTTAGGTCAACCATATATTTTTTCCCCACAAAAGCCATAAACCACCAGACTTTCCTTGAGCTTCCATCCTAAAACTACTAGTAAAACTAGGCTTTTCTATAAACTTATCAGCAACAATGCCACTTACCCTTGGTTGATGGTTAAGCTATTGCC
The DNA here is from genome assembly GCA_019202695.1 of Populus x sibirica. Classification (NCBI taxonomy): domain Eukaryota; kingdom Viridiplantae; phylum Streptophyta; class Magnoliopsida; order Malpighiales; family Salicaceae; genus Populus; species Populus x sibirica. The sequence continues at coordinate 931,634 of JAGMVL010000452.1, forward strand.
AAAACATCAATGTTGTATAATCTTTTGTAATCCTGCATAATAGAGCAGAATTAAAAATTTTGACCATAGTTCACTATGGTGAAACTTTTCAAATCATAAAACTTTGATTCCTATATTTTTTTTAAATAAAATTTTTATGAGCCATCTAGTGATAGTGGTTAAGAGATAAAGTCTCGGTTGACACCATTCTATCATAAAAAAATCAATTTTAAAGTTAATAGGTTCCATTAGGAGTTTATCATAGATGTTATTTCACCATGAGTTTCCCTATCCGGTAGGTAGATATGAGCATGGGTTTTTTTTTTTTGGTTTTTGGATGAATTTTTGGGTTGTTTGAATTCATATATGAGTTTATCAAGGTGTTTAGAATGATTTATAGGTGTTTTTAGTCAAACTGAGTTTAAAAATAGATTTTCAGGTTAAAAAACCATCAACCTCGATTTTCTGACCCCTACAGCGACCGGAATCTAAAGAAAAATAGGTAACATGTTGCATGCTTTTATTTTTTTTCAAACAATTAGGGGGCAAATAACATGTTGCCCGCTCTATTTTCAAATTAAAAAAATAAAGGCATATGAGTGCGGACACTTTTAAAAATGGGTTATGTGAGCGATCCAGACTTGCCAGACCCAAAAACGCCCAACTTTTGTTTTTCTAATTTTATTTTTTTAATTGATACCTTTTTTTAATATGTATTTTTTGAAATAATAAATTAATATTACTTCTCTCTAATTTTTTAGACTATTTATTTAACGTTTTTTTTAAAAAAAAAACTAGGTGTACAAGCCATCCATGCCAGCCCCGCGCTCTTGAATCTTTTGTTTTGGTTCAATTGGTTTCTAAAAAGTTATGATTTAATTTTTATTTAGTTCATAAATACGCTTTTAATTGTTTTTTCAAATCTTATAAGGCATTTTTTGTTTGTGAAGCCTTATTTTAAAAAAAATTCTTTAATTTTATTAAATCATTTTATATATATTTTTTTATTGTTGTTTCATTAAATAAAACATTGATTTCAATAAACAATATTATTAAATGTAATCAATTTTATAGCTCAGATATTTATATCAACATTTATCTTTTAAATTTTAAATTTATTATCTGTTTAAATATTGCTTGGTTTTTACTTGATTTTTACATAAAATAATAGTATTTTTTCCTAATATATACAACATTATATAATATTTTATTTTTATAATCGATTTCATATACGTGTCTATTTCTATTATTATTTATTAAATAAAAAAATATTTTTAATAAAAAAAATCATTAAACACAACCAAATAAATAAATAACTCATATTACAAAATTAAATATCTTAATTTCTATTTATTTATTGATTTTTCCAGTTTTATTTTTAGTTATTGTTGACAACTTTTTTTTTTCTAATATAGATGGATCTTGATTTATCTAATTAACGTTTTTTTTTCTAATATAGATGGATGTTGATTTATCTAATTAAATGCATGTAGCATGCAGCATATAATATTGGGAATACAATCAATGTGTGTTGTTTTTTCTTTTTTCCTATTTTTCTTGAAGAACAAACAATACATGGCAACGCAAGAAAAAAAAGTGATGATTCAAATCACAAAAGGAAGGATATTCCTTTTCTTCAATGATAAATTCTGCTTGCTTGCACCAGTAACTGGCATGCTCCTTGTATCCCACGAGTTCAAATACAAGAGCTCTTTCGTAACCCACGGTGATAAGGAAAATTATTTTCAGCACCCTAACAAATGACAGCAAAATCACAAAGCGATATGCTCTTCTTATCCCGCTACGCTATAAGTGTCAAAACCTCCCCGTGAGTTATTGCTCTATACCAAGGTCGCCCCATCTGACTTTGTATCTTGCTGCAAGATAGTGAGCCCCAACAGGGCCCCGACTACCATAAGGATAATATTCGGGGATGATCTTCTTCTCTTCAAGCTCCTTAAGAACAGGAGTGAAGAGTGCCCAAGCTGCATCCAGTTCATCACTCCTGATAAACAATCTCCTTTCGCCTTCAATTGCATCCAGCAGAAGCCTCTCGTATGCATCTGGAATCTCTTTTGAATATCTACAATGGGAGCACACCAAGTTGATTTGCAATCAAGGCAATTGTGTTAAATAGACCTTGTTGCATATAAATAAGTCTTTTCATGTATATGATTCAAATGGTCTTAAATTTTACCTTGCTGCGTAGTGAAGATGTAGATTGCTACGGTCCAATCTCATTCCCAATCCAGGAACCTTGTTATTGATCTTCAGATAGATAGCTTCATCTGGTTGCACTCGAATAACAAGCTCGTTTGTAGCCCGATCAAGATCCGTTCCAAAATTCCGGTTGTATAAGTTGCCAGGCACATGCCTGAACTGTACCCTTATCTCGGCACTGACAAAAATAAGTAAATTGCATGTATTATATAACCTATTACCCGGTCCTGAGAGAACAGGTTAGTTGCATGCATCTAACAACCTGTTACATTTTGTTATCAGTGTAGTATGTAATGCTCACCTCTTATTATGCAATGCTTTGCCAGCTTTCATTAGAAAAGGCACTCCATCCCATCTTGCATTGTCTATGAAGAGAGCGGCTGCAGCAAATGTTGGAGTTAAGCTGCCTTTTGGCACAGTGTTGTCATCAGTGTATGCTGGGTAAGTAACTCCTCCTTTTGTGTGATTCTTGTACTGCCCAACAACAACATCTTCGAGTTGTAAAGGCCTCATTGATCTTAAAACTTTGACCTGCAATCAGTAAGCAATAATATTTAATTAAGAATAAAGAAAACAAATAACTTACTAAAATCCCACATTCATGCAAGTAACAATAACCTTTTCGTTTCTGATGTCTTCTGCATCCAAACTGACAGGTGTTTCCATCGCAAAGAGGGCTAGTATTTGAAGCAGATGGTTCTGCATTATGTCTCTTATTATTCCGTAATTGTCAAAGTACCTAATTTAAACCAATTCAAAAATTTTAGCCATAAGCTGTTAGATAGAATGTAGAACAGTAAGCTGTATTCTCATCTCAGAATGCAAAGTACCCTCCACGTCCTTCAGTGCCAAAATCTTCAGAGAATATCAACTGTACGTTTCTGATATACTGCCTTGACCACAAGGGTTCAAAAATGAGATTAGAGAAGCGCAGAACAGACAGGTTTTCCACAAGCTCCTTTCCCAGATAGTGGTCTATCCTGAAAAAAGAAGGAATATCCATCTGATCAGATCGTGCTCCAATTTCCTCGATAAAAGCTGATTAAGTTTAGAAATCTTCTACCTGAATATTTGATCTTCATCAAGGTATCGCTTGAGAGCTTTTGTCAAAGCAGCCGATGAATCTGAATCTCGGCCAAAGGGTTTCTCAACAATGACCCTGGTCCAGCCAATACCAGATGAAGCTGATGAGCTTGCACATTTTACCGCATCTATAAATATATTTGGAGGAATTGATAGATAGAAGAGGCGATTAGAAACTCTCGCACCCTGCACATGCAAATTTCATTATCAAACATGATCAGATTATATAAATGCTCAAGTATTAGAACCTTAAAATTGTAAGGAACCCCCATTCTATGATATTCTAACCAACAGATAAAATACTAATCGTATCTCAGTTGCTGCATAGTTCACCAGCCACTGAAAATAGTACAGAACAATGATAATTACAATTTAAAAGTGAAATCATGAAAATGATAATGAAGAATGGTGCTAAATCCTTGCAATATGAACATGCCACCAATTTGCATGAACAATTGCCACATCCATAGTTACAGTGACTGGTTGTACAAATCATATGACCCATACATTAATGACCAAATACTTCACTCATGCACTGCAATACTGCATGTGATTACTAAACACATCTCCCCAACAATTATACCCGTAATTACATCAAACCTCTTTCAATCAGCCTGGAGATGGTAAATGGTAACACCAACATAGTGATCCAAGAATTTGCTATGTGATACAGCAGTGTGCACTTACCACAAGCTAAGGTGCACAAAATCTGGGTATTGGCATAAAAATATCTTAAGTGCAAAACCTCCCTACCACCCATTCAGCCCAGTTTATGCACCTTACTAGGAATGTCTACAGATAACAATAAGGCATAAAGTCCAATTAACTCATAGTCAAAAGTGATATTCTTATCAACAAAACCCTCACTTTGATCCACAAACCACAAATGGAATAAGAATTTTGTTAAATGTTCATTTTACATGCCAAGCACCAATAAGTTATCCACTACTAATAGAGATATTCCATTCTGCTGCAATGCTAGCCCAGATCCCCATTACCTCATGTTCTTTCAGCTTCTTGTCTAACTCAGCAAAGTTTTCCTGAGAACCGTATTGACCAGAATGGTAGAAACATCTCTTAAGAAATTGGTCCATCTTTTCATCACAGTTCTCCCTGAAAATCCAGAAGCAGCAATACATATCACGTCCCAACCTCCAAGTAAATCACAGGCATTTATAACATGTAAGCTTCGCGTCATGGCCAAAAAGGAAAGGACTAAAATCACCTCTTATCAATTCTGCAAGTAAGGGTCTTGCTAACCATGTTTCTAAGTTCAGCATCAGTCATCTTGCTCCGAGCATAACCAAAGATAGTAAAATGCTGCAACCAAATAACTTCACAACTTAAAATATGAATATGATCATAAACTGAAGAAGAAGACTTTAAAAACAATCAATCATTGAAATCAAGCTTTCAAGTGTAGACGGATAACAGAAAAATCCAAAATTGAACCTCCGGGAGACAACCCTCATAATAAAGAGCAAAAAGTGCAGGAAATATCTTTTTCTTTGCAAGGTCACCAGATGCTCCAACCACAGTGATACTGACAGTCGACTCATCTTTATTTACATCAAAACTAGCTGCTTCTTTAATTTCCTCAGTTGATGGAACTGAAGACAAGAACCCATCTTTCAATTTCTTAAAAGGAGTCTCATTTTCAACTGGGGTCACTGGAGTGGCCACTGCACCTACAATCAGTTACCATTCAAATAAGAACAAACAAGAGAGCATAGATATTCATTTTTTCAAAAAAAAAAAAACTGACCAAGTAATATCTCAAAAAATGACTTGCGAAAATATTAAAAGCTGAAAACTTTTCTCTGCTTCTATATTGTTTTTCAGTTTCTAAAAGAAGAAAAAAACAGAACTTATCACAACTAAAGCTATACAGATCAAAGGGCATCTTGTGGATTTTCAAGCAATAAAACAGAAGACAAACCAAACATTCGGCAATCAAAAAGCACAAAACGGTACATGTAGACAGTTTAACCAAACATTTTTGTCAATATACAAATAAATCAGCTAAACAATTCATACAACAAATGAAAAAAAAATCATCTTTTTCAGAAAAAAGAAATGAGAACAATAAAACTAAAAGGACTAACCATCTTGCATGAGAACCACATTTAAATGAAAATTTCTTCGAGAATGAAAAGAGACCTTAACAGGTAAAACCCTTTTAGCAATACAAGAAGAGAAGTTTAGTCGTTGATGGTGATTCTGCCCGTTAATTGATAGTGAAGAAGAAGAAGAAGAAGAAGATGGTGTTAGAGAATATGAAATGGAACGACATGTCGTCGAATAAAGGGTGGCCATGTTTTTAGAAAGATAACAGTTTCTCAGCTTTCTGTTTTAAAAGAGTCGGTATGTTTTGGAAGAATCAAAGAGATCGGTTTTGAGGGAGTTGGTGATGGTGATGACTGGGGCCTCAAAACAAACTTCGGAAACGTCGAGGGGTAAAGGGCAAGGGCGTAAGGCCCTTGAGATCTCCGAAAGGCTGCTCTTTTGTCTTCACCAAACAACACCTGTCTTGTTTTTGTTTTTCCTTTTGTTTCTCTTTTTAGAGAGAGACAGGTGAAGGTAGTGTTTTACATAGTAATTAAAGTTATAAAAAATGTTTGTTTTTAATATAATATAAAAAATAGTGTAAATTTGAATTGTAAAATTATAAAATTATGAGTAAAATTTTTAATTGATTATATATTAATAGTTTTATTAAAGGAATTAAATTATATTAAAATCTGACAAAGAGAGTGAATAATATTATAATCAATGAGCGATTAATAACATAGATAGTAAAAATATATAAAAATTCGGTGACAACTTTATTGTTCTCATCACAATAAATTATTAATCAATAAAGCTTCAGGTTAAATGAAACCCAAATTTTAGAAGGAAGCACACAATGTGGCCTCTAAAAATTAAAGATTTTTTTTACTTCTTCAAACATTTCTCATATCTAGTTTGATGCTCATTTACATGATATGAATTGTAACATAATTATATATTTTTTAATAAATATGTTGCAAATGTTAAAGAATTTTTTTTAATAAATGTGAGGAAAATATAAAAAAATATAGACACATAAGAATTTCATGCTATCTTTTGACATAAGTTTTCTTTAATAGGAAGAGTTTTTCAAAAGAAAAAAATAATATAATCTAATGATGTGAAATATAAAATAAGACTATAGCTAAATATCCTTTTAAAAAAATACTAAGATCCAGTTTAATAATATTTTAAATTTTAATGTAACTTATTATTTTAGAATTATAATTATATGTCGACTGATAGAAAATAAAAATATAGACAAGATATAAATGGTATAAATTGTTTTGTTTAAATGAGTTTTTTTTAATATTTGTAACTATAGTAAAAATAATAAAAATAATTTTATAATTCTTTTAAATTTTTGTAACTATTGAGTCAAAGCTAATTCCAAAAGTCAAATTTAGTAAATGATCTCGATATGTTGAAACCCAATAAAATGTCTTGTTAACTATGCTTGTCGCGAGACGACATTGAATAGCAGGCTAAGCCTCTTGAGAGTGTGTTGGAAAGGAAAGAGGTTTGGGTATAATCATAAAATTATGAATATAAGATTCAGGAGTTGTCACATAGTATTAAAGTTACTAGAAAACCTATAGTCTGTGAAAGTTCGGGTAAGGGACTGATTGTATAAGGGGAAGACGCATCAATCTCGGTGCACCTCACATAAGGTAAGCTGCATTGTTGTATGATTGTTTTTCTATGTCATCTTTTTATCCATTGGTCTCTTCTAAGATCTAAGGCAAATCTCCCTTCGTGAAAGAGTCTCTACCTTATTGTGTGAAATCATAACCGTTCTAAAGTTCAAATTCAGGGATCTTCTTGAATTTATTTGCGGGTCCCTTGTATGTTTTTTTTCGATGACTTTACTTAGTATTGGGTTGTAAACTTATACTGTAAAAATGTGAATTTGATATAAAATATATTTTTCTTTTTCTCTAAAAAAAAAATATTTTTCTTTCAATTCAAATTTTACTTATTTATGCACTGACGCTAGAGTCAGGAATATTCATATTCACTAATGCCAATTTGAAAGTACTCTCGGTATTCACTAAAGTTAAAGTTAGAAATATTGAAACTAGGGCTGAGAATCATTCTAAACCCCCAATATTCATTGATGCCAATGTCAGGGATATATTACCTTTTTTTTTCTTACGTAATATTTGTCAATACCAGTGTGAAACCCTGAAAAAAAAGTGATTAAAATAAATGGTTAAATGTTAAATAATAATAATAATAATAATAATAATAATAATAATAATAATAATAATAATAATAATAATAATTCTCATATTGACTAGTTTCATGCTATGAGCAGAACGCTCAATTCGACAGTTAGATTGAACTAAAATTTTACGAGAAATCTCATAACATATAGTCCTACATTCGAGTAAAATTTTATGGCAATCTGAGTTCGGGAAGATATTTTTAAAAATGTTAATAGTCAGATAGTAAATAACATAAAATTCATCAATGGCAGTTTTGTAAATAATCTGATGAGCCGACAAAGTCCAGCAATTTATTCTCCCTTCTTTTGACGCCAAAAACAAAGGAATAAAACAGAATGGAGAGGGAAAAAAGAGGGAAAAACGCTTGAAACAAAAAATTACCTTGAGAGAAAGAGTAGAAATTGTGTAGAATCAAGGATCTAAAAGGTGTAAAACAACAAATCACTCCTCAAGCAATGATTTAAGAAGAAAAACTAAGTGAGGGAGAAGGGAGAGAAAGGGGTTGTAAGTAAGGGAAGGAAAACATCACTAGGTTAGCTTTTGAAGTTCATTTTAGTGTTGGGTAATGAGTTCTAAATTGTTTAAACAAGTTTGGGTGGAAAGAAATAGATTTAATGCATTGTTCTTAGATTTCTTGAATTACAGTTTTTAGGAGAGAATTTAGGGGAAAATGTGAAATTGTTGATATTGAAACATTGTGATAGGATAGGTTGATAATGATGCAAAATAATAAAAGATAAAAATTGGGTGATATGAAAAACAACAATGCCGATCACATTTGAAATAAAGGAGGATGAACATGAAATGTAATAAAGCTTGTATAATTGTGTGTGATTATGGTGTGTTGATGCATAAATGATTAAGTTGTATATAGGGATATAATAATATGTGGAAAAGTTAAGTAAATAAATGGTTAATGTCAATGCATGCTAATATATATAGGTAGAGAATTTAATATATTACAATGCAAATTATTAGAAAGAGTATTAAATTATATGTTCATGAACAAGTTAGTTAATTATGAAAGTATAAGGAATGGTGTGAGGATTTATTTGGATGATCATATGACATAGTTATTTTGTCATGCTTAGTAAAATCAAATATAAACAAAAGAAATTAAATTAAAGAGTTATGAAAAAGAAATAATTGAAGTATGAAAGTGTAAATCAATGAAGATTGAAGGTATTTATTACCGATAATAAAAGATGCATTTTAAGGGAAATTAAGTTAGGAAAATATGTATTTTTGATAAGAAATACTAACAGAAGAATTAATTAGTATGGATGGAATTAATGTTGAGACGAGAATTATTGGAATATGTAATATTGAAATATGTAACGTGATAATGAAATTATATGCGTATTACAATTCTGGATATGAATATTGTAACAAGAATACCTTCCTTTTATTTATAGGAGGATCATTCGTGGCTAGAACTTCAGCAGAGCGAGCTCGAACACCAGGAACTGCAGGTAGGTGTTTCGCTCTTTAACTATGTAAAGTTATTGTAATTGTTCTTTCGTTTTCTTTTATGTGATTGGGTTGTCTTTGTTATGCACGTTTGATAATTATTAGAACTGAATTGTGTCATGGTTGTAAAAGAATTATGAGAACACATGGTTAAGAATGAAAAGAATTATTCGATGAATAAAATTAATTAATATAAAAGATAATGTGTATGACTTGGTTGTCTAAATGGTTAGAATTTAAGGAGATATAAACATTTGATTTTGATTTAGTTTCCAAAGGGTTGGAAAGCTAAAGTGAATAGTATTTGACTTAGTCATTCGCAGAGGCATGGCTAAAATGGTACGGACAGATGACTCAGTCATTCGTAAGAACGGAAACTAAAGTGTGATTATAGAACTTAGTCATCTATGTATGAAATGGCTAAGGTGGTAATGGATTTGATCAGGAATTAAGAAAGACCCAAATTGTTTATGTGATTACTTAGTTTCCATTAATACGAGGACCAAGGTGGTAAAAGGAGTAAACTTTACAAGCAAACTATGAAGCTTGGTAATGGAGAAGTCATCTCAAGTAACTAAAGTTGAGGGATATGTTTACAGAAAATTTATTAGAGATTATGGTGTTAGAAAGAAAGAAATATGTGTAAATTATATCTATATGTAAATACTAATAATAAGCTTAAAATTGTTGTCATGATAATTAGGGATCAGGGATCATGATACACACACACACACTTATATGCACATACAAAAATTCCTAATTTTTCAACGAATATGACATAAATAAAATTGGGGGTGTTACAACAAGAGTTGGAAGTATTTGTAGTTAAATATTTAGGAATATTATAGTCAGACCATCAAAAGCATAATACAACAAATTCTTAGCAAATTTAAAACAAAATCAGCAATGCAGCTTACCTCTGATAGAACACTTAAAAGGTGATAATAGCTTTCCTTTTACGTAATCAGTCTTGTACTATAGAATCTTTGTTGACCAGTTAGGGTTTTTAATAATCATAATACTAGGTGATGACTCCTTAAACTAGACCTTTTTTCCCTCTAAGAATAAGATGTCAAATATTTGTTTTTTTTTCTAGAAACATAAAGGTTATCGCGATGTTGGGTGCAACAATTCCAAACCAAGATTACCATTATAAACAATCCAACCTATATAATCCAACATTCCATAATACATACACTACACAATTAACTTTAAGACACATTAGAATTTAAATGAATCATAATATGGGTAGTTCTTGCCTCGTAATAAAAATCATTCAAGAATAAATTGTAAGAAATAATCTAATTTTTGTTAACCTTCTCCATTTTTTCCCTTTAACTCCCAATTCCACCATTTTCTAAGCTTAAAACCCTTTTCTAAATTTTTCAAATCTTCCCTTAATTCATCAAAACTCCATTTGATTCACTAATCTAACTTGAAATTACACATTTTCTCTCGTGAACTAGTGAAAAAAATGAAAGAACCCTAACCTCCCTTTCTTTTCTTCATATCGTCAGCCATTGGCCAATAAACAACCATATTTATAGTCTCAAATTTACGTTATTTTCAAAAATTCTCTTATGTTGAACTTCCGTGTTTTATTTTTCATTTAACTGGATATTTCATCTTGGTTCACTTTTAAAACTCCATACATAAAAGTTTTATTCCATAAACCTTTTTTATAATTATTCAATATTATTTCATTTTATTTTTTGATTAACCTGCTTTATTATCAAGTTAATTTAATTTAATTAATTTTTTTAACACCAAAAAAATTTGTTCAGGGGTTTACAAAGCTAGTTGGTTTCCTTTAATTACCAATGATGTGAATGAGACACGAGGATAAAGAAAAATAAAAAGATTATTGTCAAGGTCATAAACTGGAGCACGAAGAAACAACACCGTCCCTTGAAAGCCAACAACACACTCCTTTGAAGAGCTTTTAGGGTGAGGCAAGTCACCCTCCAACAAGTTATCCTACAAATATTAAAAGAGAGAAAAAATGAAAGCTAAAAAAAATCATATTAGGCATAATTTGTTTATTGCTTGTTTATAAATTAGAAAAGTTATATTGATGCGTGTAGGATTTATCATACTAAACCAATTATAGTAAAGATCCATGCTTATTGAACTCTAGTCACTATCTAAATATTTATCATAATGGAAGTCTAACAAGTTAAAACTCTAAATTCTCTCTCTCTCTCTCTCTCTCTCTCTCTCTCTTATATATATATATATATATATATATATATATATATATATATATATATATATATATATATATATATAAAGCAGTATTAAAGTTATTAATGCATTTTGGTAGGGCTTCAAGTAGGGTAAAATAGTATTCGTGCCTAACTTGAAACTCAAAATTTTATCTTCAAGTTTTACCCAAACTATGCATAAAATTTTCTACCTATTCAACTTGGTTCGAGTCAATATCCATCAAGTTTGGATGAAATTGTCACCCCTAACCATAGCTCTTCGTGTCACCATCTCAATTAACCATGACTTTATTCAACTTGGTTCGGGTCAATATCCATCAAGTTTAAACATTGTATGTATACCAACTAAAATAGATAAAAACAATATAAGAAAGATAACAATAAAAAACAACACAAAACTCTACCAAATAGGGTCACTACATTAAAACCTCTAATTTTAAACTTTATTTCTTAATAATTCATCAAGTAATCTCATTTTTAACATGTTTACAACTCCTTAAATAAACCCACATACAACCTAAAGAAACTAAAAAAAATCTAAAAAATAAAGGAAAAACAATAAAAGTCCAAATTTTTAAGCATAACATCTAATTTTCTAAAATACACGGGAAAAAATAAAAATAACTAAGGAAAAATAATCTTCCTTATAAACCTTCTACATCAGTTTACCCTATCCTCGAGTGTAAATCATTTTTGTCTCGATTTTATGAATGAATTCAAGACTCTTCAACCTATTTTCTTTCTTCTCTTTGGATGTACAACAATTTTAGATATCAACTTCAACTCTTTCATGTTAGATTTTACATAAAAAAATATCAATTGACAAATAATACCTCTTAACCGGCTTTTAGAATAATGGATTACAAACCTCAAACTTCCTTCATCATCATGTGTTGTATTTATATAAACCTTGAATAAATATACATTTTTGATAATAGTCAATTTATAATCAAATGGATCTACATAGCTTAAATTAAAAAAAAAAATTATTAAACACTTTTGCGTTATCTTTGCACTTAACCCCTAACTTATTAATGAGGATACCATTGATGACATTATCACTTTTATTATTGTCATTATTTATGGTATCATTATTAAAGTAAACATCATAAATTGATGGAGAGTAGCAATCCACATCTATTTCATTATAAATGGAATAACCAAAATCTCCACGATATTTATCCCGATCAAGAAGCTGCCTTCTCTACTCATGCTTTTGAAATAAGTTCTCATAATTGGTCATGGATCCATGATTACTCTCCACATGATCCTCTACTTTTTTTTCTTCATATTTGTTAATCAACATGATAATTCTTCATTTTGCCTTTACAATTTTATCATCGTTAACTGACAAGTCAATTTTGCAATATGGCATGTGCTATATCACCCGTTCCTGAACATCCCTTCTCGAGGGAGAAATATCTCATCCCCTTCTAAGTGAGCACATTTTGTTATGCAAATACATCTTTCATCCATGGTTATTAACCATCAGGAATCGTTGGGTTTTAATACCAACTAACACAGACGGAAAACAACACAAGAAAAACATCAATAATAAACAACACAAAATTCTAATGAATAGGGTCACCCTATCAAAAAAAAAAAAAAAAACCTAATTCAAAATCTTATTTCTCAATAATTTATCATCAAGTAATCTCATCTTTAAGAGGTTTTTATTCGTTTCCCATATTTCCCCGTTCGCTTGGACTTGGTGCTTTCAAATAAAATGTTAAAGATCTCATGGATGGATACCTGACAAAAATCAAAGGAGAATAAGGCCCTGGTATTCTTAGCCTGTATACCTCTCTCAGCTCGCCTGAAAAAAAAAATAGCCGGAAATGGTCTGGTACAGGGCCCAATTCCACTTTACAACCCGTTCTCAAAATAAGTAGGTTAACAGCTCAGGTAACAACTTTCAAATACCCAAAATATCCTTATAATGATGTAGGTATTGTTCTTAAAAAACATAAAATACTAACCGGAACTTGGCAAATAATGCTGTTGGTTTGAGTTCAAGAGTAGGGACATTTTGGTCAGTTTAATGGTTTTTAACCTTGAAATACAATAAATAGCTCTTGGATGGAGGATGCAATTGCAAACTACATCGATCAATAAATAGAAATTGTAAATAGGCAAGGTTTCAAACAACAGGTTGCAAGGTGCCGTAAAAATATATGATGGTTTATGAAATTTAAGTGATTATTTCATTATTCTGTATAAGCATAGCATATATGATGCAAGCGCAAGCACAAAGACAGCGAAAATAATCATAGAAAAACATATTTGAAAAGCAAAAATGGCTGTAAACTTGAACTTTAAATTTATTATTTGATTTTTCTAAAAATAAAGCAAATGAGGTCTCATTTTAAAAAAGTTTACAATTCTTTTAAATTGGTTAAAAAAATTGATTTCTACTCGGTAACAAATTAGAATTCTAAAACAAAAAATAGTATAAAATTTAAATAAATATAAAATCCAAAAAAATAAATAAAAAATTTTCAAACAAGATGTCTTGAGCCTAGTTTAAGGATTTCTAGTTGGAGGACAGGCAGCAGAGCCCAATCCGATAATTGAATCAAAATATAGTACTATTTTTTTTTGGATAAACTTTCTTGCTTCCTGATGGGAAAAACTCCTACCGTCCAATAAGTAGCAGCCTCACGTGCTGCTGGGCATTGATGGGAAAATGGCCCGACCCGTATTGAAGCACGGGAACCAAGGTTAGTTAAAGACTCTATTTCTCATGCATGTAAGTTGTAACTTCCCAAAAGTCTCTTTTTTTTAGCTTAGAAAAGGTGTCTCGGCTGAGTCCCGACTAATTCCGGAGTTGCACAGGCCTTCGACAAGGATTTTTCCGCAAATACACCGCGGTTATTTCATGGATTTTACCCAAATCCGATAACTTAATGGAATTGTTTGCACCGGCAAGAGTAGAATCTAGGATCTTGAACAAGATCACACTGCCAAGTTCCAGCTCTTTTCCGCTAGGTAACACCTTGGGATTCCAAAAGTCACCATGTGCTCGTGAACACATTCACCATAAAATCAAATTGAGTGAATCGAGTGATCTGGGAAGTGGTGCTATTTGATGGTTATTGATTTTCCAGTTTCTTTCCTTTTCTCTTTTGAGATTTAAAAGTGTCAAACACAAATTTCGAAGAATGGAGATGAGTGTTAAAAGGGACTCGGCCTCAGAGTATAATTGTGGGAGAAAACAGAGCTGAATTTGGTGCCCTGAGAATCTCATCAGATCAATCTGAATCACTGGAGATTGGTTGAGCAACCGTTTGGTCCAACGCTGTTAAAACAAAGAAGTAGGCCTTCCAATTCTTCTAAAATAATAATGATATTTTTTTTGTTTTTTTATAAATAAATAATAGATATCTTCTCATATGCTATTTTTATTGAACATAAATTTATTAAAAAATCCAAATTGATCCAGACTAAACGGAGACTCGGACCCATCACGAGGTAGTTTAACAGTGACCTACTTCTAACCTATTCTATATCCAGGACATAGCTTTGTCTTTATAGTTGAGAAAAAAATTAGTGTGCAAGTTTTCAACTTATTACACTCGATTGGGTGATTGAAGACAATTTTATTGAAAGAGATTATGTTTAATCAGAACGAACTCAATGGTTGCCCTCTTTCCTGTTGAACTATCATACTTGTGTGCGAAGGAAGGAATATGAGCCATGGCTGGCCCTGGCTGGCCCAGAAAATACTCCCAGGATCCAAGGAGTTCCCATTTGAAAATTGAAAGAGCACTATCTCGCCTCCTAAAAAAGCAATATTATTCCCCTTGACATTTCAAACCCACCACCTAAAGAGACAGCAGAAACAGCCGCTTGTCTTCCATGTCTCGTGACCAAACTGATCATTACAAGTGTTTGATGACTGAATTAAGCTATCTGTAACTCTAGCAAGAAGTGCCACATGCTGTAATATATATTTGCTTATTTTGAAATTCTGCAGTTCATGGTTCTAGCCACAGAAGGTATTAAATGCCCATTTGGGATTTTTTTCTTTTTCTTTTCAACTCGATACGATCCCCAACGCAGACATAACATTGTGCTTTTACTGTTACTGCAGCAAACCATCAAAACTCAGTATGCGAAGAGAATACTTACCTCTTCTGGGAGTCATTATCTACCATAAGCCATCAGAAGTGCTGTGACTGGTAACAGAACATTAACTATACAAATTTGTCGTGCACCAAGTGGACAAAGAAGTCCTGTTTTTCTTAGACGAGACAAACAGTGGTGATTTGAAAGATTACTAATTTATGTATATTGATCTCCCTTGCTTGAAAAACCATCGCGGAACCCAGCTGGGAGTTGCAATGGGGCTAAAATAATCAAGTACCGCAAGCTTTATTAATAAAATCATAATATAACAGTATAATAACATGTTTTGTTCCCCATTCAACTATGTCGTTTTCTGCCCATTAGAACGCCAAATCTTCCTTTACATTACAACCTTGATTCTTTTTTCTTCTTTTTTTAAAGTTGACGATGGGCGTGGATGCAAAATTGCAAAATGCACCAGACCAATTAATCTATTAATTGTCAATGTTTCTATACAAAGCACCAGAGCATTTTTTTTGTTTTTCTCTCTGTTTTTATTTTAAGTGAAAAGTAAAAATTTAAAATAAAGAGTCCATTATTCATAAACTATTTATCAATAGAGATGAATATTCATAATTAAGTAGAGTTAATCACAAAGCCCTTCTTCTAAGTTCCAAGTGCAGAAAAATGAAATGTTGACAGATTTGTGCCAAAAACAATGGCCATAGCAATAAGAAAAACAATATTTCCATGAATTTATTTACCCCACTTTCTGATGGCACAACAGTGTCCTAAATCCTAATAATTACGACTTACAACAGACTAAAAACTGGCCTTCGAGCCACCGTTGCTTATTAACCCTTGCAATGAACTCTTCAACTCTTCTGTTTAGTTCCTCCGGAGGCAATCCACTGTCTTCTTCTTCAATTATGTCCTTCTCCTCATGCTGATCATCTTCCACTCCAGCTTCTTCATGAACATCCTTATCTCCTTCGTTGGTTAGTTCAGTAACTTCTTTATCATCTTCTGCCTTCACCACTACTTCTTTATCTTGAATATTAGTCTGTTGGTCTTGGTCAATCTCCGGTTTGCTCTCCTCTGCCTTGTCTTGGTGAGTTGAGACTCCTCTAAGACTCCTGCTCCTCTCTACGTAGTCATCATAAATTCCGCCTACTGGAGATGACTGTGACCCAACAAGCCTTGATTCTCCAACAAGAAAGACAACAATTACATTTACCAGTATAAACAAGCACTTGGGGCCAAAGTAGGAGGAAAGCTTATTTGGGAGAGATAGAAACAGAAAATGCTTCATGGATGAACACAGAGAGGGAAACCAAAGAGGAGAGGAACAAAGCAAACTACATGTCAAGGCAAGGAAAGAATGAAACATGAGATTGTAATAAAACTGATTCTTGAAACTGTGCATAGCTTGAATCTTTTTAGCCTTTCTTATAGAATCCATTAATTGTTGAAACAGGTTTAACAAGCAGACTAGTGGGGTTAATTTATAAGCGAGTTTAGAGAGAATTTTTTTTGGAAAGTCGTGGAGAACTTAGTTAGAAGAGGCTAATTATCGATGAGGACTCACATCTGACAGACAATGAAGCAGTGGAGACAAGGACTTATATAGAGAGGCTACTTTCTTGTTGTTTAAGGGAATAGGAAATTACTTTTGTGAAAAGGCATGGCAGGTTGAGAATGCGTTCGTTTGGTTGCTTTTGTTTTATAGCCTCCATTGCTTTCCACTATTTCTGTTGATGGTTTTGAACACTCCATCTAAATCTTAATTAATACGTGCTTAGCATCAGCAACCTGTGATGACCCCTACTCGCTGGATTCAACTATCCAGTCTGTGAAATCAGACCTAGTGGCAATTTGGCATAGGATAACTATGAACTAGGCCAAAAGTTCAAGCTATGCATGCATGTAGCATATATAGCAATGTGGGAATGGTATACCGGTTTATTATCTCCTTAATAATGGTGTTATGGGCTTAGAGGTACAAACGTCCTGTCTGTTTTCAGTTAATTATTGCACTAAAATGCTTATTATTATAATTACTGTGAAATCTAATCCTTAATTTGCTGCTCAGAATCTTTCCTCCTCTAAATCTTTTAGATTTATTTTCTTGCCCCTGAATATGTTATGCATATTCTTTCAAGAAGTGCACGTGATTTCTAACTGATAATTGCTTTTTGGCTTTTGAACAGAAGAGAACTGTGGTGGAAATGGACATTTATTTTCTATGTTTTTTTTATTCTTGTTTTCCATGCTTTTCCTCCTATAATTGAAGCAGATGGCAGCACATTTGTTGAATGGAGACACTAAAGGAACTTGTGAAATAGGTGCAAAGGTCATTGTCAAAATAGTTCTAGGTCGGCAACTCTTTTACTAGGCAAAGCAAGATTCCAGCATAAAACCCAGCACAATCTACAGCTTTAGTATCTAAACTAATCATCATGGCCATGCTTTGATTTTATAGATGAGAAACCTAAATTATTATGGCCTACTTGACACTAATTTCAATATCGACAGTAAAGGTCACACGTTGTGAGGACTTAGGATCGAGTAGTGCACTCCTAAATTGTGATGCGAGAGAGACTCATCCACATCCAAGATTTTCTGTAGTTTTAACTTGGTCGTATGAGTTCGCCAACAACAGGAATGTCTTGCTAAAAACAATTGTTGCTGGGAGTATAGAATACTTGGAATTAGTTGTTAGCTCATGATCCCAACCTAGCTAGCTACAATATACAGAATAGTAAGTATTAGGAAGGCTATCAGAAACTTGAGCATAACAATTTCATTCACCATATACTTCTATTTTTGGAAAGGGGAAAGTTTAAAAGCTTGAGTAATTTCGATTTTCGAGTCACTTCTGTAGGAAGTAGTAGTGGCTTTATGAAGAGAAGCTACCACATGAGGTGATCAAATCAAATCATGCGTGGATGGTGGATCTGGTTTGGTAGATGCTATGATTTTTATTGATGTCAACCTTGAGGGGTTATGTCAAGTTACCAGCGACAATAATTGGAGCCTGTGTAAGGTAAATAGTTATCTTGGATAAATTATAATTGAGTTGTTTTAAAATATTTTAAAAATACTTTTTTATTATTTTTATGTATTTATAACAAGTAAGATCTTGAGCAATCTTCATTTGTATTTGAGGTTTTTTTTTATTTTATAAAGTATAATTAACAAATATACTCTATTTATTCTTGAAGTTTTTTTTTTTTTTTTTTTTTAAGTGGAAGCAGTCTTGAGCTATTATCCAAGTTGCTGTCTTATATGTCATGGTCGGCTATGACAATAACCCTCTGCGGATACAACCTTCCTTCCTCACAGATACAAATGCTAGACACCCTTCTTTAATTTGAAGAGTCCTGTAGGCTGTAGATTCAACAAATTGGCATGCACTTGCTTTTGCGAGCTGGAAATTTCCTTAGATTCCCCAAGGAACCATGTTTACCGTGGGGGGGAAGAGGAATTATGAAGAGCTTTAAAAGAAAGGATGACGTGCAAAAGTTGATGCTTTCGTCTCCAAGTACAATTTATTTTCTGGAGACTTGGCAAAGCATTAGGGCTATGAAGAGATGCCTTTATATGCTACAAGGAGAGAAATTAAAGCAACTATTGCTGTGATGTATCAA
Organism: Populus x sibirica; assembly: GCA_019202695.1. Lineage (NCBI taxonomy): Eukaryota > Viridiplantae > Streptophyta > Magnoliopsida > Malpighiales > Salicaceae > Populus > Populus x sibirica. The sequence continues at coordinate 950,606 of JAGMVL010000452.1, forward strand.
ATCTTTGAATCAGTGTGTGGTGCTTCGAAGAGGTGTCCCTTGTATTGATTAGACTAATAATCAGGACCTCCTTGTGAGGCTGATTATTGCAATCACAAATTAATCAGTGAATATTACAGTACCTTGGAGAAATTATAATTATATTGCTTTTCTTCCAATGTCTTGCTTCATCACGCAACATCACAGCCATTCATAGTGTCTGTCACATCATCTACACTTGCTTTTTAAAATATTTTTTTATTTATAAATGTTAAAATACTTTATTTTTAAAAAAATCAAATTTTTGACAGACACCCGTTTCAAATTCCCAAACGGAACCTGAATCTCGCAGAATCGTGGGTGATATTCTGATCTTGAGTTTTTATTCACATTACACTCTGTGAAAGCACCACTAGAGGGCCAGTAGAGAGATTCTGGCAAATGCAATAAAACAGTACTAATATGGTTGATCTGGTCCCACGCAGAACCAATTTAGACACTGTTCACTTCGTTTCCATAACCAGAGTTTTCAGACAATAAAGCTGTCATCATAGAGAAGGGACGGGAAAAAACATCACTTGTAGATTCTATCATTGAGTAGAATCGATCCAGTTTACGATACAACAGAATGATACTGTTCCAGCTTTGGACAGAAATGCACCAGATCATACAACCACCCCCTCTGAAAACTCAAGAATAAAAATAAAAAGCCGACAAAACCAACTACGAGTACTACGAGATTGCTCAAGTGCAGGCGGTGAACCTGCGAGTCAAACGATCAATGCTAAATGATCTTAAAAAAATGAGTGTCATGCGCAAGCCTCCTGATGATCCGGGAAAAAAAATCAGGAGAACAACATTGCAAGCCGAACACTGTGGAGAAAAAAGAATGCAGCTACTCCTACGTCACAAAACAGCAGGACTAATGCCCTCCAAGTACTACAGCAACCTTCTCCTGTGAAAGAAGTGAAGATGGATGAGCAATCAAAGGCTCATAGTGATCAGCTCCAGCACCACACCAGCCTGTATACAAATGAAAATTTAATTCTATAGCCAATAACTAAAGTAGCCAAAATTCAACAAAATAGTTAATCTTGGGTCGTATATTGTTTTTGTGTGGCGCATATTCATGGAATATCCATAACAAAATTATGTTTTCCTGAACATTCAAATAGATTATGACAATTTCATTACCTGTTCCCTTCATAAAGAGAAAGAAGGGGGGTTCACAAATTTCACTCCTAGGTCGATGTGGGAGAAAGAAGACACAATTTTCTTCGTCAACCATTCCATCGGATCCATGTGCTTGCACCTGTAAAATGTTTGATCAGACAAGAGGGCTAAATCAGAACAAAAAATAACCCATTACAACTGAGACTCTCTAACAATTACCTATGATACAAAGCTTCGATAAACTGAACACAGTCAGGAAACAACAGTAGTACATACTTGCATATATATTACCAACTCGCCATACAACTTTATATCCATCGACAATAGAAAGTAGAAATAAAAAGACATCACAGACAGGAAGGTGATATTGGAATAGCAGAAAAACTCCAAGAGGAGTAACGATGCGATGGTCTCTGGCAGCTTGCTCATCAAACACACATGGATTATACAATAGCTATCCAACCAACAGACTATCCAGTAGTATCTACCTACATATCAGTGAAATAGTACATACTCTATCATATGGATTAATGCAAGGAGGCTATTGCAATGATGACACATTCTACATAAATGGTTTCAAAATATCAGACTCGGAACCTATATGTAGTCTATCTAAATCACTACTAGCATATGGCACACATTATGATACTTGCATATATTCTGCAGCATTATGTAAACCGAAAACAGGATAAACAATCAAATAGATATGTTGATTCAAAAGAGTGAGAGAGAGAGAGAGAACACCAAGTTTAAATAGTCCTTACCACATATATTTCACGCTTGAACTCTGTTGCAAGACACTCTATTGCAATATCATCACCAAAAGCTGCAGCATGACCTTTTCTATTCTCATCAATGTATAACAAACCTTCCTCAGTATATTGCAAAGTGATGATATCATACTCATCATCATGTGAACCAGAGATCGACATGTATTTTGCCCAACTCGGGCCATCATTCACCGCCATACACCTCTCTTTGTATATCGACTCTGCTGCCATTTCTCTTCAAATCACGAAATAAATTCAAATAAAAAAGCACGCAGAAACAACAACAATCATCTGCAATATAACCCTCATTTCAATAGCACACTTCGCTTTTCAAAAATCAATAATCAATGAAAACTAGAAGAAAAAAAAAAGCTATTCATTGTTCATATTTTGAACCTAAACAGTGATGATTCATTTTAAATTACTTAAACCCCTAATTTCCATTAAGAATCAGAAACAAACAAATCTAGTAAAATGCATTGGCAAAACCCTTGATACTTCATTTTAGTCGTTTTACATTAGCTAAAAACCCTAACATTTGTATGCTCTTGTTAAGACAAAAATCGCAAAAATAAACAAAAAGAATTAGAAACAATCATCTGCAACAAAATCCTCCATTGAATAACACCCTCCATTTCTTTCAAGAAAACAATATAACATAAAACTTCAGAATTACAAACGCATATCTTTAACTAAAACAAGACAAAAGAACCTTTCTTTTTTCATTTCTTGAACATAAAGAAAATAACAAAAACAGATCCAATAAACAGATAACACAAAAAAATAAAAAATAAAAAATAAAAAACGAGAAGGAGAGGAGAAAGAAACAGTGAAATAATTACCTTTGCATCCCTAAGAGAACAAGCTCATCGATAGCAGAATCCAACGCAACACGATCTTCTTTTTTGGCTAAGAGCTTAACCTCTTGAACGACATGTATCCCCCACCCGTTCTTCAGATCCGGCGAATACATATGCTTTATAGCATTATTTATCGCCTCCCTTTCTTCCCCACTCACAGATCCAAAGTCCTCTACAAACCTCCTCGCCGTCCTCCTCCTCAACTCCCGCGCGTCCATCTCACTCGCCACCATCGCCCTCTGCGACGCGGTGAACAGGCAGTTCCCGTCCGCCGACACGTCTCCCCCGTGCGACAGCTTGAATACCACCACGGGATACGACTCGTCGTTCTTGGGATGCTTCCATAGCACGCCTTTGGATTGGAGCCTCTGTAAGTGGCGTCTTTGCTGGTCTTCCAAGCCAATCACGTCCTCCCACGTGGTTTGTTCGGAGATGGTTAGAGTCTGTTCCGAATTATCTACGGTGACTTTTGGATCGTCCCTCCAGTGAACAATCGGTGATGTTGGTGTTTGAAATGTCGTTTCGGCGACAGTTGTTGTTGAATCGCACAACAACTTCCCCATTTTATCGAATTTCTGTTTTTTATTTTCTTTAAATCAAGAGCAGAAAATTCTTGATTTTTCTTTTCGTTCTCCTTTACCTTCTTCTATGAAGAGGAGAGTTGCAGAGGGAAGAGAGGAGGAGAGAGAGGAGTTGGCGTTAAGCCGGTGGACCATTACGGCCAAACCTGAGACAGAAATATTATACTATATTTGTTTGGGAAAACTACAAATCAGTCCCTTAACAATAGAACTTTTTTCACTTCAGCTTCCGAAGTTCTAAGATTCAAATACAGGTATTTTAACTTATCAATTACTATAAAAAATCGTAATATAATTTCAAGTGAAACAAATTAATTATGTTTATTAGATGCTATTTTTTATATAGATAATTCCTTATAAATTACTTAAATACATTTGAATTTATTTATTTATTTACCACTACTTGTTATGTAATTCAATGATGATGCAATTGCTTAATTTTGAAAGTAAGAAACTCACATGAAATCACAGTGTAATTGGAGGGCTGCATTGTGGTTTCTCCATCTGTATAAATTTATTCTATGCTCTACTAGAGGCAGTTGTTGGTGGCGATAAGCTGGCATGTTTTAGGATTGGGTGGTAGGTGGATGCTGATGTGTCTAAGAAGAGCAAATCGGATTTCGCCAAGTCAGCAAAGTGGGGACCGTTTGTTTTGGCTGTCCAATGAGGGTGCTCAAATTTGTTATGTGTCCGTAAGGGAGCACGTGCGTGTGCGGCTTCTGCCCGGCGTTACTTACGATTGTGGTAATGAAACTGAGGTTTGGGCATTCAAAGCAACGGTCAAAAAATGACGTGGGATTATCTGTTAGTTTCTTTCTATTTTGTTGTCGTTGACGATAATTTCCTCAACGGCTCTTTATCCATGGAGATTACCTAAAGTTTTTCCACCAACTGAGCGATAAGATAGAAAGGCGGCAACTCCCTGGCATGTGTGTTTGGGAAAGTTATTGCTATTGATTTTTATTATGATTTGAAAACTATAAATTATAATTTTAAAAAATAATTATAAAATTATGTGCGGGAGAGATTGTGATATAAGCTTTTAAAATTACTTTTTTTATTATTCTATTATAAAATTATGTTGTATTACAATGCTTTTCTAATTTATTTATTTTTATTGAAAGAAAATAGTTTTTTAAATTTATTTCAGTAAAGTTTTCTAGTTTTATTTTATATAAAAAGTTCTAATAGTTTTTTGACAAGTAAGATATTAATAAATAAATCTAAGTATTTTAAAAGTCTTTTTATTATTAAAATGTTCTCAGTATTGGAGAGTTTTAACTTATCACGTCTCAAACCCAAAAATCATGAAAATACTCCTCTTGTAGACAACGTCAAAAAAACAGTGTTAGAAGACTAAAAAACAGTATGATTGCGGTAATAAAAAACACATACCAAACTAAGTTAATAATGTCCAAACAATTCAAAATTATACACAATAATAAGTATTTTATTCTAAAATTTCATAATTTTTAGTAATTTATCAATAAAAATATTTGAGATTATGAATCGACCTTTCAAAAAAGACTAGAAATTAATTGGAAAGATTGTTGTAATCAAGAAAGTAGTGCTATAAGACTTTGGAAAGCAGAAGAACAGTGACGGGGTGTGAATTCACCAATTGTCACCGTTGAGGACAAAAAAATAGGTGGATCGGGTTTATCTCTTTCTAATCTTCACTTTTATGTTAATGGTGAGAGTCGTCACCATCACCTGCAAACAAATAAATCATTAACACAAAACAATCGATTTTTATCTTTTCTCTATATTTGATTTTTTTTGTTTTACTTTCTGAAGAGAATGATATTCTTATTATTGTATTTTAAGCAAAGTTTACAACTTATACTGATGGTTTAGTATCAAGATCCTATACGATTGCCTATGATCAAGCCTAATTATTTATGAATAAAGAAACTAATAATTAAAGATTCAATTACTGTATTTGACTAAGCTAACTGCCTATTCTGTGCTTGATTTTCTTTTAACACTTTCTTCTTCTCTTTTACATATGGATGACGTGGAGAAGAAAGAGAGTATTGGTCGCTGGAGAGATAGAGTCGTGGGTGGCTTAAATAAGAGATGAGAAGTCATTAGTGGTGGTACTCACGGTGACGATGTTGCTGGAGCTATTATTGTTGGATTTGGTACTGGAAGAGGTTTTCTATGATGTTGAGGAGCTGGTGGCTGAAGCTAGTGTTGTTGTTTTGGCCGAGAGGAACACAGAGAGTTGTTGTTGTGAGGGAGAATCCGTCGCTGCTACTAGTGTTGAGGGTTTGAGAGAGGACGTTGCTCGTGGTGGTGGTTGAGGTTAGTCTTAGAGTGAGGGGAAAAAAAGAGAAGAGTGAGTCAGTTTGTTCTCTGATGGAGAGAATTAAGGAGGTTAATGCTATAGAGGTGGGCTTGTTGCTGGTATTGGTTAAGAAGCTGACTGAAAGAGTTCTTGGTAGTTGATAATGGCACGTACAAAGAGAGAAGAAGCAAAAAATAATGCATATGCATCAAACATGTATTTTTGGATTTTCTTGAAAAAATAAAAAAGGATAAAAATTTATGTATCTGAACTTTTATTCCTCTCTGAATGCTTATTCTTCCACACATGGTTAGCGAGGAACATGAGAACTTGCGGTGGTTAATGAACTGAATCACATGTACGGGCGTTTAAACAACGTTTGTAAACGTAATTATAGTGCGAGAAAGGTGGTTATCGTCCTCTTGGGCTGTCAGCAATATGGGACACGATCGAGGAGACATGGATGCACAGGGACCCCATTGAATTATAGGATTTAGACACCAGCCATAAAATAGATCGCATTTTGTCTTCTTTTACGTTTTGTATTCTGGTTGACAGACAAGAACAAAGAAGCTCCCACCTTGCGCAATGGGTGCCGTCATAGTTTTTGTCTTTATTTCATAGAATATTCTGGATGCTACGCAGGCCTGTGTTGGGTGCGGATCGATTGATTGGTTTTCTACTCGCTACATGATCTGATTTGATATAACTTCGGAATTATGACTTTTAAATAATTTATAATAAAAATGAGTTAATACATATAATTTTAATCTATAAATATGTTTGGTAATCTCTTGAACAATCTCTTTGCGTCTGTTCATGCTCAACCCTAGAATTGCAGGTGACAAAAAACTTAAAAAGTTCTGTAATCTAACTTTATCACTATCGACACATCAAGCACAACGTGCAGAGCATGGAGTCGTGTGGTTCTAGAAACTGGGAATAAAAGAACGCATGCACGTTATAAACACCTACACACACCCACACCATATCAATATCCCAAGAAAGAAAGACAAATCTTGAAGTAATCCTATGTTCCGCCATATATATATATTACAAAAACCAATCAAGCATTAAAAAACACAGCACTTTGTCCATTTGCTTTCAATTAAAAAAAAGAGTCAAGAAACTATAAGATATAAAAGACCTGAAAATGTATAATAAGCAAGAAAGGGTTCGTTTATTTTAGAAAAATCTGTTTAATATCTTCTATATTGAACTTGATTTGCTAGTCAGGAGAATTAAATTCATGATGATATTTGTACATTGTAAGCAAGAAGCAGTCCACTTTAAACATCATTTAATAGTTGCATTTAGGATATTTCTATGTAAAGATCTTAGTTCAAACCATAAAATTACTAGTTATGATGTCCAAAAACATTCATATAGTATAGGAATAGGATTCTAGTTTGGATAATAGGATAATTAATTGATCATAGTAATCTTATCCATTCTCCCTAGCTAAGATAATTGATAGTTTATACTTGATACTTGGTAGATCAAGATGACTTATGGTACTATCTGCAAAATATCCTCTTTGATGGAGTTGGTGACTCTCTGATGCTTCACTACAAGATTTAACAGTTTTACCAACAGAATTTTTCCGTCGGCGTAAGACACATATTCCATCGGTAAATTAATTACCGACGGCATCACCGACGGAAATGCTCTGTCAGTGAATCTTTCGTCGGTAATTTTTTTTCCGTTGGTAATAAAAAAATAAATTTATCCGCTTTATTTCATCGCATATATCCCTCGGTAATAATTTTTTATTACCAACGGATTTACCGATGGAATTACCGACGGATAATTAAATATTTTAAAATAATTCATTTTATAAAATTATAAAATAATTAAATTAACATAAATTAACACTGTATAATATATACTCAAAATGCTTGGAAAAAAGAATAAGAAAATCAACTCAAACAAATTTGCAACAAATAAATAAAATAAAAAAATAAATTCAACTAAAAAAATTCATATGAAAAAAATGAAGTTGCAATTGCTAAAAATTTAAAAATCCTATAAATAAATATACTAAAAATTGATCTCATATGAAAAACAAATCTCATAACAACATTTATACAATTATTAAGAACAAAAACAATTAAAAATAAAATAAAAAACAAATATAGTAAAAAAAACCTGAAAAAGAAAGAAAAAAGAAAAATATTACCTTAATGTAGTTGCAAGTGAAGCTAAGGAGAGAGAAAAAAATTTCATTAAGCATATTAATTAAAAAAAAACTAAGAGGATAAAAGAAGAAAGAAGAAGAAGACAAACCCAAGCATGGAGGAAAAGAGAAGGAGACGAGGAGAGAAAAGAAGAGAAAGAAATAGATAAGAAATGATGTTTTTTATATATAGTGAAGAAGAAGAAGAAGAAGTAGAAGAACAAGAAGAAGAATAATAATAATAAGAAACGGGTCTGTCTCTTGTGAAATAAGGGCATTCATGCTTTTTATTGGGACACTTTACCAACGGATTTACTGACGAATAATTAAATATTAATATTTTTTAATTATTCCATCGGTAATTCTATCGGTAATATTTAATTTAAATTTTCAATTTTGTAAAAAATTTTCAGAAACCGCCAAAAAATTACCGATGATTTTTCAATCCGTCGGTGATTCCGTCTATAATATTTAAATGAAAATTTTAAATTAATTGAATTTTTTCAGAAAACAGCCAAATAACACCGACGACTTTTCAATCATCGGTGATTTTGTCCGTAAAGAACAACAATTAACAGTGCAAGTGGAAAGTGAACAGTTTTGGAGCTCTTGGAAAATACCGACGGAAAATTCCATCGGTGATTCCCTTTGTAATTGACATGATGAACAGTGTTCACAGTTTACCAACAAATTTACCGACGGAATTACCGACAAAATTTATTCCGTCGATAATTCCGTTGGTAAAAATGACATGTCATTATTTTTTTTTGCTTTGTTTTAATTTTTTTTCCCACGGTAATTCCCTCGGTATATACCGAGGGAATATTTCCATCGGTAAAATCCCTCGAAAATGTACCGACGAAAATATTCCCTCGATATTTCCGTTTGTATTTATCAATTTTCTGGTAGTGCTTAAATAAATATCTTTTTAGAGAAAAAAATACAATAATATTATAAAAAGAGATGATCTGAAAAATATATATGCAGTAGAGAAAAAAGATTGTGAACCTTTGACTTGAAGAATTAAGGGTGTATTTATAGTCTATGAATCTTATCATTTTGTGGAAAGAAGGGGTTGAAGTATAATTTTATTTTTGTGATATTTTAAATTGAATTCTACTTAAAATAATACTTATTAGATCAATATAATATATTGAAGGACCCGTGTGAGGTCCTAGAAAAATGTATGACGAGTATTGGGCTCAGGCTACCACGCCCAAGCCTACTCTTCTTAGACTCTCTGATGTACTTTGGGTTTGGGATACCAAACCTGAGCTTAGGGCGTGTTCTTGTTGAGCTTATTTTGGAGAAATCTTTTGGGTTTCTTTTTTATTTTGAGGGTTTTGGGTTCATTTTATTTTGATCTATCAACTAATTATAGGCTATGGCGTTGTGCCAATCCGTAATAGTCCAATTTATTTTATGTAGTATAAAATTAATTGATATATAATATGTTTGGTACCAAAATAAAATATATTATAAATAATAAAATCATATTATATCATATCGTAAATATGCAGTTTTAAATTGAATTATATTATCTCATTATAATTCTTTTACATTGTATATTAGATATATATATTTATATGAAAAGAATATTTATTGATGTGATCCTAATATATATTTTGATGGATTATGAAACCATGCTACTGGAATCATGCATAAATGACCGAGAAATTATAGTGATATTTTTTATGCAAACATACCATTAAAAATAAAGAAAAAAAAATTCTTGTTGTATTTATATATGAGAAATCAAGTCTCAATTTGTTAATTTAAGAACTAAATTATAAACTTATATGTAAAAATATTTATTTAAATGAAATTTATTTTATATTACATCTATCTAAGTAAAACAAGATTTAGAAAGCTATTTATTAATTGAAATAAATTTTTAAAAATTCATACAAAAAAAATAAACTCATTTTGTAATTAAATGTGTTTGCTCCCTTTCAAACATTTTATTAATCTTGTAAAATCAAATGTTTTAAGTTCACCCACATTAGAGAGATTTAACGGTCCATGCTCATAGTTCAATTTTAATTTCTTGTACGCAACAAGTTTAGCTTATTTGGCGTCTACCGAAACGGTTAATGGATTCAATCAAGTTCTACCGACAGCACTACAAAGATATTTTCCTGGGAATACTATGCTAGTCATAGAAAGGGGGGTAGTGGCTGCTGGAACGTGGATAACGGAAAAAATTAAATTAAACGAGGATGTTTTTTAAAATATTTTTTTATTTAAAAATATATTAAAATAATATTTTTTATATATTTTAAAAATTATTTTTAATATTAATATATTAAAATAATTCAAAAAATATATACAAAAAAAATTTTAAATAAAAAAATTTAAAAAAATATAATTTATTACAAACACTATTGTAAATGACTCATCAGCCACTATATGACCTGTGCATGGAATGAATTGAGAACTGAACATCAATCTTGCCATTTAAAATATATTTTGTTTGGAAATATATAAAAGTAATATTTTTTTATTTAAAAAAATTATTTTTAATATTAATAAATTAAAATAATCTAAAAATAATTTCAAATAATTTTTATTTAAAAAAATTACAAACGTTTCAACCACAGAAAGAAATGCAACTAAATTTACCACTTTATATTCCATATAATGTCCCCTTCCGGATGAATAGACGGGCTGTGTTGAGATCTACTTGAGAGCACAGTCCTGAGCCAGCCCTGCAGCAGCAATTCGAATCTACCCTAAAAATAGTTGATTGACAAGTGTAAGGCTGACAGTATCCCACGTTCAAGAGCAGCCACCTGGCACGCTATGGCAATTACACATGCAGCATAGTCAGCGCTGCTTTACATTTTTAATAACTCAACAATATCCACTCCACTCCGCTGGTTCATCCATGATCCTTTCTATTCGGTGACCATACTTTTGAATGATTCTTTCATTTGTATCTATAGGTGAGATCTCTCTTTCTATCTTCTTGGTTTCGAACGAGCAATCCCTTTGTTTTAAGGTTCTTTTGTAAGTATTGTTTCATTTCTGTGGTTTCATTTTGTTTCTTCAGAGTGTAAAACCTCAGTGCTATCTTTATCAGATGAATATTAACTTTTGATCTTCGTGTGCTGCTTTGCATGTCAGTAATGTTAAATGTTTTTTTAGCCTGTTTTAGTACTTTTCTTAACCTTTCAGGTTGGATAATTCTCCAATTGTAGCTTGGGTTGCTGATCATATATTAATAGTCGTTTTTCTATTTAATAAATCCCAGGGTCAGCCTCTTTAATTTTAATTGATTTCTGTACAGACAATCATTTTTTATCTGATTGTTCATCGCCATTTCATGCTAATTTCGCTCAACACATGTTCATTGCTTCCATTCTTTACATGCCCTGTTCTTATTCTGAGTTAACAAACTTATAATACAGAGAAATTTATACCAAGCTGAAGGAGGAATGTCGGGTGTCTCTCTCGCTGTGACCCCACCACGTGAGTCTGATGGAACCACAACTTCAGCAACGAAGCATCAGCAAGAGGTTCCGCTTAAACAACAGCTACAGCAGAATTCTGTGGTTGGAGGAGTAATGGGATCATTGCGTGCTATAGAGCTTCAACTTGTAGCTTTTATCATGGTTTTCTCAGTTAGTGGCCTTGTCCCACTACTTGATCTAGTCTTCCCTGCCTTTACCTCTGCTTATCTTTTAGCCCTCTCGCGTTTTGCCTTCCCTTCATATGGCAGAACCTCATCAGAAATTTTCCAAGGAAGCAGATTTTTTAGGTTCTACGTCATTTTGGGAACTACCATAGCGCTTTTCTTGCCTCTATCCTATGTGTTGGGTGGGTTTGCAAGGGGTGATGATCATGCAGTCCGGTCAGCAACACCCCATTTGTTCTTGCTCTCATTTCAGATTCTTACTGAGAACATAGTAAGCGGTCTGTCGTTGTTTTCACCACCTGTGAGGGCATTGGTACCCTTGCTTTATACGGTCAGGAGGATCTTTGTCATCATTGATTGGATTAATGATGTGTGGCTTAACAAAACTCTACCAGCAAATGCTCAAGTTAAGGTGAATAGTTCTTAATTTCTTTTCCATAATACAGTTTTAACTTGGATGAGAGTTAATTGGCTTAACACAATTCATGTGGTTGATCCAGGACATTGCGTGGTATTGGTTTGGGAGGAGTCTAGCAGTAGCCAATCTAGCATATTTCTCAATCAATCTATTTATCTTTTTGATTCCGAAATTCGTTCCACGGGCTTTCGAGATTTATTTCAGGGAGAGGGATGAAATTGAATCAAAGATGGCAGAGGACAAGCGTTCTGCAGCTGCAAGCAAACCCAAATCATCTGCATATAAGAAGGCTGCTTAGCTCATTTCTGTTTGTTTATCGTAACACTTGGAGCAGTTCTTTTACTTGTTTAAGGATTTTTTGTTGGAGAAGGACATGTTTTTACCAGCAACTAGACTTTTATTTCTTCTATAACCTCTTGGACTTGAACATTGCAAATCTTGACTGTTGTGTTTATTCTTGATGTTTGCTAAATTAATGAATTCCTCTTTTGCTTCAAGAGGCCGGGCAAGCTATTTATATACCACCTATATTCTAGAATAGGCAAAATATAGCAAAATATATGTATGCATGTGAACTTGTATCGTTAAACCAAGCCTATGCAATCCCTTTAGAAAGAGAGCATTCGGCATACTCGGCTCATTCTTCAAGAGTTTAGCCCCATGAGCTCCATTTCGTAAGGGAAAATTGTGGCCTCGGGGTGTTGGAAAAGCGTACTTATGTACACACATGATAAAAGCCAATTACAGTAGCCTTATCTTGATGACAATGTATCGCTTGTATTATCTTTTCTGAACACCTATTAGCCTATTTTATAGGATTCCTCGATAGCTTTGCTTGAAAATCATGATTTAAATCCCCCACTCGACGATATTCCATAATTCTTTGATTGTTGAGAGGTTAAGAGACATTAGTGGGAATAGGAATCCTAATTTTCCTTGTTTTGGCCACCAGTTATAATCTTACACTTGCGAATTCCTTGATTCTTGAGCACTGCAAATTTCTGGTTGGAGTTGGAAGCATCCATCGAGCCGTTGTGGGCAAATGTCTTGGCTGCTTGTGCTCTCGAAATAAGTAAAGGCCATTCTGAATTGGCATGTGTCCGACCCATGCAATAACCAAGTTGGGCGATCCCATATCTTTCAAGGCTGCATCTGAATATCCCACTATTAGGAAAATGGTCCTTGGGGCCTGGGCTGATAAATTTGCCTAAGTGCAAGCCTTTGTTGGCAACAGCTTTCCCTTTTCCATACTGCCTCTTTTCAACAAAAAGAGGCAGTCTGAGGGCAATTGTAGCATTGAACTTGAAAGGCAAGTTGCCACATGATTGATAGGGACATTAACTACTACTCGATTAAGCATGTGATGATTATGGGAAAGGCGAGGTGAAATTAATGTGAGGGCTTTATGCCAAGAAAATGGAAGATTAAAGAACGATTCCTATAATTCGATTTTCTTTCTTCAATTTGAGGTGAAATATTCAACACTTTTTTTTTTTTTTTTTTTTAGATTATCGTGGGTGTCCGGGGCAGCTTGCGCGCACTCGACTAATCCCACGGGCCCTGAAGTTAACGACCATGTAAGCCTCCAGTAGCCATCATATGAGCAACCACAGGGTTTGAACCTGAATATTCAACACATTTTGATTTCCCACGTCAAAATGCTTAATCGACCTTTTCTTTTCTTGAACGATAATGGACCTTTTCCATGTTGCATTTGCCGTGAATATTGCGAATTTTCAAATACAACTTTGCATCTTCTTGTACATTGTCCCTGGCTACGTAGAGCACGAATCTTGGTTTTTGCTAACTTGGTCGATGAGTTGCTTGAGGTAAGACATTAGACATACTCGCTAATTATCTACTTGTCTAGGTTTTTCTAGCGAAAAACTTATGAGCACTCCAAGTCCACGAGTAGCCATCAATAACTGTTTTATGGATTTATTTTTCTTAATATATATATATATATATATATATATATATATATATAAATTGTTCAGAAATAATATGAATATTTTCATCTAAATTTTAAAACATTTTTTTTTAATTTTCTCATTTTTTTTTCATATTTGTATATCTTAAGAAGTAATTATTAATCACTAACAAAAACCTAAAAAACATAAGGAAAACACAAGAGTGGTTGTAATAGTATTTTGAGTCATTCTAATAAAAACCAACAAAGCTTGTTATTGTGGGTAATATTATCTTTTTCACAAGATCTATTTTAATATTACTAGATTAACAGGGGATAAATTAGTTTGTATGTATCTTTTTAACTTTATTACTTTTAAAGTAAAATTTTTAAATTTGAGGTTCAAGAATCTTTTGGTCCTTTTATGTTTTGCAAGTATGATAATATGATTATATTATTTTTAAAAATAAAAAAATTAAAACAAATTTTCAGGAGCTTCTTCGTAATTTTATCATGGTTTTTTAGTTATAAAGAGGGTTTTTTTTTTTTTTTGTTCTTTCCCGAAGGAGCCTTTTCTACCCATCCTCTATGAAACGATATCAAATAAATTTATCTTGGCAGCCTAAGACCATGCATTCGTTAATTCTCAAATAAATAAATAAACAAATAAAACAAAAATATGTGCTGATTTTCCAGCTCATATGGATCTCCGCGTGTATAATTAGGTCCCCCCCCCTCTATGAACGGGGGCACCTCTCTTCTATTAATTGACATCACAGGGTGTTTCTGCTCCTTGTTAGCTGTTGTTTAATGAACTTGTAATATGTAGGAGAGATGAACACGTGTGTATAAACAACAAACTTGATTTAAGTGTATCTGCTCAAAACCATTGAGCTAATTCTCTTAATCCATCACTAATGCTGCTCTTACAAGAATAAGACAGATACATGTAAAATAAATAAATAAAATAATTCAACAATATAATTTTCAAAACATATTTATGTTTATCTCGTCTACTTAGTAGCACAACTAGATTAAGCTCCTATTCCTATCTAAACAAGCACGTTTTCTTTTATGGTATCATTAAGAGTTAATCTCTCTTAAAGTTTTTAAGTTTAGTGGGGCAAATATTTAACCACCGAGATTTTCAACACAAAAATAATGATGAAAATGTAAAAGGATTCTTGGAGACTAGAATAAATTCAAATTTTTTTTATTGTTTTAAGTGAAAAATCTAGTGATTAATGGATTTTTTAAAAGAAAAATTTTTCATGAGATAAACAACGTCTATATATTTTGCTAATGTTCAATTTATTTAAAATTTAATTAATGTCACCCTTATAAAACCCCACAAGATCAAACTATAACAATTCATTAAATATATTTCAACACAACATTATTTTTTTTAATTTTTAAATTCACTGTACTGATTTTTTTTTAAAAAAAGTTACAGCGCACAAAGTACAGTTTACGAAGCAGCGACTGAGAATTTCAGCCTACACTGCAGAATTAACAGTAATCGAGGGGTTGGTTTTGCTTTTCAACGAAAAACTAGGAAAAGCTAAAACTAGCCTTCCCTATGTCAAAAACAAGGAACAGAAAAAGGAGAAATAATTTTGCTCAAGGTCACCGCCACCACCACCAGTCAAGTCGTTTTATAAAATATACCTTTTACATTACCTACTACTACCACCCACACACACACACACACACACACACACACACACACACACACACATATATATATATATATATATATATAAACATAACGCACTTTTATTGTTTTTTATTTTTATTAACGGAGTGTCCAGATTAACTTACATATACCTTAATTAATTTTATAGGCTCTAAATTTAACAACCATGTAAATCTCTAGTAACCATTATATTAATAACCACAAGACTCGAATTTAAAATCACAGGAAAAATAAACCCTTCGATCCCAAGTTCTTTCCTATGTCAAAAACAAGAAAAAAAAAAGGAGAAATAATCATAAAGTCACCACCACCAGTCAAGTCGTTTTTATAAAATATACCTTCTACACTACCTACTATTATATATATATATATATATAAAACACTTTTATTGTTTTTTATTTTTATTAACAGACGTTCAGGCCAACTTGCACGTACCTTAATTAATTTCATGAGTTCTAAAATTAACAACCATATAAACCTCCAGTGACCATCATATTAGTAACCACAGAGCTCAAACTTGAGATCACTAGAAAAGCAAACTCTTTAGTCTCAATCTCTTACTACTAGATCATCTACTAGATGATTAACATAATTTTATTGTTACTTGAACAACACTTTGTATCTTTTTATATTACTATTTAAGTTTTTTTTATTGTTTTTTTCTTAAATTATGATTAAAATTTATTATAATAAATAAATTCATTATATTTAAAATAACATTCCATTTGTCCGTAACTTTTAAATAAAAGTTAATTTAATTGACTTAAACTTTTTTATTCAAAAACACGCTACTAACAAAAAAAAATTGTTTTAGTGAAATAAAAAAATTATAATAGAAAAATAATTTTTATAACAAAAAATATTTTTTTAAAAAATGGCAAATCATTACTTAAATTTCAAGAAACTGACTCACAAATAAATAACTAATGCATCTTCAAGTATATGTGTAACAGTGTAGTTAAAATTATGTTTTGTTTCTATCATTATTTTAAAAGTGTTTCATTAAGTAATATATATCATAATTTTACATGGATTTTACTGATTTTTTTTTAAATATAATTATAAAAAATTATAATTTATAACTTTTTTTTTTCTAGAATCCATTTATTTTTACTATCAACTACATAGTTAACAAATAATACCTTCAACCTGTTTTTATTTTATTTTTTAACACCCAATTAAATTTTTATGCCGTTTTCTATGCTCTTGGTCGGTTGTCCTTGCCGAAATTCCAGCCCAAGAAGATACAAAAAGACTATATTAACCCTTAGAACGAAAATTAAAAACATCAAAAGCCGTACCAGCAAGGCCAGCTCTGTCATAAAAAAAAGCTTGTGATCCGTGGCTATGAGGTGATGGCCAAATTGCTTCCGCCACTCGCATCATAAGACAGTGTGT
The DNA here is from genome assembly GCA_019202695.1 of Populus x sibirica. NCBI lineage: Eukaryota > Viridiplantae > Streptophyta > Magnoliopsida > Malpighiales > Salicaceae > Populus > Populus x sibirica. Next base: position 967,493 of record JAGMVL010000452.1, read on the forward strand.
GGTCCATCATCTCTAATAAATAGTGGAGGCGCCAAATCATTGCTCCCCCCAGGGATAGAATTGCCTTTTCCTCCCCCGTGAATATACAGCCCGCTTTTTACTCGGTGTTAAGTTAAAAGAGACAAGCGAAGATGAAGGTCGTTGTTTTTTATTTTAAAAATAATTTTAAAAATTTAAATTTTATTTATTTATTTTAAAATAATATTTTTTTGATATTTTTAAATTATTTTGATATAGTGATGTTAAAAATAATTTTTTTTTTTAAAAAAACATTATTTTGATACATTTCTGAATAAAAAACACTTCAAAAAACAACCGCAACTATACTCTCAAATACGTTCGTTTGAAAATATATATTTTTTAATTCATTCTTGATATTGATATAAATAAATTAAAAAAAATTAAAAATTAAAAAATTAATTCTTTTAAAAAATAGTGTAACCACAAAAATAAAAATACCATAAAACATTCTAAATGTGTCATTGCATTAATTTAGTAATTGAGTGGAAAATGATTGCCACTCCTAAAATACTTCATCACTATTTAACTACAATAGATAGAACAAATGTAAAAAAATAAAAAAAATTAAATATTTGTCGTTAATCACATCTTATTATTGTGCACATCTTTCATATAAGAGGTGATCATTTTTTATTCGGTTCGGTTTTTATAAAAAAATAACTAAATTGAATTTTAAAAAAAAATCGAAATCAAACCGAAACCGGTTCAAACCAACCAGTTTTGGTTTGTTTTTTGGACAAAAACCGGTTCAAACTGGTTTGGCTGGTTTTTCCGGTTTGGCTCCGTTTTTTTCCGGTTTGGGTTCGGTGAGCTTCGGTTTCAGGCTTATAAAATCGAAACCGAACCGGTCAGTATTTTTAAAATTTTAATCGGTTTAATTAGTTTTTTCAATTATTTTTTTTCTAATTTTTTTAATTTAATCAGTTTTTTAATTTTTTTTCTCCTCTTATTCCATATTAATGTTCATTAGGGATTGTCTCGACGGAGGGATCCAAAATTAACAGATAGAATATCAATCGAGATAATTACTAGTAAACGGATAGCATAAATAATATTTTGGATTTAACTCCCATAAACTTACCCTTTGATGCACTTTGACAGCTTGGAAAACACGCGCCCACAATGGAGCGTTTAGTTAAAATGTACTGTACCAAGAGAGCAGGATAGCATAAATAACCTGGAAAAATAAATCTCCTCCTCTACTAATAATCCCTGACGCAGTACCTTTCTCTTTCTTGGTTTTCAAGTCAAAACAACACAAACCCTACTCTCTCTCTCTCCTCACCAAATATCACCAGAAAAAAAAAATTCACCTATGCCCACCAGTCACTCCACCTAGAAAGAGAGAAAAAAATCAAACCAAATTCCAAAAGAGACCAAGAAAAGAAAAATGAAGATAAAGAACAAAGGTAAAGTTTACCCTTCTCCATCATCTTCTTCTTCGTCTGTTGGTGATAATGGAGATAGAGATGTTCTTTCTGTGTTAAAGCTTTTACCTGCTGCCATTCTTGCTCTAGCTTCTGTTCTTTCACTTGAAGACCGTGAAGTTCTTGCTTATATGATTACTAGGTCCTTAAAAACCACCACCACGAATAACCCATCTCCATCCCTTCAAGATTCCAAGAAAAAATCCTCCAAGAAACCACAAAACAACAATAATAGCCAGAGAAGTAATCATGTAGCTCCAATCTTTGATTGTGATTGCTTTGACTGCTATATAAGCTACTGGTTCAGGTGGGACTCTTCTCCTAACCGTGAACTCATTCATCAAGTTATTGAAGCCTTTGAAGAACACTTGACCAGTGATGAAATGTCAAGGAAACATACAAGAGGTAAAAGAAGAGACAAAGCGGGTCGTCGGGTCGGTGAAAAATCGGTTCTTGATGTTCCGGGTCAACCCGAAATGTTACCGGTTCTGGAGACCAGTAATACTACATCCCATGAATCTTCATCTTCTTGTTCTGTCGCTGATGTTGTTAATGTCAATGTTGGTTGTCCGGATAATGGCTTATCCCCTGAGAAAGTGGCTGAGAGGGAGGAAATGGAAGAGTGTGTCAAGCTTTATGATGAAGTGCCTGAGGAGGTGGTGGTAGCGGAGACTGCAGCGGCGGCTCATGGGGTCGCGGTGTGTAGCCACCACAAGGGTTTGGCAAGGAAGGTATTACCGGATGTGCTAGGGTTACTAAATTCTCGATTATGGAATCTTTGGAGTCCAAATGTGTAAGTTCCCAAGAAAGAAGAAGAAGAAGAAAAGAAATTATTATAATTATAATTTCTTTCTTTCTTTTTTTTTTTTTTAAAAAAGTTTGGAGATAAATATGTTTAATTTTTTATGGGTAGAATATATCGGTATGATGTCCCCTCTCGATGGAAACTATTTTTTAAGTAGCTCTCTTTTTTTTGTTATCATTGATTAGTGATATTTTTGGCTGGAAAGTATGTAAACTTGCCGGCACCAAGTCATTTTCTCGGCAAGGAATTGTTCGGTTGTTTTCCCGGAAAAAGTGTTCATAATCTTTTTGATTTGGACGGATTAATCTTTTTGCTTAGGAACTAAGCATCGTGATTAGGTGAAGATAGTTACTTGGGGTAGGCCAAGAAAATGAGTTTTTTAGCTACTTAGTGGAGGACGGAGATTATACTATATTGTATATATAGGGAAATGCATGAAATATGAAATTTGCATTATTTTATTCGGTGCTCCCTTTTTTTGGATGTCATTATGTAATGGGTGTGGCTTTCTATGTTTTCTTTTGATTCCTTGGGCTGGGAATCCTTCCAAGTAATAATGTCTTCTAATTGTTCTTTTCGTTGATTTATCGCTTTTCTAGTCCCACTAATTTGGGTTTTAGGTGCCCTTAGTTTCTTTGATTTAAGGGTTACCCTAAGAAAAGATGAAGCCATTGAAAGCCCAAAACTACCCTTCATCCCCTGCCATTCCTAGGGCTGCCTGTGTGGATAATTTTGCAGGTGAGAGTACAATTTCTCGAGATGTTAAGTCATAATATAAATTATATTTTTAAAATTATTTAATAATTTAAAATTTTAGTTGACATGGTTGGCTGATACGATATTAGAGTTGTTATGTGAGATTGTGTTAAAGAATTTAGAATTTAAGGTCAAATGTAGTTGTAATTGTCAAATTGTGGATGAATTGAGATGGTTTTTTGAATGAGCTGTAGAAGTTGAGGTCAAATGGAGAGCTGTAATTGTCAAATTGTGGATGGGCTATCGATGTTACGACGGCGACGGCGACTTGTCCTGTTGGTTCTGGCCTCTGCTAAAATGCTTTTGTGTTTCATTTATGGCTGCCGCAATAATGGGTGCTTTTTTTTTTGTTGTTGTTGGAGGGACTGAAAAGCATGTTTGTCTACCAAGTTATATCTGACCTGGAATTCATGAAAGCAACTGTTTACCTCCTGAGGGTTAGAGTGTTATAATCAACCAACCTAAGAAATAATAGAAAATGACCGCCAAAACTAGTGAGTTGAAAGTTTACTTTAGAACCACACAAGCATTTAATTCTGCGTAAATAAGTTGCGATGTGCTCTTAGATATGCCTCAAGCTTTGGCCTACCTCCCAAATTTATGGATGGGGTTGGCATTTGATATGATATATATATATATATTTTGGTTTTTTAACTGTTTTTTAATGTGTCATTTAATTGCAGATTTAGTACCAATTACTTCAAATTTATTAAGATAACCAATTTAGAAAAAAGCATTGAAAATTAGGTGGTGGGTTTAAAAGTGGACATAAACACACTTGAATCCTCCCATTTATAGAATTAGATCTTTTTCGGGCCTTATGTTTTTTTGTGGTTATTTTAAACTCAGAGGAATTAGACCTTATTTTAGCCTTTAAAATTACAAACTTTTATGCCTATTGAGATATTACCTAAAAGTAGATAAAAGTCGAGGAAGAAAAATTTAAACCGGTTTGATTTTATGTTTTTGGGTGAAACTTTTAAGGTTGATAGATTGGTTTTTAGATATTGTGAGGGTGTTTATGGGCAAAAATACTTTTATTTTGATTTTTCAACCACTACTAGGCAGACACGCAACATGTCATATGCTTTAGCGAGTAATGTGTCACCTGATTATTTTTTATTTTTAAATAAAAGTCATTTGTACTTTAAAAATATTTTAAAAAATATAAGGCTCACATGCTTGGCCCTGAACTCTATTTTTAATAACCCTAAATGCATTGGAGCGTTTAGCCCGCGGGTTTTTTTTTTTTTCAATTCTTGTTATTCTTTATTTAGGTGGAACACAAATTTAATAATAAAAAAACCATTAGACTTAGTTGAGTCCTTAGCATGGATTGGTGATTTGACATGTTATGACATAACATTTAGATTTTTTTTAATGCTTTTAATCTTTTTAAAATACAATTTAACTTTTTATTATCATTTATTCTTTTTTTATTTAACTTAAAATAAAAAAAATGCAATTTCATCATTTTTTTTTACTTACCTTAAAAAAGTTATGCCTAATTGGAATTATGTTTTGACTTGGATTCTAAATTTTATTTATTAAGTAAAGTTGACTAAGATCAATATAATATGATATATTTTTAAAGTTTTAGCTTAAATTATTTTATAATTTTTTTTTTTATGTACATCTAGATTTAATTTGATTTGTAGTCAATTATGACTGAATGAAGATGCAACCGAGAAGGGGACAAGAAAAGAAAAAAAAACAAATTATCTAGTCGGGTTAACTCATTATGATTATATTCATTATCCATATTGTAAAGTTTGTGTATTTAGTTAGGTCAATACAATTTATCATCATCTAACTCTTTTAATTTTCTTTTCTGATTTAATTTCTTGACAGTTCTTTGTTATTACATTTAAGTTAGGGCTAGACAATACTAAAATGAAAATCATTTTTTAAAACTAAATTACCATTTGAGCGAGGAAAACAAGTTGTTGTTTACTTGCTGTGATGAACAAGTCACCATTTTTGTTTTTATTATCATTTTCAATATTCTATTGCAGTAAATAAAAATAACAACATCATTAATTATATAATTTTGATTCGCCCCCGCGACACAGCACGGGACAAGAGTCTAGTTGGAGCATAATTAAGTCTGTATCGGGGTAATGGCAGTGCTGTCCGAGCATTTGGGCCACAAGGGTGCCCATAGGGTGACGACGAGCTGTGGTTGTCCTTTAGGACAATTATTGGATGCTGAACAGGCCTTATCCCTGTTTAGACACAAGTTATTGGGGGCATGTTATGGGTTGGGCCCCATCAGAAACCCAATGGCCGTCAGCGGTAGAATTGTCTCTTTCCATTTTGTTTGCTTCGTGATCTGACAGAAGCACTGAAACTGAAACAGTCTTGAGGAGGGGAGGGGCAAGCAAATGACATTGCCCTTATCCTGTTGCCTTGAACCCTGTTCCTGCTAAAGTTTTATGTCAATTGTATTACACATTTATGCTTGTATAGCAAATGCCCCCTTCCTCTTCACATGAATACTGGCCTAAATCAATGCAAGTTTGCGTATACCTCAACTAATTTTACGGATTCTGAAATTAATAATCATATAAGCCTTCAATGGTCCTGAAAGAACTTGAACACGTGACCATTGAAGAGTAATCTCAAGACCTGACCAGTTGAGCTATCTCTCAGAATTCTAAATCAGAATTTTTAAACTATCAGGTTAATGCTACTAGATTCTCGGTTTATGTATGAGTATAAATGTTTTTATATTTTTGACTGGGCATTATTTTCATTATATTTAGAATAGTTATATTTAATTATTAAATAGGAGTTTGTAAAAGTCCAACATATATATTGAAAAAAAAAACAATTTATTTTAATACAATTATTGAATTAAGCTGAAAATTTTGCCAAAACATTCTAAAAACCATGTTCCACAATAACTTAATCAGATAACTTCATTGGAGCTCGGGAAAATGTCTAAATTTGGTCTAAAAATTACCATTTGAGATTTTTTTTTTATTTTTATAGTTGTATTTGGATTCTTTTCTTGTTTAGATTAGGAATTTTAATTTAATTAGTATTTTATTAATTATGATATTTTTATTGTTTTTAAACAATTATATAGGATATTTTAAAAAAAAAGATTAATGAAATATAAGAGAGTTTTTTCTATAATTTTTTTTATAATCTTAAGATTCGAGAACTCTATCTCTCGTAAAACTTCAGGAATTGAGAGACCGTATCCATTCTATACGCCATATCATTTTTCTTAATGATATTTCTGAAGAACCATGTAATATTGATGTTGCATTCATATTATGCAGTTCAACGTCGACATATAGAAAATGTTTAGAACCTAAAAGATAGAGTTTATGGATTTAAGTTATAATTAAGAATAAATATACATATTTATAATTATTGGATTCCATGTATCCATATTAATTTCAAGTTCAATTCATTCATAACTTACACTTGTAATTAACTTCGTTCATTTTGCATTAAGAACATATCGTTTATTTTGCATATTAAAGAGCTTAATTTTAGAAACCTTCACAACATAATATTTTTTAGATTAATATGGATGTTCGACATAACTTACGCGTATTTCAACTAATTTCACGGGTCCTAAAATTAATAATTATATAAAACTCTAGTGATTCTAAGATTTATAAAACTTAAAAATAATAATCTTTGAAGAGCAATCCTAAAACTTAACTAGTTATTTCATTGATTGGTCAATAAAATAAACATATGTCTTGTAAATTTATCATCCAAGGCATGTGTAATTGTACAAATTAAGTGTACCTTTTATAATTAATCACTAGAAGAAGAAGAAGAAGACAAATTAGCAAGTAGTGAAAAAAGAAGAAGGAGAAAACCTCCAACATGGTATGTGCAAATTGCCAGCAAACTGGGTGCTTGCTCTGCGGTCTGGGTCAAAATTTGGTGCGCGCGCACACACGCGTGTCCTACGGTGCATGCCGGGATATGTCCCTTGCACGTGGCCCCATCTGCTGCTCCACCCCTCTCCCACCCCCACCACCTCTCTGCCCTTAATACTTAATTTACTGATTTAGGGCTTCGCATGGATTTTAATGGGGCACCACTCCTCCTCCAATTTCCCATTTCGGCACTTCCTGGATGGTCCTAGCTAGTATATCCTTGTGGGAAATGCCCATGCAGATTTGCTTTGTACTAATTACTTCCGAATACAAAAAGAAAAATTGATAGTTTTTTTTTTTAATATATTACAATAATATTTATCAATCAATTTTTTTCATTACTAACTTTCTCGATAAACACCAATAGAAATTATTGTTAATATATACTAAGAGAATAACAGTTGAAATAGAAAACAAAATGTAAATAATACGATAACATATAAGTATAACATATAAGTATATATCAATTAATTAGCATATTGCTAGCAATATTATATATAGACTGAATGAACTAATTGGATACATCCTCTATATCATACATACTTCACGGCAGATATACTTGATCGTGGGTTGTTAAAGCACTAGCTAGTTTCAGTTTTCACGTATCAAGCTTCAGAGTTGAGGAACTACGAGATGACATGCCTGTGCGCTGTCGTGGATTTATAAAACAAATGCACTTGATAGTATTATAATTGTGAACCAGTACTAGATAAGTAATATAAATTAAAGGTATGATAAAGCAAATATTTCATGACGAAAAAAAAAATTGTGTTGGTGATAAAAAACTTAAAGACTTAACAAAATGATTTGTAGCAATCTACAGTGTTTTGTGAGGAAAGATACAGTGCTTTCGCCACATGATTTAGCTTTTCAGTTAATAAAAAGAAAAAAAATTACAAAGCTAAATTCTCTACCAACTTAATATTTTTTTAAAAAACCAACAAAGATAATTTTGGAAGGAAAAAAACCCATGAGAAAAAACGTTGTAGCAATTGACAATGTTTTGTGAGGAAAACTATAGCGCTTTTCCCAATAAAATAAAATAAAAAACCATTTAGAGAAATATTGTAGCAATCCACAGTGTTTTATGAGAAAAACTACAACGCTTTTCTCATATGATTTAGCTTTATTGTAATTATAATTCTTAACCAATTCAATATTTAAGAGAAAATCGACAAAGATAATTTTGAAAAAAATCATAAAAAAATCACATAGGAAAACACTGCAACAATTTACAGTGTTTTAAAGAAAAAAAAATTACAAAGCTAAATTTTCAATCAGCTCAATATTAAAAAAAAATCGACAGAGACAATTTTAGAAAGAAAAAAAATAACAAAACAAACACCAAAAAAAGGAAAAAAAATCATGTTGGAAACACTGTAGCAATTCACAGTATTTTGTGATGAAAGTTACAGTGCTTCCCCACATGATTTAGCCTTATTTGTAATGACCTGTAATTGTAATTCACAAACAACTCAATATTAAAAAAATAAAATTGAAAAAGATAATTTGAAAAAAATTATAACAAAAAAACCATGCGGAGAGACACTGTAGTAATCCATAATGTTTTATGAGCAAAGCTACAATGCTTTCCCCACATGATTAAGCTTTATTACAAAGTTAAATTCTAACCAACTCAATATTAAAAAAAATAAAATCGATGAAGATGATTTTGGAAAAAAATATTACAAAAAAAAAAACAAAAAAAAAACTGGAAAAAAACCATGTGAGGAAAAAGCTGTATCAATCCACGGTGTTTTGTGAGGAAAAACTTGTATTTACTTGTAATTGCAATTCTTAACCAACTTAATATTTAAAAAATAAAATTGACAAAGATAATTTTAGGAAAAAACATAACAAAAACAGAAAAAAAAACCACGTGGGAAAAAACACTGTAGCAATCAACAATAATTTTCGAGAAAAGTTACAGTGCTTTCCTCACATATTGTAACTGTAATTTTTAACCAAATTTCGGTATTAAAAAATAAAATAAAAAAAATATAATTTCGGAGAAAATCATAAAAAAAAAACCATGCGAAGAAACACGTAGCAATCAACAATGTTTTAAAGAAAAAAATTACAAAACTAAATTATCAATCAGCTCAATATTAAAAAAAAATCGACAAATATAATTTTGAAAAATAAAAAAATAAAATAGAAAAATTATGTAGAAAAACATCGCATGACAATCCATAGTATTTTAAAAAAAAATTACAAAGCAAAAATTTTAACTAGGTCAATATTTAAAAAGTAAAATCAACAAAAATAATTTTGAAAAAAAAAGAAAAAAAAAGAAAAAATAGGAAAGTTGAAAAAAAATGAAAAAAAGAAAAAGTTAGCACAAAAAAAGGGGGGAAGAATCACTGTGGATTACTGTTGTAATCCACAGTGATTTAGATGTGGGGGAACAGTAAATTCTCCACACTATTTAGAGTACTGTATAATCTCTTCTTAGCAAAAATGACAAAACTATCCTCAACTTTGTGTTGATATAATTATGACAATGCTACCATCATACACGTGGTGCCTTCTCCCCTCCCCAGATCACCCCCCACACAATGCTATCATTTTTAATAGCTTGATCCCGAGCTTCACCACCGCCAAAACATAAAAACAAAAGAATATACATCAAATGTAAGGCTTCTCACGTTGATCAGCATTTAAGATTATTTACATTGGTGTCTTGCTCCAAAAAATTATATTTTTCTTTCTTACAGGAGCCGAAGACTTTTTGATCAAGAACTTTTTATGGTTCATTGGACCTTCAGCTAGAAAACAAGATTTTTCCAATTCCAAGAGCAAGGGAGACTGGATTTCAAATTGCAAGCGACTTCAACAGCATCTAGCTATTGCCCACTAGCTTAACAAAATATCAGAGGGAGCTGCATATGCATTATTATTTTGTTTTAGCTGAAGAAATACCTAAAATGTTAATGAGTGTAGTTGGCATTGAGAAATAAATGAGTGCACAATTTCCTCCGGTTATCTGGTGCAATTACTTCTTGATTATTAGAGCATAAATCTTTGAAATGTAAATTATGCTTAGATAATATTTTTTTGAAATCAACCTTAACCCGAAATCAAGACTCCTTACAGAAAAGATTTCCAGACAAACTCAAAGGTGACAACACTGGATTGAATTAATCATGATAATCTGTCACTCGCTTACTTGCTTTATTCTGTTCAGAAGCATATGAATCTCGAAAGGCCCCTGGTCTCGAAATCAAGAACAACATAGAGACCATTGGTGATATAGCATGGGCTGTCTCGAAGTGTTTGCTAATTGCATGTGGTTGATCAGAGCCCGTCGCTCCCAGCCATGATTGGGCTAATGCCTGCATTTTGCGCAAAATCCATGACCTTACAAAGTGTAAGGCTTCAAAATGGCCATTCGATACCATCCACAATTGAAGTTGTCGACGTTGATCCAGTATTGTACCATGTTCGATTAGCCGAGATTCAACCATCCGTTAGAATAAAAAACTCCTGCAAGAATGCAAGAATGTGAAGTCATCCTCATTCATGACCCCCCTTATGCACCAGCACTACTTGCTTGACGCTATCTGTTTGCATGATATTCTTTGCTGCTAATTGGTAGCAGAAATCCTACTTCTCAACAGAGGGAGAAATTAAGGCTAGCCCATCCCACCATCTTTAAAGATGATTCGAGAATGATAGTTTACTAGGATAGTGACAAACACCACCATAACTCGGGGTCCGACTTGCACTCGTATCGCTGTGGGGATCTGTGTGTCCAGAATTGACGAGAGGAAAATGTCGAGAGGGGATGGATGACCTTTTCTAGTGTCTCCTGCCGAGTCGGCTCCCCTCATGTTTGTGGTTCCACGAGTTCGTATTCTAGTTTCATGTTGGTTACCAAAGGAGGTTGGAACAGAAACTCAACTGACATCATAATTTGGATGCCTACACGTGGTTTGCTTCCTATCTCTGCAACCTTTCTATTTCACTGCATCTTGCTTTTTCTGAATAGATGTTCTTTTACATGACCATATACATCATAGCAGAAGTTATTAAAATAAATTAATGAACTTTGGTGATGCAATTGAAAGCATAAATGAAGACAAACACATAAATGCAACAGCATCATTTTTACCCCAGCAAATAACCAAGTTACCAATTCAACATTTGTGTGCTCCAACAAAAGATTCTCAAATATCAAGGCTAATCTATATCGATGACACCCGAATTTTTTTTTAATCCGATTCACAATTTCTTCTAGATGTGAAACAAATCCAGGTTGAAGTGAGCAGTCTTGAATCTCCTCGAGTTCAAGCTGTTACCAATCCTATTATGATAGTTTTTTAGTCGATGATCACTAAACAAACATGAATAATATGTGCCGACTTCTTAACTTCGTTTAGTCAGTCACCTTCGATTCCGAAACTCCTACTAACCACACTTTTTTACCATTGAGTTATGATGATCATTGATCAGTGAGTGTTGGCTGAAATCTGAATTCCATAGCAGATCATGATGCTATGATTTCATCAAACTCTATTCTTTTTCAAGCATCAATTTGATAGTGCACAAATTAAGAGGCAACAATATCCTGACGATCATGAAGTTTATCAAAGTACATGGCCCAATTATCTTTGTTCTGCTTCCCGCTGTAGCTTTCATTACCCGGAAAAGGTAAAATCAAATCGATGGAAATAGATTGAAAATAGCATATCAATCAATCAGTAGTACAATAATTTACTAGCTTCCGTCCTTAGCAAACCTCACGGATATCTTTCAAGATCAGCTAAAATCAAATTTAAATAATTTATAATTTAACTTAACAAAAATTTGCCAAAAAAAACCAATGTTATACACAATGTTTATTCTTATTCTATGCTTATAAAAAAAACAAACAAGTAGTAGAAAATCACAATAAAATTAATTAATTCTTTAAAGAATTTGTAAGTTCAATAAAAAAATTAACATGACAATCACTCAACCACACAAAAAATAGCAAAAATATCATTTTTTTTAATTAAAAATAGTCTTTTTTTATATAAAAAAAGTCTCTACAAAAGTATTTATACTAAAAAACCCCCCAAGTCTAATAGGATATCTTTAATGAATATAAATAAACCTAATAGATAATAATAATACCATGAATCTAAATTTAAATAAAGGCTCTAATATCTCTAACAAGCCTAATATTAGCTAAGAGATAAATAAAACATTACCTTAACTAATTTAAATAACATTATATTTATTTTCATAATATGTTAGGCAGAATCAAAGCCCAACTTTAAATGCATGGTTTTCTCTCTTTTAAATGAATTAGAAGGCATGCAATATATCACTGGAAACTATAAATGTCTACTTTATAATAAAACTGGAACCACATTAAAATTTCTTATGTAGCTCCAATTATGACTAAAACAATAATAAAATGTTAAAACTGACAGATTTAAATCTTTTTATTTCAATCTTTTTATAATTTCAGAATGCCAATCTATAAGCTCTTCTTAAGCATAAATTAAATTAATCAAGGCTTGTACTGTTTTATTTAATATTTTTTTGAAGTTCATCTTAGCTCGTCTGTCTTGAAAAAATCCATTGAAAACCTTTTTGAATCTCTTAGTTGTAAGTTTTGTTATTGGACTAATTAAAAATTCTAACAGATCTCTCGATAACTTTAACGGATCTCTTGATGTTGTTCAGATTGATATTGTTATTCAGATGTATTTAGGATTTTTAGAATACTCTGCAGGGGTATTTTTTTAAGATAAAATTTATGGAAGCAATTTTAAGGTAATTCTAGGTGTCCACTTAAAGCCACTGGTATTGACAGGTAACGTGATGTAGACCAAGCACAAGTAGTTAGATATTAGAATTGAAGTTTGCCCAATTACTCGCTTCAGAAAGCCAAAGAACAAGTAAACTGAGCTAATGCGGCTTCTATAAGAATTTGTTCAACATCTGCTGTCATCACAAAAGAATTTTTATAGCAGCTTTTATATATTGAAACCATTTCTTTTTTGTTCCAATGGGAGGCCTTACACAAAGCGCACGGTAGCCCTCTAGGCTCTAACTCCATCCTCCTGCCCTCAAAGAGTTTGAACCTGAAACCTCCTAGTAGAAATCCAAATCTTAAGCCCTGGTTATCCTCTGAGACACTTATTGAAACCAAAGTTGCTCACTCGATACTCGCGTTCAATAAGTTATGAGTACACTAGCGTGGAAAGGTATTTGTTCTCATCCAGGATGTCTCTATTACCTTTTGTCTCTGAGCTAAAAACACTTTTCTTATTTTTCAGCTCGCTCATTCTTGAAGTTGCTTGTGGGGCAGAGTCAGTATTTCATGGCAAACAGGCAAATGAACTAAGAAAACATATCTAATGATTGTAATATATTATTATAATATTTGATCGCTTACTCCGAAAAAACACAACTGGAACAGTAGCTTTGGCAACTTGGCCATCCACAGCAAAAACTGCCAGGAAGCGGTGTGGGTCATATAGCCGTATGTTAAAATCAGGCTCTGAGGAGTTCCGTTCTGTACAAGGAAATAAAACAAGGAGTTCATTATAGCTCCAACAAATTGGCCATGGAACCAGAACTAAGAAAAGGTTTTAGATTTTAGTCATGTCTGTGATTCCGGAGCTTCAGGCTTCCCAATTGTTACGCACATCAAGTTGATTACTGAATAGCAAAACATGGCGGCAAATTTTAAGATCAGAAAATGCATTATCAAGATATTTATTAAAGATAATCACAATTTATTATAGTTTATCTGATAAGGGACCTTCAGAAAAATACCACACCCTGGGGTCGAGCAACCAGAAAGCAATGGACATTTCAGCTTATTGTGCCCTAATGAGAAAAGATCTTCTTCTTTGTCAGATTGTCCTTGAATTCATTAAATTCCGACATGATATTCTTTTCGGTCCCCAATTTTGAGTCCGAAGTCTTTCCACGAAGTACCTAGTAGAATACCATGTTGCAACAGTTGGTGTTATTGAAACAATATAGAAGTTGCATGTGTGCAAACATGTCAAATTCGAAAGGCCCACGGGTCATCTGACATAGCCGCTTCTCATAAAATGCATCTGCAAATACAGGTCTATCGGATGTGTGGCCAATAAGATGTTCAACAGTGTGAAAACACTGCTACAGATTTAGCGATCAAAGTGAAATCATGCAAAAGAATTTATCAACCTCACTCCCAAACGAGTACATGGCTTATACAGAACCATTTGCTCATAAAGTCCAGGACACACTGTCCATTTTGACCGCATGATTTGATCTTGACAAAGAATTCCCATCCCAAATCTTGGAACTATCTTTTTGGTTCTCTCCAGCAACCCTCATCTGAGATCATTGGATTTATCCAGGTTGTATTTGTCATCTTATTCATAAACAGTTGGACCTGTAATTATGAAATGCAACTCCTCCTAGCTTCTCATAACAATTCAAAGTGATTGAAACTGAGGGTTGATTTCTCAAGAGAGAGAAAAGATGAAGGTAAGTCTACTGTACACGTGAAAAAGAGAAAAGTATTGATCTTTCTCAATGCTTCTTGAGATAATTTCTGAATCCCCCTTTATTGCAGCTACTAGGTTGGATGCACCGTAAGCTTCGGCAAAATGGTAGTGAAACACTGAAGGATTTTGCTATTGGTAGGTATCTTCAACTTTTATTTTCCTGCTAAACACTTCCCTATTTCAAATATAGGCATGACCATGGAAATGATGGCCTTAGATTTTTGTGTTAATATAAGATTATCCACATGTAGAGGAGAGGCAAAATGTAAGCGCAGAACGAAAAGATTGTCATGCATGACTCGTATTATACACTTGCACAGAAGACAAATTCTTGAATTTCAGGATCGTATTAATCTCCCAGCAAAGGTAGTTAGCCACCATCAGAAACCTGATGTGCGATGCCACCACCGTCCACCAAGGAAAAGCAAAAATGATGAGCATAATACAGCAGAAATATTTCCAGACTTTTGGCTAAGGCAATAATTTTCTACGCTGCATTCTACTATGAATAGAATATCATCCATAAGACCCTAGTGAAATAAACTTCATTTGAAAAATATGCGAAAGCAGAAAACTCGTTAAATTTGTACCTTAGTTTAACGCAATATGGTTAAAAACCAAGACATTGGATTGGATTCCTGCCAAAATGCATTATTAGAATCAAGTTCATTTAACTTTCTCCTTCTTTTGCGTGTGTGTGTCAGGCAATCCTTGCAATTGCCTTATAGGACAGCCATCCCTTGATGACCAACAATACTACACGAAACCGAACTATGGGACAAGAACATTTAGGCAAGCCCAGAAAGAGCACCTTCGAAAGTCTTTTGCTGGTTTAGAAGCAGCTCGAGTAGAAGAAGAAGAAGGAGAAGAAGAAGAAGACTATGAAGAAGAATCTTCAGCCGCAATATCCGAACTATTCCATGGCTTTCTGGCAATTGGAACCCTTGGTTCGGAGCCAGTCAACACTGACCCTTCAACACCAACATTTCCCATCTCTGTTGAGAATATAACTGAGAAAGAGACTGAAGTGACAGAGAATGAACTTAAGCTTATCAATGATGAGTTGGAGAAGGTTCTGGCAGAAGATTGCAGCAATGACTCATCAGGAAGAAACAGTCATGTCAGTGCTGGGAGAAGCAGTCATGGCAGCACCATTACACTCAGCGGCAAGCCAATGGAAGGGCGAGATTCCAATGCAGTCTGTCCTCTACAGGGATATCTCTTTGGATCAGCAATTGAACTGTCAGAGACAGCACCTGTGGCAAAGAAGGAGCACAGGACGTCACTTGGCGAGCTATTTCAGAAAACAAAAATAGCAGAGGAAAATTATGGTGTTAAATTTGAGAGGGAGGAGAAGCGCGTGGAGAAGGAGGCTGATAAATCTGCCGTGAATCTCATGAAAAAGATTCTGAAGAAGAAAACGCTCCATGCTTCTTCTAGGAGCTCTACTTCCGCTGGAGGAGCAACTGTTGATTCTGCTTCAGCAGAAACAAAACTGCACAAGGTATGTCTACAGATACCATAACTTCTAAGCCAAAATCCTGATTGGATAAATATAGAATCAATATACCAACTTGAGAATTCCAAGTTCAAATCCCACTAGATAGTGCTGGGAGGTTTGCAAGAAGAGAGAATACAGAATACTGTCACTGTTGCTTTATTAGAGACCCGCGGACCATATAATGAACTTGAAAAAATAAACTAAGCAAATATGACGCAATTCACCAAGTCCAAAATGCTTGCTTTCAAAAATTCATGAAATGACCTCATTAAAAAAACAAAAAAGAAGACAGAAATACAGATCAACCCTTATATTTTATTATTTTTCTTTGCTCATGTATATTTACCGAACAAATTTTTCGAGCCCAGCATATTTTCTGTTATACTGAATAAGTGCAATATCCTAGGTGTGAATTTCTGCTTGATGTGTGTTGTGCAGATCCTACACATGTTCCACAGGAAAGTTCATCCTGAAAGCTCAACATCCACAAGGAAGGCCGACAAGCCCCCAAAAACCGAGAATAAGAAGAGCAACAACAATGGGGGAAACAACAATGGAGGACAGGTGCTCCTGGATGAGGATATCACCATAGTTCCCCGAACCCTTTCAAAGAGGAGCATAAGGCGCTTCAAGAGTCAGTCTAACCCACCCCATTTCATGTTTACTGGCTGTGACTCAAATGGAAGCAGGGAATGCTGGATTAAAACAGATGCAGACTGTAAGTAATCCCTCTCAGAACTGCTCTTTGATAGAACGATAACTAAATGGCCTTATTTCTTCAAGTACTCGTTCACTAAATTTGTTGTGATCACAACCTGACTGTTTAGAACTCAAATTCTGGAACATATGGCTGAGATCAGTTGCTGATTCTCATGATCAATGAAAAGACAAACATATCTGTTCTTTGACTATATATGGGATCTTTTGAGATTCTGCTCTAGTTTCTCTCAAGTGTTAGTTCTTTGATCGTTTCCATGTTATTATTGTCAAGCATTATGAAGATTGATTGAGCAGGGACATGATATGGATCACCTAATTTTAGCAACAGTACCAGGCATCATATGGCTGGTAATGGTGCTTGTTTTATTGGGAGCTGTAACTGTCCTAATTCAGTTTTGTGTGTTATGCTTTGCAGACCTGGTGTTGGAGCTGTGAAAGGAAAATGCAGCAGTCAAGTATGGTTCTAAAATATCTTCTTCAATTAGAAAGAAGTAATAATGGGTTTGAAAACATGTGCTTATAGGTGATTGATGCTTGTAAAATGTGAGTGTGATTATTATGTTATGAAGAACTTGAGTGGGAAAAATAAATGAAAAGGGCAGTTCTTACAGTACGTGCCTTCGAGTAATTGTTATGTATATCTGTTTGTGGTAGACATATTTTAGTTATGTCCAAGTTAAATTTCATATATTTTTTTTCTCTGGGTAAATGAACTGCAAATGATAGATTGACCCCAAACAAAGAGCTCATATATATGAGCCGAGACGTTACAGACAAATGTGGCTCAAGCTGCCAAAGCTTTTTTACACAAGAATGACTAACAGTGATGCTAAATGTACATGGTAAGATATCGAAAGAAAAGAATACCATAGAATTAATGATTGTTATTCAAAATAGTTCCATGCGAAGCTTTAAGGATCATAGAATAACCCTAGCGAGAAAAGGCAGAAGAAAGAAAGAACCCTTGCAATTGTGAGTAACTAATGTCAAGGGTATGGTCGTGCAGAAGAAGAATTGAATCCATGCATGACTTTATTAAGACTGTTCAAGGACTATATATTACAGGCCAGTTGCTTTTTAAGTAGTGTTACCAGCTATCATGGGTCTAATATTCTGTTTTGATTTTGATAGTCTCCTGATTCATTCAAATGTTTTGCATTACATGCTCCTGTCTCGGAGCTCTAAAAGGCAGATGCAGCAGTCCTGCTGCTGCATTTTATCAAGTCTTGGCCATTTGTGATTTGTGAGTGGTTTTACCTTTATCAGTCTTTATTGTGACTAGTCTTGTGGGTGATTGTTGGCCGTATCCCTAAGAACCCAACTGAAGCATAATGTTCTGTGTCTTTTTCACTGGAAACACATTCAGGTATCCAAGCAAGTGTTTATATATAATCCTCGACTATGACTACACATGAGCTGGGAATCATATAGAATCTAAAAAACCTAACTGATGCGTAATGTAATGTTCTGTCTTTTTCACCGGAAACAAATTCAGGCATCCAACTAAGTGTTTCTAAGAACAAATCATCCTCGACCATGACTACACATGAGCTGGGAATCATATAGAATCATATCGGGTACCAGCAGATGAGCCTCGACCTGCCAAAACTTTTTTCATGCGTGGATGATTAGACAGGCGACCTATCCAAAACAGTGGAGCAAATTATGAACCAGATTGACCAAGACAGACGATATTTGCTCTCTCTTCCATGTAAGATACAGAAAAAGTAGTTGATGGCCAGGATACCCAGGGCAAGTGCGATATCGTAGAGAACACTACGTACTGGACATTTCACCATGAGTAGATGACATCATGGCAGTGAAATTGCATATTTCACAAGTAAACCTTCAACACACCTCCATGCCCCAAAATTCATCAGTACATCCTAATTTTGTGAAATACAGAATCCCATTACTATACATCCCAGCACACACCACTTCCCATCGGTGTGATTAAAGCAAAAACCTTTTTAAAACATGACAGATACAAAAGACACTTCACAAACCTAGCTAGTTCTCTAGTAAATATCTAGTGAAGGAGATACCTTTCAGGAACTTGGATGGAAGAAGTAATAATTGCACCTGTCTACTTGTACATATAGTCAATAATCGGACTTGTATTGGAGAGGAAGGCAAGCTTGCATGGAAATGACATTTAACCATTTCAATGACTCCCTAGTCCCAACTCGATAAATCTCTGTAAGTAGATTGGCCCAAACATTATAGGCCAGAGCGGGGTTTAGGACAACTCATGATAACAGCGTCACCTAATAGCTAATTTAGAATTGGCTGCATAAAAAATCAAAACAGCTGTCAAAGAGGTAAGATTATGCCTTAAGCACTGTCAAAGGACCCCAGCCTGCAAGCTCTGTTCAACTGGAACTCCCTGTCCGGTAAAGGAGTGTTCACTATCCATATTCCAGAATCCAGATTGAATGGTTTAAACTGCTTAAGAATCCGACCTTCACTGCACCACATACTTACATCTCGACGCAAGGTGAATATGGAAAAAATAAATATTGATCAATGGAGTTTTTATTTCATCTTATAGGTTTCACCAACACGTTCTGATTCCCATGACATGGGAATGCATCAGCATGTTCTGTCCATGTAGTTTACCAACAATTCCTCAAGCATTCCTCTATCCGGTATCTTCCCAGCAGCACCATATATTGGGGCTAGCCCTCCACTTACTGGGACCAGGATTTTCTTTCACCTGGATGATTTCAGAAAAAAGGAAAGAAAATAAAAAATCAAACAGATGAAGCCATAACTGAAGATCCTTCACTACCACCTCCGAAAAGCCAACATGAACATCCCTAAAGGTAAGAAAATTACAGAGTTACTTTGATAACCCCTTTGGTGAAAATAACTTACAGTACGTATAGATTGCCTCAAATCCCGGAGGAAGTCCTCAAAAACTGGTGCGTGTTGAAGGGTAACACAGATATGAATGCTGATTCAACCACGTTAAAAGTTGTAATCAGTGTACAAAAATATGCTCATAAATGCATGCTCTTATGCCTCAAATACAAAGAAATAAACCAATGCCAGCCACTACAAACAATTGGAATCAATCTATTAAAAAAAAAAAACTTTGCATTCTCTTATGCCTCAAATCAAGGAACAATAGCTTGCTGCCAAAGGTGGCTAACTTCTAACGGGGACAATGAGAACGTGAGATGACCATGCATTTATTATGCCCTACAGAAACACAGTTCTTCTGGGAAAAAAAGAAAGAAAAAAGCCTACCTGTTGGGTCTCTGCAATGCATTCAGATGCCAGCCTTTGGATGTCATGATATCATTGACTTCAAATATGTCTAGATCATTTGACCTGATTGCCACAATTGTCATGTCTGGCCTTCCAATGATAATAACTCAGGTATTTCCTTGATCCTGTAAACAGAATGCCTCATTTTCAATGGTTCAAAGAATTTACAACTCAAAAGAGTGGCAAAATGAAGGTACAAACAGCACAGACCCCTTTTGTATTCTCTTTGATACTTCCATTATTGATTTAGTGTTTTCCAGGTACCCAAAGGATGTAATGAAAATCAGGTTATCCACAAGCATTCAAGGGAACATCTAGATAGGCAACGAGGGAAAGATGCATTGTAGCACCTTCTAATCCTAGTGACATTAATGAAGACCAGGCCCCAGCAATCAAATCCCCAGGCCTGCTTCCAGCAATGGTAGGGGAGACACAGAGCCCGCCTGACCACTCAGTCACTGCAGCAAGGACACAAAGAACACACAATTAGTAACACCAGAAGCACAGACTTCAAACAGCCAACTAGAAAAGTCTATTGCATAAAAACTTGATATTAAGATAAGCTCTGCTCTTCTCCACATTAATAGTGCTTACGAATGCCCAGACATTTGACAATTTACTAATGTGAGTCTTGAGAATAATCAACCAAAAATCAGCCCTCATTTTCCCTGATAATTTATCTGATAAAGATTAATAAAACTTAGCAGCAACAAATTGATGCTGTTGGGAAAAAGCCCAGTGCACAAATTTTCAGTAGCATGCCCATCAAGATGCCATCACAAGAAACTCATGTAAGAAAGAATTTACATAAAAAGAACCACCAACAGAAACATAAAATTCAGAAGTCAAGCAACAATATGGCTCTGTATTAACAATGTGGGCGATGCAAGATTAATGCAATTTGGAATCAATGATAATGAAGAGGAAAAACTAAATAACTATTTGAGCAAAGCAAGAGGTCTTCAATTTGAAATTCAGGAACAAAAATCCGATAACAAGATGTAGCAGTTGCTCAAAATGAAAAAAAAAATGAAAAAAGAAAAAGAAAAGAATAGGAATTTAACACCAGTTCCACAATGCCAGGCAGCATGATGGAAACTAAAAGTACTAGTATAATATGTTCATCAAATTCAAAACTAGAGAGATGGTAAATTTTTTACAGATAAACCTATAGTAGTTTTACCTTTCTAATATCATGGTTTATAGAACTACACTTGTTCCTTTTGGTGCCAGTCCATATTTATGCACATCCACTGATATTGAGGTGACTCCTTTAACGGAGAAATCAAAAGGTGGAATCGGGTACCTGAAACAGGAAGAAAAATTGAACTTGCCAAACCAGGGACAGAAAATGGAGCAATTGACTGTCTGATATTTCATACCATGTACCAAAATCTATAAAGCACACAACAGACAGATGCAACACATGTAGAATAATAATAAAGCCAGTTACAGCTTTCAGTCAAGTCCAACAATAGTCACATGTTGTCCTGGTGAAGAATAGCAGAACCTTGGACTAGCCCCTTTGCATAGACCTAGAAAGAAAAGGTAGTCCAGGATAAAGAAAGGCCTCTAAACTCCTATGCCAGGACACCATGGTGATGGGGTCCCCCCAAAGACATGCATTCTTACTTAGAGCATTGTCTACTGTTAAAGGTTGAGAGAAATTATATAAACTAGGGCAATATTGCTCGATAAGCACCCTTTATTGCATTTCCTTGTCCAATTCCAACAGGAAAGATAAACTCCTTTTCTTGCATGGAACATCCTTCCTGTGGCCCTAAATGACTTGGAGCTCAATCGTGACCTCAATATAGACTGATCTTTAATCAATTGCACTCTCTTGATCAAGTAATTAATGCTAGTGAGTTAATATAAAATCGTTCTTCCTCAATTTATAGCTTAAATTTTTGAATTAAGATGATTTTTTAACAGTTAAAAGACAAGACTAGAATCTCTTTTCTTGCCAAGCTAATTTGTTCTATAAATTATATGTAATCTAATTCTTGCTTATCAATTTTAGGTCTTCCAACCATGCCACAAGGAGAAAATAGCCCAACAAACAAAAACCTTTTGGAGAATTTCACAATCAAGTTACTAACATCTCATTTAATGTTTCCCCTGCCTGGCCTGATTCAAAATTCACATTTTCGTAGTTATCGAAACCCAATTAAAAAACTAAAAACAGACCCCACAAAATCAGAAAGAAAGAAAAAATATACAAACAAAACCTATCATTTATAATAAAAGGAATTCATCTTTCTTACCTTTTGTTTCTCTGCATCTATGTAATCCTCGAGTCTTGACACCAGGCACCATCCTGTTTTTTATTCAACAAAAGAGAGAGAGAGATTCGATTATTATAGAAAATCTCTTTCAAGAATCAAAATGAAAGAGTGAATTAATTAAGTAATTACTTACTTGATGGAGGTGAACAGAACCCTAAAATGGTGGATTTGAGACCATTATCGTGAATAAGAAGAAAGGATCGAAGAATTCGGGCAATAAAAAGAGAGAGAAGAGGTACGAAAACCAAAGCAAGAGGCTCATAATTTGATAAAAAAAGAATTTGCTGAAGCTTTTAAATCAATCAAAGATGAAATGACATGATCCATTGCCGTTGTTGTTGATGAAGATGGTGGATAGATAGATAGATAACACTGAAATGAAATGAAAGAGACGACAAAACCATGAAGAATACGTGTATTTCTACGATTTTTATAGAGAGAGATTATTCAGACAAGTCAATAGATGTAGTGAATGATGCTGGGAAATGATACTTTTGTTTGTGTTTGATATGCGGAATCTATTGCTCCAATCATAGATGTAGTGAATTTGGATCCGCGCTTGAAAGCTTTTGAAGAAAGGAAGACAAAGAATGGGATGTTAGGAGATAATAGTTGTCTAAGAGGAGGGCTGATTGCGCCAGAACAACAAACTCACTGGGCAGTCTTTGATAGAGGCATCATGCATAGCCATATTAGAGGCTGCAAGTTGTGGATTATTGACAGTCAGTACACGAAGGAGGCATACCTGAGGCATGTAGCATGAGATGTTTCTTCTCCATCTAGTTATCAGATGCTTGTCACTGTTTGTACATCTTGCTAGAGACATTCTAGTGGGTATTAAGCTTCTGGTAATCCTAAATCATACAGACAGCTAATTTGTTACTTCTCTTGCTGTGGGACGTTCTACTAGAGAGGACATGACTGTACTTGCAGATCGCCGGATCCTGGTGATATGGCACGGGCAATTAGGAAGGCGATATGTGTGCTTCTGGAAATTGACCCCGAAGGGATGCGAAGTTATGTGAGTGAACTATTCAAAATAACTTTAGTCTTCCTGAGGATTTCACTACTTGCAAGTTGGCTGAGCATTTGTTCTGTGTTTTTTGCTAGATTAAGAAACTCTTGGAATGGTGCTGCAAAACAAACAGAGGCTGTGTATGACCTTTTTTTTTTTTTATGCCCCCATACAATTGGGTTTTTTTTTTATGCCCCCATTGTAACCTGTAAATTTTAGGCAAGGTATGATTTTATGTTTTAAAAATATTTTTTTAAAAATTTAAATTTTTATTTATTTTTTTATTCAAAGTAATATTTTTTTTGATATTTTTAAATCATTTTAATATGCTAATGTTAAAAATAATTTTTAAAAAATAAAATAATATTATTTTGATATACTTCTGAGTGAAAAACATTTAAAAAAGTAACCCTTACCACACTTCTAAAAACCCCCTTAAGCAATCAAACTACGCTTTTTTCTCTTACATTTAATTCTAGATAGGTGGCCTGCATTACGCTGTGAGCCGGACTAAACATTTTGCAATGTTAAAAAAAATATTTAGGCGACGATAATCCGAGACAACCAGATTAAATTAACTAAAAATGTGACCCAAGATATGAGATCGAAAGAACCTAAAAAAAAAAACAAATTGTAAAGTTCAAGGCCTAATAACCTAATGTCAAAGATTAAAAAAATAAAAAAAATATAACGTCGAAGAAGAAAACTTGAGTCAATTCAAGATAACTTGATGAACCAACAACCTACGATATGAGATCAGGATAAAAAAAAACATATAAAAAGAGTGACTTTTTTTTAATAATACTCTTAAATCTAAAATTATCAAGACGCCCTTGTCAAAATCCAAGAATAACAAAAAAAAACCAATCTAAAAGGACCAAAACACTCCTGCAATCAGCCTTTGATTTTTTGAATTCTGAGGGCAATTCAGTCATTAACTGTGTTAATAAAAGGAAAAGGTGAATAAGTCTCTCTATGCATATATATTATTTCCCTTCCAAAGGTATGGTCGTACTTTTATTGTTTCTTTTTATCTAAAAAGACAAAAGAACCCCTCACTTAAATATTAATTTTTTGTGCTGTTAAGGGCAAAATAGTATTTATATTGTAGCAAAAGGAAATTCATATACTATTTTGCCCCCAATCAAATATGCAATGTCAAATGTATCCTATAAAAAAAAACATCTCTACCCCTAATTGCATGCTTAGTCAATTTTTTTGGCAATGGCAAAATCATTTTTATACTGCTACTGTCCACAATAATTTATATTTTAGTAAACAGTAAAAGACTTATGCATTCTAGTTTTTTTTATAATAATATGAAGTTGGTGGATGGTGAGCAGTTTAAGATGGTTTATTGAGGCTTTCTTAACTTCTATGGCAACGATGCTTGTTTTTCAAGTTAGCATTTGATTATTGTTCAAAAATAGAGAAGATCAAAACATTATTAATAAAAATGTATTTGGTTAAAGAAACATAGACATAAACATAAAATAAATATTTTTAAAGTAAGTTTATGTATTTTTAAAACAAGAAATACAAATGAAACATGTCTTCAAAGATAATATTTTTTATTTTTTATTTTTAAAATATCATTGTGAAAAAATCCTAATTCTAAAATTATTCAACCAAGACATGTTAGGATAAAAATATCTATTATAATAGTTTTAAAACCCAATCAAGAGTTGATTCAGGGAAAAGTCTGGGTCATTGGTCGAAGCCCGGGTAATAGGTCAAGTTGACTCGACTTAGTGTAAAAATAAAAATAATTATTATCATAGTTTTAAAAACTGATTTAGGAGTTAATTCAAGGCAAGGCCCGAGTCACAAGTGTGGTTGAATGTTGACCCTAGTCAACTTAATAAAAAAATAGTTATTATCATAGTTTTTAAACTCGACTCGAGGTTGACCCAAAATAAGGCCTGAGTCACGTGTTGGAAGGGTCAACATAAGAATAAAAGTGGTTATTATCATAGTTTTAAAACCCGATTTGAGGGTCAATCTGGGGTAAGGCCAAGGTCACGGATCGGGAGGGTCAGCTTGGGTAGCTTTGGGTCAATGTAAAGGTAAAAGATGTTATTATTATAGTTTTAAAACCCGACTAATAAGGCGATCAATACAAAGCTTAGGTCACGGGTTGAGAGGGTCAATCCAAGTTAACATATGAATAAAAATAATAATTATTATATTTTTAAAATCCGACTCCAGAGTTCACTCAATATAAAGTTTTTATCATGGGTTGGAAGAGTCAACTATTAACTATGACATATTATACTCCAGTCTTCCATGCTAATGCCGTTCTCCACATGATACTTCACCTTTTAATTTTTTTACTTTACCTGTTTTGATATTTCTTCAGCCAACAGAGGTTATTGAGGAGGTGCCTTGATCAATTTCACCGCATCATCAAGATGAAGAAATGATCTCAAATTTCTGCGAGGACCAAAGCTCGAGCTGACATTCTAGTTGTAGAGAGAGCTCTCTCGGTTTTCTTTTAAGAGTTCTAGTTTCCTTGCCCATCTTTATTAGTGAATTATCTACTGAATACAAACGAGAAGAGCTTGATATCATAGATATGCTCCAAATCTCTAATCTCAAATCCAACATCAAGTAATGTACAAACAAGTGGGTTTAGCCTAGTAATAAAGACCCCCAGTCTTGGTCTGTCTGAGTCAAGGAAGATGTTCTTCTGCGTTTAAGAACGACAGTGTCCTCTCCCATGCTTCTCTCTGGCCAGGGGCGGAAGGAACGGGGGCAAGGAAGGCCCCGGGCTCCGCTAAAAAGATATATATATATATATATTATTGGGTATTTAAGTGTGGAGGAGGTTTTTTATTCTAAAAAGATGAGTTTTCTTACAGTAATTAAGTGTGATTTTTCAATTTGATTTTCTTTGAATTAATTTGCGCAGTCCTAATATAAATCCTGTAAATATAAAATCATTACTTTGCATAATAAATCCTACAACCGGTCAAAAATAAAAATATAAATTACAAGTAAAATTTTTTAATGAAAAGATTGAAGCAGAGCCACCAATTAATTTATTTTTCATCAAATAAATCAAGTTAATTTAAATTTAAAATCTATTTTTGTTTTGTTTTGATATATTTATTAATAATTTGATGAGGTTTTTTTTATATAATTCTACCATTTTTGCTTTATTTTTTTCTCAGATCTGCTAGTTTTACCAATTGTTTTTTGAATAGTGTTTTTTTTAATTAATTAGATATATTTTATTGGTTTGTTTTGATTATACTTGGATTTTTTTTAATGTTTTGTTTTTAACAGAGCCGCCAAAATTATCAATTTTTTCTCACGATATATGTTTGGAGTTTAGATTGAACCATGAACAAAATCAGAAGAATTTGATTTTTTTTTGAAAAAAAAAGAAAAAATATTGATAACTCGCAGCCTAGTGAACCAACTCTAATGTGTGATGTTAAAGTTATGGTTGAACAACTCCAATGCGCTTCAGTTTACAAAGAACCCGTGTTGATTAGTGAGAATCATTCTTTATTATTTTTTGCTTTATTTCAAAGTTTATCGAATATAAATAATGTTTCGCTTTAGCTAATGTTTCCTATATACTTTGTATGTTTATATTTGATAGGTATAAAGACCAACAACATTAAAGTGATGAATATATTATGAAGATGAAATGAACTTCGTTGCTTTGACTTAATTTAGTATTGCTTCGAACATTTTACCTTATACAAAGATCATTATATATATATTTGTAGTAAGTTATTTGAATAAAACTAAATTATACATATTTTTTTTACAACTTATGTATAATAAATTAAAATAAATATTATATCTTATTATATTAATTTTGGCTTTTCCTAATAAATAATCCTAGCTTCATCGCTGTCTCTCTCTGGCCTTCCAAAGTTTATGCTAAAGGAAGACACCGCCGAGGATTCAGCATCCCTCTCTTTCGCCTCTCTCATTTCTTTGTTCCTCCCTTCCTGTTCTTCATAAAAAAACGCTGAGATCAGGGAATTTGGAAAGATAACCTCTTGTAGCCTTCCCCGCCAAAGAAACCCTACAAGAGGTCAGCTCTCCTATGCCCATGTTCTGTACATGTGTCTAAGCAGCACTGAATGATTGTTGAACAACCAAGACACATTTACTTAAATGCTATTTTCCCAAAAAAATGATTTCATTCTTATTTCAGGAAGAACAGCATGGCTCATCAAATTCATTTTTTTTATAGATATGATTCAAGCATTCAGCCAGAACTAATAAGCTTCCTATCAGGTGGATGGAAAGTTATGGTAATTGGTTAAAATCAAATAATATAAATGTGTTGAAAAAAGTAAGAAGAAACTGTACATCAAGGATGTGTAAAGGAGTTTTTTAAACACTTGGAGGAAGAGGGGCAGAGGCACGAACGAGTTGAGCTCCGAACTGTTTTGACAACGTAAAAAATAATTCGATAGAAGGTAAGCCTCCCCCCCGTCAATTTGAAAAAACACATAGACAGACTCAACTGTTTGAATCTCCTACTCTTCCTCCCTGCCATTTCTTCCTCCGAGAAAAAACCAAACCTTACTCTCCCCAAATCCTGAGGCCTCTATTTTCCTTATTTTGAAAAACTAACATCTCTTCCCTTCCTCCCTTTCTTCCTCATCATCAACCCCATCTCCAACCAACCTTAATTTCCACAACTTTTTTATTTCAAACAATCTTAATTTCCTCGTATTTACGTTACCATATAGTCAGTCGGTTACTTTTAACATCTTTGAAGCTCTCTTACATTTTTTGTTCTTAACAAAGATATGATCAGAGATAAGTTTAATAAATTAAGACACAACCATTGCTGTTTTCTCTCTGTATCCATCTTTGTTTTTGCATTAGCGTTGTCATTGAGCCCTATTTATTGTCAACAGTCTGATGGCAATGACAACAGTACGGCCACAGAAGACCTATTTTCAGAGCTGGTCTACAACAGTTTCTCAAATTTTACCTCTGTGTTCATGCAAGATATTGCCAAATATTTTGGTTTCTGCATAATTGACGTGTAGATTACTTAGCCACTATTTCGTTTTAATGTAATGGTGGATTTCAGGAATGAGTGTTGATTATTAAAAGTGGTTATATTCTCTCTTCTTTTCTTTTTTATTTGGATTTGCAGGGATGAAGATTGGAATATGGCATTCAATTTCTCCAAAAAAACACAATTCATATCCGATTGCGCCAAGAAAACAAACGGTACGTTCAAAGTTTGGAGCCTGAAAACAATGATTTGATAAAGGTTTTAGAGTTTTCTGTGTATTTTTTTTTTTTACATAGGCTTCTGCATTTTGAGGTTTAATGAACGCTACATAACTTAATTAGTTCAACGGACATTTTGTTTGGATTCTCTTTCCTTTGTGGAAAACCAATTCACAAGTTGGAAAGAAAGAGTGGTTCATAAAACATAGCACATGCGTGCTAATTTTCCTTTGTTCTATCACAAAGCAAATCTTAATGCCTAATTTAATAGATTAAACTTTAAAGATCCGGTTTGCTTCTTTATATATTTACATATATTTCTCTACAAGTTTCCCTCAAACTTGTGGAGTGTTTTTGTAGTTATCATTCTAATTCTAGTTTCAGTTATGCTATTCTTAATCGGATGCACTTTGTTACTCCCCTTAGTTTATATTATCGAAACATTTAGCTACTCCCCTTAGTTTATTAATCCATTTTCTTTCTGTGGTAAATCTTTCTGACATTTCTCATGCTGTGCATCAGGAGATATAACAGCACGTATATGCACAGCAGCAGAAATAAAATTCTACTTCAACAGTTTCTTTGAAAAAGGCACAAAGAAAGCGAACTATTTGAAACCTAACAAGAACTGTAATTTGAGTTCATGGGTTTCTGGATGTGAGCCAGGATGGGCTTGTGGAGTTGGCAAAGGTCAAAAGGTTGACCTCAGAGATTCAAAGGACATTCCTGATAGAACTACAAACTGTGCAACTTGTTGTGAGGGTTTCTTCTGCCCTCATGGTATTACTTGCATGATACGTAAGTATTCCGAAACCCACCATCAATCATGGCAATAGTTTCTTCTTTTTTTTGGTCTGGAGCCATGGCAATAGTTAAGAATTGCATATGTTACGCTCTCCTGGTATTATTGTTGCATTCCTTGGGCTAATTACCAGTTTTTGATTAGCATGGGTAGAGATCTTCCCCGAAATCTGCTTACATTGGACATATGACCACTACTTCTTTCTCTATATATTCATTCTCAGTGACCTCAGATCATGACCATTCAGTTATAAAGTCGAATGTTAATGTCAAGGCCTTAAAAAGTGTTGGGGGTGTGGTTTTCACATCTCCACTCCAGAATCTAGATGACTCAAAGGCCATACTTTATTCTTTCAATTCAAAACTCTACCTCAGATCATGACCATTCAAGTTATAAAGTCGAATGTTAATGTCAAGGCCTTAAAAAGTGTTGGATGTGAAGCTAGCTGGCTGGCACCATTTGGGTGCCACTTGCCCCTTGCCACTTGGCCATTTGGCCACTTGGCCATTTGGCCACTTGCCCATTCCCTTATCTCTTGCATGGATGCTTGCCTATAAATAGGCAATGCATCCAAGCATTATAAACACACCATAAGAGAGAAACAAGAGAGGAAGAGAAGAGTGAGAGAGAGAGAAAAAGGGAAAGTAATCCCATAAAATTGTGAGGTATTTGTGAGAGAGTAAGTGAGGTGTTTTCTCCTAGTAATAGAGAGATTTCGGTTGTTCTCCTATTGTTAGAGAGAGGTTGTAATTCCCACATTACTTAGTAAAATCCTTCTATACTTGTCCGTGGACGTAGCCAAATTGGGTGAACCACGTAAATTCTTGTGTGTCGATTTCTCATTTTATCCTATCATTTGCCTTTTATCTTGCCGGGTTTGCATGCCAGTATCCTAACAGTGGTATCAAAGCCTTCTGGTTGGTGTTGTTAATACACAAAAGTTATTCGTGTATACAGTTACTATTCACGTCTACGGCACTATTCACCTATACGGCACTATTCATCCATACAGTACTATTCACATACGCTACTGTTGGCGTATATAGAAAGTCAGTGCGGTGATTAAATACGATCTAGAAAGTTCTGTCTAAGGAGATTGGGTTTTAAGCGGGACCGTTTGTGACCCCTCCAATCTTTCCCGGGAACTTACTTAGTGAAGTATTATTCACACGATACTATTTCTATATACGTTACAGATCCGTGAAACGGTGATAGCCGAATAGATCTCGGTGAATACAATGGCAGCAAAGTACGAGATAGAGAGGTTCAAGGGGAGCAATTTCTCACTGTGGAAAATGAGAATCAAGGCAATCTTAAGGAAAGACAATTGCTTGGCAAGCAATTGGGGATCGGCCCGTGGAGATCACCGATAATGCAAAATGGAATGAAATGGATGGCAATGCTATTGCTAACATACATTTAGCATTAGCCGATGAAGTGTTATCAAGTGTGGCGGAGAAGAAAACAGCTAAGGAGATATGGGAGACTCTAACAAAGCTATATGAGTCCAAGTCTTTGCACAATAAGATTTTCTTAAAGCGGAGACTTTATACCCTTCGAATGGCGTAAACCACGGCGGTGACCGACCACATCAACACAATAAGGACTCTATTTTCACAACTCACTACGTTGGGTCAACAAATAGAGGAAAGTGAACGTCTAGAGCTTCTACTTCAAAGTCTTCCAGATTCGTATGATCGGCTCATTATCAACTTGACCAATAATATCCTCGCATGACTATTTAGTCTTTGATGATGTTGCAGCCGCCATCTTGGAAGAAGAAAATAGGCGCAAAAATAAAGGAGACAGAAATAGTTCAAACCAAGTAGAGGCATTGTTGGTGTCAAGAGGGAGATCAACGGAGCGTGGCTCCAGTGGGAGTCAAAGGCAAATGAGGTCCAAATCAAGAAGCAAGAAGCGTGAAATGCTACAACCGTGGCGAGAAAAGGGCACTTCAAAAGGGATTGTTGGTTTAAAAAGGGTATAGAGAACACTGCAGAGTCATCAAAACCTCAAGGATGTGTTGCGAGCACCTCGAGAAGATGGGGAGGTTTTATATAGTGAAGCGGCGACAATCTCTAGAGATAGAGAAGAGCTTATCGAGGTCCGGCTAATGGATTCGAGAGCAACATGGCATATGACTCCTAATCGAGATTGGTTTCATACATATGAACCCATCTCTGGAGGCAAAGTGTTCATGGGTGATAATCATCTTTGTAGAGATTGCTTGGCATTGGCACCATCAAATTGAAGATGTATGATGGCTTAATTCACACTATTTCAGGAGTGCGACATGTGAAAGACTTAAAGAAGAATCTTTTGTCCGTGGGACAATTTGATAGTCTTGGCTGTAAGATCCGAACAGACAATGGAATAATGAAAATTGTCAAAGGAGCGCTGGTGGTTTTAAAGGCGAGAAAGACAGTTGCAAACATGTTTGTATTAATGGGAGAAACACATCATGGGGCGAAGCGTCAATCGCATCGGCCGGTCCGAGAAGAGAAGACGATGATGTGGCATCAAAAACTAGGCCACATGTCGGAGAAAGGTTTGAAAGTTCTCTCGATCGAAGTTACTCCCTGGGCTTACAAAGGTTACTTTACCCTTTTGTGAGCATTGTGTTACAAGTAAACAAGACAGTTGAAGTTTGGCACATCAACAACTAAGAGCAAATGCATCTTAGACGATTCACTCGATGTTTGGCAAGCACCGGTTGTATCCTTGGGAGGAGCAAGATACTTTGTATCATTCATAGATGACTTCTCCGGGGAGATGTTGGGTGTATCCAATTAGAAGGAAGACAGATGTGTTCGCAGTCTTTCAAACTTTCAAAGCGCGGGTGGAACTTGAATCGAAAAGAAGATCAAGTGTTTGAGGACTCGACAATGGAGGAGAATATACCAGTGATGAATTTGATAACTTCGTCAACATGAAGGTATCAAAAGGCGGTTCACAACGACATACACTCCACAACAAAATGGAGTGGCGGAGCGAATGAACGAGAACTCTATTAGAAAGAACAAGAGCAATGTTGAAGGCCGCAGGTCTAGGAAAGTCATTCGGGCGAAGGCAGTCAATACCGCCGTTATGTGATAAATCGATCTCCATCAACCGCAATTGAGCTGAAGACACCGATGGAGATGTGGACCGGGAAGCCAACCGATTATTCTCGATTGCATATATTTGGAAGTCATGTGTACGTGATGTACAATACTCAAGAAGTCAGCAAATTTGGATTCAAAATCCGGAAAATGTATATTCTTGGGATATCTTTGATGGAGTGAAGGGGTATCGCTTGTGGGATCCCACTGCCCATAAGGTAGTCATCGCCAGAGATGTTATATTTGCGAGAAGATAAAATGCAAATGGAAGAAAATAATAGCATTTTAAAGGAGACTACGAAGTCCGAGATGGAAAATACTCGGAATCGTACTTCTTCCGAAGCCGCACGAGCATGAAGAACAAGAACAAATAGAGTCTAAAACTCCCGAAATTCGACGGTCAACTCGTGAAAGAAGACCACCGGCTTGGCACTCAGAATATGTTACCGAGAGCAACATTGCATACTTGTCTTCTAACAGAGGATGGAGAGCCATCAACTTTCCATGAGGCTATCAAAAGCACGGATGTATCTATGTGGATGACAAAGAATGCAAGAGGAGATTGAAGCTTTGCACAAGAATAACACTTGGGATCTTGTTCCGCTACCACAAGGAAGAAAGGCCATTGGCAACAAATGGGTTTACAAGATAAAGCGTGATGGCAATGATCAAGTGGAGCGGTATCGTGCAAGATTGGTGGTGAAAGGGTATGCTCGGAAAGAAGGGATAGACTTCAATGAGATATTTTCTCCGGTGGTACGACTTACTACAATCGAGTAGTCTTGGCGATGTGTGCTATATTTGATCTTCACTTAGAGCGGTTAGATGTGAAAACCGCATTTCTTCATGGAGAACTTGAAGAAGAAATTTATATGCTCCAACCGAGAAGGTTTCTTTGAAACAGGCAAGGAGAACTTGGTTTGCGGGTTGAACAAATCTCTATACGGTCTCAAACAGCGCCGAGGTGTTGGTACAAGAGATTTGATTCCTTCATAATTAGCCTTGGGTACAACAGACTCGAGTTCGGACCATTGTACGTATTACAAGAGGTTTGAAGAAGATGATGTTTTCATCATTCTCGTTGTTGTACGTGGATGACATGTTGGTAATAGGCCCCAACAAAGATCGAGTCCAAGAATTGAAGGCACAATTGGCTAGGGAGTTTGATATGAAGGACTTGGGACCAAGAACAAGATTCTAGGGATGCAAATTCACCGAGACAGAAGTAAGAGGAAGATTTGGCTTTCTCAGAAGAATTATTTGAAGAAGATCTTGTGACGCTTCAACATGCAAGATTGTAAGCCAATTTCCACCCCACTTCCCGTTAACTTCAAATTATCCTCAAGTATGTCTCCTAGCAATGAAGCGAGAGAGGATGGAGATGTCTCGAGTACCGTATGCATCGGCGGTGGGAAGTTTAATGTTTGCCATGATATGTATAAGACCGGACATTGCACAAGCAAAGGGGAGGAGCGGCTAGTCAATACATGGCAAATCCTGGTAGAGAGCATTGGAGTACTATTAAGAGGATCTTGAGATACATCAAGGGTACCTCGGATGTCGCTCTTATGTTATGGAGGATTAGAATTTATCGTCAAGGGTTATGTTGATTCAGATTTTTTTGGCGACCTTGAGAAAAGAAAATCCACTACAGGGCTATGTGTTCATAATTGCAGGAGGAGCTATGAGTGGGTCTCTAAACTTCCGATCGTTGTAGCTTTATCCACAACAGAAGCTGAGTACATGGCAGCTACACAAGCTTGTAAAGAAGCAATATGGATGAAGAAACTTATGGAAGAGCTCGGGAAAAAAAACAAGAGAACATTCTTTTGTATTGTGATAGTCGAGTGCTTTGCATATTGCAAGGAATCCCGCGTTTCATTCAAGAACAAAACACATAGATGTTCAAGTATCACTTTGTTCGCGAAGTGGTGGAAGATGAAAGTGTAGATTTTCGAAGGTTCACACAAAGGAAAACCCAAGCAGATGTTTTGACCAAACCAATCAACACTGACAAGTATATATGGTGCAGATTCTCTTATGGCCTAGCGAAACGTAAGCAGCATGAAGATGACAAGTATAGAAAGGATAGAAGAATCACAAATGATCAAGGGTGAAGACTTGATTAAATCATCAAAGTCTTCAAGTGGGAGAATGTGAAGCTAGCTGGCTGGCACCATTTGGGTGCCACTTGCCCCTTGCCACTTGGCCATTTGGCCACTTGGCCACTTGCCCATTCCCTTATCTCTTGCATGGATGCTTGCCTATAAATAGGCAATGCATCCAAGCATTATAAACACACCATAAGAGAGAAACAAGAGAGGAAGAGAAGAGTGAGAGAGAGAGAAAAAGGGAAAGTAATCCCATAAAATTGTGAGGTATTTGTGAGAGAGTAAGTGAGGTGTTTTCTCCTAGTAATAGAGAGATTTCAGTTGTTCTCCTATTGTTAGAGAGAGGTTGTAATTCCCACATTACTTAGTAAAATCCTTCTATACTTGTCCGTGGACGTAGCCAAATTGGGTGAACCACGTAAATTCTTGTGTGTCTGATTTCTCATTTTATCCTATCATTTGCCTTTTATCTTGCTGGGTTTGCATGCCAGTATCCTAACATTGGGGGTGTAGTTTTCACTTCTCCACTCCAGAATCTAGATGACTCAAAGGCCATACTTTATGCTTTCAATCCAAAACTCTTTTCTCCATCCGAACACTCATTTTAGCTCCCCCTGTATGTCCCATTTTTCTGAAGAGCAAACTAGCAACAAATTTATATGTTGACAAGAAGGAAGTATTGAAGTATTTTGATCCTTAATGGAGGAAAATTGGTGAAGTAACCTTCCCAAGTTTGAGCCTCGATCTTATTGCAATTTCATAAACTTCTTCCAGGGAAAGGGGGCATGAAGAAAGTCTACCACTCATTTTCAATTTCTGTCCGTGCATTAGCAGAGTAAAGAAGACAATTGAACAGACAGAGAAATTTAGAGTTT
The DNA here is from genome assembly GCA_019202695.1 of Populus x sibirica. NCBI lineage: Eukaryota > Viridiplantae > Streptophyta > Magnoliopsida > Malpighiales > Salicaceae > Populus > Populus x sibirica. Next base: position 1,002,812 of record JAGMVL010000452.1, read on the forward strand.
CCATTTTATATTTGAAGTATGAAAAATCGTTTCACTTTCCAAGCTGCCTTGAAGATTCCTTTTTCAGTTTTGGGCTCTAATGAAAATAGCATGAAACCAGACAGTTTGTCCAGACAAGCCAAGGGAAGTACTTCTGTACACCCCCTCTAGTCTGTATCAAGTCAATGAATCTCTTTAGTATTGCTCCTATTTCTAGTAGATGGACCTCTTGAAACATCCAAGAATTTGTCTGATAGATGATGCTGAGATGATCAAGACACTTAAAAGAGTGCTCCTTGGAAAACAATGATTGTATCAGAGTCCCGTAAAAGAAGTTACCATTTCACCTGAATTTGGTTCTATGCGGAATTGTTTTAACAATGTTTCTGGCTTACAAGGAGTTATTGTATTCTGTTTTTCATTTCTGAATTTTAAATTGTTGTTTACATTGGTTTCTTTCTGGTAAGTTAGTTTGTTGGATTCATTGTGCCATATGTTCCTAATTGAGACACATCTAACGTTCTTTATATTCTGACATTTTCTATCTTGTCTCTGAAGCTTGTCCACTGGGTGCTTACTGCCCACTAGCGAAACTGAACAAAACCACTGGCATATGCGACCCGTAAGTTCATTCTTGTTTCGTGCCTTTTCATTTCAAGTTTTTTTTTTTTCTGTTTTATCATACATACATTAATATTTATTAGCAGAAATGTTTTGCAGATACCTTTACCAATTGCCTCCTGGAAACCCAAACCATACATGTGGTGGAGCAGATGTTTGGGCCGATATTTTAAGTAGCGGCGAGATATTCTGTTCAGCAGGATCATACTGTCCGTCCAATATCCAAAAAATTCCTTGCAGTCGTGGGTATTGATAATTATCCCTGAACTTCCGGCAGTTATCTATTGAATTGCATTTCTCACCTTTCCTCATATCACAGCCACCTGTTTTGCTTTTCCTTTTTCTAATGAAACTAAGCTGCGTTTTGTTTCAGACATTACTGCAGGACTGGTTCAACGTCTCAAACAGGTGGGCATTCTTTTACTAGTTTATTGAGAGGATATTGTGTTTGTTGTATTAGTCTGTGCTACTTTGTTATTCTGTTGCCGGGGCGTACTTTTTTCATCTGCTATGTTTCTGCTTGTTAACAATCTATGCCTTTTGGTTTAGAAATTTGATTTATTTTCTTTCAATTTTAGCAGCATGTATAATCTTTAACAATGAACTTGCAGGGTGTTTTAAGCTGGCAACTTGTGAACCACGCTCAACAAATCAGAACATCACTGCATACGGCATTTTATTTTTCGTGAGTGGTCAGTTTACCTTTTAATCATTGTCTGGCGATGGATTTGAGTTTCCATTACGGTATACTATTATGAGAAGAATGGCAAAAAAATAAGTGTCAGAATGCACACAAAATATTTACGACATACTTCAAAATCGCAATATTCTTATATATGATCCTGTGTGCACAACCATCAGATCTAATCGCTTCACTTGTCAATGTAGGCTGGATTAAGCTTTCTGCTCATCATTATTTACAACTGTTCTGATCAAGTTCTTGCGACTCGAGAGAAAAGACAGGCACAGACAAGGGAGAAGGCAGTTCAAAGTGTAAGAGAAACTGCACAAGCACGTGAAAAATGGAAATCTGCAAGAGACATTGCCAAGAAGGGTGCCATTGGACTGCAAACTCAGTTGTCACGCACATTTTCTCGTACAAAGTCTAAAAAGCCAGCAGAGCAGCCAAAAGGTTTAGGTCAAGCTAAACCTGGAACAGATGCTGCTCTACCACCTATGCCGGGAGGTAGTTCATCTTATCAATCATCTGCAAAAGGGAAGAAAAAGGAAAAGAGCAACCTCACACGGATGCTGGATGACATTGAGAACAATCCCGAGGGTCATGAAGGCTTCGATTTTAAGATTGGAGATAAAAACACAAGAAAGAATGCACCAAGGGGTAAGAAGTTGCATACTCAGAGTCAAATGTTCAGGTATGCATATGGACAGATCGAGAGAGAGAAAGCTATGCAGGAGCAGAACAATAATTTGACCTTCTCTGGGGTAATTTCAATGGCTAACGATATTGAAATCAGGAAAAGGCCAACTTTGGAGATTGCTTTTAAAGATTTAACCCTCACTTTGAAGAGTAAACGCAAACATCTGCTAAGATGTGTGACTGGGAAATTATCGCCTGGCCGAGTTTCCGCTGTAATGGGTCCATCTGGGGCTGGAAAAACAACATTTCTTTCTGCTTTGACAGGAAAAGCAACTGGTTGCGCCATGTCTGGTATGGTTCTTGTGAATGGTAAGACGGACCCGATCCAAGCATACAAGAAAATAATTGGTTATGTGCCTCAAGATGATATTGTGCATGGAAACCTGACAGTGGAGGAAAATCTCTGGTTCAGTGCAAGATGCAGGTATAAAACTATAAATTCACAATTAATTACTAACCACATTTTTGTTAGTCTCAAATCACATTGCCATCATAGTGATGACATTAATGTTGACATCCAACAAGTTTTCATGCATCAAACAAAATGCATGCATCTGGTGTTAGTCCTTCTTGTGTTTAACCAACATTGACTGACACAGCCCCCCTAAATGGTGGAAGTAGAACCTGGCTTTTCTGGGTTGTTGAACAACAGAAACTATAAAATGATTTTTATGTTAACGCATTTCAGACTAGGATATTGAGTTGGAAAACATCTAAACTTATGAACATTGCTAGAAATTTGCATGCATTAGGTGGTTAATTTTGATTGTACACATTTATATATACTTTTTCTACCAAACAAGGGAAGCTAAAATTTTCTGAATATTTCTGTTATTGTAATTGATGGCATTGGAGCTTCCTGAAAATTTGGAATTTCGTCATGGTGGGCCAAATATTTTTTTCTCGTAAAAGAAAACCTTTTTTTTCCTTCTATTTCTTCTATCAGTCTGCTTGGCATCATTCATGTATTTATATGCACACATATTGCATCAACACAACAAGAATGTCCAATTGTTCTCTCTTCTCTGTTCCTCCTTTGTTATTCATTTATTTGCTCTGGCTGCTTATATCTCCCCCCTCTCTCATACAGACACACCCTTTATGTATTAATTTTCTCTGCCTTCTTAGATATTACCCTCTCCCTCTCTTTCTTACACCCACAGTCACAAATGCTGTGGCTGTTTAACGGTACTTGCTTTTTTTAGCATATATATTTACTGGATTTCTGTTACTGTAGACTCTCCGCTGATCTACCAAAACCAGAAAAGGTTCTAGTTGTTGAAAGAGTTATTGAGGCCTTGGGCCTGCAGGCAGTGCGAGATTCTCTGGTTGGGACAGTGGAAAAGCGAGGAATTTCTGGAGGTCAAAGAAAACGTGTCAATGTTGGTCTTGAAATGGTTATGGAACCTTCACTTCTGATATTAGATGAACCCACATCTGGCTTGGACAGTTCATCCTCCCAGTTGCTACTTAGAGCTCTTCGACGTGAAGCTCTTGAAGGAGTAAACATATGCATGGTTGTACACCAACCTAGGTAATTTACCCTTTCTATTATGATAGAGAGTTGTCTTTTTAGATTATTTGATATAGTGGCCATAAGAGAATATTAACTTTCCTTTTTTTCCTTTGCTTTTCTTGGTTGCTTCAGCTATACATTATTCAGGATGTTTGATGATTTGATACTTCTAGCTAAAGGTGGCTTGACAGCATATCACGGATCAGCAAAGAAAGTTGAGGAGTACTTTGCTGGCCTTGGGATTACTGTACCTGAGCGTGTGAATCCTCCAGATTACTTCATTGACGTTTTGGAGGGCATTGCAAAACCAAAATCAGGGGTGAACTATAAGCAACTTCCAGTTAGATGGATGCTTCACAATGGCTACCCAGTTCCTATGGATATGCTGCAGAATACAGATGGGCTGGGACTACCCTCCGGTGAAAATTCTGCTCATGGAGCAAGTGAAGCTGGATCTGAAACAGAGTCTTTTGCTGGAGGTTTTTGGCAGGATCTGAAAGCTAATGTTGAGTCAGAGAAAGAAAAGTTGCTGCACGATTTATCAAAATCAGGCGACTTATCCGGACGGAGAAGCCCTGGAGTATATCAGCAGTATAGGTACTTCCTTGGGAGGTAAGGGAAATCCCATTTCTCTATTGTTGGTGCATGTAAAGTGTAACCCTCCATTATTATCATGATAATAGCGCTATGCTAATCGAAGTACTGTGCAATATTAGGCTCTTGCATCTCTCACGCGAAATTACTCTATTTTGGGATGATCAGTTTTATTGAATTTGCGTTCATCATAAAAATTAACATAATCTTCTTGAATGGCTTGTTTGTAGGGTTGGAAAGCAGCGGCTACGAGAAGCAAGGGCACAAGCTGTAGATTATTTGATTTTATTGCTAGCTGGAATCTGCTTAGGAACACTAGCTAAAGTGAGCGATGAAACTTTTGGGGTGCTTGGTTACACATACACTGTCATTGCAGTTTGTAAGTGATCAAAACCTCTTTAAGTTCTTGTATATGCAAGGCTCCGTTAGAATATTCTTGCTTAGATGTAGGCTTTTGATGTTTAAAACGTAGGGTAACTTGTGATCAAATTTGCACTCTATTGGGTGCTTGTTGTTTTGCATGCCAATCTGCCTTTTTCACTGTAAATTAGCTTCCCTATGTCCCTTTTATGAAGTGCTTTTTTGTACAAGGTTCATTCCCCCTAGTCTAAATGTTTTTCGGACTTTCAGCACTGCTCTGTAAGATTGCGGCTTTGAGATCATTTTCCCTGGATAAGCTACATTACTGGAGAGAGAGATCTTCTGGTATGAGCAGCCTAGCAAACTTTCTTGCGAAGGATACAATAGACCATTTCAGCACAATTGTCAAGCCACTTGTCTATCTGTCAATGTTCTACTACTTCAACAATCCAAGATCAACAGTCATAGATAACTACATAGTCTTAATCTGTCTGGTGTATTGTGTGACGGGAATTGCTTACGCGATGGCCATCTTCTTTGAACCTGGTCCAGCCCAACTGGTGAGCATTTGAAGTACCATTTGCATTGAGAACTTGTTAGTTCCATAAATTAAGTTGGTAAATCATGAATCCATCGCCCTCGTATAATAAACAGACATGCAATCCATATCCACATACGCTTATTGCAAACATTTTCACTCGCGCTAACGAGGCATTTTTTTGTGCTGTGCAGTGGTCAGTGTTGCTTCCGGTTGTTCTAACCCTGGTAGCAACCCAAAGTGAAAACGGCGTTGTTGTGGATTATATATCTGACTTGTGCTATACTAAGTGGGCACTGGAAGCATTTGTGATATCAAATGCTAAAAGGTTTGTATCTGACTTTGATATTCCTCCTTCACATGTGGTGATTAATTAATGTTTTGCATGTAATGTACCAACTTTCCTTCTGATTATTCTGTTTTTCAGGTACTACGGAGTTTGGCTGATAACAAGGTGTGGTTCACTCATGGAAAGTGGGTATGATCTAGGCCATTGGTATCGTTGTTTAATCTTTCTTGTTTTAACTGGTATAGCTAGTCGTGTTGCTGCCTTCTTTATTATGATTACCTTCCACGGGAAGTGAAGTCTTTTGTACTCTTTCTTCTTGTAAGAAGTAGGGGGGGGATCAATTCAAAGACTCTTGCTCTCATGGAGAGTGCTAGCATAGATTATTTGAAAGGGAGTTTGAAGTCATGGAACATAGTGCAGAACTTAAATCATGATACTAAGGTTCCTCTGCTTCGTTTCTGCATGATAATTTGTGTAAAGATAGATACATGGACTTCTTTTTCTTCCCTGTTTTAGCCAACACTAGACACCAGGAATAGAAATTTATTCTCAACTTTTCTCAATACTGTGCGTTGTTGATTTTTTTGCCAAGTACAGCAAGCTTCAATTTTATTTTTATTTTTTTGTTATGCGTCTCTTATTTTGTTCAAGATCGGGTCTGAGCAAGATATTTGCTCGGTGAAGTCTTGTCCAGGATGAAGTAAATTGTTCCTGAGGTCTTGTTCAACTAAGAGCATGACAGCAACAATCTTCTTTGTTTCCGAACCAAAGTAGGTGGTACTTCAGGATATTTGCGATGAGTCGCAGCAAAACATAATAATCCTAGGGTTCAACCAGAACACAGAGACAGGGGCAGAACTGGGATTTGCTTTATAATTTATTTTTTTTATTTTTTTTTTGAGAATGCTGTCTTTTTTTTTTATTGGGGCTGAGCTTCTTAAATTATGGGCTACATCGCTAATATTTACCAACTCGTCAAGATTTAATAGGATTAGTTCCTTGATAATGAATTATTATAGTTTGAAATGAATTGCAAGGTCCAAAACATTTATAAGAACAAATATTAATTTCATAAATTTGCAACATTATCACTAACATCGAATTTTATTTTACTATAGCCTATCAATTTGTTCATGTTAAATATCCTTTTTCTTAGGAATCATATAAGCTTAAAATCTTGAAATGTCAAAATTAGTGTAATGGTATTATTGAAGTTAAAAAGAAAAATGTTCTTTGTTTGACAAAAACTTGCATAAAACCCGCATGATGTAAGCAAGTCCGTCACCCTAGCCAGTAGCACTGGCATCACTTCACGACTTTGATTTAACTTTCAAGTACAATGATTGTGTTTTGAAGTATATTTTATTTTTTAAATTTTATTTTTAATATAGTATATAAAAATACTAAAAAATAATTTGAAATAAAATAAAATAAAATTTTAACTTTAAAAATATAAAAATAAACTGATTATTTTATTTCTCTCTTTTTTTTTTCAGATTATTGGACCCCATCAACCTTTTTGTTATAATCTCCATAAACTGATCTCCTCTTCTTCTAATATTTGTTGAGGCACAAATGCCTTATATACGTTTTTAATGAACAGAAATTAACTCATGATAGTACTGTTGTAGTTTATAAAGCATCATAAGCAACCAGCTGACAGCTTATAACACGAGTGCATGAAAATGGAAAAAAAATTATCTCTTCAAAAAATTGCTCTGGAAGAAGAGAACTTGGTCAAAGCAAAATATTAAACAAAATATTAGTATAAATTATTTAAAAAATATCAATTTATTATTTTATTATTTTTTATATAATTTTAAGGTACTCATATAAAAAATAAAAATATATTATTTTAATATATTTTTAAATAAAAAATCCCAGTACCAAATACAAACACATCTACAAATCCAATATTATCTTTAGGTACCAACCCAAGTACTGTTAACTTGGATTTAAACTTCATCAACTGCTCAGATATATTTTTAAATTCCAGGTATATATATTGTTCATAAAAGAACGCAGTAATGCAATTACAATAATTTATACAGCAAAGCAATGAAGTCCCAGATTGCCAAAAAAACAAAAAGTGGCCGCAATGATCACAAGCAATGAAAGTCATGAATCACGGCCCATGGCCAAGAATATTAAGAAATTATGTTGTAATGGGTTAATTATCAGGCCGAAGGCTTTGTCAGCAAATTTGAACTTGAATAGTCTTTCTTGAAGAAACTTCAACGCAGGATTGAACATGACAAATTTTTTTTAAAATATTTTTTATTTAAAAATATATTAAAATAATATTTTTTTATTTTTTAATAATTATTTGTCACATTATCATATTAAAATATTAAAAAAAATTAAAATAGAAAAATAAATTTTTTCAAAAAAATTTTAAAATACAAAAACACACAGTATGCAAGGTGGAAGTTTGGCATCGGGATTTTGTTTCATTTCAATATTAACTTGTTTTGATAAACTAAGTTATATGATTAACTCTTACCATTTTGTGTATTTAAATTAGCAAAGCTTGAACATGTCAAGATCTAGCTCGGCTCATGTCTCGTTCAATCCCGCGTTTAATCTGTGCCCCATATTCTTTTCAACATCTCATAGAAATTGGCTTCCAAGAAATGAATCAAAAGTCTATTCAAATCTTTGAAGGAGACAAAGTCTACACATACACGTACGGGAAATATGGACATATATTGTCCGTATTGGGTGTAATTTAATTATTTACTAATATATACATTCCATGTCCATGAAATTCTACGTGCATTTTTGCCACTCAAAATTGGAATAAAAGTCATCCAACATGTACAATAATGGCCATTAGGGTTCATGACAAAGGACACAAAAATAAAGAACACATGGAGGAGCTAGATGTCGCAATTGCTTATATAATGTACCAGCTGTATTTCATTGAAAGTGATTGTATCAATTTTGGATTTTTTTTAAAAAAAACTCTATTAATTTCAATTTAAGAAATTGAGGTGCTTGTGGTTTGATTCATCCATAAGTTCATATCAGCCAACGACACATGGCACATAGAAATTTTTAATTTTGAGTTCAAACGTGAGGAAACAAAAGAAACCAAAAAAGAAATATAGAAGAAATTAAAAGAAAAATAATACTTTTTTTAGATTGCAATTGTGTGATGTAATTGGCATGATTTAATTTCCAATATTATAATTACAATGTATCTAGAAATGTTATTTACAACCGCGTGCTGTTTTTCTAAATACCCCTCTACTTCCTTTATGCAATACCATGATTTGAAAAAAGAATAAAAAAAGATTTTTTTTTTAACGATGAATAAAAAAAGGGAATCATAGTCATGGATGGAAAATGACGTGTCGATAACGTGCATTTGGAAATATGTAAGCCTTCTGTTTTGGTTCGTGTACATAAGAATATTCAAAACCCACAACGTTATCAGGGGGTGTATGTTTCCCACGGCATAAGAAAAATAATTTTATTCTTCCAAAAAAAAATAAAGAAAAATCCTCACCATCTTTCTTAGATGTAGATAATATTTGAATACTATTTCAAGAAAAAAAAACCAGAAACAATAAAGAAAACAAAGATAAAAAAAAAAAAAAATTGGTAATAACTAGGGGCAGGGCCACCTAGAGGGAAGGGGGGTAATTGCCCCCTTAATATTTTTTTCAAAATATTTTTTATATTAAAATATTAATATAACAACCTATATCTTGCAAAAAAACATTAAACAAAAAGGAAAAGAAAGTAGAAAATGACATGGCTAGAGATTTCTTTTTCGTTCTCTAAATAATAAATTTAGTTGGAGTTATTTCATTTTTTTCCTTCTCTTTAAAGAAAGTTTGAGAATTTTGTATCTAAGTTTTAATAGGTAGCTAATAAAATCAATTTTTTTAGGCTTATATTTAAACAAAAGTTGAATGAATGACTTGTTATTTTTAAGACGCAGACACAAAGTGCTTTAATATGTTCTGTTAACAATTCTAAGATTACTTAATCACTTGGACTCAAAAAGTAATTATTAAGTTTATAAACAGAATTCAATAACTTGGATCTGGAAAAAAAAAACTTATTAATCTCTACTTTTTGCATATTATTGCTACCAATTATATTACAGTGGAGAGTTTTTTTTTTTATCTTGTTATGCATATTATAAAAAGTAGATTGTGGAAGAGGTTGAGAAATAAACGAATAAATGACAATTTGGTTTGTATGCATTAAAAAATATATCTTCGATTAGATTGATAATGAAGTCATTATTAAGCGGTTTTAAAATATAAAAACTTGAAAAGAACAATTATAATGTAAATTTTCTCATTTTAAAAATATTCTTAAATTAATTTCGCTTGATATGAGTTAGTACACATGTTTTAAATTGATTTTTCTATATAACGCATGTCTACATAAGATCAAGCATTTGTTAGTAATTTTTCCCCTCATTTACAAAATCTTGGCTTTGCCACTAATAGTGATGTACAAGACAAAGTGAACAAAAGAGTCTTAATTGACTCGGAATTTATCCTGAATCAACCCTCGAGTTGGGTTTTAAAAATATGATAATAATAATTTTTATATTTACATGTCTTAATTGAATAATTTTAGAATTGAAAGTTTTTAAAATGATATTTTAGGAATAAAAAAAATAAATATTATCTCTAAAGACATCTTTTCCATGTACCTTCTATTTTAAAAATATAAAAATTCACTGAGAGATAGTTGTTAGTTTGTCATAAATTCAAATTAGCATTAATAATTTTTTCACAATTTATCAATATATATATTTATATTTTTAAATTTATTTTATTAAATATAAATGATATTTTTATATTTTTCAATTAAAAAAACCATAATACAATAAAACATATTTATAATATTGACACACTTTTGAAATTATACAGGGTGATAAAACTAGTTACACTTAAAATGACCGGCTCGGCCACTGTCATACATGTGCTCCGTTTCAAAAGAAAACAAATTAATATAAATTTATGTGCTAATTAGTGAAGCACACATGCTTCCGTATCATAATTATTAATTAATCTTGTATGATTATTATTAATTAATCTTTTACGTGGGCTCGTACATATGTAAGTAGGTGTATGTGCAACTTAATTAATTAATATCTGACCGGCATATAGTCAAAACATGCCTGGATTAACAATAGTGGCAGTATTGCCTTTTCAAAACCAGTGACCCTTGACCCGTTAAATAATAATATAGTTAATATTAGCCCTAACATATAATATGATATCGTTTTAGCGAAATCCCTCCAAATATGTGTAAATATAGAAAGTACAATATTTCTTGTTAAATATTTGTCAATTTTTATATACTAAAAATTTAATGTCTTCTAGAAGAACGGTTGAGGTGGAACAAATAGGATGTCTTGCACTGTTCTCTCTGCCAACTACTACACATCTCCGTCCAGAAAAGCGACTGATTCCGGAGACGACGACGAATTTATGGTTGATGTACACTTTGTTCAAAAATTTCTCCACTCTTAAGCTAAATAAAGAGATAAAATATATTTTTTTCCACAGAAAAATCATTTTTCAATATCTATCGAAAGAGTTAAGAGCATTGAAATATATTATTTAAAGATTCTTTCTTTTATCTCTACAACTTTTCTCAGTGTTTTAATAAAAAAAATATTGATGTTAAATATATTAGAATACAAATGGGTTTTGAAAATATTTTTTTCTTTGGGGGTATACATAAGAAATTAAATTTTATTTTCACCATTTAAAAAATTATATTAATAATTTGACTCTTCTAAATAGTTTTATCATTAAAGATATTCTTACTTGATTCCATAGTTCTAAAGGCAAAATAATTATTATTTAATAGTTTTTGGGTTTTTTTAGTGCAAAAGGCAAAAAAACAAAGAAAAGAAAAGCAATTTCCATTTTTTCAGTCAAGGTTCATATGGGAGTATAGTGCGGTGTGGTTGAAAATATGTTTGTCCCAACTAAAATTTTAAAAATATTTATTTAATTAAAACATAATATTTTTACATGAATTTCACTTAAAATTATTCTTGAAACAATAATTAAAAAAAAACTATAATTTATAGTTTTTTTAAATTTTTTTTTTCAAACTACAACCACAAAACTAAACAAACACTTAGTCATTGTTTGTTTCAAACTTTTCTGCGTTTGTTTGTCATTAGAAAAGTTAGTCAACATAAAATACTTTCCAATCAAAGGAAAATTTGGTTTGGTTTTCAAGAAAGTGTTTTTCTTTTATTTTGGGCGGAAAACACTTTTTCAGAAGTTGTAAAAAATTTAGAAATGTCATGTTATTTGCTGATTATATCAAATTTGATCCTCAAACTTTTGATTGTTATATATTTTGATTTGATTTTTTTTTTTAATTTCATCCATTAGAATTTGATTTAATTTGATTTTTATATCAACTTTATTCCTTGTTTTTATGATTGTTATTTACTTTTCTCTTATAATTTTTTTAATTGATTTTTTTATCTATCAGATTTGGTATTTATTCTCTTTATTGTTATTTATTTTATTTGAAATAATTTATGAAATTATATTTTTTTATTTCATCATCTTTTTTTTTTATCTGTTAGATTTAATCTCTATTATTTTGATTGTTATTTATTTTATTTGAGATAATTTATAAAATTAGATTTTTTTTAATTTTATTCTCATTCAACTTTTTAATTTGTAAAATTTGTTTCTCATTATTTTAATAAACTTGAAAAAAATACTAACAATTTATTTTCCAACTCATTTTCTATAATATAGTCAAATATTAAAAAATATTTTTCAATTTATTTCTCATAATATTACCAAATATTAAAAAAAAAAATATTAGCCACACCGTCTTCATCTTCTCCCTCCCATTCTCACAGTCGCCAATCACAATCACCAGCCGCCAACCACTGTCTTTTTCTCCCTCTGCGCCACCGCTACCTCCACATACACCAATTATGATCTACGTACCACAACTAAGCTTCGTGGATAGTTCACGAATATTTTATAAATAGATGGGATGAGGCTAAGCCTAGAAAAGGTCTAGATCGTATACAATTAAAGAAAATGCTGGTGATTCTGATAATTGAGTAACTTGATTTTATTATCTAAAATACTAAAAATAAATAAATTACAATTAACTAACTGAAATCATGCCTTAGGAAAGTTTTGATTAGATAAAAAAAAAATTAGGTCCCGGAAAAGTTATAAGCTCACTAGTTTTAAGAATTCAAAAATAAAAAAATATATAATCCGAGTAATCCAATTTTTTTTTTAATATTATTTGAATTTCTTGATTTTTTTAATAATTACCCAAAAATAATCTCCGATTCTCTAAAACTTATGATTTTTTTTTAATCGAATGGGATCTTGGTAATACAGGTTTCTTTTGAATTATTCTCACCTATATGGAGCTTCTTACTATTAAACCATCATGTAGTGTCCTACGAAATCAAAATTTAGTCAAATCCAATCCACATACAATATCGTACATAATATTCGTTGACACATTACCAAAAGGACTGTTATATTAATATTTTAATTTCTTTAATTATTCCTTAATTAAAATGATCCTCTTACACCATGGAATTCTTTAATGTTGAATTATTAGATATTACATCAATGTTTGGAACGCGATTTAAACAACTATGTATTTTTTTAATTTTTTTTATATTATTTTAATGCGTTAATATTAAATTTTTTTTTAAAAAATTATTATTTTAAAGTATTTTCAAATAAAAAGTATTTTGAACTGTAATTATTATTATATTTTTAAATATTCTGAATATGGTTGAAATATGATATTAAGCCTATTTTTTCACACATAGATTAGTGGATGCTATTGGTGCACGTATCTTTTTGTATCATCATAACTAATATTTTACTTAAAATTAGGATGATTAATTCCTGGAAAACAATCGATCCTTCGTTTGTTTGGAAAGAAACCCCAAGGCTATAAGGATTAGAAATTAATCTACGACTTTCATGCATCCTATCTAAGACTTAACCACTTCCTCTTTTTTTTTTCTTTTCTTATTTATCAATCCTCATGGGTTGGAATCTTTGTTTTAAACTTTTAAAAACCACATATAATATTTGTAAGAAATTATTAAGTATATTACCAGTAATCCTTGCATTTTTACTTTTAATCTCAATTAATCTTTTACGTCTCGTTTACGCCACCTAACGTGGGATAAAGAAAACTGGGGGCTAAGGTTAAGTGCGCCGCCTTGTTAATCCAACCTTTAAATATACCTAGCCACATGGCTCCTACATTCAGCTCCTTCTACACGTTATTTCTTCCATCTTCATCTTCAACAACCACACCGGCTTCCTCCATGTCTTTGAACATGGTGCCCAATTCTTATGCTTCTACTGACTTGGAAGGCGCCAAGGGAAATGGATTTTTGGGATTGATGCAAGAGATGGAAGCTCCTGCAGCCAGTTTAAATGTCGACAACATCTCTCAAAACAGAGGCCTTGTTGGGTCTGTAAGTGAAGGGAGATTGGAGAAGAAAAGGGGAGAAAAGAAGACAAGAAGGCCTAAGTATGCTTTTCAAACAAGGAGCCAGGTTGATATACTTGATGATGGCTATAGATGGAGAAAGTATGGTCAAAAGGCAGTGAAGAACAACAAATTCCCCAGGTAACTAAGTACTATATAAGTATATATACTCCTTAATTTTTTTCTTTTTTTCTTTTTTATAACTAACTATACTGATCTTTAATTTGTTTCAATACAACATATTTAAAGTATTCAACATTTATTTATTATAAAATCCTCGCATGTATAATTAAGACAGCAAATTCAGTATTTTATATGGCATAATTCATACTCTTTTAAATACTTTTTTTCTTAAGCAAAACGTTCCGCAGAAAAAACTCTTGTTTGGTTATAAGAGTTTCCGAATCCGAGAGAATTAAGGATGACTTCCCCAAGATATTCTTTGGACTCATGCTCAAACATCGAACTTTAGGCAACATTTATTTCATAGAAAGTGATCACTTTTTTAATTTTTTTTATAGTTATTTACTATTAGAAAAGTTAATCAATAAAAAAAATATTTTTTAATTAATTTTTTTTAACTTGGTTTATAAAAAAATATTTTATTTTTATTTTAAATAAAAATATTTTTTAAAAGTTATGAAATAATCAGAAATGTTTTTTTATTTGTTAATTATATTAAATTTACTCCTAAATTTCTCAATTTCTATATATTTTGTTTTTAATCATTTTTATTTTCAATTTTATCTCTTAAAATTTGATTAAATTTTATTTTTATATCAATTTTGGTTCTTATTTTTTTAATTAAAATTTTTTATCTATCAAATTTGGTTCATATTTTTTTTATTGTAATTTATATTATTTGAAATAATTTATGAAATAATTTTTTTTTATTTCATCATCTTTCAACTTTTTTATCTGTTAGATTTGGTTTTTATTATTTTGATTATTATTTATTTATTTTAAAATAATTTATGAAATTATATATTTTTTTAATTTCATCATCCATAAATTTTCATATTTGTAAGATATGGTCATTATTCTTTTAATAAACTTGAAAAAAAATTAAAATAAGTTATTCCAGCTCATTTTTCTTGACATAGCTAAACAGTAAAAAATATTTTTCAGCTTATTTTTCATGATATTACAAAACATAAAAAAATAATTTATTTTTTATAAAAATCACTTTTCAAAATAAAACTACTTCTAACAAACAAACAGAACTATAATTTATTCAATTAAGTTTTAGTTGCAACTTGCAATTTTGCAATCTGTGAATTGCATGGATCCTCTGTTTTTTTCTTTCATGAAATTGGAATGATTTTCATACTTAAAATCTTGTTTCCAAAGCATTTATATATAAATATATTAACAAAAACTCTAAAACTTAATTGAATAAATTATAGTTCAATTAAGTTTTTTTTTTATATCTATATATATATTAGGAACGCGGAGTAAATATATTTTGGAATTTAAAATGTGAAAGATGTGGGTTATGATGATAAATTACAGAAATCTTTTTCTTTTCAGAGTTTTGAAAATAAAAGAGGTAAATTTTGGAAATAGAGACAACGAAAGAGATTCAATCAAACGGTGGTGGTGAGGAGGAAATATGATTCCATATATTAAAAAACAAAACTTTAAGGAAGTCAGAAAAATACAGTAAAAATATCTAGATTTATTATGAATTGAGACAGTAAAATTATTATTTTACTTTTAAAAAAGAGAGACTAAAATGTTTATAAGAGATAATTGGATCTTTTCATATATACAAGATTCATCGGTAATTTTAGATTTGGACTTGGATAGTTTGATATTTTTTTTAAAAATTACATGTTATAAAATTATTTAATTTCTTTTAAAAGCAAAATAAATATTTAATTTTGGTTTAGGGGCTCTTTCTGTATTTTATTTTTTATAGACAATAAAATGACTTTATTTTCTTTAAAATTAAATTTTCCTTGCCTTGCTTCCAAGAGTTTATTTGTAATTTTATTTTGGTTTTTTTGTGATTATCATTTAGTCTTAGGAGAAATTTTGCAGTTTTAGTAAATAAAAAAAATAAAAAAATTGCTAGCACATGCTTAAAACCAACCAACGAGTAAGGCACTAAAGCATGCTCCAACAAACACGTCCGACAGCTTATGACAGCCCAAAATAGCCTTTCTTGGTGTTTTTTGATTACTTATAGCGGGGCCTACCTTTCTAGACAATGATTGTGATATTATTCCTTCCAGTTTGATGTCAGTTTGCTTCTTTTCTTTCTTTTATCTCTCATTGATTTTCAGGTTTGGCTTCAAAATTTCCCAGCAACCTTTCAATTTTTTTTTAAATTTAATCTATATTTTTTTAATTGATATATTTTTATTTGAATTATTTTATATATTTAAATTCACTTTTAAATTTATTATCTTTTAATTTTTTTAATCTGTTAGATTTTATCTTTTTTCTTTTAATTGTTTTCAATTGATAGTTTTGTATTTGAGTTATTTTATAGAATTAAAATTTGTTTTTAATTTTATTATTTTTTAAATTTCTTAATATATCAAATTTGGTCCTTATTCTTTTTATTTTAATTTATCTTATTTTATATCATTTTTATTTTTTTTTACGATTTCATTCTCCTTCATATCTTATTGTTATTTTGTTTGCTTCAATAATTTTTTTTTAAATTGATAATTTTTTAAATTTCATCATTCAACATTAAATTTGGTTTCTTGATTAAGCCCGATCTACGATTTAACGGGTTACAGATTTTAGAAATTACCCAAGGTTTAGAAGATTTGTCCGACTCTATTGTTTTTTTTTCTCCTTTTTCAACTCATGTTTTTTTTTTTTATCAATTTCATTATTCAACATCTATTTTTTTTATTTGATTTCTATAGGAGTTTTTTATTTTTTCACTAATTTCATCATTCAACATTTAATTTCTATAAGTTAAATTTAGCTTTTTTAAAAAGAAAGTTTTTTTTAATTAAATTAATTCAATTACTTAAATATAATCATGTTATGCTCACTTAATAATATTTGTTTTGGCTTAAATATTGCTTTTTTTGGGTCTTTTCTTTTAATTAAATGTTTTTTTGATCATTCTCGGCCTTCAATATTTGGTTGATTAGAATTGAGCTTCTTATTTTGTTTTGATTTGGATTGTATTAGGTTATCACGGTCTCATGTCACCGTTTCAAATATTTTTTTTAAAATATATCATCCAATATATTATCATTTCAATATTTTAAAAGTGTTTCATTTAGGATGCATCCAATTTTTTACTTCTTAACATCTTTAGAATTGTTTTTAAGGTTATAAAAAAATAATCTAACATGCAGTGTAGCACGAAAAAAAATAATCTAGTGTGTATATATTGTCAAAGAACCATCTCAACCCAATAGCTTAAGCTATTAGGTAAGGTTTCAGGATATGATTTATATTATTCTCTAACACACCCCCTTAAGTGAAAGCTCTTTGGGCTTGAAACTTGCACTGTGCTTAATTTTTATCAAATAAATGGATATGCTGAGATTCGAACTCGTGACCGCTTGGTCATCAAGGCTCTGATACCATGTCAAAAAACCATCTCAACCCAATAGCTTAAGCTATTAGGTAAGGTTTCAAGATATGATTTATATTATTCTCTAACATATATATATATATATATATATATATATAGAAAATAAATTGAGATGGTATGATTGATCAATTTGGTGTTTGTGTATATATATTGCACTTTTATACAATTCCGTCTAGCTTTTTTCAATAATGGACAATGTCTCATTATTTTTAATATATTCTTTTACCTATTAAAAATTGTTTTTTTTATATATTAAGTACTAGTTAAAATGTAATTACTATTTATTTCTGTATCATAATCTTAATCGTGCAACATTTTGGATGGAGATTGTCCTTTTCTTTCTGTGGTTTTATCATTTCAGTCGAGGCGAATTCATATAGCAGAGGGTGAAATAAGAAATTGGAAGCTGTAACATTAGGAACCGTTAGATTGCACATATGACTAATAATTATCTTATAAATAAATGAGAAAATGAGAAATGCTTATAAGTTAGATCCATCAGCCAATAATTTAAGTTTTTAAATTGAAGATGATATCTATCTTCGTGTGTAATCAAGCTAGCTCTTGTGTGCATAGATAATGCAAAGGTCATACATTCTCTTGAACACAAACAACTCTTTGAGACGAGTGATGATTATGGTCAGACTGCTAAAAGAGAATTTGTGTTTGAATGGGTCATATTCACATACGAGAGGGAGATATTTGTTAGGTAGACATGAGTGGCAACTATCCCATTGAAAAAAAAAGGGTGTATATATATATATATATATAGTAGATAGATCCATGACTAGTCTAAACTTTTGGACTAGAGATGGTGTTCATCTCTTGTGCGCAAGTCTAGTATGATACAAGAAAAAATCCCAAATATTGTTCCAAAAACTCCGATTATCACACGACCTGGAGAGCCAGAAACTATCAATACTTGGGAATTGTTGGCAGGGCCCGAAGATATTATGACTCCTGTCCTTCTGTCTCATCGGTTTCGCAGTTTCTCCTTTGATGTTTCTCGTGATCCAAGCTCGATACCTGATAGTCCCAAAATGAATCTGCAGCAGAATGGCACATTGTCTCATCGGTGGCTTCAAGTTGCTGATAAGGATGCTAATTCCAAGTGTCCGGGACTCGATCCTGTAGTAGAGGAAAAATATTGTTCGCAAGGTCCACTAGTGCTCCTTCAACATCTTTCCAATAGTTACGTGTCGAATATTAATTTTTAATGCAATTTGGTGAATTGTTAGCACGTAAACGTTATATTCCTCGCTTTACTTGCCTCGGTTGAAGTAGCCAACGATAGGAAAATAATTCGTATTCTGTGATTACGATATGCTTTGGAATATATAATTTGGATGATGGATACATGAAAGATTTTAATTACATTGAAGAATTATTTATTAATTAATAGGCAGGCTTCCTTGAGGTGGAAGAACTTGGACGACCCAGTATTATATATGTGTGTGTGTGTGTGTGTGTGTGGTGAAAGAAAATCATTGCATGATCCCCTTGACTTGGAAATATCTAAAGTGGTCATGTTTTGTTAAATTAACATAGCTTAATTGACCTTAATCATAAAGTTTATATAACTAATTATTTCTTTGTGTTCTGTCTGCAGAAGCTACTATCGGTGCACACATCAAGGGTGTAATGTGAAAAAGCAAGTTCAAAGATTAACTAAAGATGAAGGAATCGTGGTGACAACCTATGAAGGAACGCATTCTCATCAGATTGAAAAGTCTACAGATAACTTTGAGCATATCTTGAGGCAGATGCAAATCTACTCCTGATATCCTTGTAACCAAGTCCCTACATTAAGTTAGACAGAAGAAATTATAGCAGTAGATCAATCTCTTAGACTTGTATATTAAGTTAGTGTTTGGTTATTATCTCGGGGTAAAAGAGATATAAACAATGAAGATAGAAATGATAAAATAGAGAAGGAGATGGAGACAAAATCGTGTTTGGTGGTAGTGTACAAGAGAAAGTGATGGTTTCTATATCCTATTTGGTTATATGATAAACAAAACAGAATAAAATATAAAAAAAATTTATTTTACCTTTAATATGTATTGTTATCAAACTTATATATTTTAAAAAATAATTAGATATTATTTTTCTTACTTTAGTTATATTGAGTTTTGAAATTAATAATATTATAATAACTTTGGTTATAAAACCAAAACTGACCTGGTAGGTTGACCTGAAATCAGGTCAACCCTAGATTTGAGATAACTCGAGTTTAAGAAAAAATAGAAAAAAAAATCATCTTGACCTAACTCAGTAAAATAACCAAGTCAACTCATGATAAAATCCGGGTCAAAAACCCGTTGACTTTTTTTTTTTAAATAGATCAAAATATTAAGGTTGCTTTGATTATTTATAAAAAAATTTTTGGGTTAAACAGGTTGACCCTTCCTACCCATAACCTAAACGTTGCTTTGGATTGACTCCCGAGTCGGGTTTTAAAACTATAATAATAATAATATTTTATCCTTATATTGACCATTTCGATCCACGACCTGGGTCTTGCTTTGGGTTGACCCTCGAATTAAGTTTTACAACTATGACAATAATAATTTTTATTTTATGTTGACTCAAATCAGCTCATGTTGACCCTCTTGACATATTACTCAGTCCTTACCCCATGTTAACTTCCGAGTCGAGTTTTAAAACTATGATAATAATTATTTTTGTTTGTACATTGATCGGGGTCAACAATCAACCCCACTTGTTACTCGGGCCTTGCCCCGAGTCGACCCCTGAATCGGGTTTTAAAACTATAATAATAATAATCACTTTTATTCTTACGCTGACTCGAGTCAACTCGGGTCAGTCCAACCCGTGACCCATGCTTTGCACCAGATCGACCCGTTATTTAGATTTTAAAATTATGATAATAATCATTTTTATCTTTACATATTTTAATTTAATAATTTTGAATTTGAGAGTTTTTTACAACTATATTTTAGAAATAATAAATAATAAATATTATCTCTAGAGACAAGTTCCTTTTGCATCTTCTGTTTTGAAAGTACATGAATTCACTCTAAAATTATTTCAGAAACATATTTATTTTTATATTTTTATCTCTTCAACTAAATATTTTTTTTATCTTTATTTTTTTTTGGTTCTAGAATAATAACCATGCTATGAAATTATACACTCCATATATCATATATGTCAGTTTACACGAAACCAGAAGGTAAAAAATTAAACCTTAATATAAAACGTGCTATATATATATATATATTTTTTTTTTTTAAAATTTTTTTTAAATCGTTTTGATATGCTATATTAAAATTAAAAATAAATTTTTTAAAATAAAATAATATTATTTGATATATTTTCAAATAAAAAATAATCTAAAATTCAAATACTATAAAAATACAATAAAACGATTCGACGTAGTTTATACATGCAGTATGTGTGTTGATGAATGAAAAGACATAAAAAGAAAAAAGAGAAAAGGAGTCAATCTATCTATATATATACTATAAAGCTATATTTAATAGTTATTTGATCAAACTAAACCCCACTCGTGACACTTATCAAAACAAAGTAAGGCATTTAACTATAGATTTATAGATATTGATCAGGAAGATTATAGATTGTACAAAGCAATCTGGAGAGAACATTAGAATGCCATGCCATCTGGAGCTCCTTTCATTCCAAAATAAAGTGCAAGCACGCACGCACGCCATGGAATTCGAAGAAGCATAGCAGAATATCTTTCTTTATTTTATTTTATCAACATGAATGTTTAGATTAATTTGGATATATTTTGATTAATATTATATAATTAATGATGATGTAAATTTATAGTAGCTCTAAAATTTAAAAAACTCAAATTGATAATTTTTAAAAAACAAAATTGCAACCTAATTAGTTAGGTTGCATTTTAAAATCAGAAGGAAAAAGATATTTTCTTAGCCCAGTCGAGTTCAGACTCTTATGTTTTTAATTTGTCTATATACGTCTAGGATTTGCGTCCAAACAGCACGAACAAACATAGTGGTCGACAAAGGACTTATGATTTGTTTCTTTCATTTGTCTGTTTGTAGTCCTTCAAAGTTTGCCTTTTTACGATGACAAACACACACTGCTTGGAGTTTAAAAATTATGTGATTATAATTATAATATATTGGGAGTTGAATGTTTACCTCTTCAGCTCTCAGAATTATGCTAAATCAACCCTCAAACAGTTAAAAATTAATAAATCATGCTCACATCAATGTGTATTCTCGTAGTAAAATGAAAAAAGGAGGGGTATTTTTGCATATTAGATTTTGGAGGGGTAACGTTGTTAAACAAAACCGAAATTAAAGGTAAATTACACAACACATCAACAAATATGGGTAGCTGATTCACTTTCCGTTTGTTTATGAGTTGTATCTGTTTTTGTGGTGGTGGTATTTTTTTTTTCAAGTTATTTTTTTTATATTTTGAATTTTTATAGTATTTAGATATTAAAAATAAATTTTAAAAAATAAAAAAAATATTATTTTAAATAAAAAATACTTTATGATATAAATTTAAAACGGACAGTTGCTGGACAGCAGCCAGCACCAGACAAAAGCCCGATTCTACAAAGCCCAACAACACAAGCACAAACACAAATATATATTTCTTGTTCTCCAATCTTAAATACTAGCCTTTTCACTCCCCGAAAAAATCATGCTCTCTGTTCTTGCTCGCACTCTTTTAATTCAAAATCAAACTTAAAAAAAAACCCATCTATTTATTACATTATTATTACTGTTATCAGTGGCTATCCATCCATGGCTATTCCTCTCGGCAAGTTAACTATTCTCGTCGGTGCAGGTCCGTTAAATTTGTTTGATTTTATGTTTCTAATTTTCCTATAAACTTTTTAACTACTTTATTTTAGTCGCAAATTGATTTGATTGTATTTGTTTTTAATTTGGGATGTGTGGAGCAGTGAGTGAGTTTTAGGGTTTTCGGAGGTGAACCCTTGATTCGATTGTTTTTTAGTGTGTGAACATTTTGTTCGTTAGCTCTAAATTTGAAACGAAGTATGTGCCTGTTTATGTGCGATTGTATTAGGGAGGGGTTTTGTTAGTGTTAGGGACCTTAGGCACTTGATATAAAGTTGGGATTTTTTTTTCTTTTTGGTGTGTTTGCTTTCTTTTGCTCTATAGTTAATTGCAACAATGAGTTGGTGAGATTCTGGGCTAGTTTGTCTGGTCAAGGGGTTCTGTTCTGTTGCATTGATGTCATCGGTCATACTTGATTTGCTGTGAAATTACTGTGCAGCTCTCACATTAGCTAGAATTCTCTCTCTCTATGTGTGTGTGTGTTTTTACAGTTATTAAAAGTGATTGTGTTTTTACAGTTATTAAAAGTGATTCTGCTTCTTGTTAATACTAACGAGTATTATTGTGTTTGAAGTGAATGTAATCATTTGGCTTTATATGATACCAGAAAAAAATGAACTTGAATCCCTTATCTTGCCACTGGTAGTTGAATTAGATGATGGGATAATTCTAGAATGCTGGGCTAGTTAGCAATCGGGTATTTAATTAGACAAATGTAGTACCTTGAAGTGGAATAAGAAGTGCCTTCTATTTTGTAGGCAAAAAGGAAAAAAAGTGACAATATGTGCTCGTGAGGGGCAACAACTTCCAGTGTCTAAAATCTAATAATCATGTTAGCTGGGCCATATCTTATTTAGTTGGAGAAATATGAGTCCAGAATAGGCGGAATGCTGGGGAACACTCACTTAGGGTACTTTAGTGGTTGGGGATTATTAATAGACTAGGCATCACTTTCATTCTTTCTAGATTGTTCTGTACCCCTAAACCCATCACCGAGGTCCTGATCAAGCTTTCATAGGAAGCCTATTTACCCACATCTCGCCATTATTCCAACCACCTTATTGACCCCCTTGCTGATAGTCAATAACTTCATCTCTGTTATGCATGTCTAATGCTTCTGTCTAGTGTATCTTAACCAGACTGGTACAGGAATGTCCATGTGTGATCCTAGTCTTGATAAGCAAATTTCTCTCCTTTGTACCTTCAGATGTTTCCTTTATCTAAATCAAAGCCATGCTTTGTAGAAATAATTTTCTTACTTAATTAGTTGTCTTCTGGATTTTAGGTATTCTTGGCTCAGTTCTTGCGAAAGAGGGGCGCATGCCTGATGTTTCTAGTTTTGTTTCAGGAGCTTTCAAGGTACTTATATGACTTATTGTGATCTCTTAGAAATGCAAAAAGTTCAATGAATATTTGGGGGTTTATCTTCATTGATAGTAGACTTGTTTGCAGTATCTCTATTATTTATGTCTTAACAGGTGGATTATGATCCATTACATCAGCCCTTTTACCTTTAACTTTGTATTATCTTTACTAGACATGCTTTTGTGATGATTTTTTTTGTCTTTTATTGCTTGTCTTTACTGGCATTTTTCAGTGTCTATGGTGGAGTGCATTGAAAATCTCGTGTCTTAGGTTTGCATTGTTTCAATTCAGTCTTTCACGAGATAATCTGTCTTTTGTTTAATTTTTGGGTTCTATTAATGTAGGACCTCATTGAATGCATACAACTTGAATGTTATTGTGATGTTACAGCCTTGATTATTTGAACTCTGCTATTTGCATAAAATTTGGTTTACCACGTTGCTTGTAGCATCTGTTGCCACTGATTAATTGTTGTTTAATTGACTCTTTGGATAAAATATTTTGTCAAGTACTTTTTTTATACTTGTTGCCTATGTCTTTTAGTAACTATAATGCGATTCAAAATGTAGCGTTAGATTCTCAGCAATTCTTAGTGTGCTTCATACTGATTGCTAGTGATTTATCTTTCACCACAGATTGCTCTCAGGCAACTTAAACGAGATGATTCTACTTCATCAGTTAGCAAGTCTAGCAAGCCTCCAAATGACTCTTTGATGGCTCAGGTTTGCTTGTCAATTTTATGGTTCTTTATAAGTTCTCACCTTTTCAAATTCAATTTGCAACATTCTTACATGCTTTTATCTTTTAATCCAATTCAATTGATAATGATTTTGCCTTTGCACTTTCTCGAAGATACTCCAGTAACCCAGTTGTAACTGATAGTGTTGTTGGTGATGACTGATTGCATTTTGAAGTGACTAAATTAAATCTTCTTTAAAATCTAACTTTTATGACAGGGATTTTTTTTTTCATTTGGTAGCAAAGTAAAAATCTCGAAGTGACAGGATAAGATGGTGAGAAATACTCATTTTGCTGTGCTTCCTACTCTGGAAATAATTTATTTTTTATGCTTTCTTTCCTGACATTTGTTTGGACAACCAAAGAAACATCAGAACTTGTACTGTCTGAATGGTTTATTGCGTAGGAACAAAATTTTGTTCATCTTTTTTTTGGTGAATGCCTGAATGTTAAACAGTCACTCATTGGATCTAATTTGATTGTTCAGGATTTAATTTGTTCAAATTTTCTTTTGTAATTATATGTGCTCATCATTTCAGGAAATGAATTATCATGTGCTTTAGGTTGAAGTGTCTGTTAGAGATTGAGAGTACTAGATTACATGTTTTACAGGTAACCAGCCTTCGACAAGAGCTGCAAATGTTGGCATCAAGTAGACCAGTCACAATTGTAACTGCAAGTGGGACAGGTTTGGGTTCTGATCCTTCTCTTGCATCTGAAACAGGAGATGAGTTATGTTGTGTCCATCCTGTTCTAACCACACATCTGTGGACTGGACTGGTCAACGTGGAACTTTTGCCCATTTTATTGCTTGAAAAATTACTGAAAGCATAATGAGGCTATATACTCCTTATTGTATTGTGCAACTTGGATTTCCAGGAATCACGGTCTGCTTCACATAGTTGCCATATTTGCATTGTATGTATTTGTCACTCCAGTCAACGGTCTGCTTGAAAAAGTTTATGGCTGAATCTGCACTATATTGTCACACAGATACCCATCTACACTGAGAAATACAAAATACACTAAAATAAATGTCTCTCTCTCTTTCTCAAAAATTCAGTTTAAATGTAATATAATATTGAGTTTTTAAAGTCTTTTTCTCTTGCAAAAATCCATGACGCAAAGAACAACAGAATAAATTTGTTGATGTTTCTTGTAATTTCTAATTTTCTCGGAGGGGAGTGGTGCTGCTAGTCCTTCTATGTTGTAATATACCTGTAAAGTTTATGTGCCTATGGATGTCCTTGCTTTATTCAATCTTTTACCTCCCCCCCTCTTTTTTCCTTTTTTAATGTGGGTATGTACATCTCTGAACTGTATCAGGTTCTCTTTTCTCAATGGTTATGCTGTGACAGTTTCACATTTTAACCATCGATTGAAGCTGTCCGACGTTGTTGTACATCTGTGTTGTGAACTTGAGTGTCCATTTACTTGTTTGTTACCATTCAATTTCCAATTTAGGAAATTTACATCACTGGAATGTATCTGGATCCTCAACTGTATGCTCTGTTGTTTCATATTTAAACAATGATCAAATTTGTCTTTGCTGCTATACATCTTTGCACGCGAGTGCTATTTATCTCTTTGCAACTTCATCTCTGTATAATCTCTTGAGAAATCTTAGACCATGTTCTTATTCTTGACATCAAGTGCTAATCTTCCATATAAACAACTTGCTACTTACTCATCTTTGGTCAAGTTCCTATAATATATGCTAGCTTTGATTATGCACTAATTTTGGACTGTTCTCTGACACTTTTATAACGTGCAGGTGCTAATAAATATGGTGTAGTTGTTGTGGTGATAGTTGTTGGATATGGCTATGTTTGGTGGAAGGTAATGGTTTCCTTTCTCGATTGATCTTTTGGTGTAATGTGTGTATAGGCACCATTTTGTCAAACATTACAATATATCATAAGGATCTAATTCATGTTTCTGGTATTACATCGTTTAATGGAGTATTATTAATACTGAAAAAATATTTCTTCCCTTGAGGTTTGAAGTGATAAGTAACCAAATTCAGCAAATGGTTAATACTTGAGTTTATTATCACTCTACCTCTTGTCGATATGTCTTGAGCTCCATCCTGTTCTTTGGTTTGACTGGTGCTCTATTCTTATAATTGTTGTATATTTTCAGGGTTGGAAACTTCCTGATATGATGTTTGCAACCAGGCGTAGTTTATCTGATGCTTGCACTTCTATAGGCCAACAACTAGAGAATGTTTATGGGTCAATCCGGGTAAGATTTTGAACTTTTGCATTGGTTTTTCAATGAAATAAAACAGGAGTTGAAATGTTTAATTTTGCTTATGGATTTTGAAATTAGAGCTTTCTTATCCCAATACATGTTTTTTTCGTCTGTAGAGTACCAGGAGGCATTTATCTTCAAAGATCGATGGTGTGGACACAAATTTGAATGCCATTGCAGAACTGACAGCTGGTACTCAAGAAAAGGTGGGTCTAACCTAGATATTAGCTAATTTGTTAGTGCAGTAGTAATACTGATATAGAATGTATGTTGACACATTTAGGTTACTGAATTGCGAGAAGATTCAAGTAAGATCGGCAACGATGTTCGATATGTCCGTGATGCTGTTGAAACATTGGTGATCAATCTTGATACTAATAATTCCTTTTGCTCATCCAATTTTTAAAAATTCATTCTGGATGTGAAATCAGAAACTTATTTGATTTTTTTTTTAAATTTTCTTAGGAACTAAAAATTAGCAGAATTGAAGGGAAACAGGTAATTATTATATCAACATCATATGCAGTGCTATCAGAAATGATTTGTTTATTCCAACTGTGGTAACTGTTATTGATTTTGATTGATTTTGATATTATATTAACATATGCAGTGCTATAAGAAATGATTCGTTTATTCTACCTGTGGTAACTGTTATCTAATTTGATATCTATTTAGGATTTGACAACCCTAGGAGTAAAGAGGCTGTGTGACTATGCCTCCAGTTTGGAAAACAACTTACTTGAAGAGAATGTCCAGGCATGTCGCAATCTTTTTGTTTCCTTTTTCAATACTTTGTTATTTGACTTTACTGTTAACCATGCTCCACAAATTCTGCAGACTTCAGCTTCCAGTTCACGGCTAGCATTCTCATCAAAGGTAGCTGTAGTTATTGGAGACACCATACCTATATTTTTAAAAGCTAGATAATTTCTGTTTCGTTTCTCTTGCTTTAGGTTAGTGGGGAGATCTGTTTGAGATTAGAATTTGATTATTTTTACTGGACATGTCCAGGCCAAATGATGCTTTCTGTTATCCTAATCATTGGCCATATGCTTAAAATAGCATTGTTAAAGTGCTAGCTATGTTCCAAATATGGTTTCTAGTGCCTACCGTTTTCACTAGTTTTTGTCTTGTTATTAACCAGGCTGGGGCATTACCTGCTCCATCAAGTGAATCATCAACTCCATCAAGTGAACCATCAACTCCTTCTGCCTTGAATGGATCTCAAGAGGTTTGTTTACTCTTGAAAACTCTGTTTCTTCTGCTTGTGGCCAAAATAAATTCTGTGAGCTTCAATGAGAGTTTTTTTTTTATGATTTTTCATATGTTATGACTTACCCTGATTCCCAGTCCAAGAATAATCTAATATTGCCATCTTATAAGTTTTAAAAAATTGCTTTATGACTTTTATTCCATGCTATGAGCTTGCTTGATGTCCCCCCTTTTCAGTTTGTATTTTGTCTGAAACTCTTCCCAGCACTTCTAAGAATATAATTACCTCAATTTCCTTTCCTTGATTTTTCCTTTCTCAGGTTCAAAGGCTCCCTCGCAATGCTGCATCAGCCTCCAGCCAGAAGGTCAAGATTGAATTTCATTTTGCACTTTACATCCTTATTTATATATTTTCTTGACATCTAAATTTTTTAATGAAACGTTTCCAGGGAAGTACTGGGATTTCAGGAGTGGCTGAGGTTGCTAGCAGCCTTGGGATTTCAAATGGTATCCATACACCAGAGGAAACAAGTAATGGAACAAGTTGGTTTAAACCAGCATTTCTTATGAGAACCCGCAGCGCAATAAACAGTGTAGTGCAACAAACAAGTTCAAGTAAACAGCAATCATGATGATATTTTCCAATGAAAATCATTTTACTCCTGTGCTGTAATTAGTTTGCTCTGGGAGATGCTTCAAGTTTGGCTGTTACTGGTGGTAGGAGTCGCCCTATGAATACAAATACCTGAATGGTGCTGAATTTTGTAGAGATGCTTATGTTTAAAGGTTAATATCATTCTTGATATGAACACTATAGGTTAGAAATATGAGTAGTGGATCTTAGAGGGGAAAGGGGGGAAACAAGGTACTTCTTAATACCTATGAGAATTTCTGCTGAAAAGGACGATACCAAATAATAATGGAAGAACTCTCCTCTTCACGTCTTCGGTTTGATGGGAGTTTTGTTTTTCGATGTTTCAAATGTATCACTGGCACGCATGGTTCTTGGCTTAAAACTGTCGGCGTTGCTTTTCTCAGGATAAGCAACGTCTCATTTCATGTTAAGGATCGAAGACCAGCCTAGATGCTAATTCCAAAATGGTGCTGGCATATTGAGAGACGGGGATAGTAAAGCATTTAAGAAGGAAGCAGGTGTAGTGGAACTGGAGCCATTTTCTGAAGCTGATATTTGCTCCAAGCAACACATGTCATGGTCATTGTTTTGACATGTTTTAGCGTGGACGGGGTGTTCGGGGTGTTTCTTTAATATACATGGGTCGGTTTTTTGATAAATATATGGGTCGGTTTTTTGATAAATATATGGGTCGGGATTCTATGACAGAGTGAGCCCTGATTTAACTAAACTCGTGTCTCACCATCGATGTTAGGGGTGTTTTTTTTTAATATAAATGGGTCGGTTTTTTTAATAATTACATCCAATTTAATTTTTGATATCTTATAAATCATAAATTCAATTTATTCAAAAAAAAAATTTGAATTTAAACGGGTTAGATATATCGGGTTGAACTAAATTTTGTGTGTGGATATTATAAATATTTAAGAGTTAAGTTTATATTGCTAATTTTCATGGGTCTGTATTTAGAAGCAGACACTAATAAAAAATTTGAAAAATTTGAAGCCAAAACATTTCTAAATAAAATTAAAATTAAAATTAAAATAAATACTCAATCTACAACCTACTAAATATTTGATTAAATTTTTATTAATAAATTAAATATATTTATATAAACAAAATCAATACCACATTTAAACAATTGATTCACTACTACACTAATATATTTTTTTATGTTGCTATTAATCAGGTAGTCAATTCTTGTTTCAATTAAATATAATGCAAGTTACTGTCAATACCCAACTCCGTGGTCTTCTATCAAAAACATTTGTTCTAACAAACAGACGATTATTCCTCTATGTTGATGTTGCAAAAGCTTCCTTTTATTTTTTGTTTGGATATCTGCAATAATCTTAGTTACGTAAACAATAGAGCTAAGATTTTGACGTAATTATGAAAGAAAGGTTCAATATCCAAACCATATTATGTCCAAGGCCAGGTTGATGCTGCAACATGTCCTTCCATAGCTGCACAGTACATGTTATGCACTTGCTTTTAGAGATGGGGTTTGCTTTCGTTAACATCAAGTTCTTACAATGAATGTTTTTTGTTTGCAGAAAATGAACATCTACCAGAGCAGAGAACAAGAGAAGGATCGCCTAACTCCCATGTGTATTGAATCATGAACATTTCAAGTCCTATGCACAAGCTCTCTGGGTCCTGACTATTCTCAGGTGCTGTATTGCTTAATTACCTTGTATATATAAGCTCATTCCTGTTACCTTTAGATCACTTGGTCAAGTTAATCATGAAGGATTTGGATGGCATCCTTTGCAGTCAATAAAGCAATGTAGTTGTAGGAGTGTGATATTCTCTATACCCTTTGGCTTCTTTTATTTATCAAAAAAAAAAACTTGGGGGTTTAGGGTTTTTCCTCGTGTTGGTGCCTGCAAATTGTATCTGTTAATTAACAGGCAAGGAGGTAAATTGCCACAACAATATTTGTTTCTTCAATCCAGTCTGGGGTCTTACCCTGTTCAGTGAAAGTCGTACACTTAACATGATTCTATGCTATGATGCTGCGTGACTGGAAACAACAAGTAACGAAAAGCAAATAAAATATTAAAGGAATATGGAATATTCCTCGCAAAAGCACTGCTATTATGGTATGAAATGTAAAGCAACTTTTGGGCCACTTGCTTGAAATAGGTGGTGGCTGTCATGAAAACATATGAATTATGAACTTTTTTAGTGTGTGTGTGTGTATTATTTAAGTCTCTTCACGTCGAGGGACCCTCACCTCACCTTAATAAAATAAAAGTCCGATGAGAGTGGCTGCAGCAATCTTTTAATATTTCATATGTTAATGTTTTTCTTCCGAAAACCAAAATAGTAGTGTACTAAGCTGTACAAAATATAAAGGATCATGATATATGGCTTCTCAGGTCTTAGACTTTAGTAAATTCATTTCATGTAGTGCAGTTTTGGGCAGGTCTACCCCATACGTGTACCTTTATCCATTAATTTATATATGTCTCGTAGTAGGCATTTTGGGGGGAATGGGTTATGCAGAGGGACCATATGTGATGAAAGAACTGAAAATGTGAGGGTTGCTGAGCCCAAAGTTAAATTAGAGGGATTAAAATGACTATATGTCAAAAGTTTCGGGACTTGTATAAACATAATTAAGCCCATACGTGTACCTTTATCCTCTAATATATATTCTTATTGTAAACTTCATAGAAAACTAACCTAGTACGAACGTTGGCATATCGTAGTGAGCTGAATATTATAGGGCTTAATTTGCTATGATGGAGTAATGCATGCCATGTTTCCATTTCTGTCGATCACGTTATTAGCTAGCAGCACTGATCAGGTGGAACTCCAGCATTCCATAACATACGCGATTATGATCATAAGATCAGTCTGAATTAGTCGAAAGTTAGAAACCACCTGACCTAGGGGCTAGGGCTAGTCAGCTGATCATGGAACTTTAACTAGGAATTCCAATATTCCTTAACATATGCAATAAGTTATGATATATAAGAGTCTAAACTCAAAAGTTAGAAACCACCTGGAAGCGAAGGCAAAGGGCCTAGCTTTTTTATCCGTCTTTTAAATGGAAAGAGTCACTGATCATGGAACTTCACGCACAGCCGCGTCCCCTACATTGAAACCAAACCTATGGCAGGATGACAGATTTTTATTCTTTTTTATTAATTTTTTTTCTCTGTAACAATTAATTGAGTTTTATATTTTTTTTTTATTTTTGTCCGTGAGGATATTATGATTTCATGATCAGGATTACGGATTTTGCTGGTTAACTAGGATGATTTGTGTTTTTTAATTGAATATTTTTTTTTAGTTTCATCCTTAGTGATTGAAAATTGAAATTTATAATTTTTTTATTTGCTTTATATGAAGTTATCTCAGTCTCCTAACTAGGGTTTGACAGGCTGGTTGACTCGAGTTTTTTTTTGTTCTTTTTTTTCTTCAATGTAATCTTTTAACATTGAGTTGATGAGGAATTAAGCATCATATATTTTTTTATAGGGTTATCACAGTCTTATGACTCGAGTCACGGGTTAGGCTGGTTAACTCGGGGGTTTTTTCTATCCTTTTTAATTGATTTCTTTTCAATTTTATCGTTCAATATTGGGCTGATTGAGAATTAGACTTTATAATTTATTTTGGTTTTTGTTATATGCAGGTCATGAGTTTGATCAGTTGACTCGAGTGGTTTTTTGTATTCTTTTTTAAATTATTATTTTTATTTCATCCTTCAATAGTGGTTTGATTAGGAATTGAACTTCATAAGTTATTTTAATTTATTTTTTATGGGGTTATCTTGGTCTAATGACTCAGGTTTGACAAGTTAACCCTGGTTGAATTGACTTATTTTTTTAATTAAATTTTATTTTCAATGTTATCCTTTAACATTGGGTTGATATAGAAAATTGAGTTTAATAATTTTTTATTTTTTATAGGATTATCAAGGTCTCATGACCTGAGTAACAGATTTAGCAGGTTATTCTGAACTGATCTCAGTCGATCTAATATCATCTTTATTTTTTAAGTCAAACTACTTTTTTATCTATCTTTGGACCTACCAAGTCGACCAGATCATATCAAGTCAATTCTCAAATAGTTGAATTTTTTCTGCTAAAAAACACATTAATAACATCTAAATTTTTTTTACATCAAAAAAAATTTAATCTACAGCGTAGTGCATGAAATGATCAATTGTACAATACTAATTAAGCTAACTTAAAAAAATTATATGTATATATACATATACATACCAGGAAATCTCAACACTTTCCCTCAAGTTGGTACATAAATAATTAAATATCACACATGCCCTCCTTGTTTAAAACCTTTAAGAACACTTAAATTGAAACGAATTTGATGAGAATATCAACAAATTGATCCATATATTTTATCTTAGACAACTCATAATTTTTTTTATATATAACTTCTTCTTAATAAGAATGTGTCTATTTTTGTACAATCATGTTGAACTAGATTATTGACAATGTCACATTCCACTTTATTATAACAATATAGTTGAACCTTAATAGAAACTCAAATCCTACAATAGAATTCTTAATCACAATGCTTCGCAAAGTCTAATAGACATACCTATGAATTCAATTTTTGCATTTGAGCTAGCAACAACATCTAGTTTCTTACTTCTCAGTATAATGAGATTACCAACTATGAAGATATAGTAAAAAGAAGTTGATTACCTATCATCTACAACTCTAGCCTAGTCAACATTAATATAAGCATCTATGCTTTAACAATCTGCATTTTTAGTGAATTTTTTTTTATTTCCAACTTTAGCATTAGATATATCAAAATACACACAATTACATTCATATATTGCTTTCTCTGATTATGTATAAACTAACTAAAAATAATTAATACATGATCCAAATCCAGTCTCATGTGTGCTAAGAACATCAATCTCCCTATAAGCATTTGGTATCTTACTTTATCAGTTGATATCTTATTGGACTCAACATGTAACCTTATACTTTCTTTTACTAGTATATTAATTGTTTGATATGCTGACATACTTAGTCTCTTGTAAGAGATCTAAGGCATATGTTTTTTAGATAGAATTATTACTTTATGAGATAAGACACTTTGACTTAAAAAAATAGTTTAAACAACCTAGGTTTTTCATTAATTTTAAATTCTCTAGCCATGGAATTTTGTGAGGCATTCCTTTCTTTAAAATCATTTATCGTAACCATCATATCATCTATATATACAATAAGTGTTGTAATCTTACTCAGCTATTTTCTCAAGAACAATGTGTGATTGAAATTACTATGATGATAACAAAAGGCTATTATATATTTTGTGAACCTTCCAAACCATGTTTTTGAAGATTGTTTTAATTTATACAATGATTTCTTCAGCCTATACCTTCTGATTATGCTTTTTAAAATATCATGCCCTTTGATGGGTGATCTATTTAGACTTATTCAGATAATATTCTATGAAGAAAGGTGTTCTTCATATCGAGTTATTGTAATGTTCAACCTATGTTTATAACTAAAGATAATAAGATTCTGACTATGTTAATTTTAGTTATAGGTGAAAATATCTTTGTGGAATCAATCCCATAGGTTCGAGTGTAACCTTTAACCACCAATATGGCTTTAAAATGTTTGATTATACTGTTAGTATTGTACTTAACCATGTAAATCTATCAATATCCAACTGGTTTCTTTCTTAGCAAAAGGTCCAAGAGTTAATACGTTCTACTTTTTTACATGGATTTCATCTATTTGTTTATAATTACTTTCTATATTGGGTCAGTTAATCCTTTCTACACAGTATTAAGAATAGATACATAATGACTCATATGATATTTAAATTTACTAGAAATTTTAAGTTCATATATGTGTTTAGAAATACCTTTAAAGTAACGATGTGGTAATTTTATGATTGACTCAAATACCAAGTCAGTAATATCCTTAATAATTGATTGGTTTGATATATTGGTTGCAAGGGATTCCAACTGAAATGAAGTTTTTTTTTTATATAGTAACATCTTTAGCTCCCAGGTGTTCATTACCATTTTGGTTTGAAATTATACCATTTAAATCCATTTCACCTTCTTGATTATCTAATCTAGCTTATAAGTCTTCACTCCTAGAATCCAAATTCATGTATTGAAAATTACGAGTTTGAATTTCCTTTTGATACTTCACTTGAATTTTAGGCTTAGAGGAAAAACACATTGTGTCTTTATAAAAAAAAAACATCCATTGTAATAAACATTTATTAAGATGGAGAATAATAATATTGGTACCTCTTTTTATTATTGGCATACCTAAGAAAAACATATAGCAACATTTAAGGAGTCAATTTGTTATACCAGTGTTAATGGAGGTGTATAAATGCAACATAACAAAAAATATAGGGTAGTAAGTTTGGGACTATTGAGGCATAAACTGATTAGTGAGAGCCTAAAATACAGTCCAAAAGTTAATAGAATTGAAGGATACTTGATTGATTAAATATGTTACGGAGTTAAGTGCTTCTCTCTAATAAGATAATGGTATACAAGATTTGATTAATGAAGCATAAACAACCTTAAACAAACATTTTTACATTTATCAACTCTATTTTATGAGGTGTATTGAAACAAA
Organism: Populus x sibirica; assembly: GCA_019202695.1. NCBI lineage: Eukaryota > Viridiplantae > Streptophyta > Magnoliopsida > Malpighiales > Salicaceae > Populus > Populus x sibirica. Next base: position 1,037,793 of record JAGMVL010000452.1, read on the forward strand.
TAGTTTGATAAATAGTTTCATGTACTTCCAAACACTGCTAAGGTTCATAACTATTATATTATCTTCTATTATGACTACAACGAACCAGGACATATACCTTGTACTAAGATTTAATCATTTTATAATCTTCTTGAAATAATAAGTTTATCTCAACTTTAGACTTCATTAAGCACACTTGGTCATCCTAGTATAGTTATTAATAAAAGTAACAAACCAATATGACCCATCTAAAATATTGACTTTAGATAGACCCATCAAATTTACTATAAATGAAATATGATGGTTTTTTTTTGCATCACAAACATTATATTGAAAACTAGAAAAAAAAATTCAAAAAAACTCAATAAAGCATGTCCTAGATGCAAATGTCATAACCAAATCTCAACCATTGTTCTCTTCCTATCAAAGCAATCCATCATTAAATCTTGACATAAAGTATTAGAATCTTTTGACCTTAAGTCCAAGCAATACAACTACAACTTCTCTCGCTTCATACCATAATCAATCATTTTTCTGGTTTAAATATCCTTAAACATAAAATAGTTCAACAAGAAAATTACCATACAAAATAAATTTGAGATTATTTTAGAAACTGGCAACATGTTATAATCTAATAATAAAACAATTAGAACCTAATATAAGCTTCGAATATGGTCAAAGAACTTTATCCAATAACTGGGATCAAAGTACCATTTCAATGGAAATAAATCTCTGTGGGGATGAATTAGAAACAAGTACAAAAGTATTTGAGACCTTACCACCACTATATGCAATTACTAACAATGTTAGAGGTTTTTCAGCAACATCATCTTCCATTTCAAACTTGTATGACGCACTACCTCTCATCGAACAAAAAAATGAAGCATCCTTGCAAGTCTAGAACTTGCTCTTCACCTAAAATCTCTTCATGAACTTCTCAAAGTCCCCTTCTAATCCAATAAGAAATGTGTACCCTTAGACGTTTGGTGGAATTTTGATATGCTACAATGTCATTATGATCTTTCATGACCGCTTTGTCACAATGATCTAACTTTCAAAAACCCTCGACTGGCTCTCCATAATACTCAGAGAGGGACTTTCCATGTTGTGTGGTAACGAAAGCCTCTTGGTTTAGGACAAAAACTTGCAACTCATCATCATTTCCATCATAGAATGTTGCTGATAAAGCATTTCAGATTTTACGGGCAATTGGTAAGAATATACAACGGTTCATAATTTTTGGGGTCATAGATATCAATAGCCACCTCTTTACTTTTGGATTCTTGCATACTACTTTTGATACTCATCATATGATTACGCAAGTGATTTGATTTTTTGCCTCAAATATAGAAGAATTTTCTCTTTTTGGCAATATGCATTTCCATCAATTAGGACCAAGCATCATAATTTGATTTATTAAGAATGATTCTGGCACTAAAAACACCGTTAGTTTAAACAATAATAGGAACCAAGATTGATTTTTTAAATCAATTTAACATCTTTTTCACTCCTTTTTTTTTCCTGCCAATTTTGTTCAATTCAACTCTACTGGTTTGATTCTTCTTTTTCTCCCTTTTTTTTTTACAATACTGTTTCTCCCGCTACTCCTTCTGAATTTATCAAGGGATCCATTCAATTCAATTTCTTATTTGCACAAGAGTGCTTGGAAGTCTGATTTGGGAAGGCAAACAAGAAGTCAATTTGTTATCAATTATTTTTTTGATACCACTTGTCACTTGCTTCTGAGCATGGAAGATCTTGTTACTGCTACATTACTGCCTTGTCAAAAAGGCTTGAGGAGATACAAATTGTTGCCGCTACGTTACACCAATAAGGATTAAAAAAGAAAGAAAAAACTTGAGGGTTCTAAGATTTCAGAAATCAATGTTTTGATACCATTCTTTGAATAAAAACAAAATAATCTTCTGATTTTATTTTTGAGAAATAAAAAAAATTCAATATACATATACAATATTAATTAAACTAATTTAAAACTAATCATATAAAAATTTAAAATCTAATAATCAATAAATTAACAAAAACCTAAAAGATAAGGGTTTCATTGTAAACAAAGATAGAAAACGCTGTGGATTAGAAAAATATTTTTATGTTTTTGCCCATCCTAACAAAAACTAATGGCCTTGTTGTTAAGGGCAATACGTCTTTTTCACATGATTTATTGATTAGTGTTGGATTGATTAAGGGTAGATTGATTTTTTATCTTTTTTAAAGCACTGTGAAATTGCTAGATTATCATTAAAAGTAAATTTTTTAAAAAATTAATGTCCAAGGGCTTTCTATAATTTTGTTTTTTCGAGTACAGTAAAATGATTAAATTACTCTTAAAAACAAAATTTCTTTAATTAGCATCCAAAAGCTTTTTTGTATTTTCATCATGATTTTTTTGTTATAATCAATTTGATTGAGGGATAATTTCATAAATAAATAAATAAATATTATTTTAAAAAAAATTGTTGACGCTTACATTACACACGTCAGCGCGTAGGTTATTGCCATGCCATTCAACGACGCGTTAAGGGTGATATGGTGGCTTCCAGGGCAATATACAAATCATCTTGGCAGCCTTTCATCCATGGATAGTTCATATGGTCAACAAATATTCGGTTTGGCGCTGACAATCTTTTTTTCCTATTCTTTTCTCTCTCATCCTTAATTTTTCATGCCTAGCTTTAAATTTTCAAAGCAACCATCGAGTTTATTTTTTCTTCAGATTTAGTTCTCGTTATTCTGATTACTATTTGTTTTATTTAAAATAATTTTTTTTTAATTTCATTATTTTTCAATTTGTTTCATCTATCATATCTCGTCCATATTCTTTTTATTGCTATTTGTTTTATTTGAGATAATTTTTAAAATTGATTTTTTTTTACAATTTCATTCTCCTTCAGTTTTTTTCCTTTCAAATTTGATCCTTATTCTTTTAATTGTTATTTTTTTACCTTGAAAAATTTTCTAAATTGATTTTTTTTTTTGTTTTATTCTTCAAAATTATATTGATGGAGAATTGAGCTTCTTGATTGAGCCAAGGTATAAGATTTTACTTGTTGCGAGTTTGGAAGATTAATCCAAGTCTAAGAGATTCACTTGGGTTAGTATGTTTTTTTGTTTAAAAAAAATATAAAAACTCATGTTTTTTTTTTCAATTTCAGCATTCAAAATTTATTTAATTGGATATTGAGCTCTGTTATTTTTTTATATGCTTTCTATAGGATTTTTCACTGATTTTGAATGATCATGATTATCTCACCTGTTAATATTGAGTTGTTTAATATTTGTGCTTCATAATTTTCATTTTGCTTTCGACCGGAGTAACCTGATTGGGTTCAGGTCAGGTTTTTTCGACCTTCTTTGGATTATATTTTTTTTTAATGTCATCTTTTAATATTTTATTTATTAGAAATTAAGCTTTTATATATTTTTTTTATTTTTTATAGGATTTTTGCGTTCTCTTTTAATTTTTGTTTTGTTATCATATAAAATTCTTCAACGTTTAATTTTTTTTAATTAATTTTTTATTTTAATTTCATTGATTAATTTTTTTTTATTCATGTTATTAAATTACCTAAATTTATTAAACTTATTCAAATCCAATCACCCGAGTTTTAATTTCTTAAAACTATTTTAAAAACACTTGCATCTAGCCATCTATCCAGTTAACACTAAATCAAATCAGAAATTCTCCAGAACACACGACTTCCCTTCTCTCTCTGGTTTTTTTTCTCCCTGTGTGTGGGCTGATAGGCCCCGAGTTGAGAAAGGTAAGCATAGTGGAAAAGGACCTAATGTTCTTTTATTATTATTATTATTATTATTATTATTATTATGGTCCTAATGTTCTTGTTATGGTATCTTGTGGTAATTTTCAATATTCCCATCGACTAGTCTGTCCAACACTTACTTAAGTAGACAGAACGACTCTCAAAACGGACAGGTCTCTAACATCGATTTGGCAGGGAAGAAGGTAACACCAAACGTGCTATCAAAAAATTAAGACGAGAAAATAGAAAATTGCGAAGTCTTGCATCTTCTCCACGGGAGGACAACACTTGTGTCGAGATTTGGGTTGACTTCCAAACTTGTACAGCTACTAAGAATATGTTTGGTATCGTTGTTGTGATTATTTTTTAAATAATTTTTCATGTTAAAATGCATGTTAATAATATTTTTTTTATTTTTTAAAAATTATTTTTGATATCAGCACATTAAAACGATCCAAAACATACAAATCATATTAAATTTTAACAAAAAAAAAATTGAATTTTTTAGAAACACGATTTGCACCGCGTTCCCAAACAATTTTTAAATCAAAATCCAACGGATGATAAACGACTGCAACAAACAATTGAATTTTTTTTACCACAATTAAAAGATAAATAACATATTCAAAAAATATTTAGAAAATTAGTATACTTGAGAGAGACTTTTTTTAAATTATAAAATAATTTTCAAAATAAATTAAATTAAAAAGAGTTAGAAATACTCCAAAAAAATCTGATAACAATACCACTAATATAGTTAAGAATATCTAATTCTTTTTTTTAAAAAAAAATATTTAATTTTTAAGGGTGTAGTTTAATTGGTCATGTTCTAAATTTGATATCTAAAGATCACCAATTCAAGTTTCACAAATCTCAGGGTCATTGGAAGCTTATATGATCATTAATTTTATAACTCATTGAATTAGTTAATCAAGATGTATACAAACTCAAACTGATCCAAACACTCCCTTCAATTGAAAAAAACTTTTCTAGATAAATTTAAAGACATTAAAAAATATCATAATTTACTCAGCTCTTCGTTAAAGTGGTGTTATTGTCATCAAGTCAAGCTTCGTTGTGTCCTCAAATTTTTTTTCTCTTAATTTAATTTTGTACACAGTATTTTATAATTTAAATGGAGTTACACGTCATATATACGACTTGTTTCATCATGGAATGTGAAACACAAGAAACGACTCCCACCTTTCCTTCCCACTGCCTTGCACCTTTTCTCTCTCAAAATTGAAAGCAACAACACCCTGTCCCTTTCCTTACCACTCTTTTTTTTTTTTTTTTTTTTTGGATTTTGTTTTTTCTAAAATCTATTTTACAGTATTTTATTTATCTTTTTTACTCTTATCACAAAGCCACAAGCCTAAAAAGGAAGGGAGAGAGACTCGGAAAAAGCAAGTCTTTACTCTTCATACGCAGTCTCCTTTCCAGTTCTTGGCCTCTCCTTTTCTTTGAACATAACCCTTCCAAAAGTTGAATACATTATCCGCTTTCCATGTTACTTTCAATTATTCTTACAATAACGCCCCTCTCCCCCCAGGTCTCTCTCTCTCTTTCTCGCTCTTGTCTTTCTTCTGTGCATTAGCAGATAGCAAAAGCTAAGCTCTTTAATTTTTCCTCTTTCAACACTATTTGATGCTACTGTTGCCAGAGATTTATTGGCTGTGAAGTCAACAGGAATCGTTTATCTTCTCCTTCTTAACCCTTTGCCAATTTCTTCATTTCACTTCTTCCACACTGCTTTAGATTCTGAATTCTGGCTTCTTTACACTTCAACCAGCAGTTTCTTTCCTTTGCGGCCTCATTTTAAGGATTTCTAATAGCCTGGAGGTTACCGAGACTGGATTCTACCTCTTTGTTTGTTTCAGGTACCCATCTCTAAATTTGAACTCCTCCTTTAAGCCGGTCATTTTAGCTCTTTGTGATTTTGTTTTAATTATATAATTCAGAATGGGTTTTTTTTTGCTGGTTTGGTTTGGTCTCTCTCTGTTGCTTGCAATGAAGAAAAAATTACTGAAAGAAGACACACACACTGCAATAGTAACTTCTGAACAGTAAAAGTCTTAGGGACACATGTGGAATAAAGTGGTTTTGACAGCTTTTGCCTAGAAAAAAAAAAACTTGTGAGAAAGTTTTAGGCATGCCCCTCTCCTACAATAATTGTCGCAATTAGATGCAGTCATACTGGCCTGTAACCAGCTTGTTTAAATTTATGTTCATTAATGAGCTTGAAGTTTACTTTTTCGTTGTTTAAAATAAAGAAAATAATATGCGAAATTGTTTTTCAATGAAAAGAAATTTCTTCAATGCTTTCTGTGGCTGGGATGAGAGGGCTGACTCCCATGATGTGACAGGCATCCAGTCTTTTTTTTTTTTTAATAGCATTGAAGGGTGCTCTTTACTATTAAAGTGCAATGACTATCGTGGCCCTTTTTCCTTTCCTGCAAATTCCAAATTTTGAACTACAACTACTATTGCTTTACCAGTTAACTGCATTTGGTCCATTTAGATGTGGATACTAAATATCTTGTAACTTTGATAAACAGATGTAAGCTATTGCTTTATCTACAAGTAAACCACCAACTAATTCTTTGTCCGGGAATGTAATGTTCAAACACAAAATGTTTGACAGTCCCTGTTTTCTATGATCTTTATTCTTGTTATCTGTAAATATTTCAGACCGTGTAATGATTGGCTTGGTGGATCACTTGGAGAAGAATTTGATTGTAGGGTGGGAAAGAGTGAAATACGTTTGCAAAGCAAGGATGCTCTATGGGCTATAATTTTAAGACTCCTTGGGAATTAGCTGAATCGGAAAAACAAAGCAGTCCGTATTTTACTCAAATCACTGTGTCTAGCAGCTTAAGGGTACCTCAGGCTACCGGGTATTGTTCAGTAGACTTGAAGCTCGGCAATTCTGGTAATTTCAAGGACAAGTATAAGGATCCCGGGGGCTCTTTAATGGAATCATCTTCGTCTGGATCATCAAAGAGAGCTAGGACACCTAACAATGCAACCCTAGTCCCCTCATGCTTGGTTGATGGATGCACTTCTGACCTTAGCAAATGCAGGGATTACCATCGGCGACATAAAGTATGTGAGTTCCACTCCAAGTCGTCTCAGGTTTTTATTAAAGGTCAGGAACAACGGTTTTGCCAGCAGTGCAGCAGGTAAGAACTAGCATTCTTGTGAATGTAGAGAGCTCTTTGAGTTCTAGCAATTCGAACTTTTAACTTTTTGTTAATTAGAATTGATTTTAATAGAATGAAATCAGAAGTGCAGCATCCTTTTTGTTGAAGTTGCCGTATGCTGCGATTGTTGAGATTCTGTCTGCATGTTCTCCTGACACTATGTTTTTGGTTTGTTTCCAGATGTTTGCTGTTGAGTCTGAATCTCTTTTGTTAGATTCATAAATTTGCATGAATACATTTTAGCTTTGGAATAACACTATTATCGAGGTTAACTCACATCCTTTGCTTCAACAAGTGAGACTCTATTGGTTGACCATCATTCTTTGCATTGCATAAGATCCATTCACAATTAATTCAGAGGATATGCTTCCTATTTGCCATCCAATAAATACAATAAGATCAAACAACTAATTAGCTTTGGTATGATTGCCTAAAGCAATCCCACTAATGCCACTCTGCTGTTAGGAAGAGGTTTAAAAGGAACATAAGTAGCGGAAGAAAACTGATTGGTCTATAAAAGCATAGTTTATGCAAGCTAATTGACTATGAAAATATTTTGCGCTACCATGGAGTAAAAGTAGGTGAGGGGGAGGATCTTTATTTTCTCTATGTAGGTTGACTTTGCCAGATGCTGCCGATAGTGTTTGGCAGCTTAATAACCTATGTAGTTATAGGCTTCTAGCTGTATCTTTCTTATCCACTTCCATACCCTCGAGGTCGGGGATGGTGTCTATGGTCTTTTAGGCATGATAGATCGGTCATCCATTCTAGAAAGAAATTGTTTTGGTCACAATTTTCTTTTGTTGGTGCGAAATATTAATGCTATTGAATGCTCCTTTTAACAGGTTCCATTCGTTGGGGGAGTTTGATGAGGGGAAGCGAAGCTGCAGAAAACGTCTTGATGGACATAATCGGCGTCGAAGGAAGCCCCAGCCAGATTCACTTTCAGTAAATTCTGCAAGGATATTTTCCAACCAAGGTTTGAATTTTAACTTTGATAAATTGTGTTTGTGTTCGGAGAGTTGTATCTTTCCCCACCATTCAGTTTGTCTTCCAGTATAAAAAAATTCAAAAGCACTCCAAAACTGTTGAACATTGTTGAAACATACTAATTTATTATACTGCAGGTACTAGATATCTACAATTCGGTAGCTCTCAAATATTTTCAACCAGTGCTATGAGCTCTGCTTGGACTGGAGCTGCAAAAGCCGAGAGGGATCCAATGCTTTATACTAGTCAATCCTCAATGAACTTCGATGGCAGAAAAAGTCTTTTTCCTGGTTCCTTGTCTCCCAACTATAAAGGAGGAAAGCAGTTCCCCTTTTTACAAGGCACTAGTTCCACACTTCCTGGAGATTCTATCCGTCTCAATGCCAATTCCACATTAGGAAATATTGGCAACAGCCAGAAAATGTTCTCTGATGGGTTACACCGAGTCATAGACTCCAACCGTGCTCTCTCTCTTCTGTCATCTCCACCATCTGAGACTCGGGATATTGGTTTGAGCCACGTAGTGCAGCCTGACCTGAACCCTCCTGCTCAGTCCTTGATCCCAAGCTTGAACTATAATGATGCTCTTGGAATGGAAAGTGAGCCAGTAGGACCTGTCTTAGCATCTGATGGCAGCAGCAATTCCAACCCCCATGGTCAGCATATGTTTCAGATCGGACCTGATTGGTTATCTGCAAATGGATCTCACCAGACACTTTCCTTCTCGTGGGAGTAGTACATGCCATTTCTGGTTCTAATCTCCCCTACGGCTCTAAATCTGACCGATAAAAGAATTTATTGCTCTAAGTTCTGAGATTGTTAAGATGTTCCATTTTGTTTGTATCACCACTCCAAACAACTGTGGTAATTTTTAAGACGCGACAATGTTATAATGTGTACGCATGTATTGTTTTGTTCTTGGACTTTTAAATGTATGTACCTGCGTAAAAGGAGGGGAGAAAAAAAAAGGCCACACCAATGGTGCTATCCTTGTCTCATTCTTGCAGAAGTCAACGCAGGATGCAATTCTGTAAGATGTTTCCTGATGTTATTGGATTTGAGGTTTTGCTTTTTAACAGGTACTAGCTGTGTATCACATATTAACTATCTGATACCCAAGGAAAGATTTCTAACGAATATGGATCTCAACATGGTTAAAAAAAAAGAAAGATGAAAAGGTTTGAGAAAGAGATGCTGTGATTCTTTATTTTGAACAAAAGCATGCTGTGTGATTCAACTGTGCCTCAAGTAACATGAATCCTTCCAATTTCATGTAGCTGCCCGTGGAAACTTTCATTCATATCAATAGTTACGAGTGCCAGGACAAAAGAGGGCTACCACCATTGTTGCCTGGTACCCCACCAGTACTTCAAGCGCTGCATGTTTTTACTCTCTAATTACTAGCATTAATGCAATAATTAATTCTAACTCTGTTTCTGACCTCCTGGTGGGGGTGCATTCCTCTCCCAGTAATTTCTCAAAATCTTTTTTGATTTACTTTGGAAACAAGCAAAAGAAAGACGGTGACACTTTTTTTTAACACAGATCAGGATGTGACATTTGTTCATATTGCCAATTTATAGATAAAGAATTTATAATCCAAGCTTACCAGGGAAAAAGAATGGAGGGAATTTACTAAAAAGGCAGCTAACTTCGTGTTTTTGCATCGTAAGAAAATTTTCCTGCATTCTCTTCCGTAGGTAATGCCTGCACTGACATTGTCATTAAACAGAACTTGTTCTTGGGCCCCCAGCCATGTGTGTCCTCAGTTTCAGCCTACCAGGTCACCTCATGTTAAAACTCTAGTGCAATTTTGACTCCAGAGGTCATAAAATCTCTCCCAGATCTACCTCCACCCCGTGAGAGCCAGAGTCTTGTCACTTTTCAAGAACTTCCAAATCTCTCCCAAATATACAAGTTGTGTTGTTCAGCACAGAGTAAGAGCATTTTTTGCCATTTGATGTAGCTTCCCCGTTGGAGCGAGTAAAGCAGAGATAAAAAGCCAAGAAGTAGCATTTTTTCAGTTCGGCTTCTCATTTAGCATTAGCGTTGGAGATCGTGTTATCTAATAATGATATGTATAAACTGTATTATTTCACTAATTTTTGTTCAACTATACTATTCGACAAAGAAATTTTAAGCAATAAGAAAGACATGAACCACCCCTGGGTACAGCATTGCTCTCTCTCTCTCTCTCTCTCTCTCTGAAGAAAAGTAAGAATGTGTTACTCCCGGCCCGATGACTGTTGTATTTCTAAATTCTACTCCCTTTTCTTTAACCATCTAATCTGTTCCGAGAATCAAGGACAATTCTGACAACTTCTACAAATGTATTAATGTATTCAAGATCAGCCAGCCTGGACTGTGCAATGCATTGATGCATGATCTCCCACGTTGCAGCGCAGTTTTTCTTCTCTGTTTTTTTTTTTTTTTTTGAGGTTGGAACTGTATATGGGGCCTGGGTTAGTGGGTTATATTATTAGTCCATTAATTCCTAACAAGACTACTAATATTGTTTTAAGACTCGATTACTAAGAAACTTAGTCTCAACTGGATTTTCAGCCGTGCTACTTAGTTGGATTAAATTTTTTTTAAATATAAAAAAATATTCAGATATTACTAATACTTTTTATAATAAAATAAAATTTTAAATTATATAGAAGTTAGCTTGATATTATCTAGTAAACTTTGAGGGTTCAAAAACAATTTGAACGAACAGTTAACATGTCAAATCCATAATCTAAGTTATAAGATTATGAAAACTATTTTCTAATCATGAGACCGAGATAAACTAAAAAGGACAAATTAAAAAAATTATATAGTTTAATTTCTAATCAAACACAATATTTAATGATGAAATTAGAAAAAAAATCAATTAAAAAAACCTGAGTCAATTGAGTTAACTCGTTGAACTCGCAACCTAGATCATGAAATGAGGATATACCAATAAAAAGTAAATCTAATTTTAAAGGACTCTTGACCCGGATCATGAGACCGAGATAACTTCTTAAAGAGAAAATAAAAAAAATAACATAATTTAACTGGGGTTAAAATGCCAAAACTCGAGACTATGATCATGAGACTAAAATATCATTATAGAAAGCAAATCAAAATATATTATAAAAGGTCAATTCTCATCCGTTTTAATGTTGAATGATAATTTTTGAAAAAAAATTCAATAAAAAAAGAACACGAAAAATAATCCGAGTCACCTTAGGTTAATCTATTAAGCACTATTATCAAGTTATGAGGCTAAAATAACCTAATAAAAAATAAATAAATCATGAAGTCTAATTCTTAATCAACCCAATATTAAAAGATACAATTGGATAATAAAGTTAATTAAAAAAACTCGAGTCAACCCGTCAAACCTGCAATCCGTATCATGAGAGTAAGATAATACAATAAAAAAATATTAAATAATAAAATTAAAAAAAACACTTATAATGTTTTTTTTAAATAAAATATTATTTCAATGAATAGAGCCATATGGGATACAATGAACCCATATTCTTTTATTTATTTATTTATTTATTTAATGTTAATCATTAATGTCAATACCTGAAAATTTGCATGAATTTTGTTTTTTCTTTCTTAAAAAAAGAAGAAGAAGAGAATAGATACGCTTTTATTGTTGAAATTAAAAGAACAAAATAAATCCACGGGTTCCAGATGTAATAAGTGATATTTGAGCCGACCATGCCTGGCCCAACATTTTTTATGGGACAAGAGACTGAAACACAAATTCTCAAGTGGGTCGAGCTTTGATTAGGCCTATTGAAACACACCCACTCCATTTGCTTTTTAATTCCTTCAAAAATAAAAATAAAAAGCCTCAAATTTCTTTCATGAAAGCTACACACGTCGCACGTGCTGACACCTATTTGTAGTGAATACAACTAAACTCGCGTGTTGTTGTGTTGATTTGCTAAATTTGATTCGTTAAATTTAATTAGAGTTTAATATATAATTTTGATCTATTTATAGAGTTAAACTACGCGCTAAACCCAAATAAATATGGGTTTTACAACCTATCAGATTTATTGCCCGTGAGCTTGGTATCATGTCAAGTCCGAATAAATATGAATCTTGTTGCTACCCAATTTTTGACCCATGTTTTGATAAATTTTCATAAAAATCCAAAAATAGCGAAAAACATTGAAAATCCAAAAAAATACATTTTTAATACATTTGCATTGTTTTTAGCATTTTTAGCATCGTCTCAAAAGAATTTAAATTTTCAAAGACATTTGGAACACGTTCAACTTTTAACGCGTTATTTTTAAAATCATTGATTTTCTTCATTGAGTCGACGTTGATATTGCTCGTTTTCAAAAAATACAAAAAAAATTAAGAAAAAACAAATTTACAAAAAAAGAAAGAAAGTTGAGGGACCAATTTTGAGATCCATGCAACATTTTACCTATAAATGCGGTCCACAACTCAAACAAGAGGGGGCAATTTTGCAATTAAAGAAGGCAACAAAAAACCCTAAGAGCTGAACATTTTTTCCTCTCCCGCACCCTAGGCAGCGGGCCATGCCCCCCTCCCTCTTCTTCATTTTCGGCCGCCGGCCTTGGAGAGACCCCCCATCCTGCTCAGATTTTTATCTTCTTCTCCCTCACAAGGGCGCCCCTCCCTTGGCCAAAAACAAGGAAGACCAAAGCCATTTCCGGCCGCTCACCCTCCTTCCTCACAAACCAGAAACCACCGCTCAAGCCTCCTCTCCCCTCGGTTGGAATCTTTCTCCCCCACACGGACCCCTCACCAGGCAACCGCCGCCACTTATCTTCCCTCTCTCTCGGCCGCTCATTTGTCTCGGCCAAAAACCAAGAAGACGGCTCCATTTTCCTTCTATCCCGGCCGATCTTCTCCCTTTTCCCTTGACCCAGCCATTTCCCTCTCTTCACGGCTCACGCCCGAACCCCCCTTCACCTAAGCCTTCTCCTCAGCGGCTTCTTCTTCTCCTCCGATCTCCATCAACGCCGGCTCCACAAGGTCACACAGCAGCAGCGCCCGTTCTCACCAGTGACCCAGCAGTCTCCAGCGACAGCCCCCCATACTGCGGCGCCCACAAAAGCAGCAGCAGCTCAACGCCGGCCTCCAGCAACAGCCCTTCAACCAGCAGCGACAACCCCAGCCACGACAGATCCTCCTTCTCTAGCCGGCTTTCAACAGAGCCCACAGACCGGCCACCAGCAGCAGCAGCCGATCTCCTTCACCACCGGTCGACAACCTCCAGCGCTCTTTGCGCAAGACGCCAAGCGGGAAGAGAGGAAGATGAACCATAATAGCTGACCCGGAGCAGATCTAAAAGACCCGAGAAGAATAAATGAAATAAAAACTAAAATCAACCGCCTGTGTTGTTGTGTTTCTTTGTTGTTTTGAGGTCACCGGTTTGCGAAGAGAAGAGGAGAAGAAGCGGTTCGCCGGCTGCGCGTGAACCCACGCGCCGCCAGCGACGGTGGCGCGTGGAAGGACGCGCCGCCACTGTTCCTGCGCCCAGAAAAATTCCTTAACACTGTTCCGACTGTAGAGGGATATCCCTGTAATTTCAGATTGTTTGAGGGCTAATTTTTGTAAATTGTAAAAATTGTTTAATGTATTTTTTTTGTTTAGTTGACTTTTTATAATTTGTAATGTTGATGTAACAAAAAAAAAAGAAAAAGAAAAGAAAAGAAAAAGAAAAGTATAGTGAAAGTGAATGTGTGATTTGAATTTTATTTTTGAATGTTTTTTTGTATGATAAAATTGTAAGAATAAAGAAGAATTTAATATTTTGATTTGATCACGGATAAAGAATTATGAACTTACATGTAAGTCGTATTTCTAAAATTCGATGAAAGAACAGAATTTTTAAAACTTCTTTAACACATCAAGTCTACGAAGCAGCTTACCTCAGGTAGGGTGCGTTAGGGGTGCTAATACCTTCCCTAACCACAACCAGTCCCTTACCCGTAAAATCTCTGATAAGACCAGTACCCGGGTTTCCTAGTAGCCTTCAGTTAAATACTAGGTGGCGACTCCAACGAACCAATCAAAGCAAATCAACTTAACGAAAAATCACCAAGCCGACGCCGCGCTGATTTTTATGACGTGCGACAAATCTGATGATCATTTTAGGTTTCATGTTGGGCCATAAGGCTTCACTTATTTATTCTTATGATTTTTAACATAAAATATTAATATTAGGAATACTTATCTTTCTACACTCCTAGTTGTCTAAAAGTTTTTAAAGGATCTACCATATTTTCATTGCCATTAATATTATGTAAGAGATATCTATCTATCTTTAATATGGTGTAAGAGATATTTGTTTCTCTTTTAATATTGTGTAAGAGATATTTATCCCTTATTAATGCCAACAAGAGAAAATGACTATCTAAATCCTCCATTCTAGTAAAATGACAAGGTTCAAAGACTATAAATACTCATTGAACCACCCATGTAAATGGTTCATAATTTATCTCCTATAAGCATAAATATTTTGATTCTCAATATATTTATCATACAAAAACAAGAACAAACACTTTTGTTCTTAGAATTTAAAGCTCATTCTCTTATTTATTGTAATTCCTTACTAAAAAATCATTGACTTTATCATCTGAGGGTCACTAAACCCCACTAAAAAGGATTATTTTGCAAGTTTTGAGCTTTCCACCACCAATCATCTATTTCCCAAGCTTCAGAGAAGAGAATATTGATATGAACATGTAATTACCCCTTTTCTAAACACTAAAAACCTCATTCCTAAATATATTGAACTTTAAAATTGTTAGATTTCTGAATATCATACACGCAATAGAAATAATAAAACAAAATTATTCAGGAGTCCCTAAGATTCCATCAAACAAATCTAGAGTTATTTAAGGATTTATTATATGAAGATCTGATTTTATTCGACTTTGAATAATTCTTTAAAAAGGTTGAGTTGTCGCAAACCACAAGCCGTTCAATTATTCAACCTCCAATGGTAATCCACATGAACCATCAGTGAGAAATCTTTTAAATCCATATTTAGAAAAGAGAGATTGTTATGCCTAGAGTGATAGCCTTTTATTATGTGATTTATGAAGTTTTTCTGTCTAAATGACAACGATTAAAAAGATAAGAGGCATAACTTATAATTTATAAGGAAATATGAAAAATCCTATAAATTGATAAAATATCAATTTACCCCCTGAATAATATCCATATATTAATTCAGGACAATTTTAGAAATGAAGTTAATCAAATCCTTACTTGATATTTCTAGGTCTAGAAATATATATCTGTGTATTAATTATATTCCAGTTTTTAATTTCTAAAATATACTTTAATCAAGTCATAATTAATTAAATCATTCCATTTTAATTTCTGACTAATGGTTTTTAATGTGTATGACACATTAGGTTTCTAATATGATAGCCTAAATATAAATTATAATTATAATTAAATAGAATTAAATAAATTAAACATTTTAATTTATTATCAATTCAACAATTGATTAATTTATATTTGAAAATCAGATGCATCGTCTAACAACGTGTTATTATCCCTTAAATATTAGAAAAGTCATTAGTGGTTTGACTTAACCTTTCAAGTGATCAATTTCTTAGTGTAATTAATATTCTTTCATCAATAATATTCTGATTTAACATTAAAGAATATCGTATGTCTACCATGTTAAATCATGTTTGTTCTCCACATAATAATCATTGATCATTTGAATAAGAATTGAAACTCTTTTCAAATCTCATTCCATCTTAATCAAGGATTTCTCAGTCAATACTATTTGAGAACAGATAAAATATTTTCGATAATTCATCTAGGGTGATGAATCCTCTCTTGATCACTCAAGTACCTTCATATATTCATGTTATACCCAATGTTCGCCCCTTCGTTGCCTGGATTAAGATAACATGTAACATGATCAAAGCATAACATTCTCTATATAAGATAATTTAGTGATCTCAAGTTTAAGGATCACTTACACAACCGTTACGTGGGTCTTTCTATAAATATTAGTTCTAGATATCATTTATATCTTAGCTTATGAGAACAACTGCTTCGTTTCATAAATGAAAGAATATAATATGTATCAGTCTCTACGGCTCTAATAAATATCAGTATTTAAGAGAGCATCGACTAGGAACATTTTAGAAACAAAGTTTTGATGCAATAAGAATCTCATAATTATAATAACTTTATAGTATTTTTTACAAAGAATTTTTGTCTCGTACACTTTACCTTTACTCTATATTCATAAATCAAATATTAGATTCATTAGTCTAATATTATATGAATATTAAAAGTAAATTAAGTTTTTATTAATAATAAATATATATTTACATGAATAAAATAATATTACATATAAAGAATCGATTAATTACCTAATATATTAAAATATGAAAAACATCATCGGTACATGGACTCGATCAAACTCATATGGTATGCTAGGCCGCGGTGACTGTTTTTTTTTTCTTGTACAAACAATGGCAATTACTTTCTTTGCTTGTGAAATATTCCCTTAAAGAAAAAACCTTAAAACAGAGCATGAACACGTAAATATCATCATGTCATGATTCACGAGTCATCAAGAAGAAAAGACATGCAAGAGACAAGGGCGGTTTCCTTTCGGCTAAGCGAGTAACCGTGGATCGATCCTCAAAAAGCTTACCATATATCTGAATCCTTGGGATGGCGCTCTGCAAGACAAAGGAGAAATTCGTTTTTCATGCTCAAACTCGTCTGATCAATTTATCATTGGTCCACGTTCACATGCCTTTTTGACCGTCTCAAGATGGTTTATACTCCATCAAACCGTGTAATATACCATAAATCTTGAAGCTTTTTATTTGGAGGATAACAATGGGGTAGCTAAAGAGGGCCCTACTAGGTTATAATGAATTTTAATCACCCGACGATGCCTTGTTTAGATAGAGTTCCACTTCTTATATATATATATATATATATATATATATATATATATATATAAGAGAGAGAGAGAGAGAGAGAGAGAGAGAGAGAGAGAGAGAAGGAACCCTATTTTTCTTAATTGTTATGTGCTTGGCAGGGAAGTATCAACACGTAAGTTCTCCATAATCCATATCTAAGCAAACAATTCAAATGAAAGCAACTAAACAAGGACTAGGGAATATAATCCAAACCCTTCATTCAAAATCTTGGACCCTAATGGGCGGTGGGCCAACAATATGTTCAATGCTTATCTAAAACCACTTTTTCCCAGTTCACACAAAGGCCCTTGTATTATGACTTGGTCATTAATTATTGCCCAATCAAAAGACACGAAATCACCATAAGAAGGAAAATTATCCCATTTATATATGTAAAGTGTAGGGTATATTTGCAATTTACATGACTAGAATCGGACGCCCAAAGCAGTGCCATTTATATTTATATATAAGCATGAATGCCTCCTGGAATGGACAGGCAAAAAAACTAGTAATCTTAACCACCATATCCAGTCACACTTAGCTCCTCCTAGCTTTCTCTAGCTCAACAACAAATGGAGGCAAAACACAGAGGATCAAGTCAAGGGTTTGTGAGAGGTAATAAGATGGTCAAGTCCTTGTTCCGAGTCACCAAACCAGCTTCTAAGCAAGTGCAATCTAGTAGCAGGGTCAGTCCGAGCCCATGTACCCCAAATGGTTCTGAAGTAGATTCCCCCACTCGCCAGAGCTACTACGCAAATCCTCCATCAATCCACAAGGTTTCCACTACTAAGTTGAGAGGTTTTCCAGACATTGGTGGCGACGCAAACGTAGACATGAAAGCTGCAACCTACATTTCATATGTTCGAGAGCGATTCATGCTTGAGAGAGCTGAGTTGGAGGCATTGTAAGATGGTGCACGAATTACTCCCTAGTGATCACTGAGTCTGAGTTAGAGATCAACTAGTTTCTTTTAGATACTTATGGGAATATATAATTAATATTTAATACATGTATCTTGCTTCCGATCTTGTATCTATATACGTTTCTCTCTCTTGCTAATCATCTATAGTTTTATATATATATCAGGAAATCTGCAGTCCACGTTAGATACTCACACACCACACACTGACACTAAAAAATAATACTGCAACATATAAAGATTAAATTGTCAAAAAACTGGTAGGAAACAAATTGCTCACCCAGCATGAAATCAAGGTTCGCAGTTATGCTTTCGTGGAGTACGTACTACATATAAATGAAAATTTAATACAGGTTTTTTGGATGTTAAAAAGATGGAAAAAGTACCAATAAGTTCATCTTAATTAAGAAGTTTTATGATGTTTTTTTTAAGACCAAATAAGTTCATTTTTATAATTTATTTTTCAAGAAAATTCATATTTAATTATGGTATTCTCCATTAATATTTAAGAAATTATCATTCCTTTTTCTTTATTCAGTTTGCTTAATAAAATTATAACCACATATGGAGTAGATAATGATTACGTACCACAAAATATATAGCCATTGGATTGGTTAATTCATCCAGAAGCATAGTTTATCAAAATGCACTGCCAGTCTTCAAAATCAAAGTGGATGAACAATCAGAAAATATAAAAAACCGACCATATATGCTGATCAGAATCAGTACCTAATATATATATAGTACCTTAACATATACTTAATGAGCTATAACAATCGGGATAAAGAACATATTCCCATCCATATAATTAAGCTAACCAATAACGTAGACCCAGAACCTTTTATCGAAAGATACCACAGAAAATTATTAGCTCTGCAGTTGGGAAAACTTTATCAGTAGTGGGTTTGTGGAAGTGTTACAATTTTCTTTCAGGAAAGGGAAAAGGTGATAAGTTTCCTTCAGATAAACTTGATACACATACGTAGCGGGAATCTAAGTTTTTAGGGTTGGGGAAATTATATTGTCTGCGAAGTCTTTTTTATTTAAAAATATATTAAAAAATTAATTTTTTTATTTTAATATTAGCTATTAAAAATATAAAAATAAAAAACTAAAAATAAATCTCAACTTAATATATATTTTTCAAGTGAAACATACTTTTAAAATACATATATTAAAAAAAAACAAAAACTATTTCACTCTCAAATACACTTAAGAGATTTTTTTTATTTTTAATTTAATATAAATATACAAACTAATTTACACTTATTTTAACTAATTTCAAGAATCCTAAAATTATTACTTAAAAGACTTTTTGATAGTGTGAGCTGTGACCTGTGAGGTAAGCCCACCAACGTAAGCATAGGCAAGAGTGTGCATGGATCACTCAACTGTGCTCCATTTAAGCACAAGGGCCCAGCTCAAATCAGATCCAACTTCTTTTTCTCTTGCTTCCCTCGAAGGGGCTCTCTGTTAATTTTAGCTTTCTTCCTCTATGATGCTGTTTAGAATATTTGTACTTCTTCTCTTCCTCCATTTTTTCAGCTCCCAGGGCTTATTGGAGGCCCTAATGAATTTTCATGGCTTATTTTTCTTAGGAAAAAAATACAAGAAAGTAAGATCTAATAAGGAATATATATATAAGCTTGTTAAGTTAACAGTGATTCGCAATCAGACCGTGCGTTATGGTTGTGGCTGAGCTTGACTCGGCAATTCTTGAGATGATCTTGAATTATTGTATTTGGCATCTCTCTCTGAAAAAGAAATCACTTTTTCTAATTTCCTTCTTTTTTTCTTTATTTTTTCCCCTTTCCTGTATCTCAACACTATCAACGAATACATTACACATTATATAATCATATATCTACCAAACCCTGAAGGATTTTCTTTAAAACACTTAAAGAAGTTGATGATTTCAAATATTAAGGGAAGGGAAATTTTAAAAATTAATTAATCTTACTCTTTTATATATTAGAGTTATAAGAAATAAAGAATGTATTACGTTTGTTGAGTCGTGGTTTTGAACCCAGAAACGGAATTGTTTAACCTCAAGAATCAAGACACTGATCCACTGTAAAACAAAACTGATACATCCAGGTATTAATTAATGTATAGAACCAGGTGACCTACTCTAAATATGTTCTTATCAGCGATTAAAAATTAGGGTTCTTTTACTTATGTGGATAAACAACCACAGGTGACAAGGAGTAATGATTTACAAGTCCTATAAATAAACAGAATTATGCACCACTGATTACTTTATAAGTTCTTAATTTGGTATCACGCTAGGCCTACATATCATTGAAAAAAAGGACCGAAAACATTAGTGGTTCCTTTTGCTTTTGAGTTTAGGAATCGATAAATATTTAAAGAATATTTTTGCTTTTGTTTTGGATAGGGAGGAGAATATTTGTGGACCATCTTTTAATTAATTTGCTAGTTAAATCGATGAAGATGGCGAATGCTGTTGATTTCATGAGTGGAAGAACACAAGGCAATAAATGGAACTTTTAATGCGATTCTTTTACCTCTGAACAATTAACAGAAGAAGATATGCACGTCGCTGTTCATGCACTGCGTCTCCCATGTGCGTGGTACGGTGTGGGTAAGTGGGTTGAACTTTGAAGATAAATGTAAAGGGGGCGCTAAAATTATTGGTGTAAAAGGTGACCCATTGATTGCAATATCACATCACTCTAGCTTGGATTATTATTATATTGTAAGAAATACTAAAAGGTGTGTCTGAATTGTTATATATGGAGAATTGCATCATAGAGCCTTTTGCATTTAACTGTGAATTTATTTTTCAAAAAATTTATTTTTTTTATTTTGATTTTTTTTCTGAGCAATTGTATCTTTTCAGAACCAAATTAAAGGACAATGTATTCGAATTTGTTGACCCAGAACAAGATTAAAAGTAATATCAAAAAAATGAAAATTGGTGGCCATTTTAAAATTTGGTTACAAAATTCACTTTGGTCCTCCTATTTTTCAAATTTAAGACTTTTGGTCCCTATATATTTTTTTAAAAAATCTATTTTGATCCAAAACTTTATTTTTTTATTTTTAATTCTTAGTTTGAGTGAGGAGAGAGAAAATAACTGGATTTTAATAGTAGAGAAAGAAAGTCTTGGTTGACACGATTTTGGCCACGAAAAATATTGACTCTGGTGTTAATGGGTTTTATTTGATTGAGAGGAGTTTATTCTAGGTGTTATTTGCCTTTAAATTTACATGAGATAGAAAATATGAGTTGGGCAAGTTTTTTGGTTTTAAGTTACTTTTAGGTTTTTGAGTTGTTTAAGGCCATATGCATGTTTATCAAAGTAATTAGAGTGTTTTTATAGGTGTTTGTGTCAAAATGAATTGAAAAATAAGTTTCTAGGTTAAAAAACTATCAACCCTATTTTTTAAAGCTTCCATAGTGACCCAAATCTAGGGAAAAACAGATGATGCGTCGCCTATTTAATTTTTATTTTTCAAATGAATTAGGAGTGGATGACATGTCCACATGCCTTAATAAATATAGCCTATACATTTGGGCCTAGGCTAAAAGGCTCATGCGCCTAAGCTTTTCTAAGCCTAAACAGGCTGGGTCAACCAGGTTAGGTCCACGCGCTTGGACTTTTTTTTTCCAGTTGTTTTTTATCATTTTATTTTTTTCTTACAATTTCATTTTTTATTGGTTGTTTTTTTTTCAATTTTAATAAAATTTTAATAGGTTTTTGTGTTGTTTTTTTTTATATAGAATATGATTTAGTTTGTACTTATTTTACAGGTAAGATTTTTTTTTTATGTTTTATTGGCATGGATACTTATTTTATTAAATAAAAAATTTATTCAAAGAAACACAATGGGTACATGACCTATATTGTGAGATCAAATATCTTGATCTACATTTATCTCTCTTTGTTTTTATATTAGTCTTTACCTATCATTAACAAATTTTTTAAAATTTTATTAGCACAAATAATTCTTGATTTTTTTAATTAGATGTATACATAATCATTTTGATTTTTGTTTATTAAGAATTTTTTTATGATTTTATTGGCACGGATAATTCTCTTACTTATCAAAACACGTTGAAACAAACTGTTTGCATATTTTTTTTTTTGAAAAATAAATTTATTGTATCCTCAACAAAACACGGATCAAATAACTTATCCGAGCAATCAATTAGTTATCTGCAAAACATGATATGGTTTGGGTAAATTATAATCTAAGTCATTTTATTCTTAATGATTTTATAAGATAGTGCATATATTTTTAAAATATAAGTTAGAATCCTTTTACTACCAGAAAATTAAAAAACAACAATAAAAACAACCACAAAATATATGATTAAAAATTTTCGTTTAAAATTTCTGATGGAAAGAACAATGCAATTATTTTTTTCAACCAATGATTATTTCTCTTACCGATGTTCATCAATATATATCTCGACGAATAACAATATTAAACACTACTAGTATACACGCTAATATCTTCATCAATAAATTAATTATAATAACATTCAAAGTGGGCCGACGAGAAGAATTGTGCACCAAGACAAAAGAAATGTAAGACAGCTAGACAAAGAAAACTGGTTGAGTGTTCCCAGGGACAAAGACTTTAGCTAAGGGATCGGAAAACCAACCCGCTAGATCGATGTGACTTCCTTAAAGATGTATCCAAAATCAGTATCTAATCCACGTGCCATTATTGTTGACGTTGATACTGTTTACCCTGAAACGGAATGAAATCTGACGTTGCTAATCTATTGGGGGTGGCCCACTTCACCGTCTCTTGGATTTCCACTGGTCCCCCGTCGACCATTAAATTAGCTTCACCAACCGTTGATCTTCAATTAGGGAATCAAGTTGAGATTAAACTTGGATACAAAGAGTGATTAAGCCTTCTTAATCCCATCTGACACTGTACTAAGTCTGGTATTCTGCAAAGCCTGGAGTATATTAATGGCGGATGAGTTCAGGGATATCTCTTGTTCAAGGAGAATTAATTCGGGAGTCGCCATAGGGTAATAGAAAGGAAAAGTTACGCTGTTCCTTGTAAAAAAAGAAAGGAAAAAAAGCACATTCGTTGTCTGGCCTCGTTGAGAGTTGTAGCTCAATAACATATTATAAATGAGGATAATTTAAGGATGTAATCAACAATTTAATCTTTCTATTTCATGTAATTGGCTTGGGATTGGGTTCTTTGTTTCCCCAAATCAGCAAATACTTGAACACGAAGTCAAATTTTAGCCAAGGACGCCGCGGCCTCCATCTTTTAGCCTTTCAGCCCCTTGAATATCAAGCAAATTATAGTCTATTAATATCAATCAATTAATTATATGTGCCATATTTCACAGAGAAAAGCAACAAATTTGGTTAGGGAAGATGGTTAGTATTGGGAAAAATTCATAAAATGACTTGAGATTGTTGATATATCATAGTACTTAGAGAGTAATATAAGATTATTTTTAAAGTTTTGCTTAACATCTTAACCTTTTGGGTTAATTCTTTTCCTTCTTCTTTATGCTGATCATTTACTCAGTGCGCGGGTGCTAATCATTTCGTCTTGCTTGTCCGAAAACATTTTCTGAAAAACTTGCAATTATTGCTCTTGACCATGGAATATTTGAATGAGTTTCATTGTCGATGGAAAAAAATAAAAGAAAAAAAAAACCTCAATGTTGACATATACTTAGTCTTGGTTGACGAATAACCTAACCCAATGATACCCTTGTTATCAAATAATAATAAAAAAAAAACTTAGAAGCTTTGCATTATATATTATTAAACTTAAACTTATTAGCTTAAATTGTTAAATAAGATTTTAAGACATGATTTATATTATTTTTTAAAATATACATTCAAGAAAAAACCTTTAAATTTAAAAAATTGACAAATTCACACTTTTTTATACTATTAATTTTAATTAAAAAAGAGAATGAGAATGATAAGATTCAAGTTTGTGATCGTTTAATCATCAAAATTTTGATATCATATCAAAAAATTATTTTAACTTAAAAGCTTAATTAACTTGTTATGTAAAGTTTTAATTTATATTATATATTTAATAACTTGTATTTTATACTTGCACAAGAATAAGGAAAGTAAATTAATCAACCATGTATTAATTTATACATTATAGAATTTGCAGGATTAGCCCCGATATATTATGTTTCCAGATTATTACGAGATCCTCTCATATTAGTAATCGCCCCTGAAAGTCCCCTATATATTGTCAAAAAATAAAAATGTCGTAGCTAGTGAAAGATGATCATCCCATGTTTTGCATGCCATGTACGATTTTGCTGATGGTAAGCACTAATTACCCCATCTTCGGTTGTCTACATGAATCAACACAGAGCTTATTCAAGGACGGGATTTGCTCCATTACTTCCTGGCTGATACACGAAGACGTTCACCAGGCATGCCTTATGCTATTAATTGGACCACTTCACAGTGCCAGAAAAACTGAGCTTTCTAGGTGAACCCATGTTGGATTTGCTTCTGTCATGGGTCCCCCGCCTTGTGGCTTACTATTTATGGAAACTTTTTATCAGATTTTTTTTCCCTCCACTACCCAAATGATTTGCTTTGTTCTCGTTGATTATGTTCCAATATTCAACTTAAGCCAAAATATCCGTGCGCGCGCGTGTGTGCTCGCGCGTGTGCGTGTGTATGTGTGTGAGAGAGAGAGAGATGAGAGAGTCCTCCATCTACACCGACGGAATATTGATGTTCCGTATTCTGAAAGAAAGCAATTATTAGAGAGAAGGTAATTAAATTGCATTTATTTTGCCATCTGTTGGCTCAATCTCCTTTGCTTTTCAAAATAAAATAAAAAAAGGTAATTAAATTGCGTAAGTTATGCAGGCTTAATCAAAAGAAAGGTGAAAGACTAACTAGATGGCCGTAGTCAAATCTAAATATATCAAGAATCAAAAGAATAGGAGGGCAGAAAAATTACGGAAATGAATCAGTACTGTTTATTCTAATTCAAAATTATTATGTCAATCTATGCCTTAAAAAATTTATAAAACTATTCTTAAGACTCCACCTAATAATTTAAGTTATTGAGTTGAATTGGTTCTTTAACATGATATCAAAGTTTTGATGACCAAGCAGTTATGATCGAATTTCATCATCCTTATTTATTTGATAAAAATTAAACATAAGGTAGTGTGGACTTGTGTAAGTTTCAAGCTCAAAGGGCTTTCACTTGAAAATGTGTGTTAGAGAATAATATAAATCATATCTTGGGACCTCACCTAATAGCTTAAGTTTTTAGGCTAAATTAGTTCTTTGACATGATATCAGAACCTTGATGACCAAGTGGTCATGAGTTCGAATCTCATCATCCTCATTTATTTGATAAAAATTAAACACAAGGTAGTTTGGATCTGTGCAAGTTTCAAGCCTAAAAAGCTTTCACTTGAGGGGCTGTGTTAGAGAATAATATAAATCATATATTAGAACATTACCTAACAACTTAAGATTTTGGGTTGAAATAGTTATTTGACATCACCAACCTTAACTAATAAGAAAAAATAATCTTAATTAATAGATTGGGTTATAATGGAATATGCTCTTTTACATCAAACGTATGAGATTCATCACCTCTAAAGATTCAAATATTTTTATGGTTATCTATGCAAAAACAAATTATGTACAAGATCATTTCTTCTTACCAGACGATTACTTCCATTGTCTTTTTTGTGCGGATGATCTAGAGACTTCAGACCATTTGTTACTTCAGTGCAAGTTTGCTTTGAATTGTTTTTGTCAAAATTCACCTTTTGGTGGGGTATCTCTTGGTGCATCTCAAAGACTTTTATTAAGCTACTTTTTCAATGGCTCAGGGCAAATTTCAAAGGAAAGCGTGGAATATTCTCTCTTTTAGTGTTGCTTGGAGTATTTGGCTAACTAGGAATAATTATATGATTTTCAAGGAAATTCAACCAGATTGGGAAGCATGTTTTACTTTAACACTGCATAGATTATAGGTCTAGTTAAAAAATTATGACTCAAACTTTAGCTACACAGGTAATGACCTCACCAGAAGTTTAGACAGTATTCGAAGGTGAGTGAACACTAATAGTTGGTGGATTAGAGTCATATAGATTGACAATGTTTATATTTTTAATGGTTGGCTATTAAACAACTAATTGGGTGTTTTTTTATGTTTTATTCCGATATTTACTCTATTTTTAGCAATCTCCAGGTTTTGTAACAAATAACTTTTTGTTCTTCTACCTTGGCTATTTTAATATATTCCTCAATTATCATAACAAAAATAACATAACATGTAGAATTTATATAATTGTTTTTAGTAAGATCCAATGGTCAGATCAAAAGTTATATTTGTTTCTGTTAAATAAATTGTTTGGCTCGACCATACCACTTATTGGGTTAGTTATGCTTGTTTCTATTAGATAGGTCTTTTGGAGTAACCAAATCACTTCTTGGGTTTGAACTTGTCCCTCTAGTCCATAAATATGGTTGTTAGGCCTTTTATGTGATCTAATTGCAAAAATTTATGTCTGACTATTCAAATCTTCTTACATCACTAATAAAAAAAAGTACTCGTTTTTCTCCAAAAAATGAAAATTATAAAATATAGAAAACCAATAATAGAAGGCGAATAACTTAAATTTGTCCCACAAAAGCTAGCTCAGTCAAACAAGAAAAAAATCATCCATTTTTTTTCCATATATACACATATATTAGACAAACATAGGATCTCTTATACATGAAAATTTCTACTTAGATGCTCATTTATTGTCCTAAATGATTTACCATGTGATAAAATCATGAAAACTTTAGAATTTGATTAGGCTTTCCCTGACCACATATTAGGTTAAAGTATATCGGTTTTTATCTCTAATTGTGGTTGTTCTTACAAAAATAAATCCCTTGTAAAATATAAGACCATCTAATGATGAAGTTAGTAAGATGTATGAGGCAAAAATATAAGAGAGAATAAGAAAAATAAGAGTGTATATATGAGTGTTGTATGTGGTTGAATTATTGAATGTCTTATGTTTACCTGATGATCCCAAGGTATTTATAGATATTGATCACGTCAGTTTTTCTCATAGAGAATGGTGTAATGATGAAGAATACCTCAAAATTAAAGTCATTAGTTGTTATACATGTTATGTCATTGGTGGAAAGTTTAATTCTAAGCATTAGTTATGGTGCTTCGTTGTGCTATTAATGGAGAGATTGATGTTTTTACTCTGTATAAAGAATTTAGCCTTAAATACTAATTGATAGTTTGCAGATGTGAAAATATACACTAATGGATGGTGTGCGGTGTTGAACCTAACTTTCCATAACTTAAAAAAACATTAAGATGTATGCCCGAACAAGGTAGAAAAAAGCAGTAGACAAGTTCAGTTGGGCTGGTCCTATTCAAGAACAAACATATTTTTTCTTTTTTAAAATTTTTAATTTTTAATGCACCATTATTTTCCCTCAAGTCTTTTAAACAATCATATTTGAAATACTTAACTAACAAAAGTAGGAGGGAAAGAAAACCCTTACTATTTTATACATATCATGTTACCTTGTTATGGTTTTTGTTAACGTGCATGGAGATATGGAGATTTTAATGGAGATATAGAGATCTTATTGTGAAGATTTTATTAGAGACATGAAGATTCATTTAGATACATGAATTTGTTTGGAGATATAAGGATTTTAATGGAGGCATGAAGATCTCATCGTGAGGATTTTATTGGAGAAATAGGGATCCATTTTGAGACATGGAGAATTTGTTTAAAGATATTGAGAAACACTACTACTTTTATTGAAAAGTTTAAAATACTTTCTCATTAAAAAAAGAGATATAATTTCTGAGAAATATATGATCTCAGATAATGCATCATAGATATATTTCTTATTTGCTCAAGTTGCATATTTTTCCTTATAAATTGTTGGAGGTGACCCTTAGTGATCAATTTCTCTATCTATATTTTTAAAACATGATATTTCTCAGCGTTATAATCATGATCATGGTGAAAGAACCAAAAGTTGTTTGTATCATTTTTTATAAGAGATGGGCATAATATGAGTTTTTTTTCTTTAATGGAAACCAATATTTTAATATGTATGGTGTTCAAAAGTATGGTTATGATATTAGAAAACATCAGGTGTTTGCGAATGGATCCTCTAGTGTTCCTTTTAGATGCCTTGAAGCTGTTAGGAGATCAATGGTGCTTGGAAGATTTTTCTCTTTATTACTGAAAACGTAAGTGTTCTTGTTTGCTTATACTCATTTCTTATACTCAAATGTGATTTTCCATTGCCTATTTCACTTTGAGAAGAGTTTAGTTGGGAAGTATATACAATCATTCATATAGAGAATAGTTATAAACTCCATTAATTAGGGCTTTAACGGCAATGAATTCGAGTATATTATTCATGTTGAGAGTTTTCTAGTTAAACCTTTAGAGATATGCTCTAGTGCTTTTGTCTGCTCATTGTGCAATGATGAAGAGCTTAGTTATGCTCTTTTTAGCTGGTATGCTAGTGTTGAAGCGGACAATGAGTTTAACATAGAGATCATAAAGACTAAAGATGAAGCTAGGTTCAAGGTTAGGATACCATACCCGAACAGATACATAAAATGTTGTCAAGAGAATCTTGCATATAGTGTCACTTTTTTATGCTATAAGCTCTGGGATGCTTCTCACATTTTGTATATGCTCTTTTAAGCTTATAAGGTGATCGTAATTGTCTAAGTTAGCTTTAACAAAGACACAATCTTTGGAGAAACAAGTATGTAGCACTCAATAATAAAACAGAGAATCTTCAATTGATGGGGGGAAATGTTCATTCTTAAAAGCTGATGTAATTACTAATCTTGTCTTGTATTTGGATGTTTTTTAATAAGAAATGTACAAGCGAGGTTTAAAAAAGGATTGATGATGGTAGTCACTCTTGTGGTTGGGGCTTGTTAACGAATACTCTTCATAGTGGGAGTGGTTCCTTTAAGAGTTGGATTATAAGAGTTTTCATGCCTATTAGCTTATATGTCATTGTGTCCTAAGATATTTTAGGGAACTAGAGTTGTCACTATGCATTCAAATGTACATGTAATGGAGGAGCTATGTGTTGTATTCTCATTCGAGAGAGTGAGAGAGTGCATGCAAAGTTGTTGTATAATTATAATAAAATCATTAAGTATTTTAACCTGATAGATAATTTGTTGGAGATTTAGAGAAAATGGTGTTCTTGCAATTAGGAGGTCAATTAGTCTTTCATGTCCTAAAGTTTCTAAGTCATCATATATGAAAAGATTTTTTCTAGTGATATGAATAATAATGAACTAGTTTTTGTTCAGGTTCTTATAGATGATGTCACTGATTAAACCATGAAAACTATAAAATTGGATTGGACTTTCATTGCCCTTATCTTGGGTTAAAGGGTGTGGAATCTTGTCTCTAGGTTTGGTTGTTCTTGCCTGTCAAAATATAGGACCATCAAATGTTGAAGTTAATAAGATGTAGTAAGGAAAGATGTAAGGAAGAGCAAGGAAAGTGCGAGAGAGTGTATATATTAATGTTGTATGTGATTGAATATTCATATTTACTTAATGATCGAAGGTATTTATAAATCTTGTTCACATCATCTTACCTCGTGAAGAGTGGTGAGATAATGGAGAATACCTAAACACTTAAGTCCTTGAATGTTGTGCATGTTATATCATTGGTGGGAAAGCTGGTGTTAGCCATTGGTTGTGATGCTTCATTATGGTGTTAATGAAGATGTTGATGCTTTTGCTTTGCATAAAAAGTTCGGGGTGTGCCTTGAACACCAATGAGTGGTTTGAAGGTGTGCACTAGTGGGTGGTGCGTGACATCCGTTTTGACTTCTTGAAACTCAAAAATGCATTGAGATGTGTGTCCAAACAGGGTAGGAAAAAAAAAGAGATCAATCTGATGGGGTTGATCTTATCCAAAAAAGATAAAAAATTTATCCAAAAAACAAATATAAATTATGTCCCAAGAAAGAACATATTTTTTTTTTTAGTTTTTAGGGCTCCATTATATTAATGTGTTTTGTTATTTGATTGGCTTTTAGAAGAAAGAATTCTGATTGTAAATTGGAGTTTTATTTTAAAAATAATTTACCTCGCAATTAAATTCATTATTATGGCTTTCAACTTCTTAAGAAACTTCATCACGGATTTTTTTTAACACAAATCCAATTATTCTTACATTCACACTTGTTCTGCATGTATAAAAGTTACCTACAAGGATGAATACCAATATTAGAATATAAAATTATCTTTGTATGTAATCACTTCAATTTTTTTTTTCACTTTTAATCAAATGTGAAATAAAATTTCTAGTATGCATTTTGAGATTTTTTTTAATTTCAAATATAAATATTAAAAAGGATTGTATTCTAGGAGGCCAATAAAACCAATAAGGAGAGAAGGAAGATACATGAGCTAACATTACAAGTAGATCAACATGTAAAAGAAATAAAATGGCCTACAAAATTATTTATTTTAATTTTTTAGTTAAAATTATTTTTTATATTTTTAAATTATTTTAATGTGTTAATATAAAAAATAATTTTAAAAAAATAAAAAATATATTATTTTAATAAATTTCTAAATAAAAAATACTATAAAAAATAACCTCCAAGAAATT
Source organism: Populus x sibirica (assembly GCA_019202695.1). Lineage (NCBI taxonomy): Eukaryota > Viridiplantae > Streptophyta > Magnoliopsida > Malpighiales > Salicaceae > Populus > Populus x sibirica. The sequence goes on from JAGMVL010000452.1 coordinate 1,068,254, forward strand.
TACTCGAAAATAAGTGGGTTATTCTTTCCTTGGTAAGAAAAAAAGGACCCACACGTTTTTCTTAAATCATAATACTCAGATAATTAATTAATACTGCTGCATACATATAAACAAGTGATCATTTGTCAGTTTGATTTTCGTTTATGTTGTCTTTATCAGTACTCATACTCGTGTTAATGGGCTAATAAAGGAATTACCTTTTCTTCATTTCTGTCTTAAATAAAAAGAAAAAATAGCAAGATAAATTTTGTACATCACAGCTCGATCGTTGAAAGAGCATTTTTCTTTATCCTCTCACAGAAAAAGGCAATTTCCCACAATTTTCACAATCACATGGCCTCTGTTACGGGTCAAAAGTGGCCAGTCAACCAGCTCAGGTTCAGCTGGTCAGCATTGCCATCAAATATCAATGTTCTTCACATTATGGGTTTTTACTTTTTAGGGGAAAATCTTTCGTTGGAAACTCCTCCTCCTTGCTCCAACAGATCACGCATGCAGGTGGATTTCCAGTGCTTGAACAAATTCCTCCTCTTCTTCTTCTTTTTTGTTAATTACTTGTCAAATTAAATAATGAACCAGACAAGCACTATTTTCAATGTTAATTTTAAGATAATATTAAACTTTATTCATCCACCCTTCAATTTGTCAAAAAACTATCTCAATTCAATAATTTAAGTTGTTAAGTAAGGTTTCAAAATATAATTTATATTATTCTCTAACACAGCCCCTCAAGTAAAAGTTCTTTGAATTTAAAATTTGTACAGACCCAATTTTTATTAAATAAATGAAGATACTAAAATTCAAACTTGTGACCGCTTGGTCATCAAAAACTCTGATACCATATTAAAAAATTATCTCAACCCAATAGTTTAAACTGTTAGATAAAATTTTAGAATATAATTTATATTATTTTCTAAAACAATTACACTATTTTCTTTTCTTTTTGTACTTCCTTTATTTCAATGTGTCCTTGCCTCACATGCATTGACTCTTGTTAAAATATTCAAACTGTGTTAAGAACTAAAGATTTTTTTTCTAACCACGATATAGTCAAATTAATTAACACAGCATATTAAGTAGTACTGGATCAGTTATACTGCTCTCAATTAATTAAATTTCCAAATCCCATTGAATGGCTAGTGTTGGGGGGTGCAAAGAGTACGTAAAAGCGTTGCCTACATTAGCAAAATCGTTGAAAACCTATCGATATCTAAAACTTTCAAGGCTAAACCTGAGGAATATTAACCACACATGCAAGCCTTTACCTGATGCGCCGGACAAATTGTTGGCATGGCGAAGACACAATAACCACTTCTAACACACAAACAAGGTAATGATAATTTGGCTCGTCTTTATGATATCACCATGATCATTTAATTAGCCTATATATGTCTCAACAATATAAGTTAAAAAATGCATGTCATATAGTTTCTAGCTAGGAGTTTTTTTCCATTTTCATTCAGAAAAATACTTCAGATCAGTCTTCTCATCATAAATCTCTGCCTGGACAAACATGACCTGAAATGGATATGCATCAAGACAGGGAGTGCTGGAAAAGTTTAGACAAAATATATCACCTGATCGGCTGAAATTATTATTATAAAACTAGGTAGTTTAATTTAGTCCTTTTTTTTTTAGTTGTTTCGATCCTCCTTCTTTGCATAGTTGCTCTTGATCCTCTCATATAAGTTGATGAATTTGTGAAAAGAAAAGATTCTTGTTAGAGAGAGAGAGGCTCCTGATTGGAGAAATGGAAGAGAGATGAAATGATCGGAAAATTGATTTACAGCATCGATTAAGATTGGTGTCACTTTATTTTGATAGTTCTCGAGCACCCTGAGTCAATTGGAGGTGCTTATGAGCTTCAAAAGTGGTCGGAAAAGTAGGTATGAATACAGTTGTAGAAATAGGCATGGAAAATTAATTAATTTAACCATTTGTTGTTTAAAAGAACATCTTCATATGTATTTATTGAGTTCTTTATGATGATCTCAGGGTGTTTTATGTAAAAATAGATTTTAAAAAAATCACTTTTTAGAGAGAAAATCAAAGATTTATAACTTTTTTATAACCAAAAATTAAGTTTCGAAAAAAGAGAGAATGATATTACTTTTGTTTTTTTAGAGCTTGCTTGAGACGAGGCCTAGCTCACTTAGCTTGGATGCGTGCGGGTCTGCAATCTAGGTCTGCCTTCTTACCTTTTTTTGTTTTCTTTTTCAAAATTCTTCCTTCTTTTTTTAATACTAAACACTATTTATTCTCATTCCAAAATAAATAAATAAATTGATCATAATATATTTTTAAGTCTTTAATATATATGTGTTTATGGAGAGAAGTTAAATTTTTAATTTTGAAATCTTAATACGACGTTCAACAATAAGAAAACTAAAATAGAATACACTGAAGTTTTATTCATCTTCGTTAATTTAAAATCTATAAGGATGTGAGATTCTACTTATAGATCTAGAGTTTTTAATAATAAATATTTAGTTAATTTGTGAGTTTTTTATGTGATGTGTTTTTTGTAAAATATATTTGTGCTCATCGATGATTGCTAAAAATAAATTTTATTTTACTTAGTTCAATAATTATATATATTAGTCAACATTTATCTATTTTGATGCAATAAAAAGATATTATTTATAACAAGTAGAACTAAAATAAGTTAATTCAATGAATAATATTTAGATATCCAACAATATACAAGTCATTGCTTAATTTAAAAATCTGATAGAATTGAAATGCATAATTTTAAAATAATTTAATGTATATTGATTATGACAACGGTATTAAGTATTATATTTCTTTTGTTTTTTTCATTTTCCCACTTGATTTATCTTTATATTAGGAACTATTTTTAGTTAATTTCTTGTCCCTGTAAAACAGTGGGACAAAGACAGAATCAAATTAATCTTTTTATATAAATATCCCTTTAATATGTTATAGTTTCAATCTCTATCTTTACATTTATGGGCCATTGATTTTAATTAACTTAATTTTCACTATCAAATTTAAAAACTAGAAAATATAAAAGCAAAAATTATAAAAATATATAGGAAATATAAACAAGATAGAGAAAATATCTATCAAGTATTTTATAGTTTTTAATTTGCTCATTTTTAAATATATTTTATCATGTATTTTAATTTTTAAAAATATTTTTTAAGAATGTATTTGTATTAGAAGTCCGGGTTTTCAATTTCATTAAATTGATATGAAGAAGATTACTTAAATTCAATAATAAATTATTTTATACAATTTGATACAATAAAAAAAATAAATGAATTATAGTAAATTATTTTTTTATAAAATGAATAAAAACAATTAACCAAAGAGTGATTTTTTATTAAAACGTATAAAAGTATTTTCTTTTTTACCTAATGCGTGAGTTTTTAACATTTTGAGAGAAAATGAAAATCATTATTGGATAAACAATATAATAATTAAAACATATACATGATATAGAGATCTGCAAACCCCTCGTGTTATAAAAAAATTGAATTTAATTATGAAGAGATGGGGCCGGATTGAATGATAATCAAAAGTGTGTATTTGAGATGAAAGTATTATCTTGCATTTCCAATTATGTTACATTTTAACTTTGTGTTGGTGCAAATATTTAATTTGACATGTGATTGATTTGATTATTTATTTTATTATTAAATATATTTGAAATAATGATTGAATTATGACAAAAGTAAATAATGATTTAATAATATTATCTTCTTACCAATGAATTATTTTTTTACGTGATTGCAAATCTTTTTTTAACATGATTTTGATGAATAGATAAATTATCATTTTATGTTAGTTCAAAAAATTAATTTTCATTATAAATTAAAGTAAAAAATAATGATATATATATATATATATATATATATATATATATATATATCCAAACATTGTAAATTTGCTAGTAATGGATATCAATGGTAAAATAGATTAATTTCTTTTATTTTATCTTATCCCTTATCAACAAGATAAATTTTTAAAATTTTTATTGTCTTATATATATTATTATCAAACACAACTCATTGTATCCATATCTTTTATTTCAAAATAGAAACTAAACCCTGTCTGTCTTAGTTTTGGTCCACGGCAAATGATTTTTATAATGAGCATGTATTGCAAGAGTTTCAATTGGCTAGCAAGAATTAGGTCATTTGATCATCTAATGATAGATGTAAATGTAATAGTATTAAAAATGTACTCCGTAATTATAGGTTACTTAATAGATAGTGATTGAATATATACTTAATTTACACTAAAAAAACATATTTAATTACATTGTCATGTTTGAATAAATTATAAAAATAGGGTAGCCTAGTGACTAAGAAGATTAAAAAATAATATTTTCCTTAAGTTTTCAGGTTAAAATACTTGGGGCAATACTTAGAGAATTTATTAAATTTATCTAAAAATATTTTGTGGATACAGAACTTTCTCTTATTTATCCAATTCAAGAATAATAGCATTAATTAATACCCTTATGATTATCAATTATACATTAAATTATTTTTTTCTAAATTTTCAAAAAAACCCTAAATTGACTAAAATTAATTGAGACCAACTAATTATCCATCATTTATTTAATTTAAACTTATTCAATCTAATTAATACATTTAATTATTATCAATTCCACACAAAATTAATTTTCTCTAAATCTTCAACTGAACCATAAAATTAACAAAAACTAATTTGTACCCATTAAATTTCTCATCATTTCTTCAATTCTAACACACATAAATCGTAAAATCACACTCAATTTCATCAAGTGATAAATTAAATTTATTTTATCCAATTCTCGAACAAACTATAAAATAAAAATAGGTTAAGAATATAAATGGATGAGTTTGCTTGCTTGATGTAGTGAAAAAAGAAACCAAGAAAGGGAAGTTTAGGCCTTTGGAGAGTTATTGCGTCGACACCAGCGAGTTGTGGTGGCTAGATTTATGGAGATTATGGAGGTGGTTGTCAAGAGGCTAGAGAGAGAAAGTGAGAGGGTTTTGATATGAAATTTATGAGGAAAATGAGTGGTGGAGAGCCACTATCAAGTTTTAATTTCTCGTAAAATCACTAATGGATAAAATCACTAATGAGATTTCCATCAGTGATTTCACACGTTAGCAATGCCGATAAAAATGCCAATGATTTTTATTTATTTTGTCACCATTTTCATCTGAAATTACTAACGAAGATTCTTCATCGTGTTTTCTATTGGTAAACCTCTATGAAATATTTTTCATCGATATTTTTTTTTTAATTTTATGGTAGTGTTTTAGCCTCGAAACTTGCACATTCTATTATTACAGCTTGACAACAAGTCAAATAAATATTTTAACTTAAAAGTTTAAGTTGTTAAGTAAAATTTATATATTTATATTATACTCTACCATATACAAAGAGAGAGTGCATCACCATATTATTTATAATTTTAATCTGTCAACTTATTATATTTCATATGGTGATTGTTTTATTTTTAAAATAATAATTATTATTATTTTGGTATACTCTAGCTAACCTAACAATTCATGTCAGTATAAATGTGAAAGAGTTCAATCAATACTTGACTACATTAATTTGGTCATTTATTTTACACGTTCGGTCAAAATATATAAATTATTATCCATATAATCGGGAATTAAATAATTAGCAGGAAATTAATTCATTATCCCTTCTCATAATTACAAGGAAATGGACGAAGAAGAATTAAGAAGATCTGAATCCAGCATTGAGTTACCATGTCCATGCGAGGACTATTAAAGCACAGCTAAATAGTAGTCATGTCCATAAAGTATTTTTAAAAAAGTTTAAATCTTTTTATTTGAAATTAGTTTTTTAATAATTTTAGATAATTTTGTTTTTACCATGAGTTAATATTAAAAATAAATTTTAAAAAATAAAAAAATATTAATATAATATATTTTTAAATAAAAAATATTTTAAAAAATAATCCAACACCTAAATTCAAAAACAGACTCTTCCTCCGCAGGACGATTCCAGTACTTGCTTTACTAGAGCAGTTCGAAACTTTGGTAATAAGTGCTCACTCTCCTTGACTTTAGAAAGGAAATCTGGGCACGTGACTGATCCCACCATGTTCGGCTCGAGAAGGGAGGACTGGCCGAAGAGAGGGTCAGCGCCCGTACTCGCCCCCTTGGTCCCTTCGGTTCTGTGGACAACACAACCAAACAGACCTTTACGCAAACCCTAACCACAAAGTGAATGCAAGGACATAATGGTAAAATCAAAGGAACTAGGAATAAAACATTTTTAAGGTTAAGTCACATGATTGCCCAAACTGGAAAATAGTCAGATGTCCTTCCACTTAACCTTTAGACACGTATATCACTTGCCCTTCCCACTTTAACATTTATTCCTCAAATACCCCAACTCTCCTTTTCTTTTCATCAAGTACATTTACTTTCTACAATCTGGTTCTCCACCGTCCATTGGATTAGGTATGATAATGACTATTCACTGATTGAATTTTGATGATACTTATATTATGTTTATTATTTATAGAATAAAAACTCTAAATATTTATAAATTATTTATCGGGTTTTGATTATTTATTATTTATTATTATTTATTAATTAATAAAATTTAAAATAGTTAATATATATTTGAAATATGTATATGTATATTAAATAAAAATTTATATATATATGTGTGTGTGTGTGTGTGTGTGTTTTATGTCAATATTAAAGTAGGTATATATTATATATTAGAAAAAATCTAATATTCTTCAAATATATTTATATAATATAAATATATATTTCAAGTAAGATTCGGTCAAGTTCAAATTGAATTTAATAATATTTATATTTTATTCATTATCCATCTAGTACAAAAAAAAAACTCATCTATAACGTAGATTCTGATTAAATTTTCATCCCTACATCCAATCCCTTGACTTCATATTTATGTAAGAGTGTGATTGCAATTTCTTTTCAAAATACTTTTTATTTAGAAATATATCAAAATAATATTTTTTTTATTTTTAAAAAATTATTTTTGAAATCACCGTATTAAAATGATCTAAAAATATCAAAAAAATATTAATTTAAAGTAAAAAAATAAAAAATATTTAATTTTTTTCAAAAATACTTTTAAAATACAAAAACAAACAGCCTTACACCACCAAAATTTAAAGCCCCTGCAGCTAGGCAGGTACAATACACAAATTTGTAGCTCGTTGAGCAGCAATGTAGTATTAGCGTACATTGTAAGCAACCCAGCAATTGATTTTGATTTTTAAGAACTTTATACGGTATCATTATCATTCTCATTTAGCCAACCTTTTACACACACACACACACACACACACTATTATTCTTGCTAGTGTTAATTTCTAGTAAAAACAGTATTAACAGAAGAGTAATTTTGGTGTAAACAGAGGTGAATATGTTGAGAAAGGGCTTACTTTTTATTTTGTTAATTAAGGGTGTTAGTGAGATTCCAAACAAATTAAGCTGAACATAGCTAAAATACTGTGTTTACGGGGTCTAAGTATGTGTTTATTAGCGTGATCCACCGAGTTAATAAATAAAGCCTAAATACCAATAAAGAGATTGGTGCTGGTGCTTGAAGAGAGAGCGAGTGTGTGTGTGTATAAAAAAAGGGCCATAAAAAAAAAAGAAGAATACTTTTTATGTGTGGAGACTTGTTGGGATTTGTTGAGTGCTAAAATTAAAGAAAGGTTTTTCTTGAAGAGAGAGAGAGGGAGAAGATATGGGGAGAGGTAGGGTTGAGTTGAAGAGAATTGAGAACAAGATCAACAGGCAAGTAACATTTGCAAAGAGAAGGAATGGACTTTTGAAGAAAGCCTATGAGCTTTCCGTTCTTTGTGATGCAGAGGTTGCTCTCATCATCTTCTCCAATAGAGGAAAGCTGTACGAGTTTTGCAGTAGTTCAAGGTATCACCAAAACAAACCAATTTTTGTACCCTTCAAACACACACAGGAAAAAAAAACACAAAAGCTTCTCTCTTTTAACTCTCTCAGCTTCCTTCACTCCTTCTCTCTCTTAGCTAGCTAGATTCGCTCAATTTTTCTTTGACCTTTTTTTTTTGTTTCTTGTTTTGAGACCTGTCTTTAGATTTTCGGAGCTCGGTAAGCTGATTTTTTCTGTTTTCAGTGTTGGGTTTTTTAAGCATTTGTTCTGAGAATTGAAGAGAGAGAGGGAAATAAAAGTTGGTTTCTTTTTGTTTCCGTTTCTGTGAATGTCTCGGCGTTTATAGCAGGTAGAGTGTGTTCGTGTTGGTATTGATGCTAGATCTGCAACTGGAAAACCACAAAAAAGAGAGATAAACGTTATATCTACTGTTATATTGACTCAAACTCTATACAATTTTTCTTAGCTCCCATAGTCTATTGCCCTTTCTCCGTCTCTTTTCCTTTTACGTTTACTATCTGAATTTTCCATTTCTGTGTTCATTTTTCTTCTTGAAAAGTAAAAAAAAATCTGATGATCTGTTGCTCTTCCAACAGTTCGAGAGACCCATCAAGCTATGCGATGTATATGGAGTTTTCTTCATGATCATAGAAGCTAAAAATGTTCTTTTCTGATCTCGCATAGTCCTAATTCATCTTTTGTTTTCTTTATCATTCTTTTCCTTTCATTTTCTCTTCAGGATCCAACATAGCATGGTTGTTACATAAGATCAAAACAATCTTCTCTTCTTTCTCCCTCTTTAATCTTTGAAAGTGCTGCCCTTTTTCATTCAACCATTTTGAGGTTAATAAGGTCTTAGATTGTTCGATTCAAAACTCCAATCAACTTGATTTCGTTAAACAACTTAGAGTTTCTGGGAGTTGTTGAAGTTTTGATTGGAGAAAGTTTGCAATTTAGTTGATCTTGCCTATCTCTCTCTCTCTCTCTCTCTCTGATCATTTGCGATCTATGAAGCTTAGGGTTTTCCTTTAATTTACCTTTATATTTGCCAGTCCATGTCTTCATTGATTTTCTGTTTAACACATTTTCAATTTTGTAGGCTTTTTCCCAACTACCTCACAGAGTTTTCAGAGTTAATTTTAAGAAGAAAAAAATAAAAACACAATCTTTTGTTATGATTAAATTTAATTACATGATGGAAAAGACAAGTTCGTAATAATTCATGCTCTCTACCCTCATACTTTTTGCTGCAAATGTTTTCTATCAATCAATAAGAATGGGACATTACGACTGCTGTTTTTTCTTCTCTCTCCCTTCAGATCCAGTCCTTTCACATAGGAGCTTCCATTCATTCCATTGGATCTTCAACTCTCTCTTTTCTGTTTCGGTGGAGAGAGGATATTTCCAATCACATGAACTGATAGAGACATCTAGGGTTTTGATCTTTGCCTAGGATACTTAGGGTTTCAATATCTACAGATCAGTAGTCCTCTCACTCTTTTCAGTATACTGAATTGTTCTCTTTCATTCAAATCAGAGGTTATCTTAATAGTGGTGTGCTCTCGAAGTCTGTAATTGAGTCTGTGTCTATGGAGTGATCAATATGTCTAATATCCACAGGATGTTTTGACTCCTCCTAATTAGAGGTTCCTTTTCTCTAGTACAATTATTAGTGCCCTTAAATTCTAGTCCAACATTACATTCTGTGTTCTTAATTATCTTAGGGTTTTGCTTGTACAATTGACTATTTTTATGTCTAGACATTTTTAATTAACTAATTTGTTAAAGTAGGGTTAATTACATTTCTTCTATTGAATTAATGGATTTTTTCCTTGAATTATTGCTGATCTTCTCAAGAAAATTTTCAAATAATACATCAAACAAAACCTCTTAATTAATTTGTTCCCATCTCTTTCAGCTTAGAATTAATTAAAGAGCTTTTTTTTCTTTTGTGACAGAAAAAAATATAGAATTGCAATGACAACTGCTAATCTTTGGGGTGGGGGGGGGGGGGGGGGGGATGCTTCTACAGTCAATTTTCTATCTTTTTGAAACTTCATTGCTCAAATTAATCATCATCATTTGTCACCAGATATTTGTTATTAGCTGACTAATTGCTTGAAAATTGGCTCCCAATTATTTCGCATGCCATCAACACTATGACCATACCTCTCCACAGCCCAATTTATTTATCAAATTCATCCTGAAACATCACCAAATTGTTTCTTAATTATGAAGAGGGTGTGCTATCCGTATGCTTCTGGTTGGCCTTAATAACCAGAGAAAATGAGCAGCAAAAGATTGTTCATATTTAAGGACTCGAACTGATGTAGTGTACAACAAGGATTTGGAAAAGAAAACTCTTTAAATAGAGAAATTTAATCAATTTATAATTGGTAACTTTCAATGATTAGTTTAAGATCTTTACAAACTTTTTAAAAAAAATGCATTAGAGAAATATTGGTCAATTTTATGTTCATTCACTCGACTTTGGCATATTTCTATTGAAATACCATGTCATAACTACACTACATGCAGAACGGCTCTCTCCCCTTGTGAATTGTTAGCTATTGCAGTCCAATCTCAAAATAAATTTGTTGGGTTAATGATAAAATAAAATGTAAAAGAGTTTCTTACCAACTTAAACAGGAAAAGTAAGAAAATTTCACAAGAAACTAACACTATCTGAAAAGGATTATTATGCTCAAAATAGATCCTTGCTATATTGTCCTCGTACATGTCTCTATTTGTTGTTACAATCTTTGCATCAATCTTGATGGTTAGATTTTAAGATTTAAAATTTACTGATTTTTGCTATTGTTGTTCAGTATGCTCAAAACTCTTGAGAGGTACCAAAAGTGCAATTATGGAGCACCAGAGCCAAATGTGTCTGCAAGGGAGGCCCTGGTACGCAAATTTACCCTTTTCCTATATCCTTTGAATTTCCCTCTTTCTTCTGGTCCTTTATTTAATCTTCCAAAGTACGAATTTCTAGTAAGTTATATAGAAACAAACAGGTTTGCGTGGCAATAAATATCACAACAAAGAATAAAAGTCCAGAAATTATCACAGAAGATAGATATATGATGCCCCCCTGAGATGTAATTCAAAACCAGAATGTTTGAGGATTTTTTTTTTTTGTGATGATTCTAGCCAATATTTAATTTATCTAGTAATCATTATTATTTCAGTCAGCTAGATTCTGTGGAACTAAGTTTGCTTTCTTACAATGTAGAACCAAGCTAATAGCATTCTTAAAAGACACATAACAGTTGTATTTTAGTTGTTGCAATCTGTTGCCGCAGCTTTCCTTTTCTTGTATTGTTCTTCTTCAAGCTGACCTTTCTTGGTGCTATTAGATAATAGGAAAAATGCTCTCCTGGGCCGGCATATATAAAAACAACTTTAGAAAAGAACGCCTGCCTGCTGTCTGGTTGATATATTGAAAATTAAGACTGCAGCGAGATCCTGTGCAGTAACAAGAAGCAAGTGCTATACGCAAGCGTAACTAACAATAATTTGCTGGTGAAATTTTTTTCAAGTAAAACAATTAGCAATGGTCTTTATAACTTACTTACAATACCATGTCCTTAGAGCACTTTCTCGTAGTTCCGATCAAGGTCATCTTTGTAATTGAGGGAATGCAAACAACTTACTTTTTGGTAGCTGGAAAATGCCCCTGTTCTTTATATAATTTGAAGAAAATGAGTATTTTTTTCTTAAAAAATGATCGGCCTTATTCATCAAAAAATAACAGTTTGTCGTCATTAAGAGAATGAAGAACAAAATTGCAGAAAAAAACAGCAGCTAAAAATCTCTAACTACATTTATCAACTATATATATATATATATATATATATATTATTTTCAGGAAGCAAGTAATCTCAATTATTATATTGTTTTGGAGCTTTGATAATAGTCAACATTATCAATTATGATAAGATATTATGGCTACTGCCTCGTCAAGGCTTACTGATAGTCCAGTGCACTTGCATATAAGCACTGCAAATCTTATCAACATAATTTTTAGGTGTTAATTTTGAATCATTCATGTTCAAATGGATTTTACTGCTTTGGCTGTAGGAACTGAGTAGTCAGCAGGAATATCTGAAGCTTAAAGCACGTTATGAAGCCCTGCAAAGAACCCAAAGGTGAGGATGCCTTAAGCAGCAATGTTTAAAATGTAGTCTTTCAAGGGTGATCCTCATTAGAAAGTTTCATTATCTACATTCAAAAATAATATTGAAATCTGACCTTTGATATCACCAAATATTTCATTGCCATCGAACTACAGGAATCTTTTGGGAGAAGAACTTGGCCCTCTAAGCAGCAAAGAGCTAGAATCACTTGAAAGGCAGCTTGATATGTCATTGAAGCAGATCAGATCAACAAGGGTATTTTGAAGATAGAAGGATTGGATATATATTATCAAATTGACTATACTTAGCATTCTGATTAATAAGTAAAATTCTGAAAATATAGAACAGATTCAATTACAGTTAAAACTTCTCTTGGATGTTAAATTTGACTTGACTGCACACAAATAAGTACTTTATATATGTAACAAAGCACTTGACACCCAGCAGTACATATCTCAACTTCATAATTCCTCTTATTGTTCTACAGACCCAATACATGCTGGATCAGCTCAATGACCTACAGCATAAGGTATGGAAACTTCTGAAGCTTCCTTGTTGTCTATTGATTTCCTTTTCCTAGCACTCTCTATTTAACTCCAAACATTACATGCAGGAGCACATGCTGACTGCAGCTAATAAGTCCCTGAAAGAAAGGGTATGTTACTTTTCCATTTAGGTGGAAGCAAGTTAGTTCAGAAACAAGAACCCCTAAAATTAATTCAAGTCAGAAGTTTCTGTTAAGTAGAAATCGAAATCACTGCTAAGCATTAAGTTCCTTTCCACAGATTGAATATTGGCGGGAGAGATCACTAGTGGTGGTTTTGAAACACTCAACGGAAAAATAAACAATCTGTTTTATTTCATAAACAACAAGCTTACATAAATTGCAAACTCTCAAACTCTTACCCTTTTTTTTCTCTAATGTTTTTCTCTTTTATTTCTTACAACCAATAACATAAATTTAGCTATTTATTTATACACAAAATAAAAGCATTAAAAATCAAAGTTCCATGTATAAAAAGATAATAGTAGGTGGCAGTGTGAGTGAAAATGACTGATGGCTGCCGGTTAATGGTTGGTGACTACCATCCTTAATCTTCTAGATTGAGTTTACGATAACATTGAACATAAATTAGTCCAATTGATTTGGCCTCCCCTTCTAAGAATAGCCTGAAAATGATGACATATTGGTTGTTGTATTTGCTCACTTTGCAGTTGATGGAAGGCTACCAATTAAATTCACTCCAGTTGAATCCAAGTGCAGAAGATGTGGAGTACGCTAGACAACAAGCTCAACCCCAGGGTGATGGGTTTTTTCATGCTTTGGAGTGTGAACCTACACTACAAATTGGGTATGTCTGGTCTCTTAAGTCTAATCCTTACTGTTTTGCAACCTTTCGGCTGGATACATAAAATGATGGTCACAGAAAAAAAAGAAGAAGAAGAAGAAACTAAAGTGATAAAGTGATTGTTTTATGTCAGTTATGTTTCTGGAAGCCATCGTTTCAACATTGTAGAATCACTTGTCAACGTTTAAGAGCAAAAGCTAAGTGACGAGGGGGATTTGTCTTACAACGATTTTATTCTGAATTGCAGGTATCAGCCAGAAAATATAACAATGGTCACTGCTGGCCCAAGTATGACTACTTACATGCCAGGTTGGTTAGCATGATAAGAAGACTAGCTATGGTTCTCACTCTCAGCCATGCATGGTATTCCTTTCCTCAACATGATGGTTCCCATATTTGATCAGCAAATTTGTGTTTTGTCTTGTACGTTATTGATGAAACAGTCTTCGTTTAGCACGTAGGTGGTCTATATCATAATTCTACAGCACCGTAGGAACAGTGCAAGTAATGCTTTGTGTGGCGTGTGCAAAGCAGCGCTGCTTCGTTCAGCACTTAGCAGTTGCAGGCTTTTTTTTTTTTTTCAAATGAAGAATAATTCTCCTTTGTATGTAAGACCATAAGATACTCCAGCTTTTAATGTGTTTCTATCTATCTGTTTATCTTTACGTGACTCTCATGATGTTCTGTGTGGTTTATAATTATGCAGAAAATAGAAATAGAACACTGGAAATTAGTGAGCCTGACTCGTTATAATTATGGGCTCTCTTTTTTATTTATTTCTTGATGAGTGGAGCTAGCTGATGCATTATCTTCTTTTCCCCTTATATGGTCCATGCCATCAGCTGTCGCAACATATATAGAGGTTTGACATGCAGAATCACAGACAGAGAACAAGGTGGCCTATTTCATAGGTTGCATGCAGCAACCCAGATTTTCATGGCTTGTTACATGAGTGATATTGCCTTGCAATATTGATCGAAAATACTTCAGCTTTTTTATTAAGAAATTAGCTGATATGATGATGATGTCCATAAGAACCAATGAATTTTCAACATTTACAATAATTGTTATGATGCCAATGGTTATGGCTCATGTGATATATTGATACTCTCACAAAGAGGTAAAGACTTTATTCGAGCAACTTAAGATTCGGTCGCTCAAGCACTCAAGCAATGTATTGTGAATAAAAGAAAAAAAAGAGGGAGACTCAATTTGTTTTTAGATTTGTTTCTTAGAGATTGTGTTTATTTAGAACTGGGTTTGATAGTTATTTTAATTGTTTAAGTTATAGGATCTTATGTCAAGAAAAAAAATTCCTCACTAGCTCGATTGATGCTTGGTTTATCAAAATTAAATAAAATTTTATTGATTTAAAATAATTGAAACTACAGGGATTAAATTTGAACATATTAGACAAATATTTAGCTCTTTTTTTCTTGAAAGTATTGGGGATTGGATTGCATAGGCAAAGAAAAGATTAACCCTATTTTTTTTGTTACTCAATTTTATTTTCAATTTGATTCTTTTACATTGAGTTCATTTGGGATTGGACTTAACAATGTTTTTCATTTTTCATATAGGGATCCTATGATGTTGAGGAAAGATTCCAATGCGAGATTGATTCTTTTAAAATTGATTTTTTTTTTTAGTTTTGTCTTTCAATGTTGGGTTGGTTTTTAATTGATATTTGTAATTTTTTTATTTGATTTTCATAGAGTTATCCAGTTTTCATAATACAGATTGCGGGTTTGCCAGATTTACTTGGGTTGACTCAAGTTATTTAATTTTTTTTATTATGTTTTTTTTATCATATTCACCCTTTAATATTAGGTTTAATCCACGGTGTAAATGTCTTTAAGTGTACATGGAATTAGTTATCCCTTTTATTTATTTATTTTGTAATGTAATGTTTCTTGCTTGTTTTTTAAAGGAAAAGCAAACCTATTTCCTAATCGAAAAGAAGACAAAGGAGGGAGTGTTTTTTTGAAGGAGAATAAGGTAAAGCAAGCCCATTTCCTAGAGTAAAAAAAGAAAAAGGGAGGGAGGTGTTATGGTTTTTCAAAATCAAGAAAATAAAAGAGAAAAAAACTAAAAGGCAAACAAATTTCATTTTTTTTAATCTATAGTGTATAGGTCTCTAAATATGCATGGAATTAGCTATCCCTTTTAGTTTTTTTATATTGCATAATGCTTCTTACTTATTTTTTAGAGGAAAATTCCTAGATAAAAAGGAGGAAAATACAAGGAGTGTTTTTTTGGAAGGAAAATAAGAAAAAGCAAACCCATTTTTTGGAGGAAAAGAAGGAAAAAAGAGGGGAGTGTTTTGAATTTTTAAAAATCAAGAAATATAAGAGAGAGAGAGAGAGAAAAAAAAGTAACCAGATTTGATGGTTTTAATCCATAGCACTATAAAGGTTTCTAAATGCATAGAGAATTAATTATCCCTTTTGTTTTTATTTTTATTTTTTTGCATTGTAATGCTTTTAACTTGTTTTTCAGAGGAAAATGAGGAAAAGCAAGCCCATTTCCTTGAGGAAAACGGGAGAGAGTTTTTTGGAGGAAAATAAAGAAAAGCAAGCTCATTTCCTATAGGAAAAAAAAGGTAGTGTTTTGATTTTTCAATCAGAAAATATAAAAGATAAGAATAAAAAAGATATATCTAGATTTCACTATTTAATCCATAATGTAAAGGTCTCTAAGTGCACAAGGAATTAGTTATCCTTTTTAGTGTTTTTTTTAATGTAATGTTTGTTGTATTTTTTTAGAGGAAAAGCAAGCCTATTTCCTGGAAGGAAAAAAAGGAAAAAAGAGTAAAGTTTTTTGTTTTTCAAAATTAAGAAATATAAAAGAGAGAAAAGAAAAAAAAACAACTGCATTTCACTGTTTTAATTCATAATGTATAGGTCTCTAAATGTATAAGCAATACATATCCCTTTTAGGCTTTGTTTTTTTAATGTAATGTTTACAACCTATTTTTATAGAAAAAGCATGCCTGATTACTAGAGAGAAAAAAAAGGAAACAAGGTAGTGTTATTTGGAGGAAAATAAGAAAAAGTAATACCATTTCTTGGAGGAAAATAAGAAGGGAAAGAGAGGGAAGTGTTTTGATTTTTTAAAATCAAGACATATAAAAGAGAAAAGAAAAATAAGAAGCAGTTGAATTTTACTATTTTAATACACAATGTAAAAGTCTTTAAATATACATGGAATTAGCTATCCCTTTTAGTTTTTTTTCTTTTTTTATAATGTAATGTTTCTTGCCTGTTTTTTATAGGAAAGTGAGGAAAGCATGCCCATCTCTTAGTGAAAAAGAAGGAAAATTAGGGGGGAGGAAAAGAACAAAAAGCAAGCTCATTTCCTGAAGGAAAAGAAGGAAAATGGAGGGAAGTGTTTTGGTTTTTTGAGAATCAAGAAATATAAAAGAGAAAAAAAAACAACTAAATTTTATTATTTTAATCCACGGCATAAAGGTCTCTAAGTGTACAAGGATTTAGGAGAAAAAGAACGAAAAGTAAGCTCATTTCCTGGAGAAAAAGAAGGGAAAGAGAGGGGAGTGCTTTGGTTTTTCAAAATCAAGAAATATAAAAGATAAAAAAAAAAATAGCTAAATTTCATTATTTTAATCCACGGTATAAAGGTCTCTAAGTGTACAGGGATTTAGTTATCCATTTAATTTATTTTTTTGTAATGTAATGTTTCTTGCTTGTTTTTTAGAGGAAAATGAGAAAAATTAAGCATGTTTTCCAGAGAAAAAAAAAAGAAAAAAAGGGAGGGAAGTGTTTTGATTTTTCATAATCAAGAAATATAAATGAGAAAGAAAAGGAAGAAGAAGTAGCAACTTGATTTCACTATTCTAATTAATGATGTAATGGTCTATCAGGCAGCGTTTAGTTAATATCTCGGGACCAAAAAGACAGAGATAATAGGAATAGAACAGACAAGACAAAACATGAGACGAAGATAGAATTATATTTAGTAGTGGTGTACGAGATATAGTGATTGTTTAGGTATCATGTTTGGTTGATGGTGGACAAGACAAAATAAAATATAAAAAATCTATTTTATCTTTAATATGAATTATTGTCAAACTTATATATAATAATAATAATAATAATAATAATAATAATAATAATAATAATGATGATGTTTTTTATATTTAATGTTGAAATTAATAATAATAATACAATAACCTTAGTTATAAAATCTAGATCGGCCCAACGGATCAACCAATGATCTAGTAGATCTGGGGTCTGGACTGGTTTGGGTTTAAGAAAAAATAGAGGAGGGATTGACCCATTCAAAAAACCAGATTGGCCTGTGACCCAATTGACTCAAGGTAAAACCCAGGTAAAAAACCATTGACTTTTTTCTAAATGTTTTTTGTCAAAACAAGTTTTGATTATTTTTTTACTTTAATTTATATTGGGTGTTGACATTATTAATAGTATAATAATCTTACTTAGAGAACCTGGATCGACCTAGCGGGTCAACCTAGAACCTAACCGTCTTAGGGCCTGGACATGTTCAGGTTTAAGAAAAAAATAGAAGAAAGATTGACCTATTCTAACCCAATCAAAAACCAAGGTTGACCCGTAATTGAATCGACTCGTGGTAAAATCCAGTAAAATAATCATTGACTTTTTTATAAAAAATTGTTTTTAGTCAAAACGACTTTGTTTTAGCCCTTTTTTTGGAAAAAAAAAAATAAATTGTGGTCAACTCAAGTTGACATTCCAAGCCTATAACATGGGTCTTGTCTTAGGTCAACTCATAATTTAGATTTTAAAATTATAATAATTATTATTTTTATCCTTAAATGTCTTTATTGGATAATTTTAAAATTAAAAGCTTCTTACAATGATATTTTAGAGATAAAAAATAATAAATATTATATATCAAGACATGTCTTCTTTGTACCTTATATTTTAGAAATACATAAATTCACTTTAAAATTATTTAAAAGATAAATTTAATGTTTTTATTTTTATCTTTTCAACGAAACACATTTATATTTTTATTATCTCTATTTTTTTATATTCTTGAACAGTAATTAATCACTACAGTAGCTAATTTTATTATTATTATTATTATTTAACTTGCCAAGCCCATTTGAAGCTTATGCTGGAAAAGATTTTTTCAGCGCCGGCATCATACTGGACTTGTCACTTATGCTTCTCATGGTAAATTGAAACACGGTTCTTTATTATGGGCCTCATTCATAATTTATCTTGGCCTATCTTCTAACTAGCGGTTTTTTATTTTCTGTTTTTTTTTTCTAAAGAAAAACTACGTGTATTATTTGATTATTAAATAATTTTTTTTGTAAATTTCTTAATATATCATTTTGAATTATTTAAAAGTAAATAATTTTATTATTATTATTAAATTAAAA
Organism: Populus x sibirica; assembly: GCA_019202695.1. Lineage (NCBI taxonomy): Eukaryota > Viridiplantae > Streptophyta > Magnoliopsida > Malpighiales > Salicaceae > Populus > Populus x sibirica. Next base: position 1,087,030 of record JAGMVL010000452.1, read on the forward strand.
TATTTATTTTTCAAAATCTAAATAGTTTTATTACTGTTTTCTTATGTCCCCAAAAATTACATCTTCTATCATTATTTTTTTATTATTTTTTAAAAGTTATTTTAAAAACTATAAAAAAAAAACAACCAAATTAGTCGTTAGGTCATTTGATATCATTTATATTTCTTTATTTGAAAACTTTTTTAAAAGACAAAGCAATCAGTTTTTAAAAGTTTTGGAAATAAAAAGATATCTCATACTATTGTATCTTAATAGAGTTTTTTTAAATAAAAAAAAAAACCTAAATTTACCCCCCTTTTTTACAGATTTCGGGCTCTAATATATTCTTTGGATAATGAAAAAAGAAAAACACCTAAACTCGTCAAAGCAGCTAAAATTTCTTCAGTAAGAAGAGGCGAGACATCCACGTACAGCACGTGGAACAACCCAGACTTTTCGAGACCTTACGTTGACTGAGTTTCTCGACCCTTATTGCTTTTAAATACTCGTCAAAAAGGAGAAGCAAAACATCCTTGCATTTCCCATTTCCCAGGAGATTTTACTATTAGTTATTTTTAGAATCTATTTTGAAAAAAAAAACAGGTATAAATATATTAATTAATTAATTAATTAAGGATATTTTTATTATTTTTTAGGTTATTAATTTTATTTTATCTTTTTTATTCATGTAAGGTTTTTTTCAATATAAAATAAATAAATAAATAATATAATATCATTAATTACCTCCTAGACACCATAAAGTTTTCTTTCATTTCCTAGTTTCTCTCTACTTTTATAAAGAAAAAGTTTTATAAAGAAAAAGGTAAGATTGAATTTTGGATCGAGAAATAAAGAGAAACAAAGTGGAGCCACAACGAATCGAAAATAGTAATGTAAATAGTTTTATGATGTTAATCAATAAATTTTATAAATTTAAAAATAACTTAAATGATTAATAAAAAAATAACTTAATTTTAAAAAAAAATTAAAATGATATTTTTTTTAATATTAAGATAACGACATATTGGATCGACTACAATCACTCAACAATCCATGTTATGAATTCTACTGGGTTTTATAACTTTATTTTTAAAAAAATATTTTTATTTAATTATATAATAAAAAATAAATGCTCATAATAAATTTTTTTTGAGACCATAATAACCTTATAGAAAGTAAAAATAAATAAATCATGAAGTTTATTTCTCAAGAAATTCAATACTGAATGAAGAAATCGAAAACAAAATCAGATAAAAAAATAGAAGCACAATAAAAACATATCGGGTTCGATGAGTAAACCTGTTAAACTTATGAATCAGAAAATCCGGATCATCACATCAAACCCACAAATCGAATCATGAAATCAACTGGGATTAATTACTTTTTAAAAAACTATTATTTATATTAATGTATGATAAAAAAAAAAACATGATCGTGAAATTGAGCATCAACACAATAATAAGATATTTTTTTGAAACCATGATAACCTCATAGAAAACAAAACAAAACAAATCATGAAATTGAATTCTCAATCAACCCAGTATTAAAAGATAAAATCAAGAAAAAATATATTAATTGAAAATAAATAAATAAATAAATAAAAGTTAAGCTTGTCAAACCCGCAAATAAGGTTTTGAAGTCCACAAAGTTTAATAGCTTGATTTTTTACCAAAACTATTTTTATTTAACTAAATATTAAGAAAATAGACGTTCATAAAATCAATCGTCAACCTAATGTTAAGATGTTTGTTTAACAATAAGATAACCTTATATAAAGGCAAAACAAAAAAAACAAATTATAAAATTCAATTCTTAATCAATCCAGTATTGAAGAATGAAATCAAAAAATAAATTAAAAAAATTCTATTAAAAAAATCTGGAATTGAATTGAAGAGATTTTAAAAACCAAAGGACAAAATAGAAAAAAGGAAGGGAAAATGCCAAATCTTGAAAAACAATTTAAAAAGTATAGGTCCCGTATTGAAGAGATTTTAAAAATATAGGGACTAAATTGAAAGAAAAACAGTGCATTTGGGAGGTAAGATCATGTGCATTGCTATAAGAAAACGAAGAGGAATTGTCTTTTTGCAAGCTAAAAAGTTATATATCAAAGCAAGTGTTCAAATATTTATTTTAGTTGCAAACTGAATGTCCATCCAACAATTTTTGTTGCTAATCTAATCACATTCTCATGTATTGCAGTCCGTTATACGACGAAATAATCTTCTTGTGTCTTGAGGCAGGGGAACTAGACGCAGCGATTGCAATAGTTGCAGACATGTGTTGAGCTGTGAGATAGCAGTTGAAGATTGTATTCTGTTACAGTTGGTTATAACCAACAGGAATCTTGTATAGATAATACCCAGCTAAGCTCATGTATAAATAGCAACGATTACAAGCAAATAAAGTTGCGAATTAGAAATCATTCACTTACCTATTGTTTCTCTTCTCTATTCCTCTCTTCATTATTCTTCTCTGCAAATCTTCTTATTACTTCAACCATATTCTTTGTCTCTTCTCAACATATGGTATCAGAGCCATATCACTAAAATCAAATAAAGAACATCAAGAAACTGAGTTTTCTTGAAAAAGAAAAGCAAAGCAGAAAAGATCAATCAATGGTAACATAATCAAATAATTTTGTGCAGGCAACAATACCAAGATTTGATGGTCATTATGACCATTGGTCTATGCTTATGGAGAACTTTCTTAAGTCCAAAGAATACTCGGAGTCTAATAGAAAAAGGGATTGGTGCAAAGCAAGAGGAGAAGGAGTGCAATCAAGACAGACAATCAAAAGACAACAGAAAGTGATTGAAGAAGAAAAATTGAAGGATTTAAAGGTCAAGAACTACCTATTTCAAGCCATTGACAGAACCATCATTGAAACTATACTCAACAAGGAGACTTCAAAGGCCATCCGGGATTCCATGAAACTGAAATATCAAGGATCCACCAAAGAGAGACGTGCCGATTACAAGCACTTAGAAGAGAATTTGAAGTTCTTGGCATGAAAGAAGGGGAAAAAGTTGATGAGTACTTTACAAGAACATTAACTATTGCAAACAAAATGCAAGTGCATGGAGAAAGTATGAAGCAGAATGTAATTGTTGAGAAAATTTTAAGGTCAATGACCTCAAAATTCAATTATGTTGTCTGTTTTATTGAAGAATCTAATGATTCTTCAACCATGTCAATAGATGAACTTCAAAGCAGTCTCCTAGTTCATGAACGAGAGGATGCAAGGTCGAAAGAAGAAGAGCAGGGCTTTAAACATTACTAATTCGAGAAAATGGGAAGAAGAATTGAATACAGAACTGAAGGGAAGGAAAGATTTCGTGGTGGTTTCAGGGAAAGGGGTCGAGGAAGGGGAAGACAGCCCTACAACAAAGCCTTGATCCAGTGCTACAACTGCCAAAAACTAGGACATTTTCAATACGAATGTCCTGTTAGAAACAGAAATGACAGGAATGCATATTTTGCAGAAGTAGATGAGGAAGAAGAGATGTTATTAATGGCCTACAAAGATGAAGGGGATCATGAAGAAGCAAAAGAAGAAGTTGTATGGATTCTTGACTCAGGTTGCAAAGCAATCACATGTGCAAGAACAAGGAATGGTTTTTTGAATTTGATGACAAGTTTAGAAGAACCGTAAAGCTTGGAGACAATTCAAAAATCATGGCTATGGGAAAGGGACATATCAAGCTAAACATCAAAGGAATTACACAGGTATTCACAGAGGTATATTTCATACCCGAATTGAAGAACAACCTCCCGAGCATAGGCCAGCTGCAGAAGAAAAACAGTTAGCAATTCTTATCAAAGATGACAAATGTAAGGTTTATCACCCTAAGAAAGGTTTGATTATGCAATCTCAAATGTCATCTAACGAGAATATTTCTCATACTTGCTCTTGTGATAACTCCTATGGCTAGTTGTCTACAAGCAACATCGAAGATGTCACCAATCTATGGCACTTGTCGATATGGGCATCTAAGCCTCAAGGGGCTGAAAACCTTGGTTTCAATGGAGATGGTCAAGGGTTTACCTACACTTTGAATGACTCATTAAAAGTCTATCAAGATTGCATGAAAGGAAAGCAAGCATAGAGAGACATTGCCAAAGAAAAGTCTCGTGGAGAGCATCCAAGAAACTACAACTTGTCCATGCAGATATTTGTGGACCCATTTCACCACAATCAAACAGTGGGAAAAGGTACATAATCACTTTTATAGATGATTATAGTAGAAAAACTTGGGCATATTTTCTATTACACAAATCGAAGCACCGTCTATATTCAAGAAATATAAAGTGAGTGTGGAAAAAGAAAGTGGTGAAAGAATCGGTTGTTTAAGAACGCGGGGGGGAGAGTTCACCTCAAGTGAATTTAATGATTTTTGCAAAGACACATGGAATCAAGAGACAACTTACCACAGCATACACCCCACAGCAGAATGGGGTTGCAGAGAGAAAGAATCGCACCATAATGAATATGGTGCGCAGCATGTTGTCAGGGAAGGAATTACCAAAGCAATTCTGGGCAGAGGCTGTAAATTGGTCCATCTATGTGATAAATAGAAGCCCCACCACAGTTGTTCCCAATACTACTCCTGAAGAAGCTTGGAGTAACAGGAAGCCTAGTGTTGAGTGTTTTCGTGTGTTTGGATGTGTGGCTTATGCTCACATACCTGACAATCAACGCAAGAAGTTAGATGACAAAAGTTTCAAATGTGTGTGGTTAGGAGTAAGTGAAGAGTCTAAAGGGTGACAGACTTTATGATCCTGTGGGAAAGAAAATCATCACTAGCGAGAGATGTAGTATGTGTGGAAAATGAAAAGTGGGAGTGGGACGGAAGTGCGAAGAGTTGAAGCATAAAGAGTTAGAATGGGCGAGACATTAATGAGGAAGAAGACGGTGAGATCGGTGAAGGTTTTGAAGGTGTAAACAGTCATCCTGAACATGCTGATGGTGTGCACAATGATAACTCATCAAGTAGTCTTGTAGATAGTCTACCTGATGGAGTATCACAGAATGACAAGCAAGAAAGGTGCGTAAGAAAACCAACCTGGTTACAGATTATGTGACTGATGAAGCACTATCTAAAGGAGAAGAAGAGGGAGGACATAATCTTGCAATGCTCATCTCTACAGAGGACCTGTCACATTTGAAGAAGCGAGTCAAAAGTGAAAAGTGGAGAACAACAATGGATACAGAGATAAAGGCCATTGAAAAGAACAATACATGGGAATTAACTATCCTACCAGCTGAAGCAAAATCTATAGGAGTGAAGTGGGTATTCAAGACCAAATTAAATGAAAAGGGAAAGGTGGACAAGCACAAGGCAAGGCTTGTGGCAAAGGGGTACTCCCAAAGAGAAGGAATTGACTATAATGAAGTATTCGCACCAGTAGCTAGGTGGGATACAATCGGAACTATCCTAGCATTGGCGCTCACAAAGGCTGGTATGTTTATCAATTGGATGTTAAGAGTGCCTTTTTGCATGGAGAGCTAGTGAAGCCATATTTGTTGAACAACCACAAGGATTTGAGAAACAAGGAGAGGAGCATAAGGTGTACAGACTGAAAAGAGCATTATATGGACTCAAGCAAGCCCCTAGGGCTTGGTACAGCAGAATTGAGACTTACTTTGTCAAAGAGGGCTTTGAAAAATGCTTCTGTGAACATACATTATTCACAAAAACCGGTGACAAAGGCAAGTATGCTAATTGTAAGTCTATATGTGGATGATCTTATCTATACAGGAAATAGTGAATGCATGTTTAAAGGCTTCAAAGACTCAATGATGAGAGAGTTTGACATGTCTCGATCTTGGAAGAATGAAGTACTTTTTAGGTGTGGAAGTCATACAAAATGCGTAACCGATATTCATCTGTCAAAAGAAGTATGCTAGAGAGGTGTTGGGAAGATTTGGAATGGAACATAGTAATGCAGTGCAGAATCCAATTGTCCCAAGATGCAAACTTACAAAGAATGAAGAAAATGCAAAGGGTGTAAATACTACGAATATAAGCAATTAGTTGGCGCTTTGCTATATTTGATGCCCACTAGACCCGATCTTATGTATGCGGTTGGGTTAGTCGGTAGATATATGGAAAGACCCACTGAAATGCACCTTCAAGTCATCAAAAGGATACTAAGGTATCTCAGGGGAACTACGAGAATTTGGGATTATATACGAGAAAAGGGGATGAAGGAAAACTAAGAGCATATGCGAGATAGTGATTATTGTTGGGGATGTTGATGACAGGAAGAGTACATCCGGGTTTGTGTTTATGCTTGGTACAGAGCTGTTTCTTGGTCCAGTAAGAAACAACCCGTGGTGACATTATCTACAATGAGGCAGAGTTTATAGTCGCGCATCCCGTGCTTGTCAAGGAGTTTGGTTAAGAAGAATTCGGGCAATATTGGCCTTGAACAAGTGACTAGTACGGTGATCTATTGTGATAATAATTCTCGCTATAAAACTTTCAAAAACCCAAGTACTACATGGTCGAAGCAAACACATAGATGTCAGATTTCACTTCCTAAGGGATCTTACAAGAGATGGGGTTGTGGAACTAGTATACTGCAACACACAAGAGCAAATTGCAGATATCATGACGAAACCACTAAAGCTGGAGGCTTTCTTAAAGCTAAGGGACAAATTAGGCATGGGTATGATGCAAAAATTGAACTAATCGACAAATTAGTTCAAGGGAGGATGTTGAGCTGTGAGATAGCAGTTGAAGATTGTATTCTGTTACAGTTGGTTATAACCAACGGGAATCTTGTATAGATAATACCCAGCTAAGCTCATGTATAAATAGCAACGATTACAAGCAAATAAAGTTGCGAATTAGAAATCATTCACTTACCCATTGTTTCTCTTCTCTATTCCTCTCTTCATTATTCTTCTCTGCAAATCTTCTTATTACTTCAACCATATTCTCTGTCTCTTCTCAACAACATGGAGACTACAGGAATTTCAATCCCAAACCAGACCCTTTTCCGAGTAATTTCTGCTATACAAGCGCCTTACAATGCCGCAGATGAGGCATTACCTTAGCTGGGACCGTTTACTCACACCTTGTTTGCTGTATAGTCTCCTTGCCAGATTACAAGCAGTGCTCATACTGTGCCTTTGCCATCATCATTTTTTGGTGCTGTGAAATGTTCTGCGTTGATTGTGGCCGCAGAGTAGAAATCATGGTTGCTTTAAAGGAAAACAAAATTAGAAAAATCTTATTTTCGTTCTCATGGCTTGTGAACGTGTGTATGTGTTTGTATGTCTGTGTGAGCATGAGCAACTTTGAAAATGAAGATGCCTTCTGTGACCCGTTTTGGGCTTACAGCCTTGACTTGCAGGAAGGGGGGGCAGCCAAGACACAGAACGCTACTGTGTTGTTCTTACGGCCTTCCAACCCGCAGGAAGCCAGGAACAGTGTCAGATAAAGGCGAACAGGGGCAAGAAATTGACTATATCACAAAGAACTGCGACGGTAAGTTATAAATTTAAAGTAGATATGAATATCATGATCAGGACTTGTTATCTAAAATGCTTTCTGTGTCTTGGTAGAAACATATATATTGTTCTTGCACAATATTTCTCTCCCAGAATGTCTCTGTATCCCGTGTTTGTGCACGGGTGAAATGCACGCGTCATTCAACATGAATAACTGTGTTAGAATCAGGGGTGGTCTCGACTGTTAGCACTCTACCCATTGTTTCTTGCCACTCCACTTTTACAGAGAGAAAAATAATCAGTTAGAGTGAGAACGTGGAACGCCATTAATGTTTAGTGGAATGCTAATTCCGCCATCCAGAATTAGATGTTAATTTTGCTGAAATATGCCTTCTTGCTCTCACCGGGAAAAGTCACAGAGAGAGGAAAAATAGACACAGGTGATAAGAATGAACAATCTTAGAATATGGTCACTCTGTTAGCACATTCATCAAGTTTTCTATGGGGAAAACTGGATGTTGTTGAGATGACTATTTTACTTGTGGCTAGCGACGAAGAATGACAATGAGACTAGTGGCATGCTAACTGGATTTTCTAACCACTGTATACTCTGGAATAAGGAACGCGAAGATAGTTTTTATGGTTGTTTTTAAAAAAAAATAAAAATTGTTTAAAAATATATTAAAATAATTTTTTATTTTTTATTTTATTTTTAATAATAACATATATTAAAACAACTTAAAAATATAAAAAAATTAAGATAAAATAAATTATTATTTTTAAAAAATAAGGCTCTAAAATTTCTTATACAATAGGCTTGGAGACCGTCCTGCATTCAAAGTTAAGACGCCGCTAAAATGAAGTTATACAAAAATTGAATAAAAAAATTATTTAAAATTATTTTTTATTGTTTTCATATGATAATATTAAAAATTATTTTTAAAAAATAAAAAATATATATTATTTTAATATATTTTAGAATACAAAATACTTTAAAAAATAATAATAATTAGATTATCGATGACGTAATTGTATATTTAGAAATAAGATGTGTGGAAAAGTTGATTTTTTTTTGTGTGTGCATAAAAAAAAACAACAAATGCGTATGCATTAGGAAAAAAAAATGTAACTTCATTATATTGTTCTTGTGTTTCCGCTGTTGTTTCTCTCTTCGCCGCGTTAATGGGTGTAAAGTACTAGAGTTTACTACTCGACATCTGACTCTTGTCACCATCGCGTCTCTGATCAGAGTGGTATTCATCATTATTGTCTGTATTTTTTGCGGAACTGATGCACGATGTTCTCTTGTTGAATTCTGTTATGAACAGTAAATAAAATTGAAAAGCTTGTGCAGGATTTTCATTTGGAAAGATGCTGAAAAATAAACGTCTTTCAGAGAAAAATGCCATTCATTTTTTGGCACTGAAAAATTCATGCATGTAATTGATAAAAAAATTAATAACCTGGTATAGTTAATGAAGCCTGCAAGAGTATGAGTATCGTAGGGTTAATCTTGAAGAACGAGGTTAATTGGGATATGGATCATCCTTACCTCTTCTCGTCTCTTGCGATTTTGCTTGCACACCACCCTATACGCCACGACATTCCGTTTCGCGATGATTCCTCACCGTAGATGATGAAATTCTGTGAAATTTTAGATTCAGTGCATGGAGTTTCTTTAAATTTCATGCTTTTTGTGGGTAACTCTGCTCTGAGCCGGAGACACTCGGATTCCAGAGTACAGAACTCGCCGCCTGGATGGACGCCTTGTCAAAAGCCATGCCCTTGAATCTTTCAATATCTGACCTGGAGACGAGACTTGAAGCACCGTGACAAGTGGCGTCGTGCGAAGGTGCACCTGCCATAGCCTCTTCAACCGACCCATCTCTACGGCCTCTCCAACACATGTATTAGCCCAGTTTTGGCCCGTCACGAGTGGCGTCACGGCCTAGTTCACTGAAATGAAAGGATATACACGATTAACAACTGCAAAACTTGTCTCTGTTGCACACCATAAGTAGTGTTAGAACCCAATCCGGTCCAGCAGATAGACATGAGGACTCGTCGACCCTGGCTCTAGACTGTGCCGAGTTCTGAGTGGATCCAGAAAAACTGGTTAACTTACAATGTATGTGAGATTTGATGAATTTTTTTTATGCTTTTTCAAAATAATTTCGTTTTAATTTGGAAAAAATTCAAAATAACACTAATTTGGATAAGAATTAAAATAAATATTGACCTAATTCAACTCTTTTAAATTGTGATTTGAGCGGGTCAAATCAAAAATCCAAAAATACATGTATTTTTAATTTATAACGATATTTTATGATTATTTTTTTAGAAAGAAAAATAAAGGAAAATATATTTCTTGTATTATTTTAAAGAATAGTTATTGCTGGGGTGAGTTTTTAATATATTTTTTATAATTGAATTCCAATCTATTTTTGTGTAGCAAACATGATAAATTTTTTAACAAAAAAAATTCCTTGATGCCATACCTTCTCTATCCCTGTTAGAAACCTTTATCTCCTCCCCTCTTTTACTCTTATGAGTTCCAGTCTATTTTTTGTTAACTTTTTTTTTCATTTAAATGAATTAAATTAGTCATGTAAATGACTTGATTCTGTACTAAAAATGGCTTTGAGCTTTATAAACATGTTAATCATGAGTAAAACATGTGACCAACATAAGAATTAAAAAAAAAAATTACACAAGACCAGACATCTCTCCCTATTGAAAATCTCCCTCTTTCTCGTGGCTCCTCTTCTTCTTCATTGAGATTATCAATTTTATATAATATTAAGTAATGTTCATGATTAATTATGTTAATTCGAACAGAAAAGGTTAAAATGATGAATTGAAAAATCAATTATTTTATAAAGATAAAATTGACTTAAGGATATTCACTGTTTATTTTTGCGTTTCAAAAGCGTTTTTAAAAAAATTTAAAATTTTTTTATTTTTTTATTTACTTAAAATTAATATTTTTTGGTGTTTTTAGATCATTTTAATATGCTGATTTTAAAAATAATTTTTAAAAAATAATAAAAAAATATTATTTTGATACATTTCTAAGTAAATTCACTTTGAAAAGCAATCACAACCACACTCCACAACTACATTTCAATAATAATATGTTGAAAACTCGTTTCATTATATAATAATAGCCTCGGTCATTTTTATTTTTTAAAAAAATTAAAAAATTAATGAATTATTTAACCAATTTGTTAACCTGAAATACGATTGTGTCTACTAATTAATTTTTATATTGCCTTCCGAAATTCTATGTACAAATCAATATTTACATTTTAATGTCTATATTATACAATATATACTTTCCTTTGAATTTTAATCCGATTTAAGATTGATGAGGTTGAGTAAATGGGAAAAAGATTGTAAGGCTAATCTCCTATAGGTCTTTAATCAGTACACCGTTTTTTAATCAGATCCCTAAATTATTTTTTCCTCGGATGGGTTCTTAATTTATAAGAAAGTTTCAATTAGATCCCCTCATTTGTGGACGTTAACATTTTCCACATGTAATGAAGTGCCTTTTGTATTCAATAGAGAGCATTTTCGTAAGAGAGACTATCCTTTTGTGTTAAAAGCTCATGATGATTTTAGGAAGAAGGATTCAATCGATGATTTTAGATATTGAAGATCCAAATTGAGGGGAAAAAAATTCTTGGTGGACCTAATTGAGCATTCATGTATAGGTTTCGAACTTATAGTTTTACTTTCACGTATAGTTCTATAACTTTTGTTAGCTCAGTTTACCACAGCCTATTTGAATTTGACAGCTTAATTACGTCATTAGGGAGGAGATTCAGTGGAGTTTGGTGGGCCTCTTGGAAACGCAAATGGTAATCGGCTCATGGGATTTTCAGCTAGAGTTGGCCACTGTTTAAGGGAGAACTTTGGGCAGTTTTCCCTGGGCTCCGAATTAATGGCCTGGTCTCATTGTTTCAGTAAAATTGTGATTGAGGTCGGCCTTGGCGAGATCCGTTATACAAACACTTGAGTTGAGTCCCGCTCTTGTTCTTCTTCTATGGTTTCGACATTTTTTATAGAGTTTTGCTTCTGCTGGGTCTGCCTTGGCGAGATCGGTATGGAAAAAAAAAAAGAGTTCAAAGGAGAACAACTTTGGAAGAATTACGGATCTAAACCTGTGTTGACAAAAATTCAGGGCTTTTAGCATAAATAATTTATTAAGGAGAGAAGCATGGTTTTGAATTTTGATGTAAAATGAAGTGAAATATGTACTCGAGGACAATTATCCAGATTTGTCCGTTGTTTTTTTTTTTTTTCACATTCCTGCTAATTTATCGTTCGTTCAACTTATATATACCAACATAGAAATAGATTATAAAATTGATTTATTGGATTTTTTTCAGGATTTTAGCGAGTTAAATATATCGAGTTGGAGTAGTTTTTTGTGGATATTATAAATATCCAAGGCTTTAGTTTATATTATGAATTTTCATAAAAATAAATTTAGAGATAGACCTACAACATCATGGACTATAAATGCCATCACACTCGTAATATTATATCTAATTTTTATAGTTTGCATCACTAATTACCTCATTTCTGCTCTCGAACAAAGAAATAATATTTTTTTAATTGCATTAAAGAAATACAATAGGAACCGACTAACAATAACTTTAGAGTCGAAACATTTATAAATAAAATAAAAATAAATATTTAATTCACAAGCTATCAAATATAAAGATAAAATAAATATATGATATACTAATTGAGTCAGATTGATCGGGTTTAAAAAATATTAACCTGAAACTCGATCCATGATATTCAACTTCTTAGGATTTTTATCCGCTATCATTTATAATATTTAAATTATTTAATTTTGACAGGTTTACTCAAATCATAATGAAAATATTATAACCTTTACTCCAAAATATAAATATGATTGTAAAACACCCTATCATTATTTAATTGTCTTTATTGATTAGGAGGAGTGAACTATTACAACCACCCTATTTTTTAATTTTTATCTTGAGAATTTTTAGGTTTTAAAGTATTTTTTATAAGGATTTAGGAGGGGAAGATAACATTTTATTAGTTATTTGATAATGAAGGGCTAACTTGAAACTATTTAATAACTATAAAGGTAATATTAGGCAATTTTAAGCTAGGGGTATATACGTATTAATTTGTACTGTCATGCAAAAAAAATTTAAAAATATTTTTAATTTGAAAATATATTAAAATAATTTTTTTATGTTTTATATTTTTAATATTAACAAATCAAAATTATAAAAAAAATATTCAAGAAAATATTTTTTAAAACCTAAACATATCTAAAAAAACATTATATATATATCTATATATATATATATATATATAAGAATAAAAAACTGCATTTTACCCCTAAAAATATCTAATTGGCAGCAGGTAGTATCCGACGTTGGAATAAATATCAACCATAGCAGATGTAAACAGCTAAGACGGAGCTAGAGAGTAGAGACTACAGTGCTGGCAGACATATAAATATCAACCATAGAGTCATAGACGCTTGACTTATCCGCGTTTGCAGTCTGCTCACTGCTCAAACAACGGCAGCTTATCTTCTATTTTGAGTAAAGATAATCACCGTTTTAACTTAAAATGGCAATGAATTGTACACCTAGCCTCTCAATCTAAATGTAGATATTAGATATTTATCTTACGTTGGGTAACATGTTAGATATTTTTTTAACAAAAAAATTACATGTACTTTTTTAATATATTTTTATAGTTAAAACAAATTATAAATAAAAATAAAAAATTTTATTCATACATTCAATAAAATAAATCAAGAACTATATATGTTAATAAATGAAAAAAAAACCATAAACAATAACTCAAAAAAAAAACTAAAAAAAAAAAAACAGGTGTAGATTAAGATATTTAATCTCACATGATGAGATATTTACCTGGTTGTGTTTACTAAATTTATTATTAAAATAATTTTTTAATCAATAAAACAACAATAAAAATAGACACACATGCAATTAATTGATTAAAATAAAAGAAAAAAAATATTATGAAAAGATGCACATATTAAAAATATTATATGAAAATTAAAAAAATATTTTTAAAAATAAAGTTCAGTTATACAAAAAAAATTATAAATGAATCATAAAAATCTCTTAAAAATTAAATGCATAACAAAAAAACAATCTTCAATTAAAAAAGACTCTCTAAACAAAATAAAAAAGAGAAAAGATATTAATCTAAATATAAATAATAATAAAAAACATATAAAAAGAAGCATTAGTTTAAAAAGAAAAAGGTTAGGCGTTGCTGGGCCTGACAATCTAAGCCAGCCCGCTTGCCCTATTTGTTAGGGTCTGTGTGATTGGGCCCTTTTTCTTTGCCACCATGAAAAAAAACTCCGACGACTCATTATTTGGTTTTGCCTAGATTCTGACTACCATGATGGCTGAAAAATCAGGGCTTAATGTTTTTTACCTAAAAACTTATTTTTCAATTATTTTTTTGACACATAACACCTAAAAACACCTTTATGAATTGTGATAAATCTATCTATAGCTTAAAAAACCAAACAACCGTCCCAAAAACTAAAAATCAACCCAAACTCATATTTGTTTTTCATTAATTTTAAAGGTAAAAAACACTTAATATGAACTCCCCTCATCGAATGGAATCACTTGACACAAATATTAATTATTTTAGTGGCCTAAATCGATGTCAACAATATCTTTTTCTCTATACTATCGGAATTTGACGACCTCTCTCATCTAGAGACTAAAAAATAATAAAAATAAATTTTTATACCAAAATTAAATTGGAGAAATATTGATGTACCGAAATTGTATACTTGTTTAATTTTTAAAGTGTGAGGACAAAATATATCTTTCCCGAAACTTCTGGCACGCCACTCATGTTTGATGCGTTTTTCATTCCAATCCCTATTTTCCAGTTTTACATTTAACTAAGAAATCAGAAGTAATGATTAAATTGCCAAAAAATAAATTTTAAAGATCAAAATGAATTATTAAAAAACACACACTATGTCCACAAATGTTTTGTATGTGAACAGTGCCAGCTCTACTGTTAAAACGCCATGTCTTTTATATTTTTACTTAATAAATTCTATTATTATTTTTATTTGATACTTAAATAAAGAGAGCCTTAAACCAAAAAAAGAAAAAGAAGAAAAAGAAGAACAAATCTCTTCTTGAAAAAAACAAATTTAAATTATTGTTTCTACCTACTTGCTTATTATATAGTGCACTTATCAATCAAGGGTCTTTCTTATGCTCCATATTTCTTTAAAAAAAAAAAGGAAAAAAGAAAACAACGTCTTGCATCAAAAAGAGAGAGCATAAGCCGCCACAAGGAGAGGAGAGACATCCATACATGCAGTTATAAACCGTGGCGGACAATTCGGATATTTCGCCTTGCATTGACCGACTTGAGGAAGAGCCTCTACTTTCTTGCTGGTAAAAATCTAAACATCCATTCCATTTTCTTCTTCTTCTTCTTTTTTGTTTTTTGTTTTTTGTTAGCATGTTTGGAAACGTGGATGTAGTTATGATTGCATCCGTGTTACCAAACTACAAGCATCAAGTATTTTTGGTTTAAGAACCGAGTGAACCTGCATCCACGCCATAATCGTCATGTTTTTAAACGAGCTCTTGCTAATCGACTAGTAACTTTTTATTTGTCTTCACTTGAGGAAAGGTTACATTGCAAAATCAGGAAAGAAATTAGGTCAGAACATCTGGATCGATCGAGATAGATAGAGAGAATGGGTCGTAAGAAAGTAGAGCTAAAACGAATCGAAAACAAGAGCAGTCGCCAAGTTACTTTCTCAAAGAGGAGAAATGGATTGATTAAGAAAGCTCACGAACTCTCCGTTCTTTGTGACGTCCAAGTAGCTCTCCTCACCTTTTCAAATGGAGGCAAGCTCTATGAATTCTCTAGCGTTGGCAGGTACCAAACTCTTTTCGAACTTTTAATTTTTCTCCGAATCATGTCTGAAATTTGTTCATGAGCTTCAAGTTTTTTTTTTTTTAATTTAAAAAAAGTCTGTTGTTTATTAAAAGTTCATTCTTAGGTCCCTTGATTTCCTATTAATACACATAATTACGTTGTTTTAGTTTTGTCCTTGCACATCAATAGCTTGTTGATTTGTTTGCTTTAATTTGGTAATTTTCTAGGGATTTGGTGCTATCATTACTCCTCTTCCCCTCTAAAAACTTAGTACATTAATCAAATAGTGATTTATATAGTTGATAGACTCTTAACGTCAGATCAGTATAGATTTTTTGTCCTCTTTTACCAAATTTCTTTCCATGTTTACAATGCAATATGAATTCTCAATGTTCTGTAGTAATTTAATTTGCCGATCGATTACATTCTTTTAAGCGAGATGTTTACTGTTGTTGATGCCCTATTTAATTGATGAATCAACGGGTAGATAGATTTGGATTCTTAGTTTCTTCTTTGCCTTTCACGCTAGCCGTCACGGCTTGCACATGATGAACTTTCCTTTCTTTGAAAAGAAAATCCTTGCGAGTCTTGTATTTGCTGCATGCGCGTATCCATACTATGTATAAAAATTTAAACTTCTTGCCCGAAGCTTATAATTTGATTAAAATATATACCCTTACATTCTAATACATTTGAGTGATTAAATTAGTCTTTTCATTAAGCTTATAATCTTTTATTCACATTAAATAGTTTCAATATAAGCTGAGAATTTAGGAGAAATAGCTCCACATATATATCCTTCTATTTTAGGAGTTTGTGCCTGCCAGTTTTTCATTTTTAAAACTAATAGAATGTACGTGATCAACAAGTTTAGATTTTATATCTTCAAAAATACTCCTCATTAAGGAATAACGAGTAAGAAAAGAAGATTTGAGATTCTAACTAGGTTCGACAAATTGAGAATTAATGCACAGTTTTGATAAGTTGCGCGTGTAAACTATTCCACACATGGTAAGTGATGCAAACGGGAATAAAGGATAATGAAGTATGTTATTAGGCAAAACCAGAATAGAAACACTATAATTATTTGGCAGACTCTTAAAATACTTAATTTTATTTATTAATATTTCATTTGTCAAAAAACTATTACAGCCTTTTATACAAGAAAAATTAGAAAACCTTAATAATATTGAATAGAAAAAATAAACTAGAAAAACTATTTTCTTCAAATAGAAAAAAAAATCTATAAAAGCTTAATAATACATGATAGAAAAACAAAATCAGGAAAAAACAAAATCATCTAAGAAAAATATCTATTTTCTAATAAAAAGCTCCTACATCAATTTCGTTGAGTTGAAAGAAATTCATCCTCGAGTTTACACCTCATTAAAAAAATATTCTCCACCACAAATATCATTTGTATGGGTTACACTATCATGGATTTATAGCATCTTTGTGTGGATTGTCTCTTTATGGATCCCTAACACAACGTCTTTGTACGAGTTGTTCGTGGGTGTCGCTATTAGGATTCTTAATAACATCAATTGACACAAAAAGATCAAATTCGAAGGAAAAATAAATTAAGTGGCTATATTAAAAATTTAGTGGGGACGCGTGGAAATCAAGGATGTAAGAGAAATAAAAGGGAAAAAAATCATCAACCCCAAATCAAAAGTGTGTTCGCCACACGTGAGAATCTACAATTATTTAACAGAAACCCGTGTAAAAACAAATTATGAAAGAAGCATTCATCCCCTTGCTTGTATAATTGTTTTTGGTAATAATTTCATCCCCTTGCTTCGTGTATAATTATATATTTAAAAACAACCGTTTATTTTGAAGCACAACAAAACCGAACAAACCCAAAATAAAGAATCATGCATCCATAACAGAGTCTCCAGTCCTAAATCTCCTACAATATTACTTCTATTGATCCGAGCATGATGCTTATTAATTATTGAGATCTTCAGGTTTTTAATGAACATCACTCGGCCAAAAAAATATCAGTAAAATGTTAGCAAGGGAAGACTCTAGTAATATATATATTATACATATCATCTGCAGTACACTCATTTATAAAAATCTTTCTGCATAGACAACATTAAACATTAATTTTTTTAGTTTGGTTTAGTTTGGTTTGATTTTTATTCCACGGTATGAAAGATTCTTGAGAAGAAACAAAAAAAAATATACCAAGAAGGCTTATAAACTAATGGCTCATGTCTATATAATAAAAAAATATATTATTCTTTTCAGGATCACTAGAGATTTATATAGTTTTTAACTTTAAGGACTATGAAATTAATTAAAGTACACATAAACTGATTCAGACATCTACGTTAAAAAAAAAAACATCCTAGGACATTGATTCATTAATCGGAATCTGCACAAAAAAACATATATATGGCATGCTTCACATAATCATGTGCATTCCGTTTTCCATTCCTTTAGTATATCAGGTGACGAAAATACTGTAAATGAAGTTCAAATTCACACTTCTCATTAATTTCCATGAAAAGTCCACCATCAACCTGTGTCGATCTAATTTTCTGAGGAAATGAACTATATAAACAGTGTTCCAATATGAATATGGTCGTTTTATCATAAACTGTGACTGAGACGGATGATAAAGATCATGTCAGAAAACCCTACACAAAAGTTTAGACTTGTATATATAGTCAAGCAGACAAGATTCAACTTCAATGATTTGGGAATCTTCTTAACAATTAATTAAATTTTGGTTAGCTTACCATCACCGTTGTCGTTGACCCACAGAACAATGAAGACGTACTTAAGCATAGGCCACCAGCACAATGGTGTAGATTATTAGGGACAATACCCAAGAATGTCTTGGTCATGGTTAATACCCTCGGTGAAAGTGCTTACATATAACGTAAAGTGGAGATGTTTCGATATTTCCATATGCCACTCCAATGCTCTGAAATTGCAAACTCAATGTCCTCCGCCAATTAGTCTGCTTGAGGGAAGGAGGGCTGCCGAGTGATTCGATCACTACCGTTGAAACTTGAAAGGTGTTTATAGCTGCTGAAATCAGCCGCACGCGTAGTCTTAATGCGGCTGAATGGCTAACACTTTGGTGCCATTTTTTATTTATATTAATATTTTTTATTTGTAAAAATATCAAATTCTTGTACCGCTTAATGACAAACATGCTCTTGGCCAAATATTTTCCTTTTAAGGGTAATTAGGTTTTTTAAATGTGCTTTTAAAAAGAAAAAAGACTAAAAAACTCCTGTATGTTAATTAAAGAAATTTTTTCAAGGATAAGTATGTCATTTTACTAGTGAAAATATAAAAAGTCTCACTATGCTTATAGATTTTTTTTTTAATAATATTTAGTCATTTTACCGATTAAAAAATAGATGAAAGTATTATATTGTCCTTGGTCAATCTTAAAATTGCAAAAGAATCCTTGTACAAATACCATTTTACCTGAAGGAGTTAGTATAATGGTTTTTCTGTTTGAAAGGCAGAAAAAAGAAGCAAAAACAATAATATTGTTCCTATCCACATTGTTTTCTCCATGGTTTTCATTTTTTTATCCGAGCAGTTGGAGTCTCGCACAGATAGTTTGGACAGATTGGCTTTTATAGTTTAAGTTGGTTTCTTAGAAGAGCTATCGAACAATGTTTCTGCCAAAGCTTTTAAGTTTTTATCCCTATGACAAAGCCATTTAGAAGTTATAATAGGGGAAGAAGAAGGTCGAGACTGTGATGCTGACTGATCTTTATACTGGCCTGATGCCGGAGTGGCCATGACCATATCTTTAGTCTTGGGCTGCATAGTTTTCGGGTCTCCTCAGAAATTAACTCTGAAAGAGTTGCTTCAAGATTTTGGGGCCCTGTAGACCATGTGTTCCGCTTAGGGGAAGATGAGTTGACTCCACAAAGAAGAAAATTCTTGCCCCTTCCACTGCTACTGCTACTTTCACTGGTTAAATCTTGCCTCAGACTCGCTCGCTTCCCCCATGAGAATGATGTCATCTGCTTACTGTCCGTGGTTGATTGCTTGAACATTTGGGGCTTTTTCACACTTGTTGATTGGCCTAGGCTTAGACCACAGATACTTGCTGATAGAATCTGTGATAAGAATTAATGTGAACAAGTAGGGGGACAGTGGGCATCCTTACCTGAGTCCATGACTCACCTTGAAGAAATCTGTCGGTCTGCCGTTGATGGGGCAATCCAAGGCCCTTTGATACATGCTTTGATCCGGAGAAAAAAATGAAATAAAATGTGGCAGCGGAACTTGTTTGTTATTTATTTATCTATACTGGCTCTAGTGCATCACTCAATTATTGCTTTCTGATTGTACAGATATGATATGATCTTGTGGATCCTATTAAGTTTTTTTAACAACGAATGTTTGCACGCCAGTATGCCCATGAGAATTAAATTAGATTGGATAATGCCAAAAACCTCTCATTCATGGATTATAAATTTATAACCACAGATAATAATACTCCTAGTAATTGTTCTGCAATGTAGTGTCAACACTCCCGTCTGTCTGTCCTGCGGTGTCTGTCAAGATCTTCGTAGCATAACCTGGTCTTCATGAAAAATTGGTTACCGAGAAACAAAAGGTACAAGCTTTAATCAACTAGTTACTTCTTTTTTTAATTTATAAAGGGATAAATTTTATTTTTTATTATATTAACATGTTTTATTTTCAAGTGATTTTCTATATATATTTATAATAATAATAATCAAATTAATTTATTTGTTTTTGAACAATATAAATGATTTTTAACCGCTTAAGTAAATATTGGACTTAAAGGAGATTGTCTTTTAAAATTTATATATACTCAACTCTTAAATATAATAACTATTAAAAAAACTTTACTTACTATTAATGTTTTTTAAAATTATACATAACATGAATTTAAATTAATAATTATTGGTTATTGTGTTAGGCCTGCTCCGTCTATAAAAGATTGGTTTGGTTCAAATGTTTAAAAGAGTTGTTAAAAAAAAATAACTGTTTCCTCCACTTTTATATATATATAGACATAACCATATGAAGAGGTAAGTTTTTATTGTTGAAAGAAAATAGTTCTTTTTTTTTATTTGGTGATGTGAGAATTCGTTTTCTTATCCTTAAATCAATTACTTCAGTGCTATTTTGATTACTAGAACTTACAGTACTAACGTCTTTGTAAATCTATGAATAAAAATATAATACATAGTTTTTTAATAAAAATTTCTTTTTTAATATTGCTAGTGTTTGTTCAAAAGAGTTCAAAATTAATGTAAGACAATAACCTATATTTTAAATTACATCCTAGAAAATAACAATTTTTTTAAGAATTAATATTTTTTTTCTTTTTTAAGAAATTTAGTGTCCTTTTTTTTTAATTAGAGGCTGGATTACATTTTTTTCATTATTATTATTATTGTATTAATATATATATATATATATATATTTGTATTTTCAAGTAAAATAGAACATTTTAAAAAACAACTTCTATCTCAATTTCCTTTCCTTTTGTATTTGCTTTTTGTCTTTGTGACTCTCTTTTTTTTTTTTTTTTTTTTTCTTTCGTGTATCTTGTTTTTGGCTATCTTCTGGTTAGCCCTTTCAATATATCGATTTATTCTAAAAAAACAACTTCTATCTCAATTTATCTCAATTCAAAACAAACTCAAAGAATGGCAAACAATTAGGTAGTATACTAAGGTTATATCTACACTGCAAAATTTAGAAAAAATCGGAAGAATCAAACTAAAACAAAAAAGCTACAGGTCGCTCTATTTGGTCACTATGTTATCCCATCGCATTGATCCTGTTGAGGTGTTAATTTACTTCACCCTGACACATTTTACCATCTTGCTAGATGTAAATTTCCATTATAACTATATTATTTATCTAAAGATTTGATTTTAGTTACCAAGGCTGTCTGTCCCCTTGTTATGCAATTCAGTATAGCCAAAATCCTCGAGCGTTACAAGAGTCATTCTGAAGTGATGGCTACTTCATCTAAAGGTGCTAATGATTCAGAGGTATGCGACCATTGTGTCATTTAGATTTATTGGTACTTGCACTAGCAAAAACCTTGGAGAGTAAAAATAAATTTATGGCCTGGTATTCCTAGTTTTTGACCTAGCAATATTCTTCTACTTTTCTAATTGATATTTCCTTGTAGTATGGAACCAACTGCTAAACATCACCTATTTCCTAAGCAGGTATACTTTGGTAAATACGCAAATTTGAAATCAGCTGCGGAGATACTGCAAATTCCTCAAAGGTATCTCGTACAACTTTCCATACACTAGGTTTACATAAAAGTTCAAAGCATCTATTGACCTGTATTCTGTCAACAGGAAACTTGAAGGTACATGTCCTGGGGAGCAGACCTTGAGTGAGTTTGTGCAACAAGCGACACAGCTTGATGCTGCACTAACATATGTCAGAGCTAGAAAGGTCTGTATCTCTTTTGTCCTTTGCCATTTTAAATACGTTTCCTCTGGACAAGCATTTGGATATCAGATTGTCTTCCTTGGTATTTGCACCATTTTCTACTTGATGAACTCTGCATTTCTGGATTTGATCTTCGCTTAGGGTGTCACGTTTATGGAAAATAAAATGCAAGAAGAAAGCAAGTAAAGAAAGATTAAATTGTTAATGAAAAGGGTTATCACTATAAGAACACTAATTTGAATTTTATTTTTAGATATATTTCTCTAATTTGATCTGTTTTTTCAAGTTTACTAACTCCTTAAATATGCATTGGAAACCAATCTTTATAAGGTAGATAAATAAGAATACTAAGTTAAAAATGAAAGACAACATAAAATTGGAAACTAGGCTAACAATTCAAAAATAAATAGGCTTTCAAATCTAATTTGAGAGTTTTTAAGGCTCAGTTAGTTAGTTAGAGCGAGTTGTTCTTTTATAAAACTAGACATGTAAGATGAAATTTAAGTCTCACTATGATTGAATCGAAAGTAATAAGTTTTTCTTGTGGCATACTTCTTTTGGTCTTAGTGTTGTTTGGTCTGTAAACGAATCTGCTAATCTTTCTGCATGATCCACTAGTAGCATATCCATAGTTGATTATTTAAAACTATCAAATTCTATGAACTTGCCAACATCAGCATCCATGAGTTGGCAAAAACTCATTTTAAATTCTAGTCATCCATCAAGTACAGAGACAAACAATGCACATTAAACACACCAAAAGTTTTCGACAGACTAGGGAAACAGAGTCTATATGCATTGTGACATTGTCATTGATTTTCTGCAATACGACCAATCTTCCTTTCCTTGAGTTTATTGTACTCTCTCACGGTAAATCTGTCACTAGTAAGTATTGCTCAAACAAAGTCGCCTACCTTAAAGAAAACCTTTCTACAATGAATATCTACTTAGGCTTTATACTTGGCATTACTATCTGAAATAGCTTGCTTGGCCTATTTGTGCACTCCAAGTAGATAATTTATCATATCTTCAGTCTGAACATCAAGTGGTCAATACAAAAAAGAGATGCTAACTCAAGCACACCAGAAAGTTTCTGTCCACACAACCTCAAATGGGCTCGGCTAAGTAGTTTGATTTCTAGACTTGTTATAGGCGAACTTCATTGTAGCAAAGCTAAGTCCCATTTTTTTTGGTTCGTCTCCTTCTAAACTCCTCAATAGATTTCCTAGGCTACGGTTAACCACTTCAGTCTAGGCATCGCCGAAATTAGATGAGTTCTTTAGAAATTGCTCATAAACAACGTATCCCTGTAAAAAATAATGGACCTAGGGATCCAATACAAGCAATCCATCTCTTTGAATTTAAGGTGAGAAATCCAGGAAGCATCCATGGTATTCCTACTGATATACAATTTCTATTAGCAATCACATCTCACAAGCCCCAGTTCAAGCAGTAGTACTCATGAGCGTTTTTACATGTCCAACTAGCTACCCTGAGTGGAAGAACTAGATGAAAGTTTGTCTGATTTCAACTTTGATATACACTATCTTCAGTCCACTATCTGTTGCACGATTACTAGTTTGTTTTCTGTTCCAGGATTTTAGACCTAGTGTATATTTGTATTTCTGGGCACATTCGTTCACCTGCACAATACTACCTCGTAAAGTCTCACTACTGCTCTTTTCATCATTTTTTTTACTTGGTTTCAGATGCAACTGATGCTGGATTCGGTGAAGTCTCTCCAGGACAAGGTATGCAAGTGTGTCGGGTTATTACTGCTTCAGTGTTACTTGGCGAATGTCATTCTGAGTAACATATTACCCTGTTCTATGTTTCATGTCACTCCATTCGACGTTTTAAAAACACTATATTGGAAACCCTGGGAAAGGAAAATCATGCCCCAATAATTCCACCAAACCATGCCTTTTTGGAATCAAGCTTTATCCTTCAATACCTGATCTAGAACATGAATTAGGATCTTTTCGTTCGAAACAGAAAAATTATAATCCACTGGACCATATTTGGTTCACTTGGTGATAGATGCTTGAACCAGTAGAAATGAACATAATTCCTCATCATTTTGCCCGAAATTTACTCTAAAAGTCGACCACCAACACCAAAAGTGAGCTTTGAAAATCATCCATGCAATATCTATGTTTCTGTTTGCAATCAATGCATGAATCCTTCATGGACACAGCAAGACATCATGAGCTTAGGATCCTCGTTTTTCTCTAGCAGCTCTAATTTTGACCTAAATAGCATTCTGATACAAAGGACCACCAGAAGCTTCCAGAATTTGGAGCCTCCGAAACACCTTGCTCATAACTAAGAAAGCCTGCCTGTTCTATGCATCCTGCATTGTATAGCTGCTAAAATGGTCTGATCATGTCAACACAACTTTGCTTCGTTAATGATATGCCAGGGCTCTTTCAATTGTTGGGCATGATCAATTTGCAAGTCTTTGCTACTGCCTGTTAAAGACTTCCCTAGGGATGTCAATACCAAAGTTGACATCAAAATTAAGGCTCGCTAACCATGCAAGCTCCATGAGAAGCTTTTGACTAAAAACTCTTTTGTTAAATACTTTGAATCTTTGCACTTTATCATGGAAGATTAGTTTGTGGTTTATCTTATGGTGAGATGATCTAGTTTGGGCAGCCTGAGTTCTCCCTGGTATTGTCTGATTAGCATAGTCTCTACCAACTGTGCTGTACTGTTCTGACAGCATTCTTATCGAGGAACATCATCAGGTATAAACTGATGGATTAATTTGAATAAAAGCAAGAAATATACTAAAGTAAACGTCACAAAGAAGGACAGCCAGTAATTTAATAATACAACGCACGCCACAATACGGAAAAAAAAACCCATGCCTGCTTTCTGCTGTTTTCTTTGGTGCCGTGTGCTCAGGTGCTGCTGTATGCTTGTTTGCAATTCAACATGAATGAAGTAATATCAGAAGCAGATTTCTTTCTTTTTATTTATTTATTTGGTAAAACAGAAATAGGTACCTTTAATTTTTCTGAAGAATGCCTTTTGCTTTCAACAGGAAAAGATGCTGAAAGAGGAAAACCAACTGCTACAGAAACAGGTAGCGTATAATCCAGAAACTCACTCCTGTATACAAGTAGCCTATTTCCATTAGCTCTTTCAGCAAGTGCATATTGGATTTTTTTGGGTTGATTGTGTTACTTGCAGATTGTAGCAATGAAGAATGGTGGTGAAATTTATAACGGCAAGGTGGATCACCCTTTGGGTCATCCTCCACAACAAACAACACTGTGTTTGCTTAAATAGTAAGGCAGCACTGCATGTGTGACAACTTACCGCTGGAGGTGCGCCACAATGGCAGACACTCTAGTAGTTACCTCTTTGATCTCACGTGCATGTACTAGTAGCCTGCATTTACCTTCATTGTCTTGCTGCCAAAGTTGCATTTCCACTGTTTATGCCTCTGTTCTCTATCTTATCTGAGCCTATGTGCATAAGTTTCCTCCAGACGACCAAGCATCTTAACTCTTGTTTCCAAGCATTTCAAACAAATCAAAAGCTTATTTTTCCGTCATTGACTCATTGTTCTATTATGGCCTGCTGTTGACATTCATTGTAAGAGTATATAAATAAATGAGCATGAGGAGCTTGCACTAAATATTCATATGGAAACATGCGGAGAATTGGATTATCTTTGAAAAAATGCTTGACAAATTCATCGAAATATTTAAAAATACACTTAAGTATATAAATAAAACTCATTGGGAGTAATCTAGAAGAACAAGCTCACGGACAAAGACTACCCTTCCTATTTCCTACCCCCGTCTCTAATCTATGCCCACCCAATTGCCTGAATCTAAGCCTCTTCTGTGATTGTTTCATATTATCAATGAAAGGGTTTTCCAAATTTCGGATTCAGTGGGGAATTAGCCCGGGAATATTTTTATTTTTATTTTTTCAAATTTCAGACTTCCCATGCATGTTTAATTTATGGAATTTTTAAATTTACAAGATGCAAAGGGGATTTATATTTGAACTGTTGTAGTTAGACATCACACAAGTACAAAAAGTTCAGTCATCAAAAAAGGAAAAAAGAAGCAGCACCAAAAGGTGTATGTATACATCTAACTTTTAAGGTAGTAATTGCAGTTTGATGACAAGTGATTTCCAGGCTACATAAGCATATGCTAGACTGATCAAACATTTTAGTAAAGATGTCTGCTTTGAATAGAAAAATAAACGTGTTCGAATCAAGGGAAAATAGTAGAGAGTCTTAGCAGTTGAGCACTTACTGATTATGTGCAAAGAAGCAAAGCAACTAGCCGTGTGATGTGCAAATTGAGACACAAGAAACAAGTATTTTGTGGCATCTTTCTTGATTCTTTGTGAAGAAAGGTAACAGCTGACAACACTTCAAGCGTTTTGATTTGAGCTAATTAGGGTAAAACCAAGGGGAGACATATCGCTTAATCACCGAATCGATGCCTCGTAGCAAGGCAAACGCGTGACACCCCAACCCTCCACTTACACGTTGAGGAAATGTTGCTGAAGACAGGCTTTTAGACAGGTGGGCTTTTTCACCCTTTGCTTTGTTCGGCCCGTTTGAACTGACCCAAGGGTCGTCTCTCTTTCTTATTCTGCCTTCCTACAGATTACTTGAGGGGTTAATTTAATTCAGATGGGAATGGGATATATACCGTGTTTCTCTTATGACTTTGATTTTTTTTTAATTTCTAAATCATATATTTTTTTATATTTATATAAAGGCTAAGTTGCTAACTATGCTGGAAGAAATTAGAATTTTGTTTTAATTTTTGCCAAAGATTGATGTTGAATTTAGAGTTTTTTTTTTTTTTTAATTTATTGGCCTGTGAAAGGAGAAATGTTATCCGTATCAATTCCCCTTATCTCAACAATGAGATTGCTGAGATGCATCTTTCAGTGAGCAATTAGTTTGTCAACATTTTAGATTTTTCTCATCTTTTTCTTTATTTTCTACAAAAAGGGTATAATTATTTCAAAAAGAGTTATGTATCTCCAGTTATTAGATATTATATCCTTTAAATAAAGATTTTGAAATATTATCTTATTATTTAAGGGGATTGACATTTACCGACAATGCTGGACGGTTGAGATCTTCTATCATTAATTTATGATAGAAAAGACTCATAATTGTGCACACGATTTGAAAGAAAAGTTTTGTTTTAAAAAATCTTTGATTAAGAGAAAGTTCAAAAAGCTTTATTTGTCATTCATGAAAGTTCTAGATGTTGTCTAAAAGACCATAATTCACCAGTTTTATGAATAGCTTTACCAAGTCTTTTTTTTTAATATATATATATATATATATATATATATATAAAGACTAATTTGTTTGGTATAAGTCTTTATTGTGTACCATCAACTGCTATATATAATACGTATATTCAAATCGACAGACCACAGATCAAGTATATGCAATAATTCATTTTGTTGAGACATCTTTGTCTCATAATTCATGCCTATATCATTTATACTTTTTTTTCTCTTGGAATGCACACACACACCCACGTGATTTGGCGTGGAACATTTTTCATTTCTTTCTCGATGATGATGATGGCGATAGGCAAGGCCGTGCGTTTCTTGGTCGGTCTACCGGAATTTTTAAATATTCCATCTTAAGCATGCTGCAACTATTTTTTTTCCTTTTCTTTTTATATAATTACACGAGATAACTTTAAAAATTGATGTAGTTGGTGAGGTGGGACAGAAGTAATATTATGACGAAAACTTCATTGATAAAAGGGTGCAATGGAGAATGGTAATTTGTTTTTTAAAGTATTTTTTTTTAGAAAAAATTAAAATAATATTTTTTTTTATTTTTAAATTTATTTTTAACATTAATATATTAAAACAATCTAAAAAAATAAAAAAATAATTTAAAATAAAAAAAATTAAATTTTAATAAAAAAACAGATTAGACAGTAAAAAAACAACATAACTAATAATAGGGAGAACATGTTTTTTACTTGAAACTCCATCTCCGGAAAGCGTACTTTGTGGACCCAGATGAGCGAGTAAAACCCCAGTTGCCCCTTTCTTCATCGGTAATAAATTGGACTTACTCGTGGAATTGTACTTACTCCCGTCTCATTCTTCATTGGTAATAAATTGGACTTGAAACATTCAACATGTATCTTATCTTGTATGAACTCAGAAAACTAATTATAATGAATTATCATAGCGATCGATGAAATTAACGTAAGATTCTGAAGTTCAAGCACAACAAAATCCTACAAAGCCATGCTTGTTATCGCCTGTTAAAAAGCAAACAAAACTACAATAAAGCAGCCTTGAATTAATGTACTAATGTATTCATTCAAGCTTCGTTTTTTTTACGACTAGTCATAAAAAAAATTATCTTGTGGTCAATCCATTATTTAAAACTCGATAAGAAGTATATTTTACACCTGCAAAACTTTTTTTCTATGTATTTTATATGGTATAAAGCCTGCAATTTCACTGATGCTTTCTCTCTTCTGCTATAATTAATGTCCTATCACTTATTATATAGATGTGTGTATTTCTATATTCTATTCCTGCTGTTGCCCATTCCGAACATATGGGAGAAACAAGCCATAAATGAAGTGGTTGGCTAGTGCTTTCGTGGTGTTGACTTGGGAGAATTTTTGGGATTGAGGTTATTGTTATTTTTTAAAGTATTTTTTATTTAAAAATATATTAAAATGATTTTTTTTTATTTTTAAAAAATTATTTTTGATATTAATGCATTAAAATTATCTGAAAACATCAAAAAAATTTAATTTGAAACAAAAACAAAATAAATATTTTTTAATTTTTTTCAAAAACACTTTTAAAATTTTAAAATGTACCTTTCACGCCCCTAGCTTAATTTCCAATGTCTTTCGCGCTGAGTTAAATGAACGATGAAGAAAAAAGATGGTGATGAGAAGAAAAATAAGGAGAAGAACATATAACCATAAAAAGTATTTTAAAAAAAGTTAATTTTTTTCTTTTAAATTATTTTTTAATATTATTATATTATTTTGATGTGCTGATATCAAAAATAATTTTAAAAAAAATTATTTTAATATATTTTAAAATAAAAAAATATTTTAAAAAACAAACATTACTACACTATCAATAAAAATGCAATTTTATACGTGCAACCGGCACACTATTATCTGGTTCGTAGCCCTGTTTTTTTTTTTGCGTTTTAAAAGTGTTTTTGAAAAAAATTATTTTTTTATTTTTTTTATTTCAAATTAATATTTTTTAGTGTTTTTAAATCATTTTGATGCAATAGTATCAAAAATAATTTTTTAAAAATAAAAAAAATATTATTTTGATATATTTCTAAATAAAAAAACACTTTAAAAAACAACTATAACCACACTTACAAAGATTTCGTTTACTCTTACTAGAACACACAAACAGAACATGAAGGGTAGCTTGGCGAACGTTCTTATTGTTCTGAATGTTTATTTCCTTCATGGCAACTCCAATTTATCTCCATGGTATTCAATATTCCATGGAATGTATAGGAATTAAAAGATATAGATTGCAACAGAAATATATATTTAATAAAAACATATACGGGTAGTTGAGGGGGTGGTACGAAAAGAAGTTGCAACTTTAACATTTACATGTTAA
Organism: Populus x sibirica; assembly: GCA_019202695.1. Taxonomy (NCBI): domain Eukaryota; kingdom Viridiplantae; phylum Streptophyta; class Magnoliopsida; order Malpighiales; family Salicaceae; genus Populus; species Populus x sibirica. The sequence continues at coordinate 1,116,515 of JAGMVL010000452.1, forward strand.
TATCCAGGGTTTATGATTATTATTAAAATATTGTATTATAGTAATTTATCTTACCACTCAACATACATTATTGTTTATCAAAAATAAAATAAATATTATTCATTTAGTAGTGAATACTAATTACAAAATAAATTTATACGTGGTTTGAAATTGTGTTTCAAACATAGTTTTATAAAAAAATTATGGTTTTTCTATTGAAAATTATTTTTTTATATTATTAGATTGTAATAATATTAAAAATAATTTTTTTAAATATAAAAATATTATTTTGATATATTTCAAAACAAAAAAATACTTTAAAAACCATTCACTACCACACTTTCAAACTCCTTCTTATTAAATAAACCATAAAAAATTATCTTATCTTTCCATAATTTAATATTTTCTAAATAAAAATTATTTTAAAAACTACCCTATCCATATTACCACACAATCAGCCTTGAGATATTTCTTATTTTCCTATGATTATTGAAAAATAGTTTGGAAAACCGTGAGATTCCAGTCAAAGCATTTTTAAGACGGCAGCTTACTGTAATAATCACGGGGAAAAAAATCTACATAGTCAGTTATTTCTGTGTCGTGCACTTATCCTCTACTGATCCGCGACAAGTAACTGAAACCAAATCCGGGAACTTACCCACGCGCTGTAACAATGGCACAATAGTAGCACGAGGTCGTGAATATCCTTTCTAGATAACGTCCCGCGTCATCTGACTCCATGTAAGTTTCCTCCAATCCAATCCACATAGCGTGGTATACACCCGCTTCACCAGCGTGTAGCCATGTCACTCTCGTGTCATCTTTGAATGAATAATAGGAATCTTACCCACGCGCTGTAACAATGGCACAGTAGTAACACGAGGTCGCGAATATCTTTCTTGATAACGTCCCACGTCATCTTACTCCACGTAAGTTGCCTCCAATCCAATCCACATAGCGTGGTATACACCTCCTTCACCAGCGTGTAGCCCTGTCACTCTCGTGTCATCTTTGAATGAATAATAGGATTACTTGCGAAGCAGTCCTTGACCCTCCAGTATGATTGCAATTTGAGTTGATTGGATTGAGTTTTAATTTGGTTTTTATTAAATTTTAATTTTTTTATTCTAAATTAATTTTTTTATATTTTTTTATGATTTTAATGTATTAATGCTAAAAATAAATTTTAAAAAATAAAAAAAAATATTATGTAAAATTAAAAGACTGGTATGTAAGGAATTAAAAAAATCATTATAAGGACAGTGTCATCATCATCAAAGTTTTAATTAATGAAATAAAAAAGTACGTGATAAAGCAGGATTCCTTCATGGACAAAGCAACCCAATCCACAAAGAAAAGGGATAAAGTACACGTATACATCACCTTCCAAGCCTCTAAATTATCTCTGAATCCAAACTCTTGCACTGAGAATTTCTTCAAACAAAATTGCAAACATCCACACTGTATTTTACAGTTCCATCCATCGCCGCGTCCAACACTTTCCTCTATTCAATTCCATGCAAGAATTTCCCGAGAAACAAACAAATCTTTGCTTACTATAACTCACCCTCAGCTGTTACAAGGAAAGAAAAAAAGTTATGAAAATTCTCTGATAAGCGTTTCTCCAATAGATAAAAGTTTCTGTGTTTATCCACTTGTCTCGATTTTAGCAAAATCACGCCCAGCATTAAAATCTATTCAACTTCCAACGTCTTCGAGACAGATAATTAGCAAGGTCGTCAACTTTTCAAGATTTCTGGAGGTATTATTTTCTTTAAAAATAAAATAAAATCAAGAAACGGAAAATATGATGCGAGGACAGAATCAAGACCAACAATCTCGCGTGTTTGAAGAGCTATCAGCGTTAGTATTAAATCTCCTCCGTTCACCAACGCCGGTCTCGTTTTCCGATCAAATTCCGATGCCCACCACGCCGGTGAGGAGGAGGTTGCCGGAGATAACGCCAGCAGGATTTGCGTCGTTGCTGTTAGGTATGTCGTTGACTTTGATGCTATGTGGATCGGTGACGTTTTTTATCGGGTTTCTGTTGATGCCCTGGGTTCTTGGATTGGTCATGGTGTTTTATGTTGCCGGGATTGTCTCAACTATCTCCATGCTGGGCCGCTCTCTTCTTTGTTACGCCACGGCTCCTCCCTCTTCTCCTCGAAAGGAGATTCCTGGTAATTACTCCAGAATTCCCTGTTTTTTTCTGTCTAGTCTGTTATGATTCGTATGCTCTTTTTTTTTTTTGTGGTCTGTTTATGCATTAATTTCATGAAATCTTTTTAAGGGTATCCTTGCTGGTATTTTTTTGGATCTCTCTTTTTCTTTGTCTCTGTTTGTTTTCTATGTAAGGCTGTGATTGGTGAAGAGAAAGGGTGTCTAGAATATTCACCTGTAAAACTCATGAAGCTCTGCTTTGCTATTTTGGACTTGAATATGTGTTGGTTGGTGGAGGTTGGGAGGTTTTTGGCGATCATGAAGATTGATAAATTGAACATGGATGTGCCATCTTCTGCAGATTTTTATTTATAATGTTTATGCTGATTGAATTATTAAAACCCAAAGAGAGACTTTTTTTTAAAAAAAAAGAAATTCCTTTACACCCTTGCCTTTATTTTGATCAATAAGGTCGAACTATCCATAATTCTTTTGAGTTCTGTTCTGGGATTGTTGAAACGATAAAAGATGTTTTCGTGGATCCAGCCAATTCCCCTCTTTCTTTCCGTTTTTTCAACTTTAGTCTCACGCGCGGCTGAAGCTTAGATTGACAGGATTTCTTGAACTGATTCTCTAGAGCACATTATCATTTTGTATCATGTAACATTGCATCCCATTTATCTGTCAATTCTGGTAAACCTGCTTTCTTGATGCCTGCCTTGCAATCTTCCATTTACTATGTTGCTGCTATTTGGAACTCAACGTTGGTATGCTGGCTAGATTAGCCTTCAAGGCACCTCCAAATCTGTAATTGGTAGAGTTTGTTAGGCGATGGCTATTTTGTCTTGTAAATGGAAAAAACTGAAGCTTGTGTTACTCTCTTCTAACAAGGCAAGTAAAATTGAGATGTTTTTGTACTTTGTATGGTGTTACACTTTGTTCACGCTTTCATACTGTATGAGGATACATTTAGTGCAAAATAAATCCAGGAAAATTCAGAATTGCTAGGAACAATTAAACATATTTGACAAGTATTTTAGTGGCATCAGTCATCCTGCCTTTTCTGCAATAACACAGAACTATAGGAAGCTGTATTAACTTGTGGGAAGATGATACGTATGGCATGTTCTCTACCGATCCATTTCTCTCTACTTCTGTTTCCGTTCGTGTTATTATACTTTCCTTTGGTGAACGCATATATATATGTTGATTTGTTAATTCTTTTTTCCTCGTTTCTTGTGACCGCAGCATGGAAACTTTTGTGATGCAATGTGGTTCAGAGAGTCGAACTGTGTACGGGATTAACGAGTAGCACTAATGTTGCAGTGAGTGGTGTTGCAACTACAGACACGGGAATATATATGAGATTTCCCAGCTTTTTCAAGAATTGATGCAGGAACTGTGGATAACTGTCTTTCCTGATGGCTTAAACTTGTGGATATGGCTTCTTTAATCAAGTAGAAATGATGAACATTGAAGATTATAACAACTAGTGTGTAATGAGTTTTTACTCGTGGGAAGAAATGGGAGAATTGTTCACAGGGTATTTCTGAAATTTAATTCCTATCTGTTCAACAATACATCAGCATTACGATATTACCTTATTTCATCTTCATCCTTTGTCTTATGGCCATATTTAATTCTGACGAGGAAGTAGAGATGGAGATTTACTGAATGAGGTTTTTTCTTGTTTGTATCTAACAAGGAGAAAAATTGAGATTTCACATGAGCGGTTTCATTTTTCATTTGTTTATTGTTTGATGAAATTTTGAATTCAACCGTATTTACCATGGTTTAGCTGGATGCTGAATCCTTGTGCTCAACTGAAGATGGAGGAGATGAGTTTTTGTTTTTTTTTTTAATAATATTAGACTCCAATATTAACAGCATTGGGAGTTATTTGATAATGTTTTATTTTTAATTGAAAATATATTAAAATAATTTTATTTTTTATGTTAATGTATTAAAATAATTTTAAAAAATAATTTTAAATAAAAAAAATAATTTTTCATGAAATGAAAAGCAATTTCATCCAACATCCAGTAAGGCAATTTGCATATTCGGCAGAGCAACCAAGCTTGGCATAAACAAAGAGTTAGTGCTCTATTCTGCTAGGGTTCTTCTTTTTAATTTATCAGGAAAACTGAAGGTAACAAAGTATATCTTGAAATTGAGAGAATTTATAGCAAACTAAATTTCAGATTTTTAATTGCTGTATTTGTTGCTTCATGGCAGAAACAGATGTCCGCATCAGCCCACTTGATAGAAGAGACAAATCCAAAGGGATAAGGTCAGCTGTGCCTATGGCGTAGGCCCCTTGGAGTAGGGGATGAAGCCGGCGGCTTGCTCTGGTCAATTCGATCAGAGCACATGGTTGCTCTTTATGAAGTCAGATCAAATCATGGAAATATGGAATGGAACCTTCTGCAAAATAATAAATATCACTCCCCCGGCTAAGAGTTTGATCGCAGTTGTCTTTTCTCTCTCTTTTTTCTGATTTGATCACAGTTCTCCCTTATCTTATTATTGTTGAGTTTTTTGGATTCTAATAAAAACTAAATAAATAAAATAACATTCATAAAAAAAACAAATACTTTAAAAAATAACATAATTTAAAATTACAAGTTATATTTTTGGACGGATTGTGTGATTAGTATATTTATTATTTGTGATTTTTGGTGCTATTAATCTTATCAGGTCCAGATTTTTTCAATAATATTAATAGTATTATCATTGGAGCTTTGATGTTTATCTAGTGTTTTTCTCTTTTTTTTTCCTCTACTCTCTTATTCTTGTAATTTGTGAAGAGATAAGAGAGAAAAAAATAACAAAATAAAATAAAATGACCTTGAAAGCACACAAAAGCTCTGATGACGACACTACTAGTACTGTTGGAAAGATTTCAACAGAACAAACTCAACAACACTAAAGAAAGTCTCAAATGATGAACAAAATATGTCATATGAGCTGTCAAAAGGTGTCGTCGCTCGTGTGAACCCCTCCGATCACTGTTGGTTGCTTTTCTTGATCTTGTTGGATTTATCCCGTCAAAATTTTTCCAACTATATCAGTGTGATCATAATTAGAGTTTTGATATATTTTCAGAATCTTTTTTTTTTGTTTATTATTTTTCAATATGAGAAAGTTGTAAATAACACATGCGACTCGTTGACTAAATATTACGTTCTACTTTTTAAATTTTAGTATTTTTCTAAATATCTTTTGCATTGTATTATTTTATTAAATGTTTTTTACTGAATCCCAGGAAAAACTCCTTATTGTTAGTTACTTGGATTAAAAATAGGTTGAACTTTCTCCCCACTGTTTTTCTCATCGTTTTATGAATAAAAGGCTTCAAACTTCAGGATACGATGATTTCAAAGCCATTGACTGCGAAGAGCATTGAAGTATAAGATGGCAAGCTTCTCATAAGTTCTGGTTACGTTTTTGTCTCTTTTTGCAGAGGAAGTGACACAAGTGTGGATCATCCATCACATGAACGGTGGGATTCAGTGTTTATCCTCCGTCAACGGTCAATTTCGGCGGCGCTTTCACCACAGACAGTAACCATTGGTTTTAGAGTCCTGGTCCCGGCGCTACTACTGGCCCAAACTTCTTGACAAATGATAATTCTGCACTGCTCTCTCTCTCTCTCTCTCTCTCTCTCTAAGAAGGAAGGTATTGTTCTAATTCATCATTTATTTGTTTATTTTTGTAAAATATTAAGAAGTAAATGAATTGGAGTTCAACTGTTGTGCTATGAGGTGGGCATATTTTCATTATAGGTTACATTTATATTATTATTGAATTCGAATTTAGTAAGTTCTTTTTTCTTTAGAGAAAATAGTAAATTGCGTTCTACTATATCATTACGGTTCAAAAACAATTCTATTACTTTATTCAATCCTTTTGTTTTCTTCAAGATTTTAGGCATCTTTCAAACTCCCAAATATTAAAATTAAAATTAAATAGAGAATGCACTTGCGGTGTTTTTAAGCTTTTATTTTATAATAAAAATAAGATAAGGGTCGGGAGGTCTTTCTTTTTGTGTTTTTGAATTGATTTAGCATATTTGAGTTAAAAAAATTAGTTTATTAAGGTTCTGGAGGTATTTATAGATGTAAATGGTTTTTTTGGGCTAAAAAAACTAAGGTTCAATTTCTTAACCACTCCAATAGTTAGAATTTGGTTAAGTAAATAACATGTTATTTGCTATTTTTTTTTTAAAAAAAAACAATAGGTTAACAATGCATCATTCATCTATTTTGTGGGGAAAAAAAAAGGTCGGATATGTGGGTTTGGCCTTACAGGCCCACACGTATGAGCTTTTTTTTAATGGGATAGGTGTCGAGACCTACTAAGGCCTAGGCACATGATCTCTTTTTGGGCTTTGTTCCTTTTTTTCTTTAACTTTAATTATAATTTATTTAAATAAATAAATTAAAAATATATTTTGGATATTATTTTATTAAATACCATTTAATTTTTTTTTGGGTAATGTCGTAATATTCTTTTTATAACATTAGCAAATAATTTCTTTCGTACATCCCTTCGTAATGCTTTCTTTATTTTTTAGAATTTTATTTGGTTGCTTCTTTATGCTTGTTGATTTATATTATCATATGATAAGATAAAAAAAATTAAAAATAAAGTTATTAAACATAACTAGGTTCGTAATCCAAGTCACGAGTTTTGTAATTGAACTCGGGATAACCTAGATTAATCCAAGAATTTGTCATCTCAATATATATAAACAAAGGCTAGAATGATGTTGTCTTAAACATTTTTTCTTTAGTTAAACTAAGTTTTGATCAACTAGGTCAACCGGGTCAAACTCTCACTCGATTTGATTTGAAGCTTGGACTAGGTCATCTCTATATTCACACGCTAAGCCGAGCTGGGTTTGGTAGCACTTTCAAAAAGTTTCTTACGACAACTTGCAAGCGATATATTATTTTTATATTTTTTAATACATTTATGTCGATGTTATCATAAATTTTTTTAATTCAACTTGCTTCTATGATTATAATAAGACGTTGTTTGAAAAACAAATATTATAATAAGAAAAAAATAGAGCATGTTAATAAGATAAAATGGTTTTAATAAGATACCTTTTTTATTTTTATTTCAAATCATCAATTTTTTTATATTTATTCTTATTGCTTTTTATTTATATTAAATAAAGAACATAGAAAAAACTTATATTTCTCTGGTGTAAAAAAATTAATAAGAAAATAAGGAATCATATTAGCAAATTATTTTTCTCCAATGGGATTTAACTTATTGCTATTCTTACAAAAAAAAATTATTGTCATGTGAATAAGAAAAAATTGAAGGGCTTTTTGTGGTAGAAGATCAAATATTTTAATTAGTATCTATCTTTTAAATTTTTTATTTAGTTTTTAATTAGTATTAAAAACTTTTTTAACATTTATTGATATATATGATTCTCTATTTTTTTTAATGAATACACTCATTAAATTTTTAGCTCATAAATAAATAAAGAAACAAGAAAGACTCAACGCAACTAGGAAATAGATGAGAGATATGGAGAGCAAGAATCAGAACTTTCAGTCGGCAATTGGCTGAAGCATAATTACAAGAAATAGAGAGCGATACACAATAACAGGGACTATCAAAACAACCTTAACAAACAAGACAACCACGGAAAGCGCCTAACACAATACAAGAGATCAGGGCGAGTTAGGGGGTTAGCTTAAATATTAAAAAAAGAGAGAGAGAAAAGAAAGTAGGAACGATCTTTTTTAAGCTTTAATTGGCTATCCTGTGTAAATGTTAACACCAATAGCAACGAGAAAGATGGTTATGAGACCAAAGAAGATGATGGTATGGACCAGTATCGCTATTCCACTAGTCTGCATGTTCCCAAACTCAACAACTCTTCTCCTCCCTGGAAACTGGAATAGCAATCCTGGACTCAACAGCACCACAGCTATCACCACGGGCCAATCTGCCATCTTTTTTTCTTGGTTTTTTTTTGAAAGAGCACAAACTGCAGCTCTGATCTCAAACTCTTCTTTGATATGGGGAAGGACGAAGGTACGTACAAGGGTGATCTCGTACTGATCTCTGACTTGTGGTGTTGTTGCATTGAGGAAGAAGGAAACGAATATATAAAAAGAAGCAAAGAAAGGGAGTATCAATAAAGAACAAGAAATCTAATTCTAGCAACAAGTTATATGCTCCATTGTCACATTCTGTGCACACTGGGCAGATGCTGAAGCAATGCACGTGGCAGGTTTACTAGTTGTTTCGCTGCTTCTAGTGAAATTTGATATATTTTGCTAATCAGAGTTCATCAGAATAAAACATCATGCATCTTTTGCTTTTTAGACGGGGTCCAAATTAATGCCAATCTAAGATGAGATTTCATACTTTTGCCATTAGATGCGACTTCCCAATTCCCTTTTATTTTGATTCTCGTCACTCTCATTTTGCTAAAGGATTTCCACCAATAATTTTGATTCACAAATTACAGTTTCTCGGGTAAAAAAAAAGAGGTTTTTATTAGGTAGAGTTTTGGGTTGGAAGGAAGAAATAAATTTGATATACTCCTACCAGTTTGTTGTCCTTCTTAACGATGGAGAACTCTCCGACCTCGGCCCCATCGGATTATCGCAATCTCACCAACGCCTGTAAACTTTCATACCAGTAGGTCCAGCTTTTTCCCTGTCATCCAACAGGGTCACCAGCTCCAATCATTTTTCAGACTTGATTGATCATGTTAATTTAATTTTTCCCCCCTGTTTTTCCGTTTTTCATAAAGAAAATTTCTTTCTTCAGAGACTTGAATGGTTCTACGAACGTCAATGCACTAAACATAACACAAGCTTTCGGTGAATTTTCCAGGTGTTCCCAAAACGTTTATGCTTTTACCACTACCAAAAGCAGCTCAGTCGTGGCTTCCATCATCGAGTTTTTTTTTTTGGGCAATACTTAGCTCCATGCACTCTGGAGCATGACAAAGCCCATGTTCATGGGACACCTGGTTGAGTAATTTCATTTGCCTCAACTCATGTCTGATTAAATGGAATTATGCTTGAAATTATCGAGATAACATAAAATTGAAAAGTAAGATTAGGAGAAAATACATGGTTAATTTTAAATTTACGATAATTTTTATTTTTATTTTAAATTTTATTTTATTTATTTTTCAATTCTTGAATTAGAGAGATGAAGAAGAAACTCGCCAAAAAATATTGAGAAGAGAAAAAAGCATTGGTTTTTTCACTTTTTATGATGAAACTCATTATTCTTGATGTCAACTGATTTTATTTGATTATGAGAGTTTGATGATGGTTGTTTTGGGGCTTCATTTGCCTAAAAAAACAGATTGGATGGAGAGAAAAAGAACTTCCCAATTTGATTTTGTATTTTTTAATCGGTTTTGGTGTTTTATGGGTTATTTGATTGGTTTTTTTATTTGTTTATTTATTTATAAAGGTGTTAATTATGTATTTTAGGGTCAAAATGGGTGAAAAAATTCAATTTTTTTTGACAAATAAATCATAGCCCTCATTTCTCAACCACCACAATGGTGGTCGAATTCTTGGTAAAGGTAAACAACACGTTGTCTTGTTTTATTTAAAACAAGATCATGGGATCGTTCTCTCATTTCCCTCACCTCAATAGATAGATAACACTAACAAACACACCATAATACACACTGAAAACCAGTAGTGCACCACTGTATAACAAACACTGCACAAATCATTACACTCCCACGAATATAGGAAACCAAAATGTACAGCAATCTGTTAGCCATTACGTTAGCATATTCTTCCTTTGCTTTGTATATATACCGTGTAATGCATTTAATAAAGCATGCCATTTCACAATTCTGTTCACATGGTATCAGAGCACTAATTTTTTCTTCCCTGCCTCCTCTTTCGTTTTTTGTTTTCAATGACTACCACCTTCCTTAACACAAATGATCATCACAGCACATTGATTACAATCAATGTAGCACCCAAACTCCCATCAAACTTACCTCCACCAACTATCCGGCCTGGAAACTTCAATTTCGGACTCTCTTCATAGGATATGATCTTCATGGCTTCATTGATGGATCCCATCCATGTCCACCATCCTTTCTTCCAGAAACCACCACACCTAACCCAAAGATATACACTATGGATACGTCAAGATCAACTACTTCTCAATGCCATTCTTGGCTCACTTTCCCCTCTTATCATGTCCTTCATTGCTCAAGCACAGACCTCCAAAGAAGCCTGGACAATCTTGGCTAATACATATGCCAAACCATCTCGTGGCAGAATCAAGCAAGTGAAAAATCAATTAAAACACATCACTAAAGGATCTATGGGTGTCTCTGAGTTCCTTCAGACCATTAAAGCTCGAGCTGATGAGCTTGCCACTCTTGGTGCCCCAGTTGATGCTGAAGACCTCTCAGAACGAATACTTGAGGGTCTTGGTGATGACTACAAAGAGCTGACCAGGGCTGTTCAAGCTCGTGATAATCCCATCTCCTTTGATGAACTTCATGAAAAACTCCTTAACTTTGAAGCATCCCTCCAACATGTCAGCCATCTTGATCATCCTTACTTTCCCGCATCCGCTCATCTCGCCAACCGTCACTCTCCTAGCTATCGTCGGTCATCACCCTCCCTACATTCTCCTAGACACACAGCTGGCGTTCCCCTTCCAACAACAAAGCAGTATCGGTTGGCGCCCATCATCCTCCCCCAATACTCGTTTTTCTACTCCTTCTCAGTCAGGCTCTTTCATTTCACGTCCTGCTCGTCACCCTTCCAAACCTTATTTTGGTTTTTGCCAAATCTGCCGTATACAAGGCCATACAGCTAAGTATTGTCCCTCCTTCAAATTAATACCGATTAATACTTCACATAACACCAGTTCCCCAGTGTCCAACTCCCCCTGGCAACCAACAGCACACCTTGCTACCACCTCTACCACCACTCCTCCATGGCTGTTAGATAGCGGTGCTTCTCATCATGTTACCTCTGATCTGCACAACCTCTCCTTTCATGCCCCATATCAGGGTTCTGACGATATTATGATCGGAGATGGCACGACTCTTCCTATTACACACACTGGTTCTACCTCTCTTCCCACCTCCAATACTCATTTTTCCTTAACAAATGTTCTCTCGTGTACCCAACATTACTAAAAATTTGATTTCCATCTCTAAATTTCCGCATATCCAACAATGCTTCTATTGAATTCTTACCATACACTTTTCTTGTCAAGGATCTTCACACGAGAGCAATCCTTTTGACGGGTAAAGCTAAGGATGGTGTCTATGAATGGCCAACTACTCCCCCTCTGATTGTCTTTTCCAGCGTCAAAACCACCTCCTCTACCTGGCATCACAGATTGGGACATCCTGCTCTCCCTATTTTACAACATGTCATTTCTAAACATGGCCTTGATTTATCTTCTTCCAGTTTATCCAAGTTGTCTTGTGATGCTTGCCATTGCAATAAGAGTCACAAACTTTCATTTTCTGCTTCCACCATTACTTCCACTCGACCACTTCGGATCATTTTCTCCGATGTATGGACTTCACCAATTATGTCTTATGATGGTTTTAAGTATTATGTCATCTTTGTTGATCATTTCACTAAGTATATATGGCTCTATCCTCTAAAACAAAAATCCCACGTAAAGGACATCTTCATTCGGTTCAAAGCCATTACAGAGAAACACTTCAATCAACATATTCAAACCCTGTACTCAGACAATGGTGGAGAATATGTGGCCCTTACTAATCTTCTTGCTCTTCATGGCATCTCCCATCGCACCACTCCACCCCATACCCCTGAACACAATGGTTTTTCTGAACGACGACACCTCCATATAGTTGAGACAGGTCTCACTCTTCTATCCCATGCTTCCATTCCTTTATGTCATTGGCCTCATGCTTTTGCTACAGCTGTATACTTGATTAATAGGATGCCCACTCCAACACTAAATCTGTCATCTCCTTACGCCCAAATCTTTGCTTCCCCTCCCAATTACTCCAAACTTAAAGTGTTTGGTTGTCTTTGCTATCCTTGGCTTCGTCCCTACACCCATCATAAACTAGAACCTCGTTCTAAACCATGTGTCTTCTTCGGGTACTCACTCACTCAAAGTGCTTATCTCTGCTATGATCCATCCACATCCAAACTTTTTGTATCCAGACATGTTCGTTTCATTGAATCCATGTTTCCTTTTACATCCACTTTTCCACAAGCTGCAAGACCTGACTCAACCACCATATCTACATGGCTCCCACCACCTATCCTCATCCGCACCGTCCCTTCCATAATCCCACCACCTTCTACAGGGTTGTTCTCCGCATCGGCTTCACTGTGAAGCCCCTACAGTGCCACAAGTTACACCACCTACATCTCAAAATGTTCCCCTTCTCACACCCATTCCTCCCACCCACACACATCAAATATGTACCACAGAGAACCTGCCAACACCTTGCCTCCCAACGCATCCCATGCAAACAAGGGCAAAAAATAATATTCATAAACCTATCAACAAACTCAATCTTTCCACCATGTTATCCACGAACTCTGATCTTGAACCCGCCACATCTGCCCAAGCACTTAAACATCCCAAATGGCGCCAAGCCATGTCCGAAGAATTTAATGCGCTCATTCGCAATGGCACTTGGGCTCATACCCTCCTCCTCCCGTCAAAATGTTGTGGGCCGCAAATGGATCTTTCGCACCAAACGAAATTCCGATGGTTCCGTTGGACAGTACAAGGCTCGTTTGGTTGCCAAAGGATTCCATCAACGTCCAGGTGTAGATTATTATGACACCTTCAGTCCAGTCATCAAACCTACCACCATTCGACTTGTTCTTAGCATTGCGAGTAAGTTATGGTGGACACTGCGGCAGCCTTGATATTAACAATGCATTTCTACAAGGTAAACTTAATGAACATGTATATATGAGTCAGCCACTGGATTCATTGATACGAGACTTCCCATCTCATGTGTGTAAGCTTCGAAAGCTATCTACGGTTTAAAGCGGGCCCTCGCGCCGGTATCATGAACTCCGCTCGTTTCTTCTTCGATCCGGGTTCACAAACTCCCATGCCGACACTTCATTATTTGTCCTCACCACTGGTAAACATCTTGTATATTTACTAGTCTATGTTGACGATCTTATTATTATCGGGGATGATGCCTACATGGTCAATCGGTTCATCAATGCGGCTCATCGGTTCTCTCCGAAGGATCTTGGAAAGTTGTCATATTTTCTTGGGATAGAAATTCTTCCAAACCAAGATGGATTTCGCTATCTCAACGTCAATATCTCGCTTGATCTTCTCACTCGCACTCACATGATCGATGCTAAACCTGTTTCCACTCCTCTACCATCGAGGCACCACTATTTCCCTCTACTCGAGCGATGCATTATCTGATCCCACAGAATTCCGTTCAGTTGTGGGCAGTCTACAATACCTACTCCTCACACGCCTTGATATAGCCTATGCGGTCAATAAACTCTCCCAATTCATGCACAAACCTACCACTAAACACTGGACTCTTGTCAAACGCTTGCTACGTTATCTGTGTGGTACCCCTGACCATGGTCTTCAGTTATATAAAGCTTCTCCCCCTTCCTTACATGCATTTTCTAATGACCTTCATGCCTATTCGATGCGATTGGGCGGGTGATCCGACCACTTCTCCTCCACAAGTGCCTATATTATTTATCTTGGTCGTAACCCTATCTCCGGAGCTCCAAAAAGCGTAAAACCATTGCCCGCTCTTCAACCGAGGCGGAATATAGGTCGTTGCCAACACCGCCGCCGAACTCAATTGGATATCCTCATTGCTACATGACCTTGGCCTCCCACTACCAACATGTCCGGTCATTTACCGTGACAATATTGGGGCTACTCATTTGTGCTCCAATCCTCGTTTTCCACCTGAATGAAGCATGTTGCTATCGACTTCCACTTCAAGTACAAAAAGGCACTCTCCGTGTTGCTCACGTCTCCTCCACCGATCAACTAGCCGATCTCCTCACTAAACCGCTCTCCGGAGTTCGTTTTCTATTTCTTCGTGACAAGATAGGCCTCTCATGCCGAGCTCCATCTTGCGGGGGATAACAAACACACCATAATACACACCGAAAACCAGTAGTGCACCACCGTATAACAAACACCGCACAAATCTGTTACACTCCCACGAATATAGGAAACCAAAATGTACAGCAATCTGTTAGCCATTCCGTTAGCATATTCTTCCTTTGCGTTGTATATATACCGTGTAATGCATTTAATAAAGCATGCCATTTCACAATTCTGTTCACAGTTGTCTGATATTATTTTTTAAAAAAAGATAGGGGTGAATAACAAATCGTTCGCAAGAAAAAAAGAAAAAAACCCGGAAGCATGGGCATGGAAACCCCACACATGGTTTTTTTTTTGTCCTATTATTTTTGTCCTAAAAGTTTTTCCTTTTCATTTTTATCATTTAACCTTTTTATTAATTTTGTTATCATAGAATTAAGTAAAACATAGTTTAAGAAAATAAAATTATTAAACTTAATGGAGTCCATGACCCGAGTGATAAGTTTTGTGGGTTAAGCTTTGAAGCCGAGGTCGATTTAATGTTAACATCTCAATATTTTTTTAAACCCAAGATTCCATCTTGAAAAAAATTAAAGCATTCAATTTATTTTGAATTGGTTTTTGTAATATCTTCTGGTTTGTTTTTTAAAGGATTAATTTGCTATAATTTGCTTTTTATAGTATTATCAAGATCATATAATCTCAATTGCGAGTTTAACAAGTAAAACTGAGTGGACCCGAGTCAATACAATATGTCACTGTCATAATATTTTTTTTTTAAATATCATTTTAATTTTTTTTTAAATTCAAACTATGATTATTGGTTGTCCAAATTGACTTTAGACCATTTGGGTTGTTTTTTTTTTATTATTTTGTTTTATTCCTTGATTTTTTTATATAAGAAAAAGAGGTTTGATCCGCAACGTAGCAGCATGGGGTAGGAACTTAGTTAGTTCTGAACAATTTTAATAGAACAAACCAACTCATGCCGGATTTTGTTTGGGTTCGAAATCGGTTATTGAAAATTTATAATCAGTTGCTTTACAATTCACTTGTGCTTAGCGAAATCTTTGGGAAATGAAGAAATGTCAAGAGGGTGATATCGTTGTTAAATTTTCTGAAATCGATGGGTAAATAAATTTCTACAATTTTTTTTTTTTTAGAATTCTTGTTTTTCATGGATTCTTGTTTTTTATTTTAAAAAAAAGCAACATTCATTTTTTTAAAAGAATTATGGTGCCCAGAGCATAGTAATGAAACCTAGCTTGGTTTGATAAGTTGACTCGGGACTGAGCCAATCTGGAACCTTGGTCGGGTCTCAAACCATAAGAACTCAAAGTTGCAATTGGCATAATTAGACTCGGGTGACTCAACATAACTCATGTGAAACCTAATCTTTTTTTTTAATAAACCTAAAAAATTAAAAATTAATTTATGAATATTTGGCTTAATATTTTTTTATAGTTTACATCCATATAGATTGTTTCTTAATTTTTTGATATAGGACAACTATATATAACTTACATTTATATGAATTGTTTCTTAACTTCTTAATGTGGGATAAATACACTACACTTGATGCCTCACATTTCTTTTTACAGCTTACATTTACATGAATTGTTTCTTAACTTTTTTTTATATAAGATATTAAAACCTCAAAAATAATTTTTATTTTATTTTATTTTATCGGGTTAACTCAATTCTACCTGTGTGACCAGGGACTCAGCTCCGTGGCCAGGTTAACCTCCAGATCGAGTTTAATAACTATGATTCAGAAAGTAATTAGTGATATCTTTTTAGTTACTATCTAGGGTTCACTTTAAAAAAAGAGACAAACACGAAGAAAAAAAAAAGAATATCAAATCGAACCCATTAAAAATGATAAAAATATCTCCATCTAAGATTTATATCTTCTAATTATATCTTTCTATTTTTTTTTAAAGTAGATCCTGGAGAGTAACTAATAAAATATCACTAGTTATTCTCTTAGTACTATAAAATTACTCAATTTTTCTATATATTTTTTTAACTACTTTTTTAATGGATTTTTATTTTTTTAAAAAAAAAAATTAACATCCATTTTTTTCTACATTTTTCGTTTGAAATACCAATATATAAAATTGGATTCATTGTTATTTATAATTTTTAAACTCATATCAAGTATTTTTTTTAATGCATTCACTTTAATACTTAACCACTCCTAAAAAAATTCAGCTATATTAAATATAATCTAGAATTAATTTTCAGGCTCAACCAGTTAGTTAAGATCAGCATCATCCTTAAGGTTGGATTAGTTTTAATTTTCTACTCGCAAAATCAACAATGAAGTTGATGTCGCTTTTTTTTAAGAAAAAAATAACTACAGGGATATTTTTAGAATACGACTAAGTTTTTATTTGATAGTCTAAAACACACACACACACACACACACACACACACATATATATATATATATATATATATATATATATTCAGAGAAATTTAATATTTTTTTAAAATATTATTTTTAATATTTGAATCTTTAATTAAACAAATGTCACTAATTCTTATGTCAAATCCTCAAGATTAGAGATGATGCGGCTAAAACTAGTACCAGTATCATATTCATGACTTAAATTCAAATGTCAAATCCTTTAAATCTCAAATCTTAGAATTAAAAAAAAAAGGAGTGGATACCACAATATACTTGGAAAAAGACAAGTATATAAATGTTATATCTATTTTTTTTAATTATATTAAATAACTTTCAATATTGCGTTGCAAATTATATCAATTTTTTTAATTAAAAAAATCAAAATTATAAAGAATTATTTGATATTATTATTAAATTAACTAAACAGTCAAACTTGAAACTTTCTGACTGACTCCTTTGCCTATAATATGTTTCAAAGTGTTTGGATGCCTGATTTTTTTATCTACAATTGATGATAGTATTTTGAAATGTGTAAATCTGATAGTTAAACATGAGCACAAAAGTATTATATTTGAGGTGCAAGTATATTTCCGCCCTCCTATTGTGTTCGACCGGGCTACACTTCAGGCTTGTTGGACCATTTTTTTCTTGTATTGTCATCTCTCTCTAATTAAGTTTTTATTGGGCTAAATTGGGATAAAGTTTAGAATTAAATTAAAGAGTTATCAAGAATAATGGACAAAACTAAACAAAAAAAAATATGAGTCAAAGTCTAAATAAAAAAAATATTAAAGAATCATGAACTAGATTAAATGTAATGAAAAAAGTGTCTGGCATATGAAGAAGTTCGTCGCACTATAGCAGCACATGCGATCTCTTTTAAGCTCTAATGGCGACCATCCTCGGTGCCTTGGAATCATCTCAGGGAGCTCTTCCCTCCACAATGGCATCCATACACGTCAGCTTACAATGCCCTGTACCATGATTTTCTCAGGAAAACTTAAGTGGCTAGTTGGAAGTTGGAATATTACTTGCTTGTTTGAATTCAGATAAATTTTGCGATGTCACTGACATGTCTTGTATTGCAAGTGATTATGCATACCCTAGGCGTCCGATCCATGGTATACTCTGCTACTAAACACAGAAAGACAATATCATGTTTGAGGGTGACGATGATACCACTCTTAATAGTTCATAACAACACCACATAATTTAGTATTCAGCAGGTTTGATTTTTTTTTTCCATTTCTTTTTCTCTGAGTAATGTCAGGCATGCGCAATGGATTTCCTACCACCACAACCACCCGCTTACATTTTAGATGCTAACGTAGCAGCGTGAGGTGACGAAGTGCCGAGCAAGAACCAGTGTTCTCGCTTAATAAGGTGTATCTGTTGCCAATAAAAGAATATGATGACCCAGCACGCTAAAGCCTTTAATAGATCAATACTCTCGGTCTCTCACTGGTAAAATGTTTCCTTGTCAGCCTAGCCACAAAAGAAATCAGGATTCTTGCCTACTCTACCTGTGTTTATAGCACTGGCAGCTGGAAGCTGGAAGCACAAATTCTTGCAAGTACTAATGACAATCGAGTTATAGTAATTCCATTGCCATTTACTACATTTTTTTTTTTTGAAGAATAATTAAGATACTAATTGAAGTCACGCATCACAAATTCTTGAAGTAACAAAGCAAGCAAGAGCTATGATCATTACGTTACACATATAACAATCAATCAAACCCTCTCTAAAATGTAAAATAATCATATTTGATATAACTTGCATTTGACAGAAAAGCAAACCCCACAAAACATCTTCAATTTATTACACTTGATCTTGTTTTTCTACTTGCTGGGGGCAAGTCAATTGCATTACTGAGTAGCACTACGTGCTAACCAAGGTACAAGTGAACCTTAACAGCCAGCAAGGAAACGCAAATGAGAGCAAAATAGAGAAGAGTATGAACCATAATTGATGCGCCACTTGTCTGGAAATTGCCAAACTCAACGTAGCGATGTCGCCCTGGAACCTGAAACAAAAGCCCTGGAGTTAACAGAATAAACAGCACCACAGCCATAAACACTGGACCCCAGTCGGACATTTTGCTCGGTTATTTTTCTCGGCCTGGTCTTGATCCTTGTGTCTTTCTTGGTGAAGAACTGAGTTTACGGCAGAGAGAACAAGAAAGCTATAGTGAAAATTATAGAATTGTATAGGGGTTTTTATATGGATGGAAAGGGAGACACTGAGGGATTGCTGCGTGGGGCGGAACTTAGCAATCAAGTCACATTTTGGATTCTCTGCCAACCACCACCATCTCGTTTCTCAAACTGGTGGTCTTTGCCTTATTGGCATGTGACCACGCCACATTCTTCTTCTTTTCTTTTTTAATTTATCGTTATTCAAATATATTATTTTCACGCCCTTATAATCCTCGTTTTACAGTGTTCTCATTACAAAAACAATGTGTTATTATTAAAATTACAAGGAATGTCATTGTCCCGAGGAGCGAAGCTAGGGGCTAAGATTTGAAAGTTTTTTTTTCAATTTTTTTTTTTCTAGTTTTAACTCTAAAACTTCAAAAAAAATTTTATAGGGACATAATAATATTCATGGTTTTTCTTTTTTTCAGGGCCGGGCCTTCCGGTCCCCTCTGCATATTTAATACGATAAAGAACAATTAATGTAACATAAATATAATTATGCATAGTTAATACAAGTGATTTATGGATAGCTAGGGTGTGTCGACAAATGTTTTTATTTATTTATTATTATTTGTGTATTTATCTGCGTTGCTTGATATCTAACTCTGGAACGAATCTAAAATAAGTTTGTGGATTAAAGGGCAGGTGACAATTCGTATAAGAATAGCTTGCTCGTTAATCATGCTTCTTTTACGTATGTTTTATACACTTTTTTCTTTATCATGTGCATTTTATACACTTTTTAATACACAAACGCATACATACTATCGAATGTGTCGTGTCCAAGCAAATTGAAGGACTGCCAGCCATTGGAGTGTTGAAACGACAAGTATAGATTGATAATATAATACGTAAATTTTATACGGTGTTTTGTTGTGTTTAATTAAGCAAGCTCAGGGAACAAGACCCCCATGTCCAAGTGCCCTTTTTTCAGTACGTACGTAGTTGGATTCAGAGACGGGAGGTCGGATTAAGAGCAAACATAATGAACCCATCACAAATTTACCAAACACTTAAAAGATACTAAAAAAACATAATGAACCCAGTTTCTATAAACTACTCAATCTTATATCAACCTCAAGAAAATAACAGATGAATTTACTATAAATATCACATAAAAAAGTTGCAAAAGGAAAAGGAAAAAAAAGGGTTTTTTTCTTACATTTTTGGGTGCTTGGAGAGTGAATCTCGTGAGGCGTGGAGCATCCAGGCTTGTATGGACTCTCCTGATTGCTTTCTGTATTGCTAACATTTCTTCTCTTCTTCTTCTTCTTTGCTGCTCAAAAGGATCTCTAGTGCTCTCTTTCTGCTTATAACTGAATTGGGCCCAGACCATGAATAGCTCTTTATTCGACCCACTGAGTTGTTGCTAGTTCATGTGGGTAACGGGTCCAAGGTAGATTTGTTATAGCCATAAGCAAATGTATACTTTTAAATGAAATGATTTGGTAATTTCACAATTTTTATTTTATTTTTCTAACAGTGCGTTAAATATGATTTTTTGTGTGTGTTTGAGGATAGGAATCATCTTGAACAAGGAATGCTTTCTTGGTAGTTAGCATAGTAAAATTAAAGCATAATTTTATATGTTTTTTCCATTTTATTTTGTAGTTTAATTTGCTTTATTTTTTAAAGTCATATATATGGACAAACAAGGTTGATTTTTTAATATTATTCTCAGTGGAATTTATCAACCCAGTTGATGAATTTCAACTTGATTCTCTCCGGTGAATCTTATGGAATCAAAATGTCAAATTTTTTGAAGACTTATTTATCCCTAATTAAATCCCAGTTGCTCTTAATAAAAATATAGGTGGTCGTTTGTGTTAATCTTGGCATTATATAGGTAGTGGTTCGTGTATGGATTAATTTATTTATATACGGAAAAGGAAGACTATAGATTCTAATTATTATTATTATTATTATTATTCTCTAATAAATTACATAATTAAGGTAATTCTCCTATTTTCTCTACATATTGTTCATCACCCTCATCCCAAATGGACCTAAGTGACATTGAATTACGTGATTAAGATGTTGATTACCTATAAAATTAATATTAAATCATAAGTTCTTCTGAGAATTAATCTCCTTTGACACCCGGTAGCTTAAACCCTCTTTTAAATACGCATTTAGTTGGATCACAGAATTAACTAAGCAACTTGCCTTTGAAATTATAAATTAACAACGCACTATGGCTAATTAACTTTTTTCTCACGTTATAAAAATAACCTTATTATGAATAATAATGCCCATCGTCATTATCATCAACAACTGTTGATATATAATAATTAAGTTGTTAAAGATACAACAACTTCCTCCTATGATGTATAATAATTAATTAATTAGTTGCTCATAATAACTACAATTATCTTCCTAATTTTCATGCTGTTAGACAATGGTGATCATGGCGGGTGACGGTAATGAGAGGTAGAGTGATGACGGATGCCACGTGCCCTGCACAAATCTCATCAACAAGTAATCAATATTTCACAGCTGCTAAAGATTAATTTAACTAGATATATTTTAATTAATTGGATATGATTGGGTCAAACCAGGGCATCGATCGATCTATGTTCTAGCTAGTGTTACTTAAGTAGAATTTGAGTTGACAAATTAAGCAGCAGACCTAGTAAGCTAGACAATTAGTTAAACTTAATTATTCTGTAATGAAGTCAAGTTGGTATTCGATTGCTTAATTTAGGTTACTAGTATTCTTGATAAGACATTAAGAGTTTAGTTGAAAGTGGAGGTAAAGATTGTATTTTAAAGTGTTTTTTATTTATAAATATATTAAAAAAAATTAATATTAATATGTAAAAATGATTTTAAAAAAAACTAATTTTAAAAAAATTAAATTTTAATAAAAAATAGGTTAAACACCCTAAACTGCAGTACTTGGTAGCAGTAATCCCATTAACAATGTATCCCAAGTGGGAATTAAATTATTTTGTATGCTAAGTTGTATGGTTAGCTAAAACATGAAATATTAATATTGTTCACACACCAGGGTCAAATGAAGCCAAAACTATGACAAGTATGTATTATTAATCAAATGTGATAAAATTATGCCTCTTTTATTATTATTTCTTTCGATTGTATTATTTCAGCCAAAACTGCAATATTTTTAAGATTGATTTGCGAGAAAATATTAAGGAGTAATTTCTCGATTAGTTTTAATTTTAATCTATAAATATATGTAATATCTATATATAAAAAAATAGTTCAGCTGAAATATTTTTTCTAAGGGTAGATTTGGACATACAAAAAAGACATGTCACGTACAGTGAAAGAAAGATATTGATCGACATATTAGGTTGTTTGACTTTTTAAAATATTTTTTATTCAGAAATATATTAAAATAATATATTTTTTTATTTTTTAAAAATTATTTTTAATATCAACGCATTAAAATATCTAAAAACACTAAAAACATATTAATTTGAAATAAAAAAATAAAAAAATTCAAATTTTTTCAAAAATATTTTTAAAATACAAAAAAAAAAAAAGAACCTTTCCTTGTATGTTTGGAGTCATAAATATGGAGTTCAAAAACATCCCAGCTGCATAACATGTTAGTATTTTTCGAAATTATAAAATCACTGGTGAATTAACCCTTTCATGCTAATTCGTATTTCAAAATTAAATCTTATTGACTGGATTTAACTGTATCATTTATGTTGAATTGATGTGTTCCCGAGTATTTTATTTTTTAATAATGACTTTTAAGCCTTGAAAAATTCAAAAGTGGTAGTTGAATATAAAAGGCCATGAAAACACGATCACAATTCCAACTCAATGAAAAAGGAACTTACGAATTGGTCAACAAGGGAAGACATGGAAACTTCTCAATCTGTCCCACCCTCTCAGTTAATTGCTTTGTATTTTGTAAAATTATATCCATTTTGACGGAATGATTTGGTTGCTTTAAACTTAATTCAAATCAAGTTATATTTTAAATTAATTTGATAAAATCTAGATAGTGATTTACCGGTTAAATTTATCTAAACTTAAAAAAAATTAATTCTAGATATATTTTTTTAATTTTTATAAAAAAATATCTTTATAGTTTTATTTTAATTATAAAAAATAACACTATTTTATTTTTTAAAAAATAAATTAACTTAATAAATCTATAATCCAAGTTTTTCAGGGGGGATTACTTATGGCGGTCGTGGTCGAGCGAAACATGGTGGACTTGCCTACACTTGTTGTAACCGGCAAGGAAAATCATTTGCCGTCAAAATGAGCGGTAGCAAATCATTTAACATTCTCACCAAGGCAACCCGGTTACAAATTAATATGGAAACTAAAGTCTTAAAACTTGGGTGAATACATGTTGTTAAAAAATAATATAAATTATATATTAAAATTTTGTTTAAAATTTAAGTTTTTAGATTGAGGTAGTTCTTTGATATGATATCAAAGTTTTGATAATCAGGCGGTTACGAGTTCGAATCTCATCATTTTTATTTATTTGATAAAAATTAAACATCAAATTGTATAAGCCTATGCAAATTTCAAATTTAAATGGTTTTTACTTGAAAAAGTATATTAAAAAATAATATAAATTATATATTAACACTTCACTTAACAATTTAAACTTTTGAGTTGAATTATAACATATATAAAGGTGAAAAATGCATATGTTATCTCCATTAATATGACAGGGCAATGAAATACATGCAACAACTACTACGTAAATTATCCCTTTTTTTTTTTTTGATACACATCATATATTTTATATAAAAAAAATTGTACAACATCTTTTCAATACATATCAAATAAATTTCAAATAAACATGTGATTAATTTAATATGATTGTCAATAAAGTGATCCATTAAAATGCAAAATAAGGAGTCTTAGTTATTGCATTTTGTAAAAAAAAAATTGAAATTTAAACCAAAGTTTTATAAATTATTTTTTTAAAATAAAAAACCCTCTCAAGATAAAAAAAAAAAAAAAAAGTGTATTGCCATCTATCTATGTTTGATAGGACTTTAACATATTTATATCAAATCAAATGTTGAAAATTTATACGAGGTCGTTTAAACATGAACACAAGGATGACTCTAATGCAAAGCATGTTTATGATTGGACATGTTGGGCTGTGATCAAATTTTGAAAGAAACATAAATATGTTCAAATTTATATAAAACAATAGACGATCCAATTTTTTTTTTATAAAATCACCTCATCGCCAAGCACAGGTCTTGAATATTTTTTTTGGACTTGTTTGAAAATGTAAGTGGATATTATATTTTAATTTTTTTTCTACTTATTAAATAATATTTTTTTAAATTTATTTTGAAATCAACATGGTCAAAAATATAAAAATATGAAAAAAAAAATAATTTGATCAAGTGGAATGCATCTTTACAACGTGTTGTTAACGCTTCTGTCTGTATGGTCCCCTCCCCACCCACCACTTCTGCGAACAGTCATTGCCACTATATAAATTGTTTCTTGTCAACCAGAAGAGACAGCAACATCGCCACTATATTGAGAACAGCTAAATGACCAAAACACCCTTGAATTACACCGACCCTTTGAGAGCACCGCTAATGGAACCCCACCGGTGCAGGACTCAAAATCGGGAGTGGACTGGGATGATGTAGTCAACAACACAACACAGCTTTGCTTGACTTCTCTGTATCGGGCCGAGTCAGGGGTAACTCAGAAATTATATCGGGCAGGCTACCTCATAATAGTTTCTTGTTCTTATGAAGTTAAATTGCTGGCTATGGGCTCATCTAGATATTTCGTGAAAGGGTTAGTTTAGTACAAGTGAAAAAAATCCTTGAACAAAATATATCGGGTATAATCGAAACACCAGATAGTTTCCTTCAGTGTCTCCACGTTTTCGTTTCTCTGTCGTGTTTTATTTTTTCGTTTATTATCTTAAAAGTTAAAACCTCGAAAAACGGTGTGGTAAAAAATTCCAACCCCCTCTCGTTCGTTTCTACCAGTTTTAAGCTTTAAAAAACCGGTCCAGGATTGATACATCCAGGCCGTAAGCACGGTTTACTAGTTAGAGACTTCCGTTTCTTGTTCCAGTAGAATTCGTGCTCAATAAGTTGGAGTCTCCGGTTCACATGATCGAGTACAAAGTGAAGTGAAGTGAAGTCTGTCTTTCTTTGTTTTCTTTTTTGGGTTCTCTCTCTGCAATTCTTCCAGTTAGATTAATTTCTTCTCTTTTTTTGAGAAATTAATTCGAACATGCTGCAATCAGGTAAGATTTTTATTTATTTTGTTTTAAAATGAATTACTGTGATAATATTCTGAAGATGATCAGCAATTTTTTTTCTTAATGAAATTTGGAATGGAACCAGGGTATGATATCAATAGTCTGTTTGAAGAAGCACAAACGCGGTGGCTGAAACCAGCAGAAGTGGTTTTTATTTTACAGAATCATGATAACTATCAGTTCACAGAGAAACCACCTCAAAGGCCAACCAGTAAGTAATTTATGGTTTTTTTTTAATTAATAATTGAAAATTACTTCTAATTAGTCACTTACAGTGTGAAAGTGTTGAACAGGTGGGTCTTTGTTTCTATTTAATAAAAGGGTTCTTAAGTTCTTTAGAAGAGATGGTCATAATTGGCGTAAAAAGAAGGATGGAAGAAGTGTTGGAGAAGCACATGAAAGGCTTAAGGTGCTATTTCAACGCCTTCAAATCTCAATATTCATTTCTGTATTGCTTCAACTCCTTGGCACATACAATCACCATTCACTTGTTTGTGTGGTTGTCATCATTTTCTCTTAAGTATATGATTATTGATCCCATTCATAGTATTAGGTATTAGATGCATCAATTATAAGGATGAATGCATTAGAATGGTGTCCTACATGTTGAAAATGGCTGTTGGACAGGTTTAGCGAAACGCGTTTAGTGTTTATCTTAAAGTCCATGGAGTTCTGTGTATTGACATTTTTACTTGGATGATTAGGTTGGAAACGTTGAGACTTTAAATTGTTATTATGCTCATGGCGAGCAAAACCAAAATTTTCAGAGACGCAGCTATTGGATGCTGGACCAGTGAGTATACTCTGTACTGTTATGCAACTATTTGTTTCCTTTTATGATGTGCTGTGATCTTAGAGAATATCTCATATTCATGAAAGCTTTTGAGGCAAGTGGAAATGTAAGTTTTATGCAAAACACAGGAAAGCTAATCTAACATTATCCTCAGAATCAAGGCCATTTTAACAACTCTCACTTTTAATGAGCAAGGAATGGATGGTAAAAGTGTTGGATGATTAGGTTGGAAACGTTGAGACTTTAAATTGTTATTATGCTCATGGCGAGCAAAACCAAAATTTTCAGAGACGCAGCTATTGGATGCTGGACCAGTGAGTATACTCTGTACTGTTATGCAACTATTTGTTTCCTTTTATGATGTGCTGTGATCTTAGAGAATATCTCATATTCATGAAAGCTTTTGAGGCAAGTGGAAATGTAAGTTTTATGCAAAACACAGGAAAGCTAATCTAACATTATCCTCAGAATCAAGGCCATTTTAACAACTCTCACTTTTAATGAGCAAGGAATGGATGGTAAAAGTGTTGGGTCATATCTGCTGACATATTACTTTCTTGGCAGGGCATTTGAGCACATCGTGCTTGTCCATTATAGAGACATCACTGAGGTGAGCTGTTAGGACCTATGCAAAAACAACAAATTCTGTAGTATTTCTTGTTTCAACGTTAATATATGACCTTGCTATTTCCATCATGCTTGCTCAACCGATCACTCTCAACCTCTCTATTTTAGTTGCCTATCAGTCCTTTGGTTTGGCATCAAATAATTTCTGGTCAAATGTTGCACAGCCTGTATGAATAGCAAATTAATGTCACCATTCACTTATTTGTCTACAGGGAAAACCGTCTCCTGGATCTGCTGCACAGCTATCACCCATATTCTCTTATAGTCCCGGCACTAATACTAGTCAGACTCAAGGATCTACCTCTGCAATTAGTAGTGTATATGAACCATACCAGAGTTTTTCCAGTCCAGCATCTGTAGATGTTAGCTCTGGATTAGGTATCAAGGACAATGGGGTGGATAGGACAGCAGAGTTTACTAGTTCTGCTAATAATGAGGTTACTCAATTTTTCCGAAGGCTGGAGGAGCAGTTGAGTTTGAATGAGGACAGCGCTGAAGAAATTGGCCCATTTGGTGCTGAAGAGGGAGCCATAAATGATACAAAAATTCTGGAATATGTAAATAACATCTCCAAAGAGGATCAATCTAAGAATTTACTTCATGGATCACTGTATATTGTTGATTATCAATCTTATGGTGGGCTTGCTGGAAATCACCTAGAGAGAAACAATCTTGCACCTCTTCAGGATGCAGGTTTGTTTTGTCTTTATTCGGTGCTTGACTCATTTAAACATGACATTCTTCTTCTGCTAGTTTATTGAAGCTGCATTATGTCTGGCTGCATTTAATTTTATTTGAATCATTTCATTTGTATCCTTATGTCATGTTTAGTATTGGTAAGCGTCTTTTTTTCTATATCTGACATTAGTTTCTTATTTGTTTCATTAGTTTCATTTAATTTTATTCAGTGTCACTGGCTTAAAATTTTGCAAGTCCAATTCTTGAGTGCAATGTTTTGTTTGCTATTGTTCCGGGTTTCAGTTTTATTAATTTCTATGACTTAGCTCAGGTGGTCATAAATGGCTGGGTTGTCTTATATCCGTGGTTCAAATCTTACCTGTTGAGAGAGAGGCATACCAGAGATTCCAAAAGAGGTTTTATTTGACAGACAGTTTGTGAGTAAAACTCTCACCATAATACTCAAATAAAATAAGGGAAAATAAAATTCCCTCACAGATGAAGTCCAATGGATTTGTTTTGGTATGATGGTCAATAAATGGTTGAGAGGAATACTAGATTCGTGATTGGAAGGTGAATACAATATACATCTTTCTGATTCTGTAATTGTCCTAATGTAAATTCAAG
Source organism: Populus x sibirica (assembly GCA_019202695.1). Lineage (NCBI taxonomy): Eukaryota > Viridiplantae > Streptophyta > Magnoliopsida > Malpighiales > Salicaceae > Populus > Populus x sibirica. The sequence goes on from JAGMVL010000452.1 coordinate 1,144,327, forward strand.
ATTGTGGACCTGATACTTGTCTTTCTTACAGCATATGTTGTAGTTCTATTAGAATCACAATTGTGTTGAAAAGGGAAAAGAATTTCCAATGTCATCAGATGTTGAGGCTTGATGAGGTTGAGGCACTGAGTTTCATTACTCATCAAGTTGCTATTCGGGATATTTCACACTAACTTGTACATGGCCTCTGAGAATTAATGGATTAAAAGTGATCTTTTGATCATGGATGGAGAGGTTATTCATCTTCCAAGGTCCACATTTTGTTCAATATGATCCTTTTATTTTAGTTGTGGTCTGACCACCAATTATTCTCTTGTTCTTTGAAAACCTGGAATTTTGGACTTTTGGCAACCAGCTTGCTACCTCCTGAAAACACTTCTTGGAGATTCTTTAGTCATTCCTTGCTAGTGTTACTCCATGCTTGTTCTTGCATTGGTGCTGTAAATGGAAACTACAAGATCTACTAAGTTTTTGTTTAGGTATCTGCCTTCATTTCTTCATCGATGTATAAATAAGATATAATAGGAAAGGAAGCAATAAAGAGCTGCTGATGTCTTTATGGTTTTTAGGTGATAGTGGCGCTTACCAGCAACCATATTCACATTATTATACAGATGGAAGTGAAGAACCCCTTCCCTGGAATGAAGGGATTGAGTCCTATAAGACTTCATCAGGCATTGAGTACCAGGTGAAATATATGGACACTGTAAATGGGCGTATAGCTTTCTGTTACCTCTTTGATATCCTCTTATATTATGGTTGTATTGTTTATGGATGGCTGTATTTTTCAACAGGAAAAGACCAAGTCCTCTTTAAGTACAGAACCAGCTCAAGAGCAAGAAAACTCTTATTGGATAAATTTCAATGAACCCAATGTCAGAAACTGTATGATATCTTATTCCCTTAATAGTGATTGACATTTTAATTTTCATCATCTAATGAACTTGCATCAAGCTTTTAACATTTTTTCATATTACCAGCTTCTTTGTTGCTGCCTCAAGAAGTTGAAAATTTTGAACTCCCTGCATATTCTTCTGTGATAGAAACACATGAAAACAATTCCAACTTCTATGCAATGCTATATGACCAAGACCATCTTGGAATACCCAATGAAGCAGATTCAAATTTGACAGTTGCACAGCAGCAGAAGTTTACTATCCATGAAATATCCCCAGAATGGGGTTATGCCACTGAGGCTACAAAGGTACGAGTCATCAGATTCCATGAACTGCTATGCTCTTTACAACAATTCTCATTATTCATTCATTGAGATGGCAGTATTATTCCAAGAATGGAACTGTTGTGTAGTTTGAAGAATGTACAAACTCATTAATATGCATGTAAAAATAGGCTGCTCCTTCAGTGCAACGTGACATACTTCTAATTTGATAGTACAGTTTTCCTTGTTTCTGGATGTGTTCATCCATTTCTTTTGCTTTTATGCTTTCACAGATGCATCCATCTGACACCATGTCATGTGAGATGTGACTAGTTTTATGCTACCTGACAGCCTATTTGCAACCATCCTCATTCTTCACCAGGATAGAAGGAAATGGAGGAAACAAATCTCTTATAACTTATTCCTAGTTTATGATCTGGCTAAATTGGTTCCTGAATTCAATGAAGACAGGTTTTAAGAAATTAGAAAAACATGACTATATATTCCAGGACACTGAGGTGCTTGAATGCAGCATGTACTCCATGATCATGTTGCAAATAAATTATAAAATCAGTGCAGGACCAGAATCATCATATGCTTGTCTGATGCCAATTCTAAGTGATAGATTGCTGCACTTTCTAGGCTAAGAGTAATTCAAAATTTCATGGACAGCAATCCCAACCCTGGTTCTGATTGGTACCGTTTGAAAAACCAGATAAGACTATTTACTGGAAGTTCAATTGTCCTTCCTAATAACTCGATGTTTTGGTGAGCCTTCTTTGAACTACCAATTCTCTTGCAAACTAAACAGCAAGGATCTCATAAACCTTCCTGATGCACCACTGGACTTCTCTTATGCATTGTTTTGAGGAGTTTTTTCTTTTTAGATCTCAATTAAGAAATTCAAGTCCAAATTTTCAAGCCTTGATTCTCAATGCAGGTCATCATTGTTGGATCGTTTCTCTGTGATCCATCTGAGTCTTCATGGACGTGCATGTTCGGTGACATTGAGGTTCCTCTTCAAATCATTCAAGAAGGTGTCATTCGTTGTGAGTGTCCTCCCCACCATCCCGGAAAGGTCACTCTCTGCATTACTTCTGGCAATCGGGAGTCCTGCAGTGAGATCAGAGGCTTTGAGTACCGAGCTAAGGATAGTAGTTGTGCTCACTGTATCTTATCCCAGACAGAAGCTACTAAGAGTCCAGATGAGCTATTGTTACTTTTCAGATTTGTGCAGATGCTTCTGTCTGATTATTCTTTGCAGAGAGGAGACTCTGTAGAAATGGGAATTCATCTTCTGAGAGAATTGAAGGCTGATGATGATACATGGGGTGATATCATAGAGGCTCTCTTAGTTGGCAGTGGAACTTCATCCATGACAGTTGATTGGCTTCTGCAACAACTTCTGAATGACAAGCTGCAGCAGTGGCTTTCCTCCAAGTCTCAGGAAGGACATGATCAACCTGGGTGTTCATTTTCCAAGAAAGAGCAAGGGATCATTCACATGGTTGCTGGGTTAGGCTTTGAGTGGGCCTTAAGCCCAATTCTCAGTCATGGAGTCAGTATAAATTTCCGTGACATTAATGGGTGGACCGCTCTCCACTGGGCTGCTCATTTTGGAAGGTAACTTAAAACCTGATGTGTTTTCATAGTTTTTTATATATTGATTTTGGCTGTAGAGATTGTTAGTCTTGAAAAAGAAGAGGCTTACAACTTATAGCTCAAGGGAATATCCATGGATACTTTCAACATAAGGAAAGGGCATCTAGTTATAGACCTGTAACTTCCAGTATATGTTTGGAGCTTTTGAAAAGATTGAGTTGACTAGTTTTGAGACAGCAAGAGATGGAATGGCAGAATTAGCTTCTAACTTGCCAATTTACCAAATGAACTAAAACAGAAAATGATTACAGATGATGTTGTTAGGTTATGACGTGGAATGTATTAAATCTCATACCAAAATTGTTATTAATTGCCTAGTAGTTTTTGAATGGTGATCATTATTTTCTGTGACAGGGAAAAAATGGTTGCTTCCCTTTTAGCTTCTGGTGCATCAGCTGGGGCTGTGACTGATCCTAGTCCACAAGATCCAATTGGCAAAACCCCAGCATCCATTGCTGCCACCAGTGGGCACATGGGACTTGCAGGTTATCTTTCAGAGGTGGCACTAACTAGCCATCTTTCATCTCTCAGACTGGAGGAAAGTCAGCTTTCTATAGGCTCTGCTGAGGTTCAAGCTGAAAGAACTTTAGATAGCATCTCAAAGGAGAGCTTTGCTGCCATTGAAGATCAGATTTTACTTAAAGATACCTTGGCTGCGGCACGGAATGCAGCTCTGGCAGCTGCACGAATACAATCTGCTTTTCGTGCACATTCTTTCAGAAAGCGATTACAGAGAGAAGCTACTAGTTTAGATGAGTATGGTATCTGTGCTGGTGAAATTCAAGGGCTTTCGTCTATGTCAAAGCTGGCCTTTCGTAATAATTCCCATGTCATTAATTCAGCTGCATTATCCATTCAGAAGAAATATCGAGGATGGAAAAGTCGCAGGGATTTTCTAGCACTTAGACAGAAAGTTGTGAAGATACAGGTGCTATATCTTTTCACTACAGATCTAATTTTATCTCTGTTTTTCAAAATAGCATGTAATAAAATCATGACCAGTGTGCTTTAGTCAGCATGTAGACAGCTCGTGTATTGATGTATCAAATAGCACAATCAATGAGCCATTGAGTATATAACATACATTCATTTTGATGAGTACAGCAACCTGGATTGAGCACTTTTTTGGTATTTTGGCAGGCTCATGTGAGAGGCTATCAGATTAGGAGGAACTACAAGATAATATGCTGGGCTGTTGGAATTCTAGATAAGGCAGTATTGCGGTGGCGACGCAAAGGAATCGGTTTGCGAGGTTTCCGGAATGTGATGGAATCCATTGATGAAAGTGAAGATGAAGATATTCTCAAGATTTTCCGCAAACAGAAAGTGGATGGAGCTATTAATGAGGCTGTCTCACGTGTGCTATCAATGGTTAAGTCTCCAGATGCACGTCAGCAATATCATCGGACGCTGAAACAATACCGCCAAGCTAAGGTAAATAGATCAGAAAACTGTGTTTACACTTTAGATGGAATTTGAATGTCCATGATTTCTAATGCAAATGGTTAATGTGTTTTTTAAGCCTTTTAGATCTAAGCATCAGTTGATTGTGCAATTGATGGGATTTTTTTGAACAAGCAATTTGATAGAATTAACAAGAAACAATTATGTAATTTTGTTCTTTTTCATGCGTGTTCTTGAAATATGATGAATCCCATATCATGTTGTTTGATAATGTTATTTTTAGCCTAATTACACTGTTGAAAATATAAAGTCAGGTATGAAGGGGTGGATAAATTGTGAGTTTCTGCCATTTTATCTTGAATCAACCGTAAAATTTTAACAAGATAATCGTTCCTACTATTATTTCACCATGATTATCCCAAGAGAGTCACCGTTTGATTTTAGTGTTTCTGTGGTGGACAGATGTTGATTTCTTTTGGCCTAACTTGTGAATTCTTCAACCATTCTTGCAGGCGGAACTTGGTGGCACCAGTGAACCAGCAGCATCTACTTCTCTGGCTGATGCGACTGAGATGGAAAATGATCTTGTACCATTTCAAGTAGAAGCAACTTCTGATGTACTGTACTTACCGATGTTCACTCTAGTTGACTGATCTTAGGTTTGGATTGGAGGGTTCTGGATTCAACCGTGTATAATGGCTTTTGCATTCACAATAGTCTTTAGAATGATTAGCGCATTATCCCATGTTGACTGGTTAGATGCTGCTTGTAAGTTCTGTAAATGGTCACTGGTGAGTTTGATGCAGTTTCTATTTTCTCTTGGAAACCAATATAAATTCTTCAATATGTAAAGTCGTAAACCTAACCCTATTGTATATGCATGACCGTGTTGATAGTCCTGATCTCTCTCTCTCTCCCTGTCGAGTCCTTCGGGGCGCTTGAGAGGGGTAAATTATTTCCCTGCTGGTTGTTATAATGAAAAATTAAATATTGAAGTATTGATGGGAAATATTGAAAAATCAATTATTAAGCAACCACCATATTTTGAAGCAGTTTCGCTCTTCCTGCAGTGGACTTGCATCATCTCTGCTGAACTGATCTTGTGGCATATTGGGTTAAACTTTTTGGTTCTTTGTTAAGCACTTACCAAGTACAGCCTGATGAATGATGGCAAACAATGGTTACCACAAGAGGTATGGACTTGACTCAAGATATAGAAAGATTTTTGGGTTCAAGCCTTATCATTTGATAGAGATGACACTGGATGATTGTCCTGCGTGGGTTACTTTTTTTTTTTCAACATAAAAAAATTATCTTGGTGGTTGGTGGTGTTAACGTTTTTTTCTGGTACAAAAAAATAAACTATGTGAATATTGATTTGATATGATTTGGTTATTTTAATGGGTCTAAAGACTACCCAAATAAATGATAAAAATATAGTTTGACTCAAAATATATATTTAATATAAGATTTTTTTAATAAACATTGAAATGACAATATATTTTATTAAGTCATGAGATCATGATAAAATCATAAAAAACAAATCAAAACAAATTATGAAGCTTAATTTCTAATAAATTCAATGTTGAAGGATAAAATTATAAAAAATCAATTAAAAAATGACTGAAGTCTACTCGGGTTAACCTGCCAAACTCGAGATCCAGATTATGACAATGAGATAACCTAATAAAAAACAAATTGAAACCAATTATGAAATTCAATTCTCAATCAACTTAGTGTTGAAAAATAAAATTGAAAAAACAATATATTAAAAAAGACACAAAAAACAACCTGGGTCAATCAAGGTTAACCCACCAAACCTAATGCTCGAGTCATGAAATGGAGATAATCTCATAAAAAGTAAATCGAAATAAATCACGAAGTCTAATTTCATATTAACCCAATGTTAAAGGATGAAATTGAGAAAAAAAATCAATTAAGAAAAGAAAAAAAAAACTCAAGTCAGCCGAGTTAACCCGTCAAACCCGCAGTCCGGGTTATGAATCTAGGATATCCTCGTAAGAAAGAAATTGAAAAAAAATATGTAAGTCAAACTCTAATAAACTTAATATTAAATATATATATAGAGAGAGAGAGAGGAAAAAAAAGGAAGTTAAAAAGAAAAAAACATGTGAGGTGTATAGTACAGTAAAACCTCCTCCTCCTTTTATTAATTGTTAATGTTAATTTCAGGTTTGTCTTTTTTTGATAGTTTGTATTAGACTGGTACCTGCTATACACTATGGATCCACATTATTTTTTCTAGTAAAATATTTAGGTGTCGTCCAATTACTTGGGTTATAGTTCACGATAGTAAAACGAGAATATATATATATATATATATATATATATATATATATATATATATATATATATATATATATGCATTACAATTGTGGGGCTTAAAGGTCTGGTGAAAGATATGTACCAGAACCTAGTTCCCTCGTGAGTCAGAGTCTCAAAGGTAACTCTGGACATCTTGCTAGCTAGGCAACTGAGATGGAAGAATTCACCATATTGAGGATCCTAGTCACTGTTAAAAAAAAAAAAATCTTCCCTTTATGTACGTAAAATGAAGAATTGATGTTGTTGGAGCTTCACTAGTAGAAATGCAAGCAAAAGGAACTCCGATGTGTCTGCGCCGCCTGAAATTGTTGGCCTAAGTGCAAAATGCAATAGACAGCGCACTATGGATGGTTGTCATTTTGAGATATTACAAGGCCACGTGGCTTCTTCTCAGACATGATAAGCTTCCAGTTAGAGGGTTCGACTAGATTCATTTCATCATCTGGCTTGTTTTGTCATTTCTCCTCCCATCCATATCATATTCATAGCCTAACCTAATTAGCCATGGAAGAATCAGCCAAGAAACTGGAGCTCATTGATCAAGCAATCAAGAAGCTCTTAGCAGAGAAAAGAAACAAAGAAACCTCTTGTGATGATGGTCTCCTCCCGGATGATAGTGATCAGCTTCTCTCCAAGTTACTTTCTGAGGTAAAAACATCTCTCTAGAGGAGTTTTGAAATCATTTCTTGTGTCTGATTTGACTTTCTAGAAATAATATCTTTCATTTTGCGTATTGGTATATTTGAACACGGGGGAAAAATATATATATAGATTGATTAGCTTTTGTTGTATAATCTGTTCATATTATGTCTCGTTGTCTTGGTTTGAATGTAAGATTAGAATTAACGTAGCTAGTCCCGCATGTATTAACAGTTGGAATCACTAAAAGGGGATGATGCCAAACTTGTGCAATCTGAGTTATCATCTGCAACGGAGGATGTAAATTCTCCTGCAATCGGTGAAGCGGTGTCAAAACATGGGGAAGAAGGTCCTGCGTATGGTGGCAGCAGGGAGAATGCTGCAGCTGAAGAGATAGTGAAAGAGCTTAGAAAAGTGAGGAGGCAGAATTTTGTTACTCATTGCCTTCTTTCAGGGATGATTGCCCTCACTGTTGCCTGGCAGGTATCTGAGGTGTCCCTCATTTTGAAAGTTAAAGATGGGATGAGACACCCGTTTAAATCCTTTGGAAGCATGTTAACTGGGATGCTGAAAGATCCCAGAGCCAATGACCAAGATTCAGAAAAACAGCAGTCAGAAGAGGTTCCTGTCAACGTTCCTCCTCTTTAAATTCTGGAGCTTCCGCATATCGATTTAGGTTCTAATGGTGAAAAGCACTCGTAACATCTCGAGTGCATTTGAAAGCGAACCCAGGAAGGGTAATTTATCATGCTCTTCCCTGGTATATGATCAGTAATGATTCATCACTAAAGTGAAGGGCCAGAACTCTGCCTATCCGATGCATTATTGTAATTGCATGTTCAGATTTTCTAGAAACCAAATGTTAACAGTCTTCATGGCATCCAGGTATAAGCAAAGGCTTTTACAGGGAGAGGAAACTATGTTGACTTGTCTAGATGGGTTGAGATTTTGGAAAGCAAATCATCGCGTCTAAAATGTGAGCAAGGCCTGCTTCTTTTTGAGTGCGCTGCTGCTGTACTGCAATCAAGATGCATTTGAGAGTGACTGCAAAACGAAAATCATTAAATAATCAACATCGAGGGTTTCAAGCTAACCGAGCCCATGTGTTCCCTTTTTGTAAAGAAACAGTTAAAAGAACTGCGGTTACCACAAAACTTCAGTTGTAAATGGCTATGGCTATGACCATCGTACATAGCGGTTCACCTGGACTGCTATGTACGTTCAATATCCAGAAATGCTAATACAACATCATATTTCTTTGACCATAAGGCCAGATTTCTATGTTTTGGTGTGCAGGGGGAGCGGAGCGCCAGAGATTTTTTTGGATACTGAACAAGCCACAGACAGCATTAGCTATCTAAAGCACCACACGGCGAAAAACTACACAGTTCAATATCTTATGGCCTGTCTTCAAGCTGAAAAGTGATCGTAAAAACAATAAGCAAGCTCTACAGCCGAAATGGGGCACAGCAGAGCAATTCAATAGCAAGCTTCAGCTATCAGGAAGAATTTGCTTTGACAACCTGGTCAGGCTAAACAGATTCGAAAATTGAAAAGTGCATCTGGAGCCTTCGGAACATATACATCACAACAATTTTTTCATATCTGACTAGTCAATTGGGTCCATATACCCCTCCATGGAGGCGCGCCTAGCTAACCACCATGATAATTAAACATAGAAACAATGGCATTACTCGGGTAATTTAATGTGGATACAACCCACATACTAAAGTAGCATGAGACGGCAGTTGTTGAAAGCAAAATCTGAAACACCGAACCATGAAGTTTAGAATTCAATTTTTCGGAGAATGTTTTGAAATCTCCAACACCAGTTTCTTCAAACAGTAATCCAACAAAGTATCTTTTACCAATTCAACCAGCCACAATATTGCAATCTATAAACTTTGGGAACAACGTAACATTAAATAAAACCAACCAAAAATCCCAGTCTTCATTTAAAATGCCTAGAACTGAACAGATATAATGAAAGATGTTTAATCCTGGACATTATTGAGCAAATTAGATTTGGAGTGACCATTCTTGTCTTCAAGCATAGTTCAACCTGAATATGTCATTGAACACGTAAAAGCTTCCCTGTGGAGTTGGCATTAAATGGAACATCTGAGAGCAGAATGTACGGCAGGAAATTTTAGTTAGGAGAATAAAAGGAAATATTTACCTTTTGGTCCCAGAATAGCAGATAAAGAAATAAATGCATGATGGAACATACACCACAAAATTAAACTTCAAAAGATTTGAAGATCACATAGATCAATATAACCATCCACCACGTACTTTAACAATGCTAGAAAAAGGACAGGAAAAAAAAAGGTCAGCGTCATATCATCATATGCTAACTTAACACTGGCCTTCGAAATTACATGCGCGAAGAATTCATATGAACCAAATTGATAGATGCCAATATACAAATGATTAGAGAACCCATCCCACTAACAGGAGAACTCATCCTCTACCTGCTAAGCATATGCATGTCTATCAGCTAGTTAAAAGTATGCACTTAGGACCCAAAATTGTATAAACCATAAACAATGAACATTAAGACAAGCGAAAAACTTACTACTTCCCCGTAGTTCACTGACAGGAAGATGTCAAACAAAATTAGCAAAACACATCCAAAACCTTTTTCAAAACCACCTAAATAACGAGCTTCTTAAAGTCCTCATAATCTATCTTACAACAAAGCGAGCTTCTGACAACACAAGCATTCATCAAACTGGTTTCATCACAAGAAACATAATGAAGACCAACTCCAAAGACCACAAAGAGTTGGGAGTTTTCAGTTTGAGCTTTAGAGCATTTACTCCAACGTTTAACTGCCCTTGTCTAAGAGATTTAATCATTTGAAGTTTTATCCAATGAAATGAATAGCCACCTATGAAATTGTCGGAGGTAGAGCACCAAACAAACTTTCAAAGAACAGAAAATATAAGTGTCTAAGCATCTCATATATATCTAATAAATAAAAAAACCTTGAGCAACAATTGGAAACAAGGAAAAACACACTTGGTTGAAAATCATACAGCAGCCCAAAGAATTTGCATAAACATTAAGAAATGGTCCAGCCCAAAAGTATTTGCAGAAAAAAAAACCAAAAAAGCTAAACCATTGTAAATAATAGATTAAAAAAATTCATTTCAGGTCCCTGCTATTTCAAGAACTTAAAAGGCCTTTAAGACTCTAGACACGCATAAAATAGATACAAATACAATAATATAACTGGAAATTTCTAGAAGGCGCCCACAAGTAAACCCTAGATCTAGCAAAACAAATAAATAATTAAAAATAAACAAGAAAACAAAACACAAAAATTATTATTTCAAAAAAAAAACTTAAGATCCTAACAGCAACAATTAATTTCAATCAGATCGTGAATAAAATCTGTAAAAATCACAGATCAATCCAATCACACCTCAGAAAGAGATTAAAAAGAAATACCTGGCTGAACTTGAGAGCATGCTGTTCGCCGGCGAGCTGGAGATTACCGGAGACAAAAACAAGCATACCACCAGCAGGACCAGAAGGCTGGCAATCAACGGTGGTGATGAGATGCTTGCACTGCTGGAAAGGGAGAGCGATAAGTTTAGCAACGATATTCTGGGATCCCTGCGTCTTTTGACCTTCAAAAGTAAGCATGGAACCGTCTTGATACAGATTCGCTAATCCAGCTCTGTTCGCATCGAACGTAGAATAGTAGTGCTCAACAAACGCCTTTGCTACTTGGTCTGGATCCATTCCAACCGACTCTTCTCTTGTTTTTGTTTCCCTTTCGCGCTCCCCCTCTCTTTCTTCTTCTCTTCGTTTCACAGTGAGTGAGTGAGAGAGAGAGGATGAAGGGGATGGGTTTTTTAATTTTGATTTTATCTGATCATCCAACGGTTAGGATTGAGATTGGTTGGAAACGCAAGGGATTTATTTTGAAGATTTTACTGTACACATCCTCTTATACTTACTGTCTGCGTCCATTTAACGCAAGCTTTTTTTTTTTTTTTTTAATTACTTTGGGAGAATGTTGTTGGACACTTTGAAGGGTAGGAGTGGGGTCAGGTGCCTTTTTGCATTGCCATCTAACAGTATTTTTTTAAAATATTTTTTTAAAATTTTTAATTATTTTGATATATTTTTAATAAAAAAAATATATTAAAAAACAATAATTTGAGTTTTTATAATCCATTCTTTTTATTTTTCTATCGAAAGAATAACTCAAGGGTCTTTTAATTTTAGTAGTATTGAACCTCTTTTTTAAAAAAAAAAAAATATACCTCTTTTTTTTTAAAAAAAATATATTTAACTTTATAAGATAATAAAATATACTTGAGAGAGAAAAAATATCTCTGGTTTTATCGAGAGAAAAAATATTTTTGACTTTATCAGAGAAAAAATAAATTTGTACGCATGTGGGATAAACGCTCGACTAAGTTTAAGGATATTGGATCTGGTGGTTCGCTAGGCTTATATATGCTAAAGCTCAGTGTTTGGTTGAGCCCAAAAATAATGGGTTATCACCTGGCCTCTGGTTCCTTTAAATGAGGATCCAAAAAATATATTATTCCTTTAGTAGCCCTATAAGTCTTCGTGTATTTTTTATGCAAAGATTTTTTAAAGGTTACTAGTAGTAAATGAGAGCTTTTTTACCTTCCTCGTAGGATTTGGTTGTCCCGCATAGAACTATTGAGATTTTCTTGGCCAAATGGCTCATCTTTATTGAAGGGGTTGACCCTTGGGGACAAAATGACGACTTGTATCTAGTGCGGTAATTGAGTGAATTATTGGAGACCTAAAATGACATGAAAAGTTATTCATCCAATGATGTAGGTAGAAAGATATTTTCTTTATAACCCTAGTCGTTCTTACCTCTATCTTTTTACTTTCTGTAATTTCTGAAAAATTATTTTATTTGAAAACCACAAACTTATTTTAGCTCTAATCCAAGTAGACAAATTCATTTCTAGGTATTTTCCACCACCAACTTCTTTATTTTTCACCTCAAACCAAAGTATGGACCCAAAAGAAGTCAAATCTGTCTTTAAAATGAGGGATGTCATTGCCCTTAAAAAGAAGTTCAAGTTCCAACCTAAGACTAGGAGAAGTGGTAGGGGGTAGGGGCCCATCAGACTAGGCCATATAATTAGAGGGGGTGATACTCTGGCATCCATCTCTGGTAAAAAATAGAGTAATTCTCTTCATAGAAGTCCTTCTCCCGTCATCACTAGGGATTCTAGAAGAAAATAAGGCTACCTCAGACCCTTGAAGATGATGTTCCAAGCACTTTAGGTGCGGAGGACATGGAGTTTGTTTCTCGTCTTCAACCAAGAGACTATACAACTCAAATGCATGACTAGGCTGAGTGTATCAGCCGGGAAACCTTTGGCTCTGCCGAGTGTTATTTTGAGATTAGACTCCTTTTTACATGTATGTGATAAGGCATTCCTTCCTTCTCAAAAGTTTCATTAAAGAAGTGTTCAAATACTATCAGTTGGGTTCAAGTCAGTTGCATCCAAATAGATGGATCATTTTGTCCGCTTTTGATAAGTTTTATAGGCTTGTCAGAATTGAGCCTACAGTCAATGTCTTAAGAAGTTGTTACCATCTAGTTACTGGCATCGATGGTGGCAATGACATGCGTTGGTTTTTTACCTTCACCAATAAGCCTATAGGAGTCTCAAAAGGAACTTTATATGAGAAGCCTACACATGTCAATAAGTAAAGGGGGAGATAACTAATTGTAAGATATAGCAGGCTAGTCAGTCCTAGAGATGGAATGCAACAAATTTAAGGTTGATTCCATTACTGGAAGGTTCCTCCTTATGATGTAAACAACAATCTTTATTTGAACTCAGACGAGGAGAAAACACATGTTGCGCTCGCCTCGACTTCAACTGAGTATAAAGTCAATATGATAGCCAAAGGATATTATCAAGCTTCTTTGCAAAGTATGCAGCTTCATTATTCTATTGTCATTGGAGATATGTGCAACCGCACTAGTAAGGCTCCAAATTCATCCTTTCCAAGGTAAATTATGCAATCATATTAGGAAGAATAAGTTCATCCCATCCTTGAAAGATTGTGAGATTGTTGTCCTGGATATCACCTAGAAAAAGAAGACGTTGTCATTGTGAATAATTTAATTCATATATATAAAACTTACATTCTTAGTCATTGATCATGGTATAATTTTTTATTGCCCTTTAAAGCTTGATGACATTTCTGTTGAGATCATGATCTCATTCTAAAGAAGGAGAGAATAGAGTTTCTCCGGAAAATATCTTTTGGGTGGTTGACAACCAGACCTCACATGTTTTACGGTTTAAACCAACATTCCTCTATTACTTGTTGAAATATTTCCAAAATATTAGGGCTCCAACTATATTCATAAAGTTGGCAAATACCTACTCTAAATTTGCTCATCTCATTAAGCCCACGGGCAAGTAGAAAAACTCACACTTAAGGCGGTCAAATTGTTGCATAGCTTTTCCTACTCATTTAGAGTTGTTGGAACTTTAATGGAGTATATGTGTCAACAACTGCAGGAAGGTCTATCACACGTCTCGTTCTAGGAGTGTTTTTTATCATGTACCTTTAATAGTGATTTAGGATGTTAATAGACCAGTTCTAGAAGAACTATCTATGGATTTTTTATCAGGTTCTCACAGATGGTGTCAATAATGATGTCCTAAAAAATCCTAGTAGCTTAAGGGCAAAACTTATATCTTGGATAATCGATAAATCTCTTAGTTCTAACAATCTAATTTTTCCTGGCCAAGATTGCTGGTGGCTGGTGTCTGATACCTGCTAAAAGTTCCCTTTAGAGAATTTAAGGACTCTATGATGCTTAAGTATGCATATTTTTAAGAGAAAAGATGATATTTAAGATAGAGACTTTGAAAATAAATACACATTAAAGAATGAAGATTAAGAACTCCTTAGAATTTAATAGATTTTTATAGTCCATTCTTCTTACTCATCTATTGAGGGGATGACTCAAAGATTATTTTTTTCTAATAGCATTTAACTCTCATTTTCAAAGAGAAAAATATCTATGACTTTATTACAGGAAAAATATCCCTAACTTTATTAGAGAGAAAACATATCTGACTTTATCAGAGAAAAAATATCTATCTTTATTTCAGAAATTTATAAGGGTGTTCACACCCAATGCTTAATTAAACTCAATGATACTAGGTTATCACCTTACCTTCTGCTCCTACACAAGAGGATCCGAAGAAAATAAAACTAAAACATGTTGTTACATCACAAAGCTGCTTGTTTGCCCTTTATTCGTTCATGCAAGTAGAGCACTTTGCTGATGATCAAATTTAAATTCTTGCCGAGAATGGAAGGACTCGTGGTGTATATACATGCCTGTCGGTGCCCGGATGCACTTATTGCGCCATTAAATGCATTGCAAAAATAAATAAATTAAACATTCGAAGATATTAAGAGTATATAATATAATGTATATAATCGAAAAGCATATGATCCTTGTATAATTACTAACGGGACTCTCATTTCTTAGCACTGTTCGTCAAAAGCAGAAGGGATAGAACGTTAGGACAACAGCATCTATCACTTTGACAAGCGAGACGAACCTTTCAAGTTCCGATAAAAAGTACTTGATGATCAGCAACAAAGAACACGGCCATGGGCCACGATTCACATATGTTCTCGGAAACAATAATGAAGCGAGTCAAATGTCTTGAGCAGACAAGAATCTTGAGATTAATCAATTTTTTTAGAATGCCACTGTTTAAGTTACATCAATACTTCGGAGCACAGCCTTTTGGTATTGTTAGAAGCCACATCTAACAAGAAGTAACCTAGCATGGTATACATCAACATCTTTATTAAAGAGATAATATACATGAAGCATTCTCTCCTTTGTTGCCAAGAAGCTATCTTTCCTTCCAGCAGAATCTTGTATCCATGCCACAATCGGTGGCCCACGAAGAAAGAGAGACCTCTTCGGCTTGTCAGCAATTTATTACTTCATAGGGAGGAGAAATGCAATTCCGTGTTTTCTATGATACACTCGGGTAAGTGGATTTCTTCATCCAATGGAAAGTGGTATTGAATTCGACGTTCTATTTTAAGAGTTCTAATGATAACTGACAACTAGGAGATGAGGTCTACAAGGAAAAGGGAACCAGATTCACTATGCAGCTCGTAAACCAATCAATGAAAACTAGAGCCCAACCAGTCAATCATGGCTTCTATTTACACTCCGCAACAAAACAAATATTTTCCTGGAGAAAGATCATGCAGATCAGGAAGTTAACAAGCTTGTAAAGTAGCGAATGTAATTTGAGGTTTATAATGAAGCACTCGAGGAACAATTGTGAAAGGCGTGCTTCAGGTTTTGAAAATGAAAAAAAATGTGTTTCCAGTAATATTATAAGAAAAATCTTTCAATGCAAGACTACAAAAATCAAGAATCAACTTTGGGAAATGGAACACTCACTGTTCAGGAGAACTCCCAGCCCATTCAAGCCCTGGAGAAGAGGTGCTTGAGCTCCTGTCATGGGTAGCCTTCAATAGCAGCTCTCTCTATAAATTCGCGTTGGACGTTGGCTGTAAAAAACGTGAAACTTCCTGATAAAGCTGTTCAGCTTCAAATGGCTTGGAAACATACCCATCCATTCCACATCTTTGGCATTCCTCATATGTAGCCTGGATCACATCCGCAGTCATTGCCAGTATTGGTATATGCCCATTTGACTCCATATCCCGAATTCTCCTTGTAGCTTCAAACCTGAGGGAAAGGGCATTGATTTTAGAATTAGCACCAAATATATCCAAGGATATATAAATACAGATAAAATATCGCATACAAAAAAAATAAGCATGAACCGGAAGAAAACTAACATTAAAATCTTTAAGGCATGAACTATAACATACCCATCCATTTCTGGCATTTGGATATCCATGAAGCACGCATCAAATTTGTGAGGTGGCTTGAGCAATTTGATCGCCATCTTGCCACTATCTGCACAGATAACTTCAGCTCCATACTTCTTCAAAGCAGCAGCAGCTACTATGAGATTCACTTTATTGTCATCTACAACAAGAATTTTTCTTCCAACAAGATGGTTGCAAAGAGACAAACTGGGGTGTTCTCCATTGCGGGGATTCCCCTTATTCCCGCCCATTGCTCGTTGTAAAGATGCAGCCAGCATACTCGCCTTGAGGGGCTTGGTTATGACACTTAGGGTATAAGCACCAGAAGTTGCAGTGTTTGTTCTGGAAGAACTGAGAGAATTTCCCAAAAGGAACAGTTTGGAAGAAACCCCACTCTCAATTTTTTGTAAGTTATTGACAAAGTGAGCTGAAATGCTTGAGTCCTTCTCCCAAACTTCCTGTTCAACAAAGATCATTTTGAAAATTCTATTTTCATTGCTTATGATAGATAAACCTTGATTTAAATCAGAAACCAATTCAACATGTATTCCTAGCCGCTGGATCTGATATCTTGAAACATTGGCCCTAACAGGCTTGGGGTCAACAACTAATGCAGTCATGTCTTGAAATTCTGAAGGCGTTGTGTTACATTGGTTTTTTATTCTCTGCTTCTGCTGCTTGGAATCATTTGAATTGGAGCAGCCGTTTCTAAATACAGCAGTGAAAGTGAAGGTGGACCCAATATCTGGTATGCTAGCGAAGCCAATTTCCCCATTCATAAGGCCAACCAAACACTTGCTTATGCTCAGGCCAATGCCTGTGCCTCCATATTTTCTGGAAATGGATGGATCAACCTGCATAAAAGGAGTAAAAACACGAGGTTGGGCTTCTAGAGGGATCCCTTCCCCTGTATCCTCAACTGACACTATTAGATTGACAAGGTCAGAAGAGGATGGTGAGAGAGTATGACTTGAGCCCTCACGACTGAAAATCTTAAATCCTGCACAACTCCTGCGTCTATCTGCAACAGGCAAACCACTCAAGGTGTTTAGTGATGATGATTCTGTATCGACATCTATCGAGTCCATCACCTCCTCAACAGGATGAACAGTGAGAAAGATGTGCCCTTTCTTTGTAAACTGGAAGGAGAGATACAAAAAACATCAATCAGCATATCTTTTCTTTTCTTTGATAGGGGAAAAATCACAAGGAGAGCCCATTAGAATTTCTAAAATCTTGATGATGGATATCATGCTTGTAAAAGAATTCCCATTAACCCTAAAGACAAGGCACAATATTCATCATTCCACTCTTCCTAAGAAAGGTAATTTTTTTTATTTTTTTTGTCACAAAGGGGGCTGATTCCCACCTAACATAGCAAGCACAAAGAGAGATCCCTTCAAGATCACTGGGCAAGAAATTATTAGCTAATCCAGCTGCCTGAACTAGAAAAATGTGAAGACCAAAGTCTACGCCTTACCATCAAGAGTTTTAATGAAAAAGAGGCACAATATCAAATCTCAAAATAAATTTGCTTTGCATGGCAATACACCGTGGCAGGTTGTGTTTTCTCCTGTACCACTGTTTGTTTTCTCAAATTTTCAGTTAAATGAGTTCTACCACAACTGCATATCAATTTACAGATTTAAATTTATTCGTTACCAAAGAAAATTAAAGACATGGCTGGGTACTTACTTTAATTGAATTCCCCATGAGATTGGTAATAATTTGCCGAAACCTCCCTGGATCACCAATTAGCATTTCAGGAACACCATCAGACACGTAAACTGCCAACTGCTCTCCCACCAGTTTGTATAATGAAAATTTAAAATTTAGATAGCAGACAGTGAAAAAGAACCAAAGAAGGATCAGAGACAAGAAGTATGGCCCAAAGGAAACCAAGTAACACATTTCGAGAAACATATATTACCTCAATCCCTTTCTCATGAGCCTTGCCAGAAAAGAGTGCCAATACATCATCCATTATTGCCCTCAAATCGAACTGCATTTCCTCAAGCTCAATCTTACCAGATTCAATCTTTGCTTGATCCAAAACCTCATTTATAAGCGAGACTAGAGCTTTTCCACTGTCTTGTGCGGTTCTAACATAATCTTGCTGATTCGCATCTAGATCTGTGTCCATAAGCATATGCAGCATTCCTGAAATATGAGAAGAGGTACTATCATGAGTGCATGAACTTTGCGTTGTTCCCTATATTGAACAAATGATGGACAACTTCAAAACTCACCTAGAACACCATTCATTGGGGTTCTGATCTCATGGGAAACTGTAGCAAGAAACTACAGAAAGTTGAAAGTTACTGAGTACTGCATGCCATAATGCATAAAACCTAAGAAAATGAGCAGAATAGAAATGCCAAATACCTGAGATTTTGCAACATCAGCTGCCTCGGCTTGTTTTGTAAGCTCCATCATCTTGTGGCAATCATCTTCAACTTTAGCAATCCGATTCATAGTCGCATGGAATATGTACCCAATAAGCAATGCAATCACAAGGATGCCAATTGATGTTGTTATTGCTAACCATGGCCATGGTGGTTTTTGTTTGAATCTGCATTGAGAGACAAAACTCATTTACGCAACTGTTTCAACATATATATAGTCAAACACATTACAAACATCGATTTAGCTCCTCCCAGATGGAAGGTTCTCTGTGTCTATCAAATAATAATGACATAAGCACATCGTTACATAAAAATCTGGACGAACCATTTCACCATATCAATATACTACAAGGCTATCTATTTTATTGAATTAAAGAACTTTTTGTGGTATCTTGTAAATCAAATAGAGAGGCCTATTTCAGACACAAGTTGAACCTCATGCCATTCAACAAAAGAGAGATTTTATTGATTACCTGCAGCGCATCTCATGCTTTCTGAAAGGATCTTCCAAATTAAGGGCGCTGACATGTTCCAGCCCATCATCTGATACATTTGAACCATACATGCTGATAGGGCAAGACTGATTAGTAGTGTCATACACATTCACTAGGATAGTCTGCTTGCTTGCAAGCTGTTGAAGTAGCTTCTCAACGAGTGACTCGATGTCAAAGATTCCTCCAAGGTACCTGATTGGAGATGGGAATATCAGAAAAGCTGCTTATTAATTATATTTGTCATCACAGTGACAACTCTATATTTTCAAGCCTATTACTAGAGCATAACTTCGAGGACATCCTTACAACATAAAATTTGCAAACATTAATTTTTCTTTCCATACAACTGACTCAAAGTAGGAAAACAGTTCAATATTTTCAAGCATCGCCCTTGCTTCTGGATTTCAATCAGTTTTAGGATCAATTCCCACACTAATTCTGAACTCTTTATTTGATCATGCATCATGAGAGGGAAAATATATGAATTAAGTAAATTTTCTAGTCAAATTTACAGTTGACTAAAATCATACCCATCAGTTGCTTGAATCCTCTCATTTGGAGTTGCATTAGATGGGAGGTCTGTCTTGTACACAGCAAATGTCAAAATAACCCCAAGACGTTTAGTTTTGAGTAACCTGAAAGGAGCAGTTAGAACCCCCTTTCCAGATGCTCTAGCACGCAACACATTTTCACGATCTTCCTGTCAAGGATGTAAGCAAAAAGTCACAGATAAGTTCATTTAAATCAGCAGTGCAGCTCTCAAGGAATTGAAAGCATAGCTTAACAAAAATTATGAGGCCACAGGGAAAACAATAATGTGAAGTTATCACCAGGTTTTTTATTTCTTGGTATTTATCGTGTCCCATTAGCGAACATTAGCATAATTTTAGTGAAATAGATGATTAGCCAAGGAACTGAACCACAAGAAACATTTCTGAAATTGTGAATGAATAAAAAGGCTTACAGTTCCTGACAGCATATCAAGGGAAACCACATGTGCAACAGTATCCTGTGCAAAGATGACAGGAGCATATTCTTCCTGAATTGGGGATGGCTCCAATGCTTTAGGGGCATTGTCATCCTTATGGACTGGGTTTTGTTCAAAGGAATCCATCCTCTTAATAGTCCAGCCTTGTTGCTTCTCAAATTGTTCCCTTTCAGAGTGGAGCACCCTTACAGCATAGGCCACACCACTTGTGAGGGGCCTCTCAAAAGCGGTTCTTTCTGTATACCTCGCAAAAGTCCTCTGCAATTTAGAAGTCAGTTTATATTTTGACAAGATAATACAAATGATAGACAAGAAGAACCCAGATCTAGTTCTGAGCTAAACCATTGACAGTATGAAATAGAGACCTCAAATAAATTCACCAAATTAACACCATGGACTGATCTCCAATCACAAGAAAAGCTTAGAATAACAAAACTACGCACCAAAATTATAAAATATACTAAAGGCAGCTGCGTGATTAAGAGCCTAGATTGATCAAATTGAGCGAGTAAATGGATCAACACTAGTTTTTAAACAATTTGACTTTCTTGAATAAACCAAGTAAGCCAGTTAAGCACTTCTAGGAGAATTACCAATCTCAAACAGATTTAGTATTCAAAATTGCGTAGTGTTGAAGGAGATCTAGTTAACCTGATCAATCGCAGAAGGGTTTTTGCCATGGTGAAAAGTTGAGATCAAAATGGACATGGCCTGCACATGGTTCATGCTCACATTAAACTGATCCTGTAGCATCCTTGCCCTCTCATCACACATACTTGTAAGAGTTTCTTTCCTCTTCTCAAAAGCTTGTGAGCTCATGTACCAAAAGATCCATACAGAGACAGTGATCCAACCAACTATCCATGCGACCAAAAGCTTTCTCCACCATGTTTTGCTAATTCTCTTGGAACCAATATACTGGTAGTAGTGATGATGGATCTTGCAACTATTCCCTGAAACTTTCTCCAAGCATTTTAGCCACATCTTGCCACCATCACCAAGCAAACTAGCCTGGGTCTCCAAAACTCCACCATTAATGAACCAGTTCATGGAAATTACTGATACAATCCAGCAACATAGCATCCAAAGTACATGCCGCACCTTTAAACCAAACCCATATACATGAAGTAAACTCATCCAAAACAGTAACCAACACGAGATATCTAGAAACAGTACCAGAGGTTTAAGGGGGTCTTACTGACTACCTCATCCTAGTGTGGAAAAAAAAATAAAGAGAAAGAAAAGGAGCCACTATCAAATCCACAGAGACTGTCTAGTAGAACCCAGCATCAAGAGAAATCCTTACTTAAGAGAACGAGAAGAGGCACAGTTAAATGAAGAATAGCTAGCAAACTTCGCCTGACTCGAAATTCAAATACAAACTAGTGGAATTCGAAAAGGAGATATGTTGTTTCAGGAAAAGATGCTATCTTATCCACCAAAACAGCTACAAATTTCAGATTTTGAATGCTAGAAGAGGACCCAATATTGAACAAGATAAGAAATTCACATATACACCCACAGGAAAAAAGAATCAAAGAATCCTCAAGATTCTTGGGTTTCTAATCCAAAAACAGAACTTAGATGGTTTTTTTCCTGTTAACTACCAACCAAAAAAAAAACCAGAACAAGAAAAGGGCCAGGCCAAACAAAGATTCGAAATTCAGCTTCTATTAAATCACAAACTCCAACACCCAACAAAGATTCTAGCAAGAAAATCAAGTTTGACAAGAGGGTCCTTACAAATTACTCAACTCAAAACAATAAGGAGAAGACGATCAAGAACCACTGTTTAAGGTTTGACTCTCAGCTCTCCAGCGTTATCACCAAGTTCATATGCACACAAGTGATTACACAAAGCAGCAAGGACAACAAAAGTACAACAAGTCTTGGTTCTAGTAGTGCTAGTAGAAAAAGAAGGTAACAAGCGAGTTATTCATGGACACTCTAACAAAGGAAGAATCTATGAGATAAAGATGAGGAGAGAAAGGTTATAGAAAATGTCTGCTACCATGCCCCCATTATCTCTATCCATACCATAAAAATAATTTCACAAAAAAAAATTTAAAAAAAAATGGCAAGGTATTCATTTTCATTTAATGAATTGCAATATTTTATTATATTTATGCTATACAAAGATGCATATAAAACAAATTAAGGGCATGAAAGGTATAGTCCCCCTCAAGCAGAAATCACTGCTCTTTTTTTTTATTATTATTGTTGTTGCTGCAGAAATCACTGCTTTTTCACTGCCTTTCTTTCCCTTTGAGTTTCACATCCCTATCCATTCATAAGGACATGAGATCATCCCCTTGAGTGGACAACTTCAGCACGCTAACTTGTTGTTTTTTGAGCTAACTTGTTAACTCTTGGTGTTTATGATTGTGTGGCTTGTACTTTATTTATGTTGACTAAAATGTCCCTGCATGAAACCAGAATCGTTGAAAGCTCAAAACAATAAAACATCAATCTTTTGTTCGAAATTATCATTAGATGCGCTGTTGCTTCTTTAATATTGGCATGGTGGAGTCAAAAGAAAAACAGTAGGTAATGAAAGATAAAAGAGGACCCATCATGATAGGAACCTCTCAAGGTGTTATTATGTCTATTCCAGTGATATATTATGTTCTGGAATCTGATAGCCAGTATTTGGTTAGAGACTTTACTTGTAGACGTAGAATTCCTTTGTACCAAAACCACATTTTGCTTTCAGAACACATATAGCATCCCATTACACGACAAGAACATAATCGTCGCTAGTTTGCTTACGCTTTTTTTTATTATTTATATAGTACAAGTAGTTCTCTATCGTTTTGGGATGATAGTACGTAACGAGAGATGAGAGATTTCAATTCTTGGGAACTCTGTGTTGTATTATTGATCTCATTTGCTTGTGAAGTTTACAGCTTGTTTGAGAATCTCAGTGGCTGAAAAGTTAATGCTAATGGTAGCAATATGAGTTTGAAAACTAACGCGTACAACCTCTATTTTTAGGGTTCGAGCACTAACTAATTCACATAACATGCATGTTTATTAGGATGTTGGTTCATTTGTATATATACTTGAAGTTCCACCTTGATCTTTGATTTGCATTAAGTTTTTATTGCTAAGCCAGCTAAGTTTAATCTAATTTTGTTATTTTTATCATCTCGTCATATTGATTCTCTCGATACACAATGGATCAGTGTGTGTGTGTGAATATGTTTGTTTTATATCTATCACCCTTGAGTTCAGCTAAGCATTAAGCTCAAATATATGTTAAAGCCATCAACTTTGGTCAGCTACGCTCTAAGCCTAAGTACACGTGGTTCTGGTAAAATACCAGACCCAACACCCTTGAGTTCGGTTACGTGATGAACTCAAGTGTATATGGGTTTGACGAGATGCCAAACAACCCAACAACCTTGGGTTCAGCTACACACTCAGCTCAAGTACATATAATTCTGGAGACATATCAGACCAAGCATTCTTGAGTTCAGTTATGCACTGAGCTCAAGCATACATATGTCTAAATACATATAGGGTTGATAATTTTTTTGGGTCACAATGATTTGTTTGTTTATTCTTATGTCTTTTAACATAAAATATCAAGAGTTAAGAATGATCACCTTCCTACAAAAGTCTCATAAGAGCCTACTATATTTCTATCAACATTAATATTGTATAAGGAATATCTATCATTTATTGATATGGTGTAATAGATATTTATCGTTCATTAATGCTTTCATAATGAAATGATATTTCAACCCCTTTATTCAAGCAACATGACAAATCTTAAAAGCTATATATATCCTCTAAGTATATATATTTTTATTTTCAGGGCATTTATCATACACAAGTAAGAACAACATTTTTGTTCTTATTCTCTCATTTATTGCAATATCTTATTAAAAGTTACTGACTTTATCATCGGATGGTCTCTAAATACCACAAAAAAAAATTATCTTGCATGTGTCAGGTCTTCTATCACATTATTAATTTCATAAATTTTAAAAAAGAGAATATTAACAGGAACAATGATCATCTTCTGTCCAAACAAAAAAAAATTAAAAATATTAAATTTTAAAACATCATTGAAAAACGAAGATGATATAGAAAAAGTACACCATCAGAGAAACAAAAATGATATAAAAAAAAGTGTTGCAAATTACCCTTTAAATAATAATAATAAAAAAAAGGTAATGTTGCTCTTTCCTTGAATGAAGGACACCTAATATATAGTCTGCATAAGTTAAAACTAGCAAAACGTACCCCAACAAAAAGAGAGTACACAAGTGTGTGGTTGCAACCAACACCTCTAACCTAATATAGGTAATTGAGTAAGCATCTTATTTTTGCTTTTGTAATTTGTTTGTGAATATAGGAAGCAACAAACAAAAGAGGCAATCTACTGCTGTGAACACGACACTGATTTCTTCTGACTTCGAAGAACTCCACTCCTTCCTACAAGTTGAACTTCGCTCTTAATTACTGCATGTGTAATAAAAAAGAATAATAAAAAAAAAAAGAATATAGAAGCCCAGAGGGACAATGTTGTCATTGAAACGGGGAGCCTAGTACTTAGAGGACACAGTGGCAGAAAGTTGTAATTTAAAAGGTAAAGTGGTGGCAAATGTATAAAGGGCACTTTAACCAAGGCTTTGTCACTCACCAAGGGGGGTGATTAAGCCATCACTACGTGGGGCCATGTTTTAGCTCTTAAAGACAGCGACGTCCCCCCGTCAGCAGCACCTGTTCTTTCTGTCGACAGCCAATCAGCTTGCCCAACGTGTAATGCCCATAATGCTTTTTCTTTGCTACGTGTCGCCATTGGGGAGGGGATAAAATTAGAGCATCTCTTTGACACGTGTACTCATAGGGGCTCTCTCTCTGCGCTCCTCACAGCTCGTGAGTTGTCTGTCGTTGTCTCATTGGAATTACCTAAAAGTTAATTTATAGCTCATATTTTTCATTCCAAGTGCTAAGCGATCACAAGGCTAAAAGGGAGAATTTCATTTATAAAGTGTTAAATTTCAGGTTTGTCAATTTGTTCCTTTCCTTGCTACCTACAGGGCAATCTTTTTTTCCGAACAACCCACCCTTGATACCTATTGGCTAAACAAATAAAAACTTTGTTGAACTTAAAATCATTTAAAAAAACACTAGTAACTTTAAAATCCCTTCTTTGTTTTCTTAAAAAAATTCAAAACAAAAATTTCTAGATGAAGAATTAAAATTTTGATTTTGATTTCATAAAAAAAAATCAAAATTGATTAGTTAGTTTAATATTATTGATGTTGAGGGTATTAAAATCATTTTATTAGTTTATTTGCAAAATATGAAACGAATCTTTATATAAGAAAGTAAAGAAAAACTTGATTTTAAATTTATCAAAGTACAAAAAAATAAAAACTGAAATTGAGAATATAGATACTAATTCTTAAATGATTTTTAAGTTTATATATACAAGGTTTGAATAATTTAACTAATGCAATTAACATTATTGTCTGATAAGGAATCATCTCAACCCAATAGTTTAAGCTGTTAGGTGAGGTTCCAAAATATAATTTATATGATTCTCTAACGCACCCCCTCAAGTGAAAGTCATTTGGATTTGAAACTTGCACAGACCCACATTACCTTGTACTTAATTTTTATTAAATAAAAAGCGATGGTGAGATTCGAACTCGTGACTGCTTGATCATTAAGGCTCTGACACCGTGTCAAAGAACCATCTTAACATAATAGTTTAAGCTGTTAGGTAAGATCACAAGATATGATTTATATTATTCTCTAACACTATCTATTATTATTATTATTTTAAGTTTATATAGTATTTGTAAAAAAAATAAGAGAAGATTATTCACGCAATAATTAATATTGTACTCACTAAAAAAATATTTAATTATTTACAGAATTGTTATTATTTTTTATTTAATGATTAAGAATATTCTATATTTAAGATTAAAGTTTTTTCATGGAATAAAAAAAAAACCCCGACCATCTTCTTCCCTTACAAAACCCTAATTGCAACCTTTGATCGCTTACCAGCTACCATCTCCAACCACATGCCCACAATCTCACCAAATTTTTAAGTGACTAGCTATATTATACGCGTTAAACAACAATGCATATGTTTGGCAACCCCTTGATCTAGTTAAGTGAGATCATAACTAATAGAAAAAAAGAAAAAAACTACGAATGTATTTCAAATAAGTCCAGCAGCTTTGGAATAGCAATTTTGAGATTCGTTTGTCACAGCCTTCTCCTCCATCCTCTGATGTGGTGCAAGAAACCCATTTAGCAGCTCTTGTCAATCTCATATGTAGCTAGCTAGGGAGTTGTTATTAGCTTCAAAACTAGATAAAGAGTTCTCAATAAGAGAGTAGAGTCGAGAGAAGAAGGTAAAATAGAATTTTATCCAGCAACGAGATGGTCAAAACAGATATGTTGGTTTGGGAATCCCTTGTGCCATTAAGTTTTAAAGCTAAAACAAAGTTCTTCTACACTCCATTTTTTTCCAGAAAAAAACGGCTGCTGTCTCGACTCCAAAAGCTCACACTTTTCTATAGGAGGTTCTGTAAAACCAAAGCTTCGTCTCAATCGATCTTGCAAATCACAGGAACTATCTTCAGTGGGGCTTACAACTTGTTTTTAATAATTAAAAAAAAAAAGTTAAAGGTCTGGATTGGAGTGGAAAAAAGAATAGTGAATTTACAGTAATCAAACAGTAAAAAACTTGGGCAAATTAGTTTTTCTTTAAAAATAATGTTTGAGTTGATATTCCTCTAATTAAGCATGTTAGATATTTTTCAAATATATTTTAAATTATATAAGAATAGGATAAATTAAAATAACTTTCTTCTCTTACTTGGAAAAAACATTTTGAAGATTTCAAAAAAAACCGCCATATTCAAGAAAATATTAAGAAAAAAACTATTTTGTATGTAAATTGCCCATGGTTGCAGTTTAAAATATATTTAAATTAAAAAAGAATATAAAAAACGTCGGACATGAATATATTCTTAGTGGATAAATAGTATTAATTTCAGTATTTGATTATGGTCAATTTTGGTTTGACTTTTGAAATACTTTTTTTTCTAATTTTTTAAATTTAACCACCTTTTATTTGCAATAGTAATTAAGGAAATTTTCAACATTAAAGAAACTTATGTTTAATCTTCGAACTATGGAGTAGTCTCTGCAATTCTATATTACCTCCTGAGATTATTTTAATTTACCATAAAAAAATATTATCTTGATTACTCGTGTGGATATTTTGGAAATACTTTTATTCCGTTATCCAATACTTATAAATAATTCATTGACACTAATTCAAGCTATTTTCATTGTTCTGAAAAATTCAATATGATTTGATAGTTTTTACATATTTTAAATGTATAGTAAATAAAAAATTTATATATATTCTCGTAGTTACTATTTTTCTAACTTAATTAGCAATCTTTCTAAATTTGTTTTTAAAATTTGGTTGAATGTATTTAATTTTAATATTTATGTGATATTTTATTTAATTTTTTTAAATATAGCCTATTAAAATGACATTTTAATTAATTGTGTGTCCGTAACGTATCATATTAAAAACAAAAAAAAATGATGGTCATCGGAGGCTCAGAGGTAAAAACTTAGGATCAAGGAGTTTGCTTCCCCTGTGTTCTCAAGTTTGAGCCTTGTGGTTGCTAATATAATGGTCACTGGAGGCATACATGGTCGTTAACTTTAGGACCCGTGGGATTAGTCGAGATGCGCGCAAGCTGACCCGAACGTCCACGTTAATAAATAAAAAAATGGCATATCGGGACATCCATGTGTTGTATTTGTGTCCATATTTCTTAAAGTTTTTCTTTTTAATTTTGTTTTCTAGTTATCTTATAATTTATCTTCCCCTTTTATCCAAAAAAAAAAAAAAAGGCCAGGGCTCCTCTCCTCCCCAAATCAATAAGCTCTGCTAGTTAATTTCTTGTCAAATGTATCTTCTTTAATCTGAAAATGTTGGCTGTGTAGAGAGATATATGATTCAAAGACCACGGTATAGTCTATTAAATAAATAATTGATTTGCATATTCTTATAACAAATAAGTTATCTTTCATTTATATTCGCCCGTTGAAGGGGTTTAAAAAACAGCTTATAAATTATTATATTTTGCCATTTTAGCTTGTAAAATATAATTATTGGTGGGAATGCTTTAGGGATATATTCTGCGCCGCAATAAAAATTATATATATACAATAATGGCAAAACGAATGTAGAAATGTACGTGATATCTCCATGCGTCATGCTGACTGAGATTTTCTTTTCCATGTCAAATATAATAATAATTTATTTATTTTTTTGCTATTAAATGAAGGAACATTTACAGTAATATTAATATAATTAATTAATGACTACGATATTAAATAATTTCAGCTACTATTAATACCTATCACAACTATTACTAGTTTATTATTTATTCCCTCTCTGTACAAGTATAAATATTCTTGATCAGTTGACATGGAAAGAGAAATAAAATAATAATATTTTCTCTTTAAAAAATATTGTTTAGTTTTTAATAGTTTCCAAGCACAATTTTATCGTGGTGATATTAAATAGTTTTAATTACTCTCAATACTTATTGCAACCTGTTATAAGGCCACTATTAGTTGAGTTAATTAAAAAATAATAATTGTAGTTTGCTATTATTAACTCTCTCACCGTATAAGCATAAACATTAATTATTAAGTATTGGTATGAAAAGAAAAATAACATAAGGGTACATAATAAATAAATAATATTTATTTATTTACAAGATTATTGTTATATTTGAAATAATGAATAAAAATTAAAGAACCTCTTCTGCTCAAAACTTGGTCTTGTATAAATAAAAAGAAAAAAATATGACAAACAAAAAGAAAAAAAAAATCAGGAAACCAAACCGCTTTTATTTTCAATTTTCTTCTCCTCTCTCTCCCACAGAGCCTCTTTTTATGCCGATAATGCCCTCATCTTTCTTTGTCAATCGACAACCAACAAGTGTTAACTAAGATCTGCATCATCATCTCCCTCGCCAGCCAAACAAAACCAAAGCCACCATTGTTGATCTAGATTTTCCAATCCTGATTCAGCTGTCATCGTCTACATCTAGCAATCACAACTCCTACCTCTCACACGACGCTATAAATAAAATAGTAGTCGCGGGATCCTAGCCAAATTAACCCTAAAAAACAGAGCTAAATCCTCCCTAATTAATACATTTTGGCGTATTTGTTTCACGTATTAGGAAAAAAATGATTGCTTTCAGCAATCCTAGTTGGAAAACAAAGAACCAAAGAGATTTCGAAAGATGATTTAATATTCCTCGTATCATTAATAACTTTCATATTGCATGCTCAATTCTCTCTACACAAGGAATTGCATGAATACATAAGAAATAATGAAAAAAATTGCTTCCTAAGATCATTCTTTACTCATCATCGATCTACATTTGTTGTAGCTTGGTGTATTCATCCTAATTATACATGGGTAAAGGCAATAATTATTACTTTGTAGTGGTTTATGCCCTAGTCACAATGATGTCATCTAAAGTATTGTTATCACACTTGAAATCCATAGCTAATAGATGTCGAAGGTTTTGATAAGTAGCTGTTATGTGAGAGAATAATTGTTGTCCCGAGTTGTGGTTTTTGAGAAGACAAGGTTGGTTAACTCTGAGTGTGAGAGTAATTTTTTTTTTAAAAAAATGCTATGATTTTCTATAAAGAGATGTGAGAAAGGAGAAAAGGGTAGTACGGAGAGAGAGAATCAGTTGCGTGATATTAGCAATTGTAATTTTAATAAAAAAAAAGTATTAATTATAATGTAATAATTAATTCATTACTTATTTTCATCTTATGTAAGCATGTTAACGTTATCTAGCATATCTAGTGTGAGAAGAGACTCTTAAGAAATAGTATTTTATTTATTACAAGATTTAAACACAATTCTCTTTTGATGAGTGGAATCGAGCATTCACATGTCGTACGTAGGTGCACGCTTGTATATGATCAACTGTTGTATCTTAAAGCCTAAGCCACCTTTAACTTATTGCAATAAAAAATAGTATTTCAATGACGTGATTTAACCTTAACGACAATGATTACATGCCATGATGAATAAGTTTATTCTATTTTTTCTATTGATATTTTTATTTATCCTACTTTATTTTATTTTTCCTATTAATGTCTTCCAATATTCTCAACGGTCACTTTTATTCCTTTAATCAAGATGTCATATTGCATATACATCACGAAAACTTTGATTTTGAATCCATTTTTGATTAATATGAGATTGGAAGTATTAATTTTTTAAGAATGAAATTAATATATTAAATTATCCAAAATTTATTGAAGTTGGGATATTGAGTACTAGTTTGGTTTTAAGATTACTGAGTAACCAAATCATTTAATTAGATTTTATTTAGTTACAATATCTGATTTTAAATACATTGCTGAATAATTGATAATGCAATCACTATATGATATGTAAACCTGTGACACGGGCGGCACAATAACTAATACCTGTTATGAGATTTGGCTTAACCTAATTGGTTAACTTGATGATTTACTAATTTGAGATGTAAAAAATATTTTTTTATTAAATTAATATTTTTTTAATTTTTTTTATAAGAAATAAAAAATGAAGTTTAACCTCTTGAACTATTATCTAAATTCAAAGCCAAATCCATCCTATGTTAAATCTTTTAACTATACAATTTATTATTATTATTATAGTGGGTCGGCAACAGGTAAGTGTTAGGTAGAAGGCGTGATGTTCTTTTGTCCGGACCAACCAAATACAACATCCATTCCATCGAGATGGCCTCCTGGACTGATTTTAAAAGTATAGTATTTTTTTCTAAAAGTATTTTTTATTTAAAAATATTTTAAAAAAATATTTTTTTTATTTTTAAAAAAATATTTTTAATAGCAGTAAATGATATAAAAATATAATTTTTTTTAAATTAAATTTTCATGAAATGTTTTTTGAAATGAAATTCCAAAGAGTGTCTTAACTTATTTTATAACAAATTAAGTTGACAAAATTATGAGTTTCAACTTTGGAAAACATTTTAAACAAAAGTCCAAGTTAAACCTCTCTAAAAAGAAGCAAACATGGTGGGCAGTTCTTTTGAAACACAGCACTACATAATATCCATTTATAAACGACCTAATACCAAACCAATGATAAACAACTAATACGTTGAATTAAGTTGAACTATTTCCTCCCTTTCAAGATTTGCTTTCTCAATGTATAAACTAGGGTCGACGTACGGCTACTTGCTCCCTCGGTGGAAATTTCCCCACGGCTACATCTTAATATTTGTTTTGTTATTGTAACATACGATATTTTTTAAAAATAATTTTTGTTTAAAAATATATTAAAATATTTTTTTCATTTTTCATATAAAAAATATTAATTTAATATTTTACCAAGTCAAACAGTATAAAAAACAAATAGTGACAAACATTCTTAATTTTGACCCTCAACGATTATTTTTAGAATTGAAATGCGCAACATAATATAAAAAAAAACACAAGGACGAGTTTTGACAATAATGTCATAATAAAAAAATGTATGATCCACTTATTTATATCATAAAAAAAAAAACAAAAGAATTAATAATAGCACCATCCGTCAGCATACGTTCATGCCATTTTAGGCCACCGACCATGTTCCTTGAACATCAAAGAAGACAAAAGAGAAACCAAAGAGAAATAAGCACGACACACCGGCATAAATAAATATTTCTTATTTCGCTATCCACAACATATATGATGCATCCCACCTGCCTAAAATAATGGTGGCTGTTAATCAATTCGTCAATAATCAGTAATAAAGTCTTATTCAACTTATAATTCGCAAACATTTGAACCCAAATAAGTGTATGATAATGTTTTCGGCATTGGTGTGAACATAAATGCTGCAGGCTAACCCACCCTCGGCTTAATTAATTAATTATATATATATATAGTGGTTTCTTGTTATTGTCTTTAATTTAGTATATGTTAATTATTTTGAATGATTGTTAGAAAAAGATATTATTTCCCATTGTAAAAGATTGACTGAAATTTGAGTTTTGAAGACAGATTACCCTTTTTTGCTGTAACTGGTACGTTCAAATGGTTTGTGGGTCAGCAAGTTAAAAGAGAATGCCCTGCCATTTCAGAAATTGGACGAGGAGGGGGTTTCTTGCTGCATATTCTGAGCTGCCCTTAGAGTTTGCTCTTTGTACAGTAATTAACGAACGCCCCTCGATCTATGATAAATTATTCACTAATAATATGGATATTTTAAATTTTAGAAAAAGACGTGAAAAAATATTTTCTTCTTCTTTTTAATGCACTAATCTAGACTTTGAGGGTGTAGATTTGTTTTTCTTCCAAAATGTCGTCTTGTACTTGTTTAGTGTGTGTTTAATAATATAATACATAATATTTTTTAATTAAAAATATATTAAAATAATATTTCGTTATACCGTACATTAAAATTATTATAAAAAAAAAAAACAGAGAAGGGCATGAGTGTCCGTTGATGTCACGTGATAGATTCCATTAGCAAATTTTAATGTAAACATCTCTTTCCCACTAATTAATTACCAGGTGGAGGAGACGGCAAATGATCTAAACGCGGCAAAATACATGAGCGGGAGACTGTATTTACTATTTACAAACGAGAAATGCCTTCCTGCATCTATACCCAATAATTAAGAGCACAGGACATAAAAGGACGAGCAACATTGGGTTTTAGTAGAGGACAAAAGGAAAGACAAATATGGTTTCCAACAAATAATGAAAGGTACCTCCTCAATTAAAGCTTGGGCCAGGCCCCTTAAAACCTCATACCATACAATTAAAAATAGAGAAGGGATTAGGTTTGTTTCCTCCGTAGTTTCAGGTTTGAGTCATATTATTATTTATATAATAGTCATTGAAAGTTTATATGTTCGTTAATTTCAGGGCATGTAGGATTAGTCGAGGTACACGCAAGCTGACCCGGACACTCACGTTAAACTAAAAAAAAACAAAGAGGGGATTTACTTACATTTTATCAAAAAAAAAAAAAAAAACAGAGAAGGGATTTACTTACATTTGATCCAAAAAAAACAAACAGAAAGGGGACAGAAAAAGAAAAAAAAAGGGATCTAAACTGGAAACGATCCCAAAACTTGGACTCGGCAATATATATATATATATATATAGAGAGAGAGAGAGAGAGAGAGAGATTTGGTATAATAACAAGAGGAGATTTGTCCAAACAGACAAAATAATTAGATAGCAGTTTATCAGAGCAAAACAGAGAAGGCAGAGGGACATGCGAACCAAACCAAAGTAAATAAACAAAGCTTAGGTCTCTCTCGTAAAGCCTGGCTCGATCATTAAAAAAACCAAACGTCAGGAATTGCGGCATTTCCATCACAGCATGGAAGAAGGGCTGATCTGATTGCTTTCGTCAACAAACGAGAATAAATAAAGGTTTAAAGTTCCCACGGAAGCATCTCATAGTCATCAGTACTCCTAATTAGGTTTCTCTTTTAATCTAACCCTTGTTTTTTAGCTAATCTTTTCCCTCTATCACGCTACTATATTGTCTCAAATTCTTGCAAAGCCTAGTCAGGTTGCTGGCTTCTCTCCGGGTCCTACAACGATACTCCGAGTGGCACGCCATCGGCTGCTGGATGGTTCCGAAAATGGAAAGATCCAATCAGGTGGAAGGAGAGGGTTGAAATGTTAAACAAGTTTCAATTTTAAATTCCTTGCATTATTTTTTTATTAAAGAATAATTTTTTAAATATATTTTTAAATTTTTTGATATACTGATATTAAAAATAATTTTTAAAAAAATATATTATCTCGATTTATTTCTATATAAAAAAATCTTAAAAAGTAACTGTTATGAAATTATTAAACAGGCTATTAATTTATTAGTAATTAATTGTGACATATTCGTTAACAGAACATTTTCCATTGTGGGCCAACATGTCCATTAAATTCTTATGCGATAAAGATATGTCCACGTGATCAATGGTGGGAATTCGCCAACCTTATTCTTCTCCTTGAAAAAGAGAGGAAAAAAAACTGGGAGCCAACCACCGACTAATTCTTAATTATATTCTACTTAATAAAAGGGGAAAAAAAAGGTATTTACTTTAATCAAACCAGAGAATTAAAAAATGAATATGCGATGCGATTATAAATAATGAACCTGCTTAGCTAAGCGGCATGCACGATCAAAATTCATTATCATCCAGTGCTTTTTTTTCTTTTCTGTTCTCGGTGGTCATCCCCCAATAACACTACCAATCATAAGCCATGAGCTTTAGAAATGTGAGGTAACTGGGAACCATCAGGGAGGAAAGTTGGGTGAGTTCTAGAATCCAAGATCGATCCTCCTATCTCTCCAATAAATGGTCTTCTAAGTGCAACTGTCCTGGAAAATTTGGGTATATATGATTGATTAGTTTTATCTAAAGTCTAGTTAGATGGCCGTGATACGCTGTCCGCTGAGTTAATTTTGTCCAAAAGTAAAAAAATATTCATGTGATATTGATGTTTTAAGAGGAGTGAAAAAAAAATCTATGAATTTGATAATTGAAAGAGGTAGCATCTACGATTAGAGTAGTGAGCTAGAAAGTAAATAAGATAAATATCATGAAGTGATTACACTCGCTCAATTAATTTAATTTGATTAAAAATTTAAATTTAAATTTATTTTAAAAAAACTAGATTCAACAAATGCCAAAAATAAATATGGGTTAACCCTTGTTACTTTCTAAACAACAAAAAAAAATCATAAAAAACTAACAAAATATTGATGGATAAAAACAAGAAAAGAAAATATGAGCTTAAAAAAGCAGAAAAAACCAAGCAAACCCGGTTGAACCTCGTTCACTCGGTTTAATCTCTCAAACTTACAATCCGTTAAATTCTAGACTTGAGCTCAACTAAGAAGCTCAACACTCGACCGATTAAATATTAGAGGATAAAATCAATGAGTTTAATTTAATTTAAAACCAAAGTTTCTCTTAAAAAAGCTAAATTTAACAAGGATAAAAAAAAAAACATGATACAAACTGATTATTTTCAAAGTGACTAGATAAATTCCATAGAAAGCGAATAAAAAGAATGCTGGATGATGAAAAATAAAGCTTAAAAAAGAAAAAGAAAAAACAAGCAAGCCTAGGTGAACCTTGTAAACCCGGATTAATCTCTCAAACTCACAATCCGTTAAATTTTAGACTCATGCTCAACCTAAAAGCTCGGTGCCTGAATAATTAAATGTTGAAAGATAAAATCATTTAATTTAATTTAATTAAAAAATAAAATTTCTTTTTGAAAAAGATAAATTTAACAAAGACAAAAAAAACTTGAGGCAACTCATGTTATTTCCAAAATGATTGAACAATCCAATATAAAACGAATTGAAAAAACATCAAAATATTGTAGGATGAAACAAAAAAAAAAGCTTAAAAAAAGAGAAAAAAACCAAGTAAGCCAGGGTAAACCTCGCAAACCCAGGTTAATTTCTCAAGCTCACAATCTGTTAAGTTCTATACCACGGGCTCAACTGATAAGACAAGCACTCGACCAATTAAAAATTGGGGATGATGAAATAAAAAAAAATTAATTAGAAAAAAAATTCCTTTCAATAAAGCTAAATTTAACAGAGACCGAAAAGAACTAAGGCAACCTGTGATATTTTCAAAACGAACAAAAAATATCATAGAAAGTGAATAAAAAAAATATTGGGGTGTGAAACTAGAAAAAAAATCTTAAAAAAAGAAAAAAATCAAGTAAGTCCGGGTAAACTTTTATAAACCCTAGTGAACCTTTCAAACCCACAATCCGTTAAATTGTAGGCTTGGGCGCGACGTATAAGCTAAACACCCAGCCAATTAAATGTTGAAAGATGAAATAAAAAAAAATCAATCTAAAAATATTTTCAATGTAAAAAATAGCATTAAAGAAAAAAAAGGATTGGATTTGATAGGGAAAAAATCACGAAGGATGAACTTGTAAAAATAATTAAAAAAACATGTTAAATAAACACAAATAGCAATCAAAACTTAAAAGAACGAGAACCAAATATAATAGAAAAAAAATCAATAGGGGATGAAAAGAAAAATATATAATTTCATAAATTATTTCAAAATAAAAAATTATAATTAAGAGAGTAGGGACCATATCTTAAAAATAATAAACTTTAGGGGTTGACTTGAATTTTCGGAAGGCCAACATAAAAATCAAGGAGAGGGGGGTAAAAAAAGCACACAAGTCAGACAAAAAACAATTATTCTACACATGTCACCTTTATGTAAAGAGAATACTGAGACATATCGATTGCTACCTAGGATACAGGGTTTCAACCACTAGAAGGTGTTGCACATGCTATCTAAACCCTACGAGCACGGATAACACTCCTCCAATTTTTTTTATTTTTAAATTTACTTATTTATCAAATCATCTTATTGTCTTCATTATTCTAGTTAACTATAAAATAATCAAATGTAAAAGATAAAAGGATTCCTAAATCAAAGGTTAATGTTTTTAAAACTAAAGGGTAATGATGTAATTTAAACATGTTGAAATTAAACCAAAGACACTGAATGCTGTTTTTTTTTTAGATAAGATTAAACTAGTAATTTTATTTTTTAAAATAAGCAAAAAGACAATAAAGCTTTTATGATGAGGAAATTTTGCTTGTAAAGATAATAAAGTAATTACACCGTGAGGAGTAAAATTACAAGGACATTATTGCCCCGTACAAACTCTTAATAACCTTTTGACCAATTGAAAAATACTATTCCACCACATGCAGGGCTTAATTATCTCGGAGCTAAGGTTATTTTACTATTAAAATTCACAGTGATTTCTCTATCCACGTTAAAAACTGGGCCCCCTTCTTTTCTTCTTTTTTTAATAAAATGGTGCTTTAAATGTCTAGCAATAATTATCATGTACCAATGGTTCCAACCCCAGACAAGGACTGTACCGCTGTACAAACAGACCCATCAGCCATTGTGTTCTGACTTCTGATCAGACAGCCAGTTCATCACAAACCAGGATTGGACAGCAACCGTTACTCAAAGGGTGCTTCTTAATTTCATTTGTTCAAAAATATTATTCTAGTTGAAATATAGCTATGTCTAGCTAGCTAGCTAGCTGCAGAACATATTTTATTTCATCTCTAATTTCCATCTTTTTTTCCTTCTTGTTTCCTTTTTATTTCCGATTTCAAAAGCGGTGGAATTATTTTTTTCTCCAGGGTAAATCAAAAGCGACGGAAGGTTAAAAATAGATGGAGAGGTGTTCTTTGAATGTTTTTTTTCTAATTTGAATATCCGGGTTAATTTGTGTATATCTTAACTAATTTTACATGCTCTAAAATTAATGAATATATAAACTTTTAATAATTTTAAAAAAATTCAAACTCATAATTATCAAAAAAAAAAAAATAAACTAAAAATTTTATCGGTTAAACTAATTTTTTTTTCTACGTTAATCGTACAAGGCATGCCCAAAATAACTGTGAAGGACCTTTTGTCCTCTGAAAAATCACTTCCAATCAGAGAACAAATCCTTTGTTTTTTAACACAAAATCTCGTGTGTTTAGGAGAAAGCGAGAAAAGATTAGATTGGTTTTCCTGGTTAGTCGTAATTAATTAGCAAAATTTCTGGCATATTTGTTTTTACATTCAAAAAAATATTTTTTGAATTTTTTTATTTTGAATTAATTCTTTTTTTTTAAATTATTCTGATATCAAAAATAAATTTTAAAAATAAAAAATATTATTTTAATATATTTTTAAATAAAAAAAATATTTTAAAAAATAATCGTTACAATAATTTCAAATACTACCACGAATTGTTTTCAAGACTAAATATAAACTAGAAAAAAAAATTAATTTTTTGTTGGGAAAAATATCAAAATTATAGTAGCAATATCATAGCATCATGCATTTCTTCAAAAATAATTTGTGAAAATAACATATAAAAAATAGCCTTGTTCTACAACAGCTAAAAGGCCTAATATTCTGGCCACTAATTTGTCAACAATTCACTTGCACTTTACAAATCATGTCCCATGGTAATTCATGTGACATGCTTTTAACAAAAGTAATTCATGACAGCGTCCTTGGTTTAATTATTCCGGCCGGCTGTATACCTAATTCATCGTTTGGCTTTTAATTCCACACGTCCCATCCCTGTTTCTAACACGTAATCAGCATTAAAAAAAAAAACGCAAGATTTATAACTTGAAAGCTTAATGATACAACAGCCTTGACATCCGCTGCCCGTAGTAGAGTTTTTTAAAGTAATTTTTTTTGTATAAAAATATATTAAAATAATAAATTTTTAATCATATCAGAATAAAAAAAATTAATTTTTCAAAAAACGTGGCGTGAATGAAAAAACATACCATGCCTAGATCTAAACTTGTGGGAACAGAGATGGATTTAAATAAATAAATGGTTGACAGAAAAGCCGCAGTACACGGCATCTGCGAGCAGTACAGAGAAGGAAGAAAAGACTCTTTTCTTTTATTTTTTCCTTTTAGTAACACGTTTCACTGTTGACAACAGGCAGAGTCCCCCGATCCTATGGCCATGGACGATCAAAGAACCCATAAAACTAAGCTTTCTGAGATGTTCTGCTATCAGATGAAAATGGGCCCTCCAGGCTGGTCACAATCTGCAAGCCAGGCAAATGGTTGCTTGAATCATTGCTGGGTTCGATATATATGAGAAAAAATAAACAAAGTAAAAAAGGTGAACAGCACCGAGCAAGAGAAGAAAAAACATCACCATCCCACATCAGGATCATGGCATGCATCAAGCACTTTGGATCTGGACCTACCAGACCAGAATGTTAAGTATCGGACGGTAACGGGTTAACCAGGTAGTCAAGTTCATTTACAGGGATAACCTGCAAGTGGAGGTGTCCCTGCTTGATGGGTCCTGGGCAGTTCTTTCTACATGCTGGCAAAACATCAAGGAAAATTCCCATCTCTTAACAAAAAACAGTCCTATCAATTGACCTCACTATCGTATGTCTCTGGTAAAAATCCTCAGCAAGTGAAAGGAGCCAACTTGCCTTTGAAAAATGCAAGTGTTTGTTACATGGAAAACGGGAAGCAAATTTGACAATTGAAAATTATTGAGGGAACGTATATGATACAAAACGGATCCCGATGTTCGTTGAGAATCATCCTGTGCGAACTTTCTCATCAACTATTTCTTAATAAAAGAGTTTTCTGTATCATTTTTGTTTTTAATGCATGAAAAATTAAGAGTTAATTCTAAAAAAACACAACAATATTTGAAAAGACAAGAAAATAGAAAAAAAATCAATAAAAAAACTAAGAAATACAGTTTTCAGGTTTTGAAAATAAAATTCTCTTCTAGGAATTGAAAAAAACATGTGAGAGAAAACGTTGATGTATAAAGGGACACAAGATTTAAAAATTGTAATAAAAAAGCAGATAAAAGAATATGTCAAATATATAAAAATAAATACACATCAATTAATCCAATAAAAAAAGGATATATTTAGGTTTATGATTTGCTTGCATCCAAAAGCTAGTTAGAATGTGAAACTTTGTCGTGGCACGGCAATTAAGTTGCTTCACGCACTAGTTTTGCCGACCAAGTCCCTGCAGCCTGCACACACCAGCAGCCCTTTCCAATCATATATCATAAAACTGGCTCTGTTTCTACTGTAACATTGCATCAAGAGACTCAGGCGCTCGTTATCAGAGAAAGCCAGAGAAAAAGAAGGAAATTATCACAGAAAGCAGACAAGGGTCTTAAATCACCACAACAAAATCTCTAAACAGTCCCTGCAATCATCTTTATAATGCCAGGGACTGTGCAAGTTGACTGGGTATTTTTCTTAAATTTCCATACCTATTTTTTAGTTAAGAATTTAACTCAACTAGTTAAATTTTTACTAGTTCGAGTCTCACAAACCACGGGATCACCGGAAGCTTACATGATTATTAACTTCAAAGCCCGTGAAATTAATCGAGGTGCATGTAAGCTGACCCGAACACCCATGTTAATAAATAAAAAATTCTTTAATTGAAGGGACAAAAAAGGAGTCTCGATTGATTGATTGTATATATATATATATATATATATATATATATATATATATATATATATATATATATTAATCCAAAGATACTCTTTGCCATAAAAAATTACAGTAAGGCCGTTTTTTTATGATACAGAATATGTAAATCAAACGAGGAAATCAGAATCAAAGTGTAAACAAACTATAATATGTTGCAAGACAACGTCCAGCAAACCCCAACTAGTATAGAGAGAGTTTCGTTAATATTGCCGCTCCTCCCTTTGCTCATCACACGAAAAGTCCACGCTGCTGGGAGCCTGGGACTGAGTGGACATTTTGAGATCTGGTGGACTTCATATGCTCCAAGCTCAATCAGTTAGTTCTTAGCCCAGCTAGCTATATACCCTGATATGTGGGCCTTGATCTCTGTATTAGATGCGTGGGCCTTAGGTCCAACATGGGTCCACCGCGTTAGTTCAAAACAAGTTTGTAAACAAAGCCTTCCAGTAGAGAATGGTAAATTGACATGGAAAAAATCCATTTTGATATTGATTTTCACTCGAGGTTTATAAATTCGTTCCTTTTTTGAGAATGCGCTGAGAGTTTACAAATCCAAAACAGCATCAAGGAAAAGAAAGGGAAGAAGCAATCATATTATTAATATATTAT
This sequence comes from Populus x sibirica, assembly GCA_019202695.1. Classification (NCBI taxonomy): domain Eukaryota; kingdom Viridiplantae; phylum Streptophyta; class Magnoliopsida; order Malpighiales; family Salicaceae; genus Populus; species Populus x sibirica. The sequence continues at coordinate 1,185,091 of JAGMVL010000452.1, forward strand.
TATTATTATTATTATATAAAAATAATGGAATGCTGTATCACTTTGATTTCTTAGTTTTTCATGGAAATTGTTTTTTACTTTTCTAAATTATTGTTGTTGTTGTTATTATTATTATTTTCTTTTGAGATTTTGAAATCGTTTGGAAATGCAGTACAAATAGTGTTTTTAAAAATTTAAAAAATATTTTTTTTGTTAAAATTTAATATATTTTGTATGTTTTGGATTGTTTTGATGTGTTAATATCAAAAATAATTTTAAAAAAATAAAAAAAATATCATTAAAATATATTTTAATATAAAAAATTATTTAAAAAGCCAAGGAAAATGTCCTTGAAGTGATCCACGTGCGCGAACCCCACCATCCGCGTGGATGGATAATGAGATCGTTACGTGACAACTACTCCTCTCCTCTCTTTTTTTCTTTTTAAGGTATGGCTTGACATGATGTGACAGATGGCTGTAGAAATCGACAACGCACCACTGATAATGCCACCTAAGAAATAGTATTGTTATAACTTCTTCTAACACGTTTCCTTTTTTTATTTTTATTTTTTTTATGACTCGCCATGACGACTTCCCAATTGCGTGTGAAAATACTAAAATAGGATAAAATAACCGGTTCTGAGAATTAGACGGGAAATGACATGAGTGCCCGTTGATTAAAATATTAGATAAATAAGATAGGCTTTGTGAATGTCGTTTTGGTATATGATAAACAGTATTCTTTTTAAGACCTTTTCTTTTTAGTTTGCAAGGGTGTTTGCTTGCGAGGAATATTTCTTCATGTTTGATTAAGTCTTAAAAAATTAGTTAATTTAAAACAACTTACAATTAAACTAAATGCTTTTCAGATTTTAGGAAATGACTTATATTTTTTATAAGCATAGTTAAAACCCGATTCGGAGCAATATTTGGATCATAGAAGGGTTGAGCTATGGTTTTTTTTATTTAAAAAATTAAAATAACATTGTTTTGAAATATCTTTTAGAAAAAGTTAATGAATTAAAATGTTGGTTTTTTTATGCTTCAATAAATGATTTTCAGTTAAATATAAGGTTAATTTTTGGAAACAAATGCCCATAAAACTATTTTTATTGTCATAATTGATAAAAACGAGTTAAAGGGCTATTCTTAATTGGTCAAAACACAGGTAAAACCATTTCGAGACCGTTTCTAACGCAAATACCACGTCAACCCAAAACTCTTGTCCAGGGACACCTATTAAAACCCAATAAGAAGGTGACACGTATTATATACGCGTGGATATAACCAATCACAGCAAAGTCGGTGACGCGGTCGAGGAACCTATCATCTAGAAGTTGTATGTTTAGCTATATCTCCACACACACCCAGACACCCTAGAAATATCGAACGCAGATCGAGAGGGGAGAGAAATAGAAGGGAGAGCGAAGGAAAAAATCTCGGCGGAGAGAGAGAGAGAGTAGAACTCGCCTGTAACCTCGTGCTACGTTTTTTCGCTCTAACGCTTCCGGCTGCCGGATCTCCCTGTTGTAACCATGGTAATTAGTAATTTTATAATAATTATTTTTAAAAAGATTAATCTATATTTATAGAGTTGTGGGTTTCTGATCTGCATTTTATTTAATTATCTTACGTGATCGTATTTAACATGATGGTTAATTGAGCCGATCTGATCTCCAAAAGTTCCTCTTTTGTTATGATTTTTAATTTTGTGTGGTAAATAATTCCTTGAAAAATTAGAATTATGTTTGTTGATTACATGCATGAATGGGTTGCATTATTGTGATTATTAATTTGTTGTTTGTTTAGACTACATCAAGGCGTCTTGCTGATAGGAAAGTCGATAGATTTGACAAGAAGGTTACAAAGAGAGGAGCTGTGGGCGAAACAAGCACCAGAAAGGGAAAGGATTATCCTGTTGGTCCTATTCTCCTTGGATTCTTCATCTTTGTTGTCATTGGATCATGTAAGCCTCATGAGTTTTCACTTATTCTTTTTAGGCACGCTCGCTTGTGATTTTCTCTCAACAAATCTTGGAGTCCTGAAAATTTAATTCGGGGATTAATTAGTCTTGCTCTGTTTATAATTTGCTGAAGATTGTTGTTATGGTGAATTGGATATTATCGAATCCATATTGCTTTCGGATTATCTAAATGTAGTTGTCAGACATAGCAGCATTGTGCTTTCGAATTGAATTTGGAGGTTTGCAGATTGCCCCTGAAAGTCATAAATAATGGAATTGATATGCATTGAAATTGTCATTTTACAATTGAAGGGTTAATGTCCTTTCCAGCATTTGCATTGATTTGTGATCAAACAAAAGCTTGAGAATTATCATGTCTTCTACTTCCATTCATGTTATTTACGTTGCTTTGGTTGGATCAGGGATTCAAGTGACAGTGTGTGCTTGCATGTGTCTGTCTCGAGGAACCCAAAATCTTTTTGTTGTCATTGATCAGGTTTTCTTTCTTGTTTGTAACAGCTCTATTCCAGATAATCAGGACAGCTTCAAGTGGAGGCATGGCCTAAGCCGTCACTGGTTTTGGTAGAGCAGCAGCGGATGGATGTTTCGTTTACTTTTCCTATTAGCGTGTAGGAGAGAGAGAGAGAGAGAGAGGAATACTTTTTACTAGATCAACGGATCCTCAGTAGTGTGTACTGAAGAACTCCAATGTTTGATAACAAACTGCGCTTTACCATGAATGCTTAATTCAATTGTTCATTTTAATTTCCATTGTTCTTCCATTGAAGCTGCTTTAGAGACGTTTCTTGGGCTTTGTGACGCAGACGGACAAAGGGCTAGGGTTCGGGCTAGATGAAAAGGGCTCGAGAAACCCTAGCCACACTTAATTTTCCAAAAGTACTCTGAATTTTATCGAAGCTCTTGAATAATGCAAAACCTAAATATAACGTGAATAATAAAAAAACAAATCACTTGGCCAATGTCTGTTTAGCCCAATCGAAAAATTATGCACGATACCTAAATCTCTTGCATCACTTGGCCACTACAGTCATGCTGTTAGCCTTTGCGAGAAAGACCACCCCAATGCCATTATTTTTCTGCGAATTCACTAGAACTGATACTTATTGTCTCGGAAACCTACAATTGTAGTTTGGACAAGGTCTCCAATACCATTGCCTACTGTATTTGTTTTGCGGTCATCAAAGCTGGAATGTGAAGGGCTTTGACGGAATGTCCTGAAGGCGGCCAACTTTTGATCAAGCGTGGCTGGATGTCGACCCTTCTTGACTACGACGCGGTCACCATGAAAGTTCGATTTAGGTAGTCTCCTCCTATCAGGAATCTTATGGACTGGAAATTTTGATTTGGCGAAATAACGAGTTTTCCTCGGACGATGTTCTTTTCCACAGCTATGAAAAACGTGGCTGCTGCAAGGCCGCCCTTCCTTGTTAATTCCCAAGCCAGACCATGGAATAGTCTCTCATTTATCTTCAAAATCCATTTCGTGCGTGCGTCTCTTGCCGAAATGAGCTCCGAAAGCATCATGTTAGAAGAAACAAGCACATATTTAGGATGTTTTGATTAGTTCTACTCCGCAAATATCTTCATTGTAAAAGATATGAATCACAATCACTAATCTTGCCACTCCATTAAACCCAAGATAATTGCTCCACGGAACTTTTAGATCCTCTTTACAAGTTACTTCTAGCATCTTCAATTTTCTTTCGCTTTGATGGTAAGCTATCCGCCGCCCATTTTGTGTATCAATAAAAATTAAATATTTTCTCAACTGATTTTAAAGATGTATTTTCACAAACATATATATAGAAAGATTAAATTTTCTTGGATGCTGGTCTCAAGATCTGTATCTAAAAACATTACAAAAAAAGAAAAAAGGAAGCAGATCCCCTTATTCATCATATCAAAGCAAATCCCCTGAAGTCATCGTATCAATCTCTTGAAAAATTACTAGCATCTTCAATTAAAAAAAAAAAAAAAAGCAACTGTTATTGACAGCAATCAATAGAATAGTCAGTCAACCAGCACGTTGGGTCTTCAATTATTAACATTAACATTAAAATATAAAACAAAAAAAATTAAAGGAGGAGGGCCTCTGCTGTACCCCCTCCTCACGTTACACCCTTCACTAAAATAATATATATTTTTTTATTTATATTTTTTTATTTATTTTACACTTTAATATTAATTTTATTAAGGTTTAAGTTTTTTTTTTCATTTTACTTTTTATAAAGTTATCATAAACTCATGATTTGAATCGTGATTTAACAGATTAACTTTACTGACTCGAGTTTTTTTTCTTAATTGACCCCTCCTTTTCAATTTTATCCTTAAATACTGGATTGACTAAGAATTAAACTTTGTGATTTTATTACGGTCTGTTTTTTATAATATTATCTCAATCTCATGACTCGGATCAAAGTTTTGATAAGTTAATTTTAGTTGATCCAAGTTATTTTTTATCTATTTTTTAATTATTATTTTTTTAATTTTATCTTTTAACATTGAATTGATTGAGAATTATGATTTATAATTTATTTTGATTAGTTTTCTATTGAGTTGTTTCGGTCTCATAACCACGGTAGGTTTTGCAGATTAAACGTATTAACTCGGGTTATTTTTTTGGCTCTTTTTTTTTTAGTATCATCCTTCAACATCGGGTTTATTGGGAATCGAGCCTTGATATTTGTTTTGATTTACTTTCTATGATGTATCATGATCTTATAACTTGACATACAGATTGACAGATTAATCTGAGTTGACCCAAATTGATCCAATATGTTACTGTCTCAATATTTATTAAAAATATCATATCTTAAACATTTAGTTTGAGTCAAAATATCTTATTATTGGTTATCCAAGTTGTCTTTTAACCCATCAAGATAACTGAGTCATATTGAATCAATTCATACATAATTAAAAATTTTTTCTACTAAAAAAAAGTTATCAACGCAAATTTTTTGTTTATGTTAAATAAAAATTAAATTATCTATGGTTTATACTTAAAAGGGTGCTCAATTTAAACACGGAATAGTTATATTGATATAGTGTTAGACTACTGATTGAAATTAATTCGCAATTATTCACTTGCTTTGCCTGATTGGTTAATTGTAATACCACCTTATTCTAATCAAACTAGTTATTGATAAATTGCATTTCTGTTATTCTTTTACTAATTGTATATCATGTGAAAAAAGATATATTTGTTTCCCGTGATTCTCGAGGAGGTGTATATTCATATATTTTGTATTTAAAAAATATAAAATTAACTTCAAAATTATTTTAGATACAAATTTATTTTATATTTTATCTTTTCAATCAAATATAAATATATATATATATATAAAATACTATACAAAAATACATAAAAAAAATTAATTGACAGTAAACATAATATTTATTAAGTTAGGATTAATGAAACATCTAGTAGTTGACTAGTGGTAAAAGCTTGGGACTAAGGGTTTGCTCCCTCTATGGTTTCAGGTTTTAACTTTGTGGTTGTTAATATAATGATTACTGTTGGCTTAAATGGTCGTTAATTTTAGGACCCGTGAAATTAATTAAGGTGCACGCAGGCTGGGTTAACGAAACAAATTCTTGAAAATATAAAAATAATAAGAATTCGTGGACAGCTGAGATCACATTTTGATATATTTTTCAATGGATAAGATGTTATCAGATATAAGATTTGTGTTAATGTTTTATATGGTTACTAGATGGTTACATCAATTGTAAACCGTTGGATTTCATTTGAATGGTCGCAGAGATGCCCCGTCAAAAGACAACACTTTGTATGTCACATACCATGTTCTCATCTAATCTTTTCTTACAGCCGAAAAAAACAATCAGACGATCGAGAGAGAAGGAGAAAAAAAAACCAAAAGAAGGCAGGGGCAATAAACTATCTCGCCGGAGAAGGAGAGAGGTAGGAGTCGCTGTAAATTCGTGACCATTTCCGGCCATGGCATCTCCTTGGCTGTTGTGATAATGGTAAAAGGTATTAATTTTTATACTTTGAGAGTTGTGGGTTCGTAGTCTGCTTAAATAGCTTATGCGATCGGATTTAGAACCAGAAGCATGATAGATAGTTGAACCGATCTAAGCTGAAATTTTTTTATGTTATGTTATGATTTCTGCTGTCATTTTTTATGATAAACTAACTGCTCAATTAGTTTTTGTTATTTGAATGAGTCAATGATTGCTGAATAATAATAATGATAATAATAGTAATTCATTTGTTCAGAATCTGTACAAAGGAGTAGTGGATAGCTGAACTTTGTTGAATCTGAAATCAGCCTTGGTGTTATTATTTTGTCAAAAAATTTAAAGAAGGAAGGAGAGATAGCATAAATGGAATGCAACAAAGATGAGGCCACTAGAGCCAAAGAGATTGCTGAGAAGAAGTTATTTGCGAAAGACATTGCAGGGGCAAAGAAATTTGTTTTGAAGGCCCAGAACTTGTATCCTGGACTTGAAGGCATTCCTCAGATGTTAGCCACACTTGATGTGTATATTGCTGCTGAGAACAAAATAAATGGGGAAGCAGATTGGTATGGGATACTTGGTGCAGATCCGCAAGCAGATGACGAGATGGTGCGGAAACATTATAGGAAACTGGCTCTTATGCTTCATCCTGATAAAAACAAGTCTATTGGAGCGGATGGTGCATTTAAATGTATATCCGAGGCATGGAGTTTATTGTCTGATAAAACCAAGAGGGTGGCGTATGACCAGAGAAGAAATGGCAAAGTATTTCAAAAGGGCTCTTCTGCTGCTGGTAGTTCATCAGCAAAACCAGGGTCCAATGGGTCTTACAATTTCACTAAATCGAGTGTGAAGACACACAAAAGTAGTCCTCGAACTGGGCATTCTTCAACTCCTGCTTCATCTTATAAGACAAAACCCAATACCTTTTGGACTGTTTGTCATGGATGCAAGATGCAATATGAGTATCTCAGAGTCTATCTTAATCATAAGCTCCTTTGTCCTAATTGCCATGAGCCATTTTTAGCCATTGAAATGCCACCCCCACCTTCACATGCGTCTAGGTCAGCCGCACCATGGAGTTCTTTTCAGCAGCAGCAGCAGCAGCAGCACTCAAACCATCAAGCTGCTACTAGCAGACACACATCAAATTCTGGAAGGAGTAGTGTCAACTCTTCAAATGTGAGAGCAGGGGGATCCAATGGCCCTGATTCAAATAATCAGGCCAACTTTCAGTGGGGCCCTTTCTCTAGAGCTGGTGGTGCTTCAACTGCTACTCAACCTGCAAGTGTGGTCCAGCAGGCACATGAAAAGGTGAAGAGAGAGCGTGAGGAAGCACAGGCAGCTACAAAAAGAGAGGAGGCCCTGAAGCGAAAGAATCATGCCTCAAAGAAGACGTCCAATGCATCTTCTAGTGTGAATTCTAATGCTGCAAAGAGAAGAAGAGGCATGGATGATGTTGGCCATGGCAACAATGGAAATCTGTCTGCAAATCAGATGGGTGTAGGATTTGGTGGATCTGGCACTGGCCGCACTGCTAATGTATCTGGATTTAGGCAGGGAAGTTCTGAAAACAGGGTGAATGGAATCACTAAGCCCTATGGCATGAGGGATGTCTCCCAATCTGAAATTCAAACCTTACTAATGGAGAAGGCAAAGACAGACATTCAAAAGAAAATAAATGAATGGAAGTCAGCTAAAGTAGTTAAATCTGCAGCCAAAGAGGGAGCAGGGAGTGAGAAAGGAATTGATCAGGGGGGAATTTCTTTGTCAAACCCTGACATAGCTAACCGAAACAAGTCAGTTGATTCGATGGGCATGGAAAATGGAGCCGATGGCATCAAAACTTCTTCCATCACTTCTGGTGGGAAAACAGATGCTGAAACTTTGGAGACAATGTCAATAAATGTCCCAGATCCTGATTTTCATGATTTTGACAAAGACCGAACTGAAAGATGTTTTGAGGAAAACCAGGTATGGGCTGCATATGATGCTGATGATGGGATGCCTCGATATTATGCTATGATCCACAGTGTAATTTCTTTGAATCCATTCAAAATGCGGATCAGTTGGCTTAATTCAAAAACTAATAGTGAACTGGGTCCACTAAACTGGGTTGGTTCTGGCTTCTCAAAAACTTGCGGTGACTTCAGAGTGGGCAGATATGAGATTTATAACTCACTCAATTCCTTTTCACACAAGGTTAGGTGGACAAAAGGAACACGTGGGGTGATTCACATATATCCCAGAAAAGGAGATGTATGGGCTCTCTATCGGAATTGGTCCCCAGAGTGGAACGAGCTGACAGCAGATGAGGTGATACACAAGTATGACATGGTGGAAGTACTTGAAGACTACAGTGAAGAACTAGGTGTAACTGTTACTCCCTTGGTAAAAGTTGCTGGTTTCAAGACAGTGTTTCACCAGCATTTGGACCCCAAGGAAGTCAGGAGGATCCCAAGGGAAGAGATGTTTAGATTTTCTCACCATGTTCCCTCATACTTGCTTATGGGTCAAGAAGGTCCGAATGCTCCGAAAGGTTGTCGGGAGCTGGACCCAGCGGCTACTCCACCAGAACTTCTTCAGGTTGTGGTAGATGTCAAGGAAGAAGAGATTGTGGAGAATGGGGGGATTCAAAGGGCGAGGCAAGAAAAAAATCTCGCAGGAGAGGGAAAGAGTCAATCACCTGTAACTTTGTGACTGTTTCTGGCAACCGGATGTTGGTCACTGTTGTAATCATGGTAATCTATATTTTTGTAATTTATATATTTTTTGAATTTATGTTTTGAGAGTTCTGGGTTTTTGGTCTGCTGTATTTTGTTTAATATCGTATTCATTTGGATTTAGAACAGGAAAATGATAGATAATCAACCTGACCTGATCTGCAAAATTTATTTTTCATGCTATGATTTTGCTGTCATTTTTTTTTATGGTATGCACATGATAGACTAATTGGTCAATTCTTTTGCTATTAAATTTTTTTGAATTAATAATAGCTGTATAATTCATTTTATTTTAATAAGGTTAGAATTTGATCATTTCATCCTTACATCACTAATGATGTTATGCTTATTGCATTTTTTAGTTTGACGAGGTTATGACAAATGTTGAGGATTGATTTGTGTTTTTGTGATTACTGCTGTATGTTCAGAATACATCAGGGCATCTTGCTGCTAGGAAAATTGATAGATTTGAGAAGAACTTTACCAAGAGAGGAGCTGTGCCCGAAACAACCATGAAAAAGGGAAAGGACTGTACTGTTGGTCCTGTTCTCCTTGGATTCTTCATCTTTTGTTGTCATTGGATCATGTAAGCCTCATTTCATTTAACCTCCTTTTAGTCGTGTGTCTAAGTTTTCATTTATTCTTTTTAGACACGCTTATGATTTTCTCTCAACAAATCTTGCTGTCATGAAATTTTAATTTGTGAAATAATTTTAAATTAATCTAATTAAACTTGCTCAATTTATAACTTGCTGAAGTTTGTTGTTATGATGATTGGATATCAATTCCATATTTGTTTTGTATTACTTCAATGTTGTTGTCAAACATAGCAGCATGGTGCTATAATTGAATTTGGATCTTGAAAATCATAAATATGTAATTTCGCCACTTTTAGATTGCAATTGTTATCTTACAATTTTCCATTCCTGAAAAAAGGGAAATGTCCTTTCCAGTGTGGGTTAATGCATTTGTTTGTGGTCGAACAAAAGCTTGATAATGACAACATGGTCTCCTTCTGTTCATGTTATATTCTTCATTATCACTTGTATTGTTGCTTTGGTTGGATCAGGATTTTTCTTTACTTCTACAAAGTAAGTGAGTGATATAATTTGGTTATTGTGTGTCTGCATGTTTCTGTTGCGAGGAGCCAAAATCTTTTTCCTAGTCATTGATCAGGTTTTCTTTGTTGTTTGTAACAGCTCTATTCCAGATAATCAGGACAGCCACAAGCGAAGGCAAGGCATGAACTGTCGCTGATCTGGTAGATGGCAGCAGTGGATGGTTGGTTGTTTCGGTCCCCATTCCTAGTAGCATGTAGGAGAGATGAAGAATACATTTACTAGATCAATGTTTATCCTTGTATGGAACTATAATTTGACAAAAAAACTGCGCCTCACCATGACTGCTTAATCAAATTGACCATTTTAGTTTTGCATGTTTCCGTGTTTCTATTGAAGCTGCTTTATAGAACTGGCTTTGGTTTTACTTTTCTTGGGCTTGGGGTCACTCTAGCCACCACAGTCAGGCTGGAGTGGACTTCGTCGGAGGGATCAACCCTCGGCGTGGTTTTTCTGTGAACTTACTAGAAATGATATTACTGATGATAACTATTATGTCAGCATCCAGCAATTGCATTTTGGACAACTGGTTGTTACTCTGTTTCGACGGTCATCAAAGTTGGAATATGGATCACATTGAACGGAATGTCCGAAAGTTGGCGTGGATGTCCAACATTCAGTCTAGTCCAGTGAGACGGAATGTCCGCCATTCATGACTCTTGACTTGTCCAAATGAAGCTCAGTGAAGCCACCTGCAGTTTTCCTAGTGAGGCTCATATCGAGAATCGCAAGGAGGCCTACAAAATTTCTTATCCGTGGAATATGGATCTTCTGTGTGCACACCTTTAATTTCTAAGCTAAACCATGGAGTGGCTTTTTAGTAGGCTCACTTTTAAACACCTTTCGTGCCTCAAAAACGTTGTAGCATCTTCAATGTAATTCTTGAGGTGAAAACTGATAATACGACAGGCCATGTAAATTAACTATGCTTCTACTAGCTCTAAAATAATCCTCCAGGCACACTACATTAGATGGCAGGTCAATTGCAGGAAATTAAGCTCCCATCAGGCACGCTACAAGTGGATTTCAATGGCATTTCTTGCTAATGAAAGCTTCAATTCCTTCTCTCACTCTGTCTGCATAGTGCATTCAAATAGCTCATGCAAATGTTACTCCATAGAAATTAATCAGATGGCAATTCTCAGCAGAAACTATCATTAGCTTGGGATTGGGGGAAAACTAACTACTATTACTTTAAAACGAAATAGAAACCTGAACCAGCGGAATTCCATTTTAAACGCTAGTCTTTTCAATTCGAAGTTATTTGTCAACATGTTTGTACATGAAAAGATGTCATTCATAAACCTCTCACGTATCATCTACTTCATTAAAACAATAACAAAAAGCTTGCAGTCATAAAATCCAAATCCCCTTCACCAACATGCAAATGCTGCCACGAGAAGCAAAGAGGCTAAGCTGTAGCAGTCAAGCATGGGTTGAAGGCAGTGCCGCATGCAATCCATTGCCGCTTTCTCCCACGTGGCACCAAACAACCAGGAACCTTGAGCCATTCCCTGCTCACCACATTGTAAGTAACTAGTCTGTTCATTTGTCTTGATCTTAATGACAGCATGAGTAAACCTGAGTTGCCCAAGCAAGTCATCCTAACGTGCTTTCCATAGAAATCTAAGCACCATATGTTTGGCATTCTGTCAACCTCCTTCCACAAGAGTGTCATCTTCTGCAGCTCCCATATGCACACGCAAGTTGCTGCATTCTTTGTTAGCAAGCCAACAAGTATGATCCGCCCCTCACACTGTGCAAGCGTGCGGTCACTCAGATGGTGCGGGGCTGGTATAATAGATTGCTTCCAAACCCCAGTAACCATATTGTAGGACACAATCCCTTCAGGATCTGAGCGCATGAAATAAAGCGTACCTCCAAGGGAAACAGCTTGTGACCGGAAGTTCAGTGATAGGGGTAGCTTTATACAAGAGGGCATGCTTCCTGGTCGGGTCCAAGAATTCTTCAGTGAGTCGTAAACTTCATGCTCTCCATCACAGCACACCCACAAGATCTTGTAGCCCCCACTGGCTGCATTGCTATTCAAAGTCATGCCCACAGCAACACGGGACCAGACCTTCACTGACCTGGGTGGCAGCTCTTTAAAAGATTGAGTCAGAGGGTTGCAGACATAGAAGTTCCTGTGACCGATATCAAGAAAGCACACAAGACCTCCTGCTGAAGCAACTGGCAAGACTATCGTCTTTGTGGGCAGATAAGATATAGTTGGGTGATGCCATTTTTTCAAAGAAGGGTCATACATGGCTCCAGAATTCACATTTTCATGGGCGATGGTGTAAAACCAGGGGTTGGATTGTGGAACTTGGGCACAATGCTGAGAGAAACTTTGAGAGTCAAGGAAGGAGTTCCATTTTCGACAAACTGAGCGGAAGCGGAAAAATGTTGTGATTGGAAGTCTAGCAATAACAGCTTCAAACAGATCTTCAGGGAATTCTTTCCAAATTTCTTGTTGCATAACCTCAGTTGAACTGGTAGTTCCCAGTGATTTTCCTCGATTCCGCTCCTTGCGAGGTTTCTTGGAGGGTGGAGGCTTGCAAGGTTCCAACATCTTGAAACTTCCAGATTTTCCAGCCGCCATCACAAGACTACAGTAATCATCTGCTGAGCCATCATCAAGATTGAGGAAGCACCATCTGTAAATGAGCTACGAAATTCATATTCAGTGAACAGAGTACCCGGTGCTACTAATGCACACGCCCAAAATAATTCAGCATAAAAATCATTACCAAAATATAAGCAGATGTCAGGTTCGAACAAAATATAAGCACGGAGAGGCTGAAAATACAAATGGGGCTTAAACATGCAATAGATAGAATATCTGTCAAGCAAATTTCAAATAACCTACAAAGATAATCATGTTCAAACTAAAGCCTGTGAGTTTAGTCCAAATGCAAGTTGCAGATTTTTATGTTTGAAATACCAAAAAGATGGTCGAGGTAACAGATTTAGACACAACACAGCTTCGAGATCTTGATCTCTCTAACTCAAGAAGTTCCAAAATAAACACCAAGCACATTATTTTATAATTTCACCCAGAGATTTCTTCACTTTCTGCTATCCATGTTGACCACACAAGTTAGAGCAGAGGGGTAAACTTGAAGAGTATCAACCAAATAAACAACCACTATATATATCTCATTAACAGGTAAAAGAGAATCCAAAGCATACATATGTATATTTCTATATTTTCATTTCTTTAGGAAGTTTTTAGGCATGGTTAATTTTTTTTGTTTTAGACAGCAGAGGATGGCATTGCATGCATATATACTATCTAACCAAGGTACTGCATATAATATATATGCATACTGTAGATATTGCTCTCGTTGTATGCATATCAACAAGCAGCATAAGATAGCAACATTCAAGAGTATAAGCATTACTGGCTGATGACATCATTATATGAAAACATCAGACAATAACAAAAATATACAGAAGGAAGCTATTGTGAGGGAAAGGAAGTAGATTCCACATGACAATGCAAGGCAGGGACATTCCTGCCACTGTTATTTATGAGGAAAGATACTAATCATATGGAAACTTATGTAGGAAATATAAGAGGAATGGAACACAGGAAAAGGAAATTTCGACGAAGCATCAACTAAAAATGATGAGGACAAGCAACATAAGAAATATCATGAGGATGGTATGAGGATCAACTAGGGAAAACAATAGAAGAATAGTTTGCACGAAAATCTAGCATATCCCATGATTATTACAAGGAAGATCCCAACATGAATTCACTGGATCAATTCTTAACTGGCTAAAGAAACAAAAGAATAAAAAACAGAAGTGAATCCACAAAATTTACAAAAAATAAAAGGAAGGAAAAGAATAGGAAAAATCACACACATCGAAATGGATTATATGCAGTTGTTGTGACCTACTAGGCAGCATCCCCCCTCCCCTCCCATAAAATAAAAAACCAGGTTCAAGCATTAAGAACTAATGAAGATGGTGCTAGAAATTAGAAACTAAACCTTCTAAACGGCCAGTTTACAAATTTCATTAATACTTGTTCTAGCATCCCAGAAGTTACAGGCCAGAGGAGTCCAAAGAAGCTTAAAATGGATTTAGACTAATAATCTCAGCCAGCTATTATCTGCAAGTTCCTCGGCTTATCTCAAATCAATTTCTCTACTTTCAGCCTTACGTTACACTCAACTCCTCTCCTGGCCTTCAACCGTGGCTGTGGTATACACCAGCCAGATCTAAACAACATCATATAAGCTTACCTTGTCAACGACAATATCAACCCAGGAAGTCAGAATATTGACAGTGATATGGCTAACATGTATTGACATGATAGTACAAATAATATTGTCATTTGTTTGCACAAATGAATGCAAATTAGATTAATCAGGATTTCCTTTGGGAAGGCATTACTGTCCTTGAAACTCGATGCCTTTCACTGCAGGCCAGAAAGAAAAGGCCATCAATCAGATATGTTTCTAACTCTACCCAGATTTGGAGCTTGTACAGGGAAAATTGAGAATTTTAGCATGATCTGGCTGCTCTTTAGACACTGATCCCTGGTGGTTGCAAGACCAATGCTGTTGCCATAGCACCAGGAAAATTGCTATCCCCAATCCCAACATGTACTAATAATAACACAGCTCCTCACAAGCAATGAATCTCAGCTCCCAAGAATCACTTCCACATAACCAACATGTGCATGTTCAGTGCAAATCCTAAACGTGCAATAGGATGGCAAAAGCACTTTTAATCAATTGATGCAGGAGATGCTACTCTCCTGGGGCAAGCATCCATATTTCAGATCCTATCATCACAGCTTTAATGACTTTGTTACACAGATACCAAACCAAAATGAACATGTCACAATCCAATCCCAAGAGTAAACATGGAAAATCCAAGCATCTCTTCACATGCAGCGAGTAAGAGGAAGAAGAAAATTCTTAGCAGCAAAAGGGAAACAAAGTTTTCTGTGACTGTTAGCTATAACAGGACCTCGTTTGCAAGCATATCCAGACACATATTTTAAACAAATAAAAGGGAAACAAAATTCTTCCATCTTATCGTTTTCGTAGGAGAAACATGAACATGTGGGGTGATTAGGCTAAATTCTTAAACCGATCCCAAAA